>JAIFGZ020000269.1:0-595833 GCA_019925245.2 Oryza australiensis | reverse complement strand
CAAAAATCTCTTTGACCGAGTGCTTTTGGCGCCGAGTGATTCCATCATCTCCGCCCGAATCTTCCCGAGTGGCTCCAAAGACTCGTGAAGGGCTGGAAAAATATATAAAAATTTCTCAAAAATAAATATCTAGGTGCATCTCCCGATGCACCTAATTAGGTGTAGCCCCGACTATGTGGTTAGTCAAAAATAGGCTAAGCATATAGTCAAGAACTATAAAAGATCATTCTCATGTAGATGCCTAGCTCATGCTAAAGCAATCATAGAAATCTCATTACTCAGCTAGTTCATACTTATCCGAGTGAATTTGCCCGAGTCATCTCAAAACAAATAATTCAATCAACCCATATGGGTGAAAAACACTGCAAGCTCAAGCTTATCCGAGTGGATTTGCCCGAGTAATTCCGGAATAAATATTTCAATCATCCCTCATGGGAAAACAAGTTCTTTCAATCATATGAAAAATATGACCAAATTATTAAATAGCTTATGCCATAATACTGGTCTCAATCTATAAAGATCTTCACCAAGGTGGAAAAACAAACAAATTGATCTAATTAATTAGCCAAATGCTAAAAACCAAACATCCCTTGTCATCAAGGCAGCTATAGAAACTTAGCCGTTGGCCACCTTCCAAGTTGCATCGTGCTAGCTTCTCATGAAGTCAAGTAAACAAGTGATATGAAAGGATTTTCAAAGGTATAGGGCACTCGGACACGCGCATATTGCCGGGCAAATCTGCTTAAGCTCATCCGCTTAAGTCCCTAAGGACACGCGTCGGCCACACCTTAGCCGGGCCGTAGATTTTCTTATGGGCTCGGCCCAATTACCGAAAACCTAACGCAACCCTCAAATCTTTCTATAAAGATGCGAGGTCGTCCCCGCCTCTTCGTCTTCCAAAAGATTCCCCTTTCTCTGCACAGCTTCACCAGTCCATCGCGGAGAACCCTAGACTCGCGCCCTCCCAAATCCATCCATCAAGGAGCTCGCTCTGCAACAACTAGCTTCCGCAACCAAATCCCTCACGCTCCCCGTCAAAATCCCCACTTTTTCCGTCCGATCCACTTCCCATCAACACCACTCTCATGGCGGAAGAAAGAAGGATCTGTTCGACCAATGGGCCGCATCGGACGTGAAGGAAACCACTCTCAAAGAGATGGTGAAGCACGGCGTGCTTCCGCCAAAGGAGATCGTGGGATGGCGCCGGCGGCGGAGGAGTTCCCGACCCCGAACACCGGTGAGCTCGTCGTTTTCACTTCTTTCTTCTATTGCGGGTTCAGCCTTCCCACCTCCGAGTTCTTCCGGCTTCGGATTACTATGGGCTTCATCTCTACCATCTCGAACCCCAACTCAATGCTTCACATAGCTCTCTTCATTCATGTATGTGAAGCCTTCCTTGGCATCCTCCCCCACTTCCATCTCTTCCGCCGCATGTTCTATCTCAAACCTCATCCGAACAAGGACCAACCTTGCGTCGTTGGCGGGGCAGTTTCCAACTCCGCGGATCTCTCTCGCAAAGATTACTTTTCTCTCCCTCTCGAAGTCTTCCAACAAGGGATGGCATGCGGGCTGGTTCTACATTAGCAACCTAGAACCCACTCGCCATCTTTCGTCGGCCTTCCTCCTGTCCCAGTCCATCATGGAGCAACGTTCCGAGCCCAAGATTGGGACGAGGCCAACGAGCTGCTCGCGAAGATCCCGGCGATGAAGCAAAGGGGTCTTCGCGGGGAACAAATCACTCGGCACTTTATCAGTGCCGACGGCTCCGATCAAGGAACGGTCAAAGCCGCCTTTGAGTATGAAGGCGGAACGGACCCCAATCGGGAAGACCCGCATCCACTCAAGTATGAGATCCCGAAGATCCGGATGTACAAGCTCTTCTCGACGGAATTGCAGTTGAGCGGGCCCTCATCTCGCGGTTCTTCCCTTCAAGCATCCACCGACCTCCTCCTCCAGTAAGCCGATTGGTTGCTTCTGAGTATCTTTCTATCTTGACATCTTGTATCTTGACATTGTACACTCTTCTTCTGCAGAAAACGCCTCTATCGTCTCCAAGCCATACAAGGTGTCCCACAATGACGCGCCGCGTCGCCCGCCAAGAAGCTCCCGGCGGGATCAAGATCCAAGGCGACCCGTCGGAAGCGAGCGGCACCGAGTGAAGACTCGAACAAGCGTGCGAGCAAGAGGAGGTTGATTATAGAGGACTCGGATGACGACGTCCCGGCTCCTCCCACCAAGACACCACCTTTGAGACGATCGTCGCGGATGGCGCCGAAGATCCGCCGGTCATCCAGTATGCTCAAACCGAAGTCTGAATTCTTTTGTTAAAAACTTCTCTTTATCTTTATCCTTGCTGTATTTCGCTTCAGCGAGGCCCAGGACATAGATCCTGCCGGGAATGAAAAATCGACCCCAACCGCTGCTCCCGAGGTGCCAAGGCCAGCGAGCCAAAGCCCGAGCCCACAACCAAGTGCGAGCGCTCCGGAAAGAATCTTCTTCTCCAAAGAAGGATGCCCCGAGAAAGGAGCCCCCCCCATGGGATATCCCGACCGGAAACCGGCCAGCCGGGAAGCCCGAGGCCGCGGCTCAAGCTCCCCGACCGAGGATCACTCGGCGCGGAGTCGGAAAAAGGAGGCCAGCCGGCCACTCCGCCTAAGCAAGCGACCGCCGAAACCGGTGAGATTTGTTTGAAGTTCTCTTTTACTCTTTCAATTTGAATCTTTCAAGTCCTCATTTGTCCTTCCGCTTGCCGACCACGGTGGAGAAGATCCCGGTTGCAGTCCTCAAACCCGGGTTCCCCCTGTTCGGATCGAGTGGTGGGACTCGGAGGGCGAGAGGCGGGCATCATCTTCGACCGGCAAGCCGAAAAAGATGAAAGGGATGCCCTTGTCGAGAGCTCGAACGAGGCGACCTGGCCGCTCAACGTAAGCCTTTGTCTTTCTCTTTAATTATATCATCATTATCTTTCGCCGATCACTCTTCGCTTGCGCGAGAAGGAGTATTGCCGCTCAATGGCAAAATCTGAAGTCTTTGGAGAAGTCGGTCCCCCACTTAAACTCCTTGGAGGACGTTCGCGAGCCGAAGGCCACTCGGGAGGCCGCGTCAAGGAGGCGGCTTTAAGGAGGAGATCGCGAGCTTCGGGAGGCGAATCTCGACCTCCGAGGATCAATCGGGAGTGAGCCCGTCATTCCATTCTCTTCATGATTCCCATGTTGATTTCGGTTGTTGATGATCTTCCTTCGTAGAAAATTCTTCGGAGGTCCATTCGCTTCAAGTCCAGCTAGAAGCGGTCAGCCTCGACAAGGCCGAGATGGAGGCCGAGTTTGAAGGTAATCTTCTTTGGAGTAAAACTTCTTGTGCTGCTTTATTTCCGAGTGCTTTGAATGATCCGGACTTTTGGCAGCTTACAAAGTAAAAACCCGAGCCCAATACGACGTCTTGCTTGGGCGGATCAAACGAAGTGACGAGATGCGGGAAGAGGTCGCCAACGCCGCCACGCCGATCTTGCTGTCCTTGTTCGATCAAGGAGTTGGGACCAGCTCGCTGAGCCGATCGAAATATTCGACAAGCTGCGGCGGCTCCCGACCGATACCGGCCAATATCACCGGCGGCCGGCATGGGGGCTGGTCGGCTCTTGCACGTACCAAGTCCCTTTACCCCAGTGGATATCCACTCGGTTGGAGAAGGCTTTGCCGATGGAACGACGGACGAGCAGGCCTTGGACATGCTAAGTGAGGCGCAAGAAGCGACGAAGAAGATATCCCTTGATGTAGTAAACAACTTCAAGATTTAATTTGTCTTTCGACTTTGTCTTGTAGATGTCACATATCCGTAACATTCTAATGTAGAACTTGTGATATTTTCAGTTTATTTATGTTAATGCCTTGATTCGAGCTTTTGCGTGAAATTTCTTAAGTAGTTTTCGTTCGGTGTCATCAAGCCTAGGCTCGATTAGGTCATCGGAAAACTCTCGGTCCTTAGACACCGAGCTCAAACCGAAGGACATTAAACAATGATAAACCAAATTATGCACAAAAGTTGATGAGGAAAACTTGAGCTTTATTGACATGTGTACATTCCATGACTAACTCAAGAAGTCATCTTGCTTGAGGTTGGCAAATCAAGAAAACATGAAGCCTTAGCCGAATTAGGCATAAAATCGTCGAAGATGCTCGATGTTCCAGGAGTTCTCCACCATAGACCCGTCTTCGCGCTTTAGCCGGTATGCACCGGGTCGAGTCACTTCAGCGATTATGTATGGTCCTTCCCATAAGGGAGATAACTTGTGTCGATCTTTGGTGGTCCGGATCATGCGTAAGACCAGTCGCCAACAATGAAAGCTCGTGCTCGCACGTTGCGACTATGGTATCTTCTAAGCCCTTGAAGGTATTTGGCCGATCGGATGAGGGCTGCCTCACGGGCCTCTTCCAATCGGGTGAGGTCATCCACTCGGTGAGGGTCGTAGCGTTCATCGTTGAAGCTGCGAACCCGGAGGGACTCATATTCCATCTCGTTTGGCAACATGGCTTCTGCGCCATAGACCAAAAAGAAAGGAGTTTGGCGGTGGCCCGACCGGGTGTGGTTCGCAGTGACCATAAAACCAAGGGCGTTCTTGGACCCACTTGCCGCATAAGGGCTTAGGCGGTCGAAAACGCGGGCCTTGATGCCTTGGAGGACCATGCCGTTGGCTCGCTCGACTTGTCCGTTGCTTTTGGGGTGAGCTACCGATGCGTAGCGATCTTGATTCCGAAGTCTTCGCAATTCCTTGAAGATGCCTCCCGTGAATTGAGTCCCATTATCGTTATGATTCGTTTGGGATGCCGAAGCGGTGCACGATGTTGAGGAAAAAGTCTCGTGCCTTGTCGGCTGTAATTGTGGCGACCGGTTTGGCCTCAATCCACTTGGAGAACTTGTCGATTGCGACGAAGAGGTGTGTGAATCCTCCTGGAGCTTTCTTGAAAGGGCCAACCATGTCCAACCCCATACCGCGAACGGCCAGGAGAGTGAAATTGTTTGAAGCTCCTGGGCCGGGACATGGCTTTGTCGGGCGAAAAACTGGCAGCCTTCGCAGGTTCGTACGACTTTATCCGCGTCGGAGACCGCGGTAAGCCGAAGAAACCTTGCCCGTAGGCTTTGCCGACTAGAGTGCGTGCTTTGCCGCGTGGCTTCCGCATATGCCCGAGTGGATGTCTTGGAGTAACTCGCTTCCCTTCTTCGGGTGTGATGCACCTCATTAGAATTCCGGAGGGCTTCTCTTGTATAGATCGGAGTCAACCATGACGTATGCTTGGCAACGACGCCGGACGCATTCTCGCTTCATCCCGTCATCCCAACTCTTGCTTGGGTTAAGAATTTGATGAGCGGCGTCCTCCGGTCAAGATCGGTCATGGCGACTTCGTTCATGGCTTGCTCGGTGAGAGTTGTCTTTGCCGTGATGGTAGGTTCGTAGAGATGTTCGACAAAGACGTCTCGTTGGGGCAGCTTCGCGCTTAGATCCGAACCGTGCCGCTCATCGCGCCTTCGTTGTTATGTCTCGGACATGAGAGAGTTCGAGTCCATCAAACTTGTTCTCAAGCTTGCGGACCTCTTGTCGGTAGGCCTCCATAGTGTCGTTTAGGCAAGACCAGTCTTTCATCACTTGATTGACGACCAGCTGGGAGTCGCCTTTCAATAAGCCGTCGTATCCGAGTGAGACTGCGAGGCGCAGATCCATGTAGAAGAGCTTCGTACTCGGCAACGTTGTGTGAAGCGGAGAAGTGGAGGTGAAGGACATATCTTAGCCTTTCCCGGTCGGGAAATCAGCACAACTCCCGCTCCCAAGCCGGTGATCCTCTTGGATCCGTCGAAGTGCATGGTCCAGTGTTGGAGGCCTTCTCGAGGCACGTTCTCTTCTGTTCAGTCCACTCGGCCAGAAGTCCGCCAAGGCTTGTGACTTTATGGACGTTCTTGCCTTAAAAGTCAAGTCCAACGGCATTAGCTCTATGGCCCACTTGGCGATGCGTCCGGTTGCCTCGCGGTTGTGGATGACGTCGCCGAGTGGGAAAGAGGTGACGATGGTGACCGAGTGACCTTGAAAATAGTGTGCTAATTTCCTCGTGGTTATTAGAACACCATAGAGAAGCTTTTGTACCCGAGGGTAGCGAATTTTGGCTCCCGCCAATACTTCGCTAACAAAGTAAATTGACCTTTGAATCTTCCGAGTCCGTCCTTCCTCTTCGCGTTCGACCACAAGGACCGTGCCGACCACTTGGTGAGTGGCCGAGACGCACAGCGAGAGGTTCCGGGGTGAGGTGAGGCCAGACGGGTGGCGTGGTAAGGAACTTTTTGAAATCTTCAAAGGCTTGGTTGGCTTCCGCGGTCTACTGGAAGTCGTCTGTCTTCTTTAGCGATCGAAGAAGGGCATGCCTCGTTCGCCGAGTCGGGATATGAAACGGCTTAGTGCCGCCATGCAGCCAGAGCTTCGGACGTCTTTCGGTTACTCGGGGTTTCATGTTTAAGATGGCGTTGATCTTCTCTGGATTTGCTTCAATGCCGCGATGTGACACCATGAAACCGAGCGGTTGCACGATGAAACACCGAAAGTGCACTTCTCCGTTTAACTTCATTCGAAGGCCCGGATGTTTGCAAAGGTTTCTTCTAAGTCGGCGATCAGTCTTCTTTCGCTTGGTCTTGATGACAACATCGTCGACGTAAGCTTCAACGTTCTTGCCGATCTGCGTCCGGAAACATCTTTGGATCATGCGTTGGTATGTGGCTCCGGCGTTCTTCGAGCCAAAAGGCATGGTGATGTAGCAGAGGCCCCGAACAGCGTGATCAACGATGTCTTCGGGCGTGGATTCTTTTAAGCTGATCGATGATAGCCCGAGTAATGCACCAGGAAGCTCGGGAGTTGGCAGCCGGCGTTGAGTCCACGACTTGGTCGATACGAGGTAGCCCGAACGGATCTTTGGGGCGGCTTTGTTGAGGTCGGTATAGTCAACGCACATGCGCCATTGCCCCGTCTTCTTGCGGACCAGATGGGTCTCGCTAACCGGTCGGGATGAAGGACTTCTTTAATGAAGCCGGCAGCCAAGAGCTTTGCGAGTTCTTCCTTGATAGCGTCTTTTCGATCCCGCGCGAATGCGTAATCGTTGTTTTATTGGTTTGGCGTCATCTTTGACATTCAAAGAGTGCTCGATCACCTCCCTAGGAATTCCAGGCATATCGATGGTTTCCAAGCAAATACATCTTTATTATTTTGGAGGAAGGTGACGAGCGCGCTTTCCTATTTGGGATCTAGGTCGGCGCCGACATGCAGCTTTTGAGGGATCGACGGATCAAGGGAGATCTTCTTGGTCTTGGCGTCGCCGGATCCTGATTTGGCTATCTTCTTCGCGGGGACTTCGCCCTCGCGAAGTTGATGCAGCCAATCGGACTTCTTATTGGCCGCGCAATCTCTCGCGAGATTGGGCCATGTCGCAGCTCTCCTTACCGCAGTGAAGGCTTGCTTCACATCGCTGCGAAGAGCGATGACGCCGTTGGGACCCGGCATCTTCATGCAGAGGTAGGTGTTGAAGGGTTACGCGGAGGCTACGCTAGCCGAAAACAAAAACTTTTAACCGCGCAAACCAGGAACACTTGCAAGTAAGGGCCGATAGATCGTTACCGATTGGAGTAGAGTGCGCGGAATAGCCAATCGGGCAATCCGATCCGGAACAAGCAGCCGATTCCCGGAGATAGTCGATTCGCCAATCAGCCGATTCGAGTCGTCCGGCCGCGTTCTCACGCCTCGCCGATGCGCCCAACCGCGCCGATTCCACCACAGCCGATCGCTCCGATTGCGGCCGATCCGAAGCCGATCAAGAGCGCGCAACGTAGCAGCGCCTCTACCGCAGGTATCCACACGTCCGGGGACGTAACGTCGTACACCCGTGTGCTAGCACGCGATGCAAGGCTAGGGTTTGGCTCGAAGGTGGGGAGGGTTTCCGTGGAGATTGATCTCGGCGACTTCGTTGCACGCGATGCAATTGACGTCCGCAGCTCTCCACCCTCCCTCCTTTATATAGAGTTGGCCGACGGGACTAGTGGCCGATTAGGACTCTATTTTGAATCGGATCTCATCCTTATCTCATAGAGTTGGTCGCCCACACGTCGTAAGCCCATAGGACTCTATCCGATCGGATCCCTATCCGATCGAGCCGTATCCGAGTCCAACTCGAATGCCTGTTCTTATCCCCTTAAGCGTGCGACCCACAGGTTCAGGTATACTCGGTTTCGGCTATAGTCCAACTTAGCCGACCGTCGCCCGAGTCCAACTCAGCGACCTTTCAATAGCGGCGCCTAGCAGCACATATTGACACCATAGTATACAAGAATATAATATCGGCTCTGAAGCTGTAATGTGTACACAAATCCCTTTGCCTCACGATACCAGTTAAGCTATAGGCAAGATGTGTGCCATCCCTTCAATAGCTTAACCATTCACTCGAACCGTATTGGATTATCCGTCGTTGATTGACTCCTTAATCAACTTAGCATGGCCATGCATTTCCATAATCCATTACCTAGAGGGGCCTGAGATATCTCTCCAAAGGAGGGGCAAATTCCATCTTGATCACTCACATCCCACTCCATGTTTCATAGCAAACCCGAAAACTACCTTTATAACTACCCGATTACGAATAGCGTTTGGTAGTCCCAAAGTAGGCTACTACACATGTTGGAATCCATGGTGATCTCGGTCTAAGGACTTTGTACCAACACTACCCGAGACCAACTAATGACACATTAATTCTGTAGTGTCTCATGGTGGGTCTATCCAACAATGTGTTCTCCAACACATATGTCCATGTCTATTGATTTGGTATCTTCATACCCATGATCTATGAGACATGATCATCAATCAATAAACATGCCGATCTTAGAATCATATTTGTTCCAACAATATGACATATGATCAGGGATCGTTTAGAAATAGATTCATACATAAAGAGTCTCATAAATAAGTCACGTACTTATTGATCAATACAAGACGTCTATTTTATGGAACTGAATAACACTTTATTCATAAATACATAAACATTGACGTGATATCCAACATCTCCATGTTGCCTCTAGGGCATATCACTAACAGGTGTAGTGGGGGATTGCCATGAACTTGGCAAGCGCAGGCCTCCCGATGATAGCATGATATGCTTGTTTGAGTCGGCCACCTCAAAGGTGACGTTCTCCGTTCGGAAGTTTTCTCGGGCTCCGAAGGTGACTGGGAGGGAGATGTGCCCGAGTGGTGTTGAAGACAGCCCGGATAACTCCGTGGAAGGGGGCTGAGCTTGCTTTCGCCCGGCCCTCGGGATCTGCATCTCATCCATGGTCTTGGCAAATAGGATGTTGAGGCGCTGCCCCATCGATGAGGACGCGCTTAAGCCCGATGTTGCGGACCACGGGATCCAGGGACGAGTGGATAGCGCCCGGGTGAACCACTCGGTCGGGATGATCCGAGCGGTCAAACGTGATGGCCACTTCCGACCATCGCAGATATTGAGGGACTTCGGGTTGAGCCGCATTGACCTCCCGTCGCTTAGCTTTTGTTTCCTCTTGGACTCATAAGCTAGCGGACCTCCGAAGATGTGGTTGAGCTCCCCCACCGGGTCTTGAAAAGGTTCGGCGCTTTCGGTCGCGTTGTTCTTTTTGGCGCCGCACGGGCCAGCCTCGTCGCCGGGTTCTTGTTGAGTGCGCCGCAGATTGCTGCCCGCTTGTAGATAAAGCGCATTCGCCGCGTGCTTGTGATTCGGATGATGGGTGCATTGGGCGTTCATGATGGCGTTGTAGGCGGCGACTCGGGGACGGCATTGAGTGTTGGAGGTTGCGGCCACTAGGTCCTCGGATCAACGCTTGCGATCCTTCTGGCCCTGGTTGCCGTTGTTGCTGCCATCCTTCTTAGGATTACGGCTTCCTCCCGCTTGCTTATCTTCCCTTCTATCGGGCCGGTCTTGACGGGCGGCCTTAATGGCGTCATTGGATTTGGCGTACGAGTTCGCCGTCTCGAACATTTGCTTCACCGTCTTTGGTGGTTTGCGCCCGAACTTCCCGATGAGCACTCATCACGGATTCCCTTCTGGAAGGCGGCGATGATGATGTCGTCGGTGATATTCGGGATCTTGTTGCGTTTCTCGGAGAAACGACGAATATAATCCTTCAGGGGCTCGTCTGGCTTCTGGATGACGTTGTAAAGGTCAAAGTGTGTGCCGGCCTCTCGAAGGTACCTTTGAAGTTGGCGATGAAGTGATCCCTCGCTCGCTCCACGAGCCGATTGAGCCTCTTGGCGAGCTCGTGAGCCAATTTCGGCTGAGTTTGCGAGGGCCACGGGCGGTAATTGGCCATAGCTTTGTTGTCGCCACTGCAGCTCGGATGGCAAGGGTGTATACGGTTAGCCAAGATTCGGGTCGGTCTTGCCATCGTACCTTTCAATCCTGTGGGCTTAAAGCCACTCGGCGGTGCACTCGGCGGAGTTCCCGAGTGAAGGCCGGTACTCCGTCGTCGCCGCTATCGGGTGATCCCCTCCGATCTTCCCGAGTGCGTCTGGCCGCGCTCCCGGTAGCGGCGATCGAGGACCTCCCGCAGATCACTCGGCGGGGTCTTGGTTGGCCGGTTGGGTAGCCGGAGCCGTTGCGGCGGGACGCGGTGGTGGACGGTGGACGTCCGTGTCGTTTGTCGCGGAGTCGGCCGTCCGCTCTTGGTACTTCATCGTGGACTCGCGAGGTGGGCCTCTTGGCTCGGTTGTCGACCGAGCCGGCTCGGGCCTCCTATAGTCTCCGACTTTAGAGGTGGAAGCCGGCTCTTGTCCGGCGTTTCGGCCACGGATTCGGTCGGCCTTCGTGCCGAAGTGGTGGGATGGCCGTTAGCCGTGGCGCGACGATGGTCTTGATCTTGTCGAGTATAGGAGTCACGTTGGCAGGAGCCGTCTCCATGACGGTGTCCAAGAGCGTGAGTGCGGCGATAGCGTTCTGCTGTGGCGTCTGGAAGATGTTGGTGTTGCGAACCCGTGTTTGGAGTATGGCCTCCTGGGCGGATCGTCCGCCGCACGTAGATCCCGCTTCCTTTTGTCGGCCTCGTCTTTGCGTTGTTTCTCCTCCTCGGCTGTCTTGCGCTCGAGCTCCACCACGGCTCGCTCTTCTTCGGCAAGCCTTCCGGCCATGGCTGAGTCGGACTCGTCCGGCTTGGCCATGAGGACGTCAAAGCATTTCGGCTCATAGTCCATGCGGCAGTCGGAGTTGTCGGCTTCATCAGAAGGGATGCCGTAGAGGTTGTCGAAGCCGGCGGAGCTGAGGTATCCATTGAGCTCCGAAGATGAGCAGGAGCCGAATGATGGGAGGATGACAGCGACCTCCCTTGATCCCGGGTAACCCGGATCTAGATCGTTCCAGTCCGAGTCGAGTTGGGAGATGAGGGCTCCTCCGAGTGGGTCGCCGTCGACTCGGGAGAGAAGTTTGCTGAAAATCTCGGCGACGTTTGGTAACCCAAACGGCACTGAGAGGTCTTCATCTGAGTAGATCGCTTCCGTCGGGGAGGCGAGAAGATTGGCGCAGATTTCGGCGGTATTCGGTAGTCCGAATGATGCCGAGTGAAGTCCGTCGTCGGAGAAAGTAGATTGCATCTTGGTCTTCAAAATGTCGTCGAAGATCTCGGCGCTGTTGGGGAGCCCGAACGGCGCCGAGTAGGTCTTCCCTTCCGACTGGTTTGAGTCCGAGTCGAAGGAGGAGTCGCCGAAGAAGTTGTTGGCGGCGAAGTCGCCGAATCCTGAAGGAGATCCCATCGCGCTTATCGGCGAAATTGTCGAGGAAGTCTCGACGCGCGGTCCCCTACTCGGCGCGCCAACCGCGAAACTTGGTTTCGGCAATATGTTTTCTGGGTCGCATCGAGATCGCCAAACGCAATGGGTTAGAAGAAGAAGAAGATTTAGACAGTTCAGCCCTCTCGTGAGGTAATACCCTACTCCTGTTTCGGTGGATTCGATCCGCCGAGTGTTTTGTATTGATCTTGTGTATCTAAAGCTCTTGCTTGTGAAATCTCATATCCCTCAAGGGACACCCCTCACCCCCTTATATAGTCTTGAGAGGAGGGCTTACAGATCGGAAACCCTATCTTATTCTAAGTTGGTTTCCTCAATCTTACCAAACCGTGACTATAGGCCGATTGCCTTATCTCTATCGGCAATCGTAATACCCAAGTCAAGTTCGGCTTACAGATATGGCAGGCGCAATCTATCCCTACCTCCAGTCGGATAAGCTTGCCACGTATATACCCGATTGCCACAATCTCCACAATTAGTATGGTCAATCAGAGGTTGATCATTTTCTAATTCGCCCCCATGATCAAACAAGGTAGGAACAAGATGAGATGGCAACAACAATAGCTCAGACCGAAGGCGAGCACCTGCATTAGAGTGAAGGGGTAGCACAGGGAAACTCATGCTCATCAAAGACAACATCACGGGAAATATAAACGCGGCCTACTAAAACATCAAGGCACTTAAAGCCTTTATGAAGTGTGTTGTATCCCAAAAACACACACTGTTTATAACGAAAGGCAAGTTTTCTAGTATTATAAGGACTCAAGTTTGGCCAATAGGCACACCCAAATGTGCGAAGTAAAGAGTAATATGGAGGAAGATTAAACAGTCGCGGAGAGGTGTTTCATAATCAAGAACTTTGGTAGGAGTTCGGTTTATAAGATATGCAGCGATAGTAAAGGCTTCATCCCAGAATTTCAATGGCATCGAAGCATGGGCTAAGAGGGACAACCCAACTTCAACGATGTGCCGATGTTTGCGTTCATCAGACCCATTTTGTTGGTGAGCATGAGGACATGAGACATGATGTTCAATCCCAATCTGATTAAAGAAAGTATTTAGACGCTGATACTCGCCACCCCAATCAGTTTGCATGGACTTAATTTTTCTATTCAAAAGTCGTTCAACTAGACTCTGAAATTCATGAAACTTTGCACAAACTTCTGATTTGTGTTTAAGCAAATATATCCACGTGAATTTACTAAAGTCATCAATGAAACTGACATAATAACTTTTATTACCAATTGAAGTAGGAGCAGCACCCGAGACATCTGAAAAAACAAGATGTAAAGGTTCTGTAGACACACTGCTAGACTTGGGATAGGGCAACTGATGACTCTTGCCCTTCTGACATGCATCACATACAGATTCATGACCAGAATCCCTTATTACAGGAAGATTGTTTAAACTAATGACACGATTAACTATAGCAAAAGAAGGATGACCTAGACGATTATGCCAGTGTGACAGGGATGGCTTGATAACACCGTAAACTTGCTTGTTGGTGGAGCTGGCTATCCTATCAGTTGGAAGAGGATATAGACCTTGTCTACACTTGCCTCTAAGGAGTGGCATTCTCGTTACCCGATCCTTAACCAAAAAGAAATATGGATGAAGTTCAACAAATGCCCTATTATCTCTGGCAAAACAATTGGCTGAAACTAAACTTTTGGAAGCATCAGAAACATGGAGCACATTCTTTAACAATAGATTATGATCAGGGGTACGAATAATAGCATGACCAACATGATTGATGTCCATACCTGTACCACTAGCATTGTGAACTTGTTCGTTGCCAGTGTATTTATCTTTTATTGCCAGCTTTTTCATCTCTCCAGTGATGTGATCAGTGGCTCCACTATCGACATACCAATTGGTATCAACACCATACAAGGTTGTTGCTGCTGTATTTGCACTCCTTTCTTCTCCTAAAAAAGAATGATCAAAGCGTTTCCAGCATTTGGCCACAACATGGCCTGTCTTACCACACAGCTGGCAGATTGGACGAGGCCGGCCATCATGTCGTCCATGCCCAAAGCCACCACCACGGCTACTGTTGCTGCGCCACCTGCCACCGCCGCGCCCTCCTCACGACACAACATTGACAGATGAATTTGCGGCGCCTTGGAGCAACTCCAGCCGGTTTTCAAAGCTGACCAACAGAGCATACAACTCATTCATTGAGATGGGCTCTGTTCGACCGGCCACTGAAGAAACAATTGGATTATAATCAAAATCCAATCCAGCTAAGATGTAGGAGACCAAATCTTCATCTTCGAGAGGCTTTCCAGCCGATGCCATCTCATTAGCGAGTGCCTTCATCTTGCCATTATATTCGGCAACACTTTGGTTGCCCTTCTGTGTTATGGACAACGCCATGCGCGTATTAATCACCCGCGCACGTGACTGACAGGCGAACAAGCTCTCAATAGCCTCCCAGACCTTCGTCGCCTTGGTGAGGCTTGCAACTAGCGTGAGAACCTGTCGAGACAGAGAGGACATCAGGTAGCTCAGAACCTGCTGTTCTTGCGCCTTCCATTGCACATATGCAGAGTTGGGCATCTTTTCAACGCTACTGCCGTCTTCCTTCGTGACAGCAACAAATTCCGTCGGCGCCTTGCTTCTACCATCAAGGTAACCGGACATTTCAGAGCCACGTAAGGCCGCAAGGACCTGAGCCTTCCAGAGAACAAAGTTGGCTTTGGTTAACTTCTCAAACACGGCTTGTCCATTGAGAGAGGACGGCGCCGACGCTGAGGAAGACGCCATCGCTGCTCTAGATCAGATGGTGTCGCTTGGAATCAGAAGTGTGCGATAGATTGGATTGTAGGTGTGGTAGATTGGATTGGTTGGAGGGATAGGCTCGATACGTAACATCCCGAAAATCGAAGAAACTGAAATCGGAACGTAAAATCGAAACTTTCAAAACCTTCGCTTGTTGCTTTTTCTCGGGTTTGTTGCTTCTTATTTGCCAGCTCAATTGCATAAATCTAGTTGTGATCAATTTCCTTTTTGTGTTTGTGGATGATTTGGAGTTTGTCGGAGAGAAAAATTCGAAATTGAGAATTAGGAATTTTTAAAAGAAAATCGGAGATAAGATGCGGATTTATAAAAATACGAATTTGTGAAATAGAGTATCATTTGTGGATGGTGGAATATTAATTAGTGTATAAATTAGGGATTTACAAGAAATCTGGGAAAATTTTGGAAAATAAATAGGTGAATTATGAAAATTTGTAAAAAGGAATTTAAATAAATATGAAAAATAAATGTGGAAAAATAAAAGAGGAGAAAAAAGTTGAAAATATAATGTTAAGAATTATTTTTGGAATATTGAAATTTATTTTGAATTTTTAGAAGGGAGGAAAATAGAAATAAGAAATTAGAATTTGAAAATCGGGAAAATATAAAATCGCATTGTTCATTGCACATGAGGTGCTCGACGCCGTACCGCCCCGGCCGCGCGCCCGCCGCGCGCGCCCGGCCGTACCACGCCGCGCCGCGCGCCACGCGTCGCGCACGCGCCCCGCGCTGCGCACACGCACGCACGCCCGCGCGCGCGCCGCCGCCCGCCTGCCGCGCCCGCGACCCGCGCCACGGCCCCGCCGCGCGCCCTCGCCGCCGCGCCACGCGCCGCCGCCGTCTCGGCCCCGCGCCCGCGCCCGCTCGCCGCGCCACGCGCCGCCGCCGCGCGACCCGCCCGCGACTCGCGCCGCGCCCGCCCGACCCCGCCCGCGCCCGCTCGCTCGCGCCACGCGCACGACGCCGTCGCGGCCCGCGCCCGCGCCGCGCCCTCCCGCCACGTCGCAAGCGCCCGCGCCCGCCCGGCCTCCCACGCCGCCGCCCGGCAACCGCGAGCCGCGCTTGCGCCGCCCCTTCCCTCCCATTTTCTCTCCCCGGCCGTGCCTATAAAGGGCTGAGCTCCCCGCCCCTTTTCCGCACCGCCGCCGCCCAACCTTCTCCTTCCCGAGCACCAACGCCACCCTAAACGCCGTCGCCGCCGTGCGCCGAAACCGCCCGAGCATCGCCGTACCTCCCCGGGGCCATCATCGCCGGTAAGCCCCGCGCCGCCGCCCTTTTCCCTCGCGTGCTAGCGCCGCCGCCGCCTTGTTTTGCCGAGCCTCGGTCGAACATGTTGCGGCAATGAACAAGTGGCGCCGAGAAAATAAAGAAAAAGAAAAATAGGAGAAAATTTGGAAAAATTTTAGAAAATTTGGAGAATATTTTGGGAACATTTGAGTAAAATTTTGGGCAAAATTAAATTATTTTCTTGTATGTTTTCTCGGTGCAAAAATTTGAAAATCAAAACCGGACTTTTCCAAAATTTTGTTTTGCGTCGTTTTGAATCCGAATTTCGTTTAGATCTTTCTCGCCATTTAAATATGTTTCTCTTTTTGTGCTCGGACCTTCAAAACCTCGAGAACCACCTCTTTTTGATGAAAATTGAAAGTACTATACAAATGTTTTAGACTGGGGCGGCGGATGATTTGGGTGGATTCCGAAAAGGCAAGTGCCGACCCTGGTCAATTAAGGACCGAGCCATGAGATAGCCGGAAAACGAGCCAGTACAACCGTACTTCTCGAATGGGTATAGACCTAGCTGACTAGATAGCCGAGCGGAGGCAGTATCCTTACATAGATGGTTCTTTATGATGTGGTTTGTGTGATGAGGATGAGGCTGCGGCCTATGTTATGGATGGTGAAATTAAATCGATATTAATTGAACTTAAAGATTGAGGAAGTTTTCCCTTACCCCGGGTGCGCCAGAACTCCTCTCACTGCTAGAAAATGACGGCTACAGTGCATGAGGGCTTAAGTTCATGGAGCGGGTACTGCCAAATTGAGGTTATCGAAAGGCTTTGCCGTGACCATCTCATGTGTTGGGACGTAGGCTCATTTGTTGGGCTGTCGCGGAGTACAGTAAAGTGTACATCCACCGCAAGTGTGAATGAATCAATCTATTCGAATAGCCGTGCTCGCGGATATTGAGCGTCGTGACAAGACGTTCGCTTGGCTAGACTTTAAACTTAAAAATGCTGGGATGGGTTTGCATGATGATTTCTTTCGGGGTGGATCAACTTCTCGAGAGACGAGAAGGGGTGGACTCCCCAGAAAACCATAACGAATCGGAGGCGGGAAGCCATCCTTGGAATCACGATGGATGGTAGACAGAACCGTCGCCGAATTAATGAACCATGGAACTAAAACTTGACTTGGCTAGTTGTTAGGCTTGTGAAAAGATTTATGAAAATTGGCTTTATGCAAAAGAGCTCCAGCCATTCCTTGAATAACCCTATCATATGCATCACTTCCGTGTTGGCTTGCTGAGTACGGTTGGTACTCACCCTTGCTATACGCACAAACCTTCAGATGGTGGGAATGAAGAATCGGAGGATCCTTACGCCTACTACCAGGAAGGCGAAGAAGCTGATGGCGCTTACTAGGTCTTAGTCCCCGGTCGTTGCCTGTGGCAACCGACATGCCGCTGCCTTTATTCCGCTGCCATATCTAATTTCTATTTTTGTGTTGTATCCGGACCATGAGGTCTGTGTGGTGAACATTGCCTTCGGGCCTATCGTTGTAATAATTTCGTTGTAAGACTATTCGTGCATGTGCACCTGGTTATTCAGATCTGTATTTCGTGGGTACCAACTACTCGATCCAGGGAAATGGTACTAAGAACACGAAAGATTCCCGTTCCAAAACGGGGGTCCACAGAGCTGGTATCAGAGCCATGCGACCGTAGGATAAGACCAGTTGGCACCCTACCCCTGACTAGTTGGCTAAAGGGGAGTATCCCTACATAGGACCATTTCGCAAACTATTATTTCTGAAAATGCAAATATACTTTTTCCTATACGTTTATTTCCCCTTTCTCTTACCCAAATGGTTTTGATGTTATCAATCTCTCCCTCTAACCCTAAGTTGCTTTCAAAAGCAGATGTCGGACCATGTCGGAGTCTGGAAAATCACCATCCCACGAGATGAGGGATTCGTGGCACAACTTCAGTCATTACTGTGGTGTTTAAGATACCCAGAACCACCCACTTACCAGATCAGGAGGCATGGCTCCGAGGGATATCCAGCATGGGAAGCAGCAGTTTCCGTGGAGGCCCGCATGGGGAGTGAGACACCTTTTTGCTTTCACACCCACTACCACCGAGATTTAGTGGAAGCATCCATTCAAGACGCGGCCCGAGAAGCATTCCTTCGCCTCAATGCTATACACCGTGCTGAACTCACAGTGACAGAGTTTGTGCACCACCCCTATCGCGAGGAAGGCAACCCAATTTGCACCGTGGAAGCCACCCCCTGCTGCTACAACCCTATGGTCACCCGTCTATCCCGCTGGGCAGAGACGGCAGATGACTGCTACGAAGAAGCTTTGCTCGAGATCAACGACCAGCAACAACGCCTCAATGATCTGGTCAAGAGCCACCAGAGCTGCGGGGATCAGATCAACGTGTTGCAGACTCAGCTACAGGCCAACGGTACCCAATATGAGCAGCTCTCGGACCGTTACATGGCCCGTGGGGAAGCCCTGGTGGAGCTGGAGGAGCAGCTCAGGAAGAGCAAGCAACAAGTCAACCAGCTGGAGGAACAGCTACGCTCCCGCCCTGTCCATGCTGCAGGTACTTCCACCGGAGTTGTACCAACACCTCCCGCTCCCGTGCCCGACCACTACTACCTTATGACTCCAGCATGCTTGGACACCTTTCAAGCCATGATGGAGTAAGCTTTCATGTTGAGCACGAGCCGGCGCCGTACCTGATAGACCCCACTCGCCACCTCCATGGGACCCACCTCGAACTCCATAACAAGTGCCATCCGAGCCTGGATCGGGAGAGGAGAACCCCATCCGGATCCACACCGACTCGAGTCCGAGACGGAACCTATGGAGATCAAATGGGAGTCCAACACCGATCCAATGGAGGAGGAAGCTCCCACTCGTCGCCCGACTCACACCGGAGGTCCCCTCACCCGCAAGACCGCTCGTAAGAGTACACGGCCACCGAGCAGAAGACCCAGCGGGACTCCGAGGCCACCATCTCGAGCCATGGGGACTCCGATTTGCTTCAAGAGGATCACCCCTTCCTGCACCGGCTCCTGCGGATGGTTGGATGATTAGGCGAGAGGACCACCCCGCTTGATCTCGCTTTGGACGGTTTGGCATCAAGGATCACACCCTTTCCCCTAATAGCTAAAGGCGTAGTACGATGTAGCTTTGTATCATGGCATGTGGGACTGTGCATGTACAGTCCATTGTACCCCTTTGATGTAATATTATGGACCTATGTATCGCTTTATGGCATGCTATTAGTGAGCTTATTCTACCATGCTTGTTTGGTTGAAGATCATTTAAAAACCACTTGAAGAGAAATCACCTAGAAACCATGACTTTAATGGGTCCAGTCTCTTAATTCATCTATCTCCTTCAGATGGCGCATCGTCGCAGAGCTGCAGCAACCAACGAGAACCCACCGGAGCCTAACCCCTCCACTCTGGCGGAGGTTATGGCTTTACAAACCCAGCTGCTCCAAGCAATCGCCAACAACCAGGGAAGTCGAGGAGGATCAAGCTTAGGAGAGTTTATGCGAGCTAAGCCACCAACCTTCTCTACGGCCGAAGAACCCATGGATGCTGAAGATTGGTTGAGAGTGATAGAGAAAAAGCAAACCCTCGTCCGAGTTCGAGAAGCAGATAGAGTCATCTTCGCCACTAGCCAGCTAGAGGGTCCCGCAAGTGACTGGTGAGACACCTACAAGGAGACTCGGGCTGAAGATGCCTGGAGAACCGACATGGGAAGAATTCACGACGCTTTCCATGAAAATTTTGTACCAGACAGCGGTTATTAGGATGAAGAAAAATGAGTTCGCAGCTGCGCCAAGGAAACACCTCGATACAAGAGTACCTGAACAAGTTTACCCAACTTGCCCGTTACGCCACAAGTGACTGGCGGACGAAGAAGAGAAGATGGATAAATTTATCGAGGGACTAAACGACGAGTGAGAGGACCAATGATCGGACAAGACCACACCAGCTTCCAAAGCCTCATCAACAAGGTCGTACGGCTTGAACATGACCAAAAGATGGTAGAAAATAACCGCAAAGGAGGCTTGCTATGGCCCGCCCATTTGAGGGAGCGCCTCGGCGTCCCCAAGGGAGCCACCCCGTCCGGATGGAAGCCAAACGTTCCGGCAACCGGTCGTTCCCCGCACCCGACCATGACAACAGCCAGTGCACCTCGGTTTCGTACACCGACGCCAACCCTAGCCGCTCCGGGAAGAAGGAATGTGAACTGCTTCAGCGTGGAGAATTCGGACACTACTCCAACAATTGCCCCAAACCACGCAACACTCCCGTGCGCACCGGCACCAATGCAACGGCCGTCCGAGGAACCCCCACTCCTGCTGCGGGACGCGGGCCGTTTAGAACCCCGTAACCCAATGAGACTCGCCACCGGATTTCGACGTGGCCGGGTGAATCATGTGCGTGCTTGAAGAAGCGCAGGAGGATCGAACGTGCGATGGGTATGTTCTCTATCAACTCTACCCCGATTAAAGTCTTATTTGATTCGGAGCATCGCATTCATTCATATCTTCACAAGTAAGCAAACAACACCACCTACACCGGTAGAACTTAAGAGACCCACGTTGGTACACTCACCGGGAAACATAACCGTACCCCATGCTTGCATCAATGTGCCCATACGGATTAGGGACGTGGTATTTCTTTCAAACCTTATGGTACTATCGCCCCAAACCATTGATATCATACTCGGGATGGATTGGTTGACCAAGAACAATGGAATCATAGACTGCAGTCGAAGGAAAGTCACGGTATCCACCCCATGGGGATCACCAATGAACATAACTATGGACCAAAACCCGATGCTATGCGAGCAAGCTGCGGGAGTATTCACCATGCTACCACTGAGCGGGATGCCAATAGTGCAAGAATACCCGGACGTATTCCCCGAGGAATTGCCTGGAATGCCCCCGGATCGCGACATAGAATTTATCATCGACCTAATGCCTGGTACTGCCCCCATATCCAAGAGACCTTACCGAATGCCGGCCAACGAGTTAGAAGAACTCAAGAAGAAAATCAAGGAACTACAAGAGAAAGGATTTTTACGCCCCAGTTCATCTCCCTGGGGAGCTCCAGTACTCTTCGTCAAGAAGAAGGAGGGGAGTATGAGGATGTGTGTGGACTACCGATCGTTGAATGAAGTGACTATCAAAAACAAGTACCCACTACCTCGAATCGATGACCTATTCGATCAACTTAAGGGTGCGCAAGTGTTCTCAAAGATTGATCTTCGGTCGGGATATCATCAGTAGAAGATTAAAGCCGGAGATATTCCCAAAACGGCGTTCTCTACACGTTACGGCTTATATGAGTTCACAGTAATGTCCTTTGGATTGACCAACGCCCTGGCATATTTCATGAATCTGATGAACAAGGTATTCATGGAATACCTGGATAAATTCGTAGTGGTATTTATCGATGATATACTTATCTACTCCAAGGACGATGAGGAGCATGCGGAGCATCTACGACTCTACGAAAAACTGCAAGAGCACCATTTGTATGCAAAATTTAGCAAATGCGAGTTCGGCTCAAGGAAGTCGCTTTTCTTGGCCATGTAGTCTCAGGAGGAGTAGCGGTAGACCACCGCCAAGGTCGAAGCCATCACGGAATGGAAGGCACCCAAGTCGAACGGAAGTTCGGAGTTTCTTGGGCTTGGCCGGATATTACCGAAGGTTCATCGAAGGGTTTTCCACCATAGCACGACCTATGACTCAACTTCTGAAGAAGGAAAAGAAGTTTGAATGGAATGAGAAGTGTCAAGAAGCCTTTGACCAACTAAAAGAAAAGTTAACCACCGCCCCAATCTTAACCTTACCCGACCACCGGAAGGATTTCGTGATGTCTTGTGATGCGTCTCGGCAAGGACTCGGGAGGCGTATTAATGCGGGATGGAAAGGTCGTAGCATATGCCTCGCGACATTGACCCCACGAGGAGAACTATCCCACACACGACACGGAATTAGCGGCGGTTGTTCATGCATTGAAGATCTGGAGACACTATCGATCGGGAATCACCGTGATGTATATACGATCACAAGAGCTTGAAATACTTCTTTACTCGAGTCCGATCTCAACCTACAACGAGACGATGGTTGGAATTGATCAAAGATTACGATCTAGGAATCCATTACCATCCGGCAAGGCAAATGTAGTGGCCGATGCGTTAAGCCGCAAAGCCCAATGCAACCATATGGGATTGGAAGGTATGGCCAGTGAGCTCCACGAAGAAATGGCTCACCTAATCTCGCACCCGATTCCTCACGGAGAAGTAAACTCATCGATCCAACCCCTTCGAGGACTCAAATAGAAGAGGCTCAAAGGGAAATGAGGAAACCCAGAAATCAAAGAGCGCATGGCCGCGGACGCGCTAAGGAATTTTCGGTAGACGACAAGGGAACCTTGTGGTACAAGAAAAGAATCTGCGTGCTCGAACAGGGGTGGTTTGAGGGGTTGATCTTAAAAAAGCACACGAATCAGCATATTCATTACATCCAGAAGCACGAAAATGTACCGGGATTTGAAGGAAGAATACTGGTGGCCCAATATGAAGAGAGACGTAGCCGAATACGTAGTCGTATACGATGTATGCCAGAGGGTGAAAGCTGAGCATCAACGACCGGTAGGCTTACTGCAGCCGCTCAAGATTCCCGAATGGAAATGGGACGAGATAGGCATGGATTTCATCGTTGGACTACCCAAAACTGCAACCGGTTATGATTCCATTTGGGTAATAGTAGATCGGCTCACCAAGACCGCCAGATTTATTCCCGTAAAGACCAACTACAATAGCGCCAAGCTAGCAGAACTATACATGAGTAGGATTGTGTGTCTCCATGGTGTACCAAAAAGAATTATATCGGATCGCGGTACCCAATTCACGTCTCATTTCTGGAGCAAAGTTCACGAAGCACTCGAAAGTCACCTTGCCTTCAGTACCGCTTACCACCCACAGACCGACGGGCAGACCGAAAGGACAAATCAAGTGCTGGAAGATATGTTGAGAGCCTGTGCGTTGGATTTCACCAAGGATTGGGAGAAATGTTTGCCGTACGCCGAGTTCTCCTACAACAACAGCTACCAAGCCAGTCTGAAGATGTCACCAAACGAAGCCCTATTTGGTCGCCGATGCCGAACCCCATTGATGTGGTCAGAAACCGGTGAACGAGCCATATTCGGGCCTGACATAATCAAAGAGGCCGAGGAAAAGGTTCGCCTGATCCGGGACCGATTACAAGTTGCCCAATCTCGACAAAAGAGCTATGCGGATACCCGTCGAAGAGAATTAGAATTAAATGAAGGTGACTATGTGTATCTAAAAGTCTCACCACTACGAGGAACTCAGAGGTTCAAGGTCAAAGGGAAACTCGCACCGAGATATGTGGGCCCATTCTTGATAAACGCTAGAAGAGGTGAAGTGGCCTATCACTGGAGTTGCCCGAGAACATCTCCGATGTCCACCCAGTATTCCATGTGTCACGTTGAAGAAATGCGCGAGTGCCGGAAGAGCAAGCTCCTTTGGAAACCATCCATATCAACGGTGATCTCACCTACCCGGAGCATCCAATAAAGATACTGGACGAGGCGTAAAAGAAGACACGGACCAAGTCATGGCGCATGTACAAAGTACAATGGAGCAACCACACTGAAGAGGAGGCTACACGGGAAAGCGAGGATTTCCCGAAGACGGAATACCCACACCTACTCGAGACGGTAAGAAATCTCGGGGACGAGATTTATTGTTAGGGGTAGGTTTGTAACATCCTGAAAATCGAAGAAACCGAAATCGAACGTAAAAATCGGAACTTGCAAAAACCTTCGCTTGTTGCTTTTCCTCGGGTTTGTTGCTTCTTATTTGCGCTCGTTGCATAAATCTAGTTGTGATCAATTTCCTTTTTGTGTTTGTGGATGATTTGGAGTTTGTCGAGAGAAAAATTCGAAATTCGAATTAAGAATTTTAAAAAAAATCGGAGATAAGATACGGATTTATGAAAATGCGAATTTGTGAAATAGAGTATCATTTGTGGATGGTGGAATATTAATTAGGGTATAAAATAGACAATAAAAATATTTAGGGATTTACAAGAAATCTGGGAAATTTTTGGAAAATAAATAGGTGAATTATGAAAATTTGAAAAAGGAATTTAAATAAATATGAAAAATAAATGTGGAAAAATAAAAGTGGAGAAAAAGTTGAAAATATAATGTTAAGAATTATTTTTAGGGTATTGAAATTTATTTTGAATTTTTAGAAGGGAGGAAACTAGAAATAAGAAATTAGAATTTGAAAATGGGAAAATATAAAATCGCACTGTTCATTGCACATGAGGTGCTCGGCCGTCGCCCGGCTGGCTGCGCGCCCACCGCGCGTCGCCCGGCCGTACCGCGCCCCGCTCGCACGCGCCACGCAGCGTCGCGCACGCGCCGCGCCAGCGCACGCGCACGCCCGCGCCTCAGCGCTGCGCGGCCCGCTGCGCGACCGCGCCACGGCCCGCCCGCGCCCGCTCGCCGCGCCACGCGCTCGCCGTCGTACTCGGCCCTGCGCCCCGCGCCCGCTCGCTCGCGCCACGCGCCGCGCTGCCGCGCCGGACCCGCCGCGACTCGCGCCCTCGCGCGCCGACCCCCGCCGCGCCCGCGCTCGCCGCGCCACGCGCACGACGCCGTACGCGCCCGCGCGCCGCGCCACGCCCTCCCGCCACGTCACAAGCGCCGCGCCGGCCCGCCTCCGCGCGCCGCATGGCAACCGCCGAGCTGCGCTTGCGCCGCCCTCTTCCTCCCATTTCCTTTCCCGGCCACGCCTATAAAGGGCCGAGCTCTCCCGCCCCTTTTCCGCACCGCCGCCGCCCTCCTTCTCCTTCCCGAGCACCAACGCCACCCTAAACGTCGTCGCCGCCGTGCGCCGAAACCGCCCGAGCCTCGCCGTACCTCCCGAGGGCCGCCATCGCCGGTAAGCCCGCCGCGCTCCCTTTTTCCCTCGCGTGCTAGCGCCGCCGCCGCCTCTGTTTTGCCGAGCCTCGGTCGAACATGTTGCGGGCAATGAACAGTGGCGCCGAGAAAATAAAGAAAAAGAAAAAAAGAAAAAGAAAAAAATAGGAGAAAATTTGGAAAATATTTTGTGAAGATTTGAGATTAAAATTTTGGGTAAAATTAAATTATTTTCTTGTATGTTTTCTCGGTGCAAAAATTTGAAAATCAAAACCGGACTTTTCCGAAATTTCGTTTTGCGTCGTTTTGAATCTGAATTTCGTTTAGATCTTTCTCGCCATTTAAATATGTTTCTCTTTTTGTGCTCGGACCTTCAAAACCTCGAGCACCAATCCCTCCGCGGATATTTTCAAATCCATTTTCTCGAACAAATCGTGATCGTCGCTTTGCGAAAACCCTAAGTCATCGACCCAATGTCAAAACTTGGAGTTTTCCCTGTTGATCTTAGTACAAACTCAAGTAGGAATTTGGGCTTAGCGCTTGGAATCGTTTCTGAGGCTTTTTCGGATCTTTTCGACCTTTTGGTGTTATATGGGATTCTAATCGGATTCGATTGATCTTTCACACGTACGGGTAGCACCTGAAGAGACCGACATCAACCCTGTTGAAGACTCCACTCCACAAGCGTGCGAGCAAGGCAAGTCATCACACTCTTTGAACATATTGATCCTACTTTGCGAAATAATGTTGATTTCAATTACAAATTGCATGCTATACACAAATGAGTACCTATGCTTGGTATACCCTGCTTTGATGTTGATTACCATTAGAATTATTCTTTGTAACCTTCGATGTGATATGACCGGAGGCTAACTTCGGTAAAAAAATGCTTAGCCCTGCTTATACTAGATCCTTGCATACTCATGATTTTACAAAGAAGCTTTGTGCTTGGGCAACTACCTTAGGAAAGGTAGTTGAGATGCGGCCTGTGGAGACATGAGCGCCACATGGCCATGAGAATGATGAACTAAGTTTGATGAAAATTAAAAGTACTATACAAATGTTTTAGACTGGGGCGGCCGGATGATTTGGGTGGATTCCGGAAAAGGCAAGTGCCGACCCTGGTCAATTAAGGACCGAGCCATGAGATAGTCGGGAAACGAGCCAGTACAACCGTACTTCTCGAATGGGTATAGACCTAGCTGACTAGATAGCCGAGCGGAGGCAATATCCTGGCATAGATGGTTCTTTATGATGTGGTTTGTGTGATGAGGATGAGGCTGCGGCCTATGTTGTGGATGGTGGAATTAAATCGATATTAATTGAACTTAAAGATTGAGGAAGTTTTCCCTTACCCCGGATGCGCGAACTCCTCTCACTTGCTAGAAAATGACGGCTAGAGTGCATGAGGGCTTAAGTTCATGGAGCATGTACTGCCAAAGTGAGGTTATCGAAAGGCTTTGCCGTGACCATCTCATGTGTTGGGACGTAGGCTCATTTGTTGGGCTGTCGCGGAGTACGGGTAAAGTGTACATCCACTGCAGTGTGAATGAATCAATCTATTCGAATAGCCGTGCTCGCGGATATTGAGCGTCGTGACAAGACTTTCGCTTGGCTAGACTTTAAACTTAAAAATGCTTGGGATGGGTTTGCATGATGATTTCTTTCGCTGGTGGATCAACTTCTCGAGAGACGAGAAGGGGTGGACTCCCGAAAACCATAACGAATCGGAGGCGGGAAGCCATCCTTGGAATCACGATGGATGGTAGACGAGCACCGTCGCCGAATTAATGAACCATGGAACTAAAACTTGACTTGGCTAGTTGTTAGGCTTGTGAAAAGATTTATGAAAATTGGCTTTATGCAAAAGAGCTCCAGTCATTCCTTGAATAACCCTATCATATGCATCACTTCCGTGTTGGCTTACTGAGTACGGTTGGTACTCACCCTTGCTATACGCACAAACCTTCAGATGGTGGGAATGAAGAATCGGAGGATCCTTACGCCTACTACCGGGAAGGCGAAGAAGCCGATGGCGCTTACTAGGTCTTAGTCCCCTGTCGTTGCACGTGGCAACCGACATGCCGCCGCCTTTATTTCGTTGCCATATCTAATTTCTGTTTTTGTGTTGTATCCGGACCATGAGGTCCTGTGTGGTGAACATTGCCTTCGGGCCTATCGTTGTAATAATTTCGTTGTAAGACTATTCGTGCATGTGCACCTGGTTATTCAGTACTGTATTTCGTGGGTACCAACTACTCGATCCAGAGAAATGGCACTAAGAACACGAAAGATTCCCGTTCCAAAAAGGGGGTCCACAGATACCATGTGCGAGAAACGACACCTTTCCTCTAGGCTCGGTTACGTGTTGATAAAGGCATGTGAACAGCCCCCGGCGTGGCAATTACAACAACCAGCGAGATATGTGCGCACACTATAACAATCCAAGAAAACCGGACTCAGCCAGGGTCTCGTTATCGCATGCACATGCCTATCTCCAACACCGGCGGAAGAGAGGATAAAATCTATCCACAAAACAGATTACAAACTGATACGCTATATCACAGGAACTAGTTATCTAACAGCTTCCGCATCAACACTGCTAGCTCCCCATCCTGCCCGACGCCTTCGAGGCCAGCGTCAGCATTGCCGAGACGAATGGGATCGAAGATGATAGAGGAGATAAGAGGGGCAATCACTGATATGGAAGCCCTACATACTCACTAAATTAGTTGGACTAGGTCAATGAATCAAGTCACATCAGTTTTAATAGTTGGGATGTCAAGATATGCGGTTGAGGGATGCAAATAAGAAAGAGCTAAAGTGGACTTATTCCCACAAAGAATGCACGGGCCTTATGGCCCAGATGGCTGGCCCATTTCCACCTACCTCGTTCCAGCTTCAGAAGAGAAACAAAAAGAATTCTGGACCTTGCCATGCCGGCCTGCCGGATTTCTCTACAGATTTTCGAGTAGTCGTTGATGGCGCCAACTGACATACCTCGTGAGAGAAAAATCTGCAGCCTGCAGGTGTAGGTCAGACAAAGCCAGCCAGGAGCAATAGCACAATTATAAACATCGTTGTCGATCGTTTTCTTATCTGAAACTAGTATATCGCTGTCAGTTTAATTTCCACCTAGATGTTGCGTAACGTCTAACCTAACCGGGATGGGCTTCCTTCAAAAACCGCCATTGAAATCAACCTCAAAGTGACGACTAACACTGACGGGTGAGTTAAACGGATATACATATATCTGTTTCCATATCACCATACGCAATTTTTTCGTCGCATCATCCAGAGTGTGTACCTACCTAAATCCACGGAGATCACTGTCATGTAGTATAAACAAGTCGTCGCTGATGCTGTCTCTGTACTACTCACAGTGCTTAATCATCTGTATTAACATAATAGATACTAACTTGTGTATACTGATAGCGATCGATTAGATTAAATATCTAGAGGCTCTGAGACTGTACATGTTCTTCAAGTCGGCAGCTGAAACAGCGTTATTTGCTCACAGCCTCACAGGCTGGCTGGCACATACTCCTATTGCTATAGCTGCCCCAGCAGCCAGCTGCTTCTTGCAAATGGCGTAGTTGGGGCGAGAGAAAAAACAACGCATGGAATCCAGAGCTGGAGATATGAATCATGTGGGCTCGGTGGTTGTGTTCATGGCCGGCACAACGCATTAGACGTTAGGGATCATTAGCACTTGGTAGTAGTAGCTAGGAGCAATATACTACATGTCTTGGGGCCAGGCCGGCCCATGCATTTGCATGATTCAGGGTTTCAGATTTTCAGTAGTGGAGTTCACATCATATACATACATGAAGAAATAATGTTACGTGCTGCTAATTGCTAACTAATCAAGGTTAAGGTTGGTGTCTGCTGTAATGCTGTATGAGCTAGCTAGCATGTAGCTGTACTAGATTATCTAAACCACAATACCGTACCATGTTGGAACTCACTTTGGAGAAAGAAAATGCAGCAGCTGGCTTGCCCTTGAGCATACAACAGCTAAGCTACCTGCGTATAATTGATTTTTTTTAAGATAATAGAATAAATTTCGGCCTTGGCTTAAAATAAGCTATAACCATTTATTACAATATTTTTTCAAAGAGAGCAAACACTTAGGCAACAATATAAACTGAACAATAAAACCAATATGTAAAAGAAGAAAACAATTGTAAAAATATGTATGTCTGTAACTTCTAAGCTTCAACGTGCAGACTGTATGAATTTTTTATTCTCTTCACACTTTTGAAGCTATGCCCAAAACCGAAGCCAGTGCATTGTCTTGAGAAGCACTTGCATATAAAATTTATTTGAAGATTTATCAAAAACTAGAGTATTCCTATATTTAATTATAGAGCTCAACAAAAAAAGATGCTCCAATAAATATGAGGTTTTTGGTTTTTGACTCAACACCATCAAGCCAATTCCCAATCACATTAGAAAGAGGTTTTAGTCCAAACTACTCTCCAATTTTTTTTGCAATATTAAAGTCAAAGAAAAAACGTTGAATGGTCTCATCATTCATAAAAAATAACATCTTTTACTCCTGTTTTAATTTCTTCTCGCTAAATTATATTGGTCAGAATCACACTTTTGAACAGAAACCACACATAAAAATCTTAATCTTAATTAACGTCTTTATTTTTATATAGATTTGTTTCTCTTAATATTATCATTATTAATTAACGATAAATACATTTGATCTAACCGAAAAGTGTGTGATTGGTATACTACGGCTTTATTCTTCCCAACAGCTGATACCTAGCATGATTAGCTAGCTTAATCCCGTTGTTAATATTTAATCTGTTGTCACCTGTCACAATCCGAGGTGATCCACAAAGTCTCAATTCTGACCTCTCCACTTCACTTTAGGAGCTGGGAGCTATGCACTGATTACATTTGTTTGGATGCTTTTCGCTTAAAATACGTGGTTTATGGGATTGCAAGATGATAATGCGTAGGTAGGACCTGGGAATTATAATGTGGTAGCCACTTGGTTTACTTTATTAATAAAGCAATGTATCGTACAAGCTGATTGCAATGCATCTGATGGAGTGAAATGGTTGAACAGGTCCGAGGATATTGGCAACTTCTAGCTGCTCAATCCAGTTTGGAAACAGCTCCTCATTGGATCGGCGGTTTGCCGCAGCTTAATTAGTTAGCTAGTAGTATTGTTTTCTTTTCTTTTCAACTTTAGATAACTAAGGAAGAATAAGCTGCATGCCATAGGTCCGATTCACAACAAGATGTAGAGAAATAAATAATTTCACTACAATAAAAATCTTATGTAGAAGCACTTTTCTAGAGAAGATTTTCAAATCGTCTCTAAAATTAGAGTTCTATGTATTTGGGCATTTCTTAGAGGCAGTTTAAAAGTTAACTGGAATATTTTTATTGTAGAGACACTTCAGAGGCATTTTAATTAAGCACATCTTATATAATTCATCTTGGAGAGACATTTTTTTGGCACTTTAAATTTTCTCTCATATGTAGAGTCATTTAAACCTCAATGGAGACACCTTCCGAATGTCAACATAATATGGTAAGTAACTACTTATAAGTAACACAAGGCACATATGTTTTAGTAATGAAATGAGGTTGGGATGGCCAGTGTAATGAAGATAGAATGATTTTCTCAAGAGGTAATAGCATGAGAAAATATATTTTTATTTTTTCGCATTGGTTTGCTTGGTTGTGGCACAATTTAATGATTCTACATAGCCTCTTACAGATATAAAAAATGCCTCTAAAAATGTTACTAGGTATAGAAACGTTTTATAAAATGCCTCTATAATATTTTAAAGGCATTTGAAAAATGTCTTCACAGTATTAGAAAATTGTATCTCCAAGGTTCTGTTGTCCTGTTTGGAGCTTTATAGGTTTCAGTCATAAAAATACATGAATTTTAGCCATTTAATATATAGGATTGCATTAAGATGCATGCTCCCCATCTCTTTCCTTACTCTCCTCGAGTCAATCACGCATGCACGGGCATGACTTCACTTCAGCCACCGCTGCTTGACTCCCTCTGTGTGCCCCTCCCCCTTTCCCGCGGCAGGACCATCATCCTCCTCTCCCCCGTCCCCTTCCTCCGCTGCTTTTCTTCTCTAACTATCACGATATGAGGTCCTTGCCTTGCCGGTCCTACCTTATCTTCGACAGTATGTCCCATAGGATTTGAAAGTGAATCCAGCCTCTAAGTGGATTTTGGTGGATTAATGACAAAATGATTAAGGGACTAATGAGTTATCGAGATGTGTGTAGATAATTAGTCCCAAAGTTCTTAGGTGATGCATGGATTGACCCCACACAAACATAAGGCAAAGCGACGTGACGACTCGGAGTGTCATTTAAATTTCTTTACATTTTTGCTCTGTAGTTTAGAAAAGTCGAACTATCAAGGGGGTATCAAATGTCTGTCTAAGTGCTCAAGGTTCTATCATTGTAGATGAGAGACACATTTGCATAACAGTTACATGGGTTCGGGTGCTGCCAAAAAGTGTGGGTAGGAAGTTCCCACCGTGAGTTCAGAACTTTCTGGCCCCTGTTTTTTAGCTTGAGTATAAGTGTGAGTCAAAAGTTCCTAGTGGTTTGGCCGGAACTTTTGGGCTTCAAATTTGTGAGTAATGGGTGATGTGGGTATATAACCCCTCCATCCCTTACAATGCTCTTTTGGCTATTCTACTTCGTTCTTCTATCTCCTAGCTTCTCGTAAGATTTCTTGACCTCCTCCACCTAGATCTTGAGCTCCATTGTGATTTGAGTGTGGATTTGGGTGGTAGTGAGGATATGTGCTTGTGAGTGAGCTAGGAGGACCAAGCACTTGGGGATCGACATCGGGCTGCTGCTTCGTGCTTATTACTCCTGGAGGGTGACCTCCTAGATTGTTAGGAGTTGCCCGCGAGCTTCCTCAAGCTATGTATTTACCTGGGCAAGTTTGTGAGGGTGGACCTCGTCCCTGCAAGAAAATGAGATAACTTCGAGTGAATTTTGAGTTGGTTGCTAGGAGGTTGTCTTGGTAGAGAAAGTCTTATCGGTGGTTGAAACTTGATTGTCCAAGTTGGATCTTGGTGGTCACTAGGAATCGAGAGAAACCTAGGTGTTGACTTGGAGGCTAAAGTCTTCTTCTTGGTTGCTTGTTTGGTGAGGCTAGGGGTTAATCGAGACCCGACTCTAAGTTCCTCAATGGGGAGTAACACTATTTACTCCTATTTACTTCGGGGAAAATAATGCTTGTCTCCTATTTACTTGCTCTCCTTGCTTTTTGTGGTGATTTTTGTGAAGTACCTGTGATAAGCTTCTACACACATCCTGCTATATTGCTCCCTGTGTTATGGTTTCTTTGAATCTTTTTTGAACTTGCTGTGAGCTGCTTGAAGGAGCAACTCACAGCCAGTCAAAAGTTCCAACCAGCACTCTCTGTGTTGTTAAGAGTGTCGGCAGGAAGTTTCAACCACTATACCAAGAAGTTCCGGCATGTTGCAATTTAACCGCTGGGATTGGAGATTTTTTCAGGAATATCTTTTCATTCTCTCTAGGCGATATCTACGGGCTTTCAAGATCCACCTCTATCGCCCCTACTTACTAATTACTCTTGTAGTCTTCACCCCGTTGTTAACCCTGCACACTGCCAGCCATCCCATTAAAGTCGCTCTCATTTGTGAGTGTTGTCGTCGCCAATGAGTAACCATCTTCCTCCCTCTCCACTCTTCCTGCCTCCGCAAATCTAGATAATGAAGATAACTAAAAATCCTCACAATTTTTTCCTCACATTTCAGTCATCCAAAAAAATGATAATGACAGCTAGCTCGGCTGGCAGAGAGCTACTAGGAGCAACACACCAGCATGGTACGAATCCTCTTGGATGTATGTTATCTCACCATTTTTCTCATTAATAATGGAGGTCTTAGCACCAATTTTAGACAACAACAACTAGCTCGGTTGATAGAGAGCTGCCAAGGGCAACACACCAGCCTTGGTTAGAATCCTTTCAGACTTAGGTTTTTTTCATCATTTTTTCTTAGGTTTTTTCATCATTTTTTTATCAATAATGGATGCTAAGTTGGTCTCTAACATAAAAAAATAAAAACAAATCCTCACATTTCCTTCTCTTTTTTTCGATTACAAAGTCCTCATATTTCAGCCACCCGAAACATAGATAATTAATTAAGCAGAGCATATATCAGCATCTCGTATCAGCTAGTGGTACTGTCGATTTTTACCCTGTTTTGATTTTCTTTTACTATAGCTTTTATCGATTGTTTTCTGGTAGGAAAAAAATGCAATTGGACCAAAATTGACCCCAGCTTGCATGCCCAAGCCGTGACCGTTGCTAGAGTCGGACGGGGTTATGTTACATAAACATATCCTATACACACAAGCCTTATCATGTACAAACAAATTTTACCAAAAAATCTAAAAAATTAAAAATCTAAAAAATTATACAAGTACTTATTTCCAATAGTATTAGACTTATGTGTAAAATTTTAATCTTAAATTTATTATATTTTAACCACAACAAAAAGATAAAATTTTAATAATTTTGAAAGCATAAATCTGTCAAAATTTTGTTTTTTCTTTCTATATATAAAAAATTTAAAGATGAAATTTTATACATAGATGTAATACTGTAAAAGTACATGTTTTTTGTATTTTTAAATAATTTTTAGTTAGTCTGCACTTGTATGCTTGTGCATGGATACATTCCCATCTAGCAGATAGGCCTGGTGCCAAAGGCTGCAACAGCTCGATTCTGCTAGCAGCAGCAGAGCCATGTCTCGTCTAAAAAAATGATGATAAATTGTTCGAAAAATACAGATAGGCTACAGGTTATCTCGTGAAATTTACGAGCCATGTACTAAATCCTAACTGAGCCTTAAGAACCGACGAAATAAAATGATAATAATATATATGAGTCCATAATTTATTTCATGCAACATAAAAAGAATTGTACCGGATTCAATTGGAAAACAAAATTATAGGAAAAGGGAACCCTGCCACTTGCGGTTTGATATGAACAGCGTGTCGTATGACACAACGTTATAAAGACACGTTGACCCTAGTCAGGAATAGCGAAACAGGAATTAGAGTAGGACGACCTGTGATAGGTGACAAGACTAATTATAGTTTTTTTATTTAAAAATTGAAAAATAAATTAATATAATTTTTAAGTTTTGTATTTTTTAAATATATATATATACTGTTTAATCGTTTTAAATACATGCGTGTGAAGAATGAAATGTCGTTCCTCAGTTTATATACTGCTATACAAACGAACTCAGCCTAATCGTTACCTGTGGTCGAGTGGCGAAGTGATCAATCATCGATCGAGAAAACGAATCGAAGCTCTCAATGCCAAGAAATTGATCGAGCCTGCATATGCCTAATAACTTTTACCACATTGGTGTAACCTAGCTCAATGATATGGACAAAAAATGACGGAGAGGAAGCAATTCAATCAAGTACATATCAAATTGCACAAAATTTTGTTTGTATCCCAACACCCTCTTTAATTCCACATGCCCCATACTATTCCTTCCTGCCTCATAGTATTGGAGGACTAGCAATAAATAAACCAATAATACGCAACCAGCCAACTAGTACTGATACAACGGTAGAGAGATCCAATGCCACGTGAACGTTTCACCAGGTTTGCTGTGGCTGATCTCTAAACGGAAAGCATGGCGCGAAACAAGCAATACAAAAAAAAAAATCAATGTTCACCAACTGGAACATGGAGCAACATATTTCTCCGATTGGTAGCGAACAAAACAACACACGGCGATCAGCAATGGCCGAAATGGGATGGCCTCGTGAATAGTCGGCAACTGTAAAATCTGATAATGCTTTGCAAAATATTACTATTATCCTTTGGTTTATTTAGAAAGCTAGGAATGATCACTACTTCAAAAAGAAATATGAGAAACCTATACAAGTTTGTAATATACAGTTGCAATGTCTAATAATTCCACTAATCTTTTGAATTTTGAAGAAAAAGAAGACAACTTTTGCGCTATGGAAGATAATCCGAATATCTCTATTAATGTTTTTGCCAGGGCACAGATGCTATGTTGATGCCTCTTGGAAGGATGCTCAACCAGGTTTTGGTATTTTCACTCATGATTCTATGACTCACAAAGCTATCTTTATTCAAGCTAAATCTATGCTTTATACTACATCAGTTCAAGCTGAGCTTGCATGTATCAATCTTTTGCTTATGTGACAAACTTAACATTTCAAATCAAATTTTCTTATTAGACAACAAGGAGCTAGTTCTTCTTTTTCGACAACAAAATTATGTCAATGAGCCTCATCACTGGAGTTTACTGCCTGTTTTATTGCGAATGAATCAACTTTCAGGAGGTGCTTCAATCAATCTTCGATATGAAGAAAAATGAATAAAATGACAGACTACCTGTCAAAAAAAGCTAGGAATGCTGCTACCTCTCTTCTCCTCAAGCAGTTTGTCAAAATATTACTCACTTATGTCATCAGAATATTTGTCCTACTAAGAACGTTCTCCTATATCAGCTCAAATAGCTGAAGATGTATCACTTATCCATGTACTATGCTTTTAGTGTTTAAAGAGTTTTAAAAATACTAGTAATAGCCCAGTGAAAAACCGGACAAATTTATTATTAAAATTTAGCTGACTTTTAAATTAAACTTGGTGAGGTTTCAATGTCTATCGCCACCACACCCAGAGATAAGCCTAAGGCTGTATGAGCAAGTTTTACACTGAATATGACTACTAATTTTAACTATGTCATCTAAAAGATAATATATACAACATATTACACAAAACTCAAACTTTTCTTTTCTTGGTTTCACTCTCACGCCATCTCTTTTTTCCTTTTTAATCGAAGATTATGTAGATGTTATCACTACTGGAGAAACCATTTTCGGTTGAAGTGTCAAAATCCACGATAGTCCTGGTTTGAATAGTACCCAAGACTAAAAAATATTTCTATTCCCGGTTTAAAAAGTCTACGGATTTCTAGAAACATTAGTCCCGGTTCGTGGCATGAACCGGGATTAAATATCATTTTTAGTCCCAGTTCAAATATTGTCAGAGGTTGTCATAGCGCTGGGCATCTTTAGTCCCGATTGGTAACACCAACCGGGACTAAAGATGCTATATTTTGTCCCGGTTAGTGTGACCAACCGGGACTAAAGATTCCCAATGCTCGACGAGGTTACGATAGCCTCGACACTATCTTTAGTCGGTTGGTAACACCAGCCGGGACTAAAGATGTATTCTTTTCTTCTGGTTGGTGTTACCAACCGAGACAAAAGATAATTTTGATCTTTTAGTGCCGGTTAATAACACCAACCGGGACTAAAGATGGCTTGCTTTTTATACCTTTTCTTCCTTCTCTAGCCCGAGCCAGCTACAGTTGTCTTCAAAAATTTTCTCTAGCTAGAGGGGAGGTGCTGCCAAAATTTTTTGTGATTTTGTTTTGGTGATAATACACAAATATTTGCTATCTACAAGGTTAGCAACTTCTTCCTCTTATGATCTATGCTTAGTACTTCGCATTTTACGGTTGTTTTCTGTACATTTTCATCTCTAAATTTTTTTGTAAACATGAGGAGAGAGAAAATTTGTTTGGACTAATTATTTTGCTAAGCACATTATATTATTTTGAGAAAAAAGTTAGGAAAAATAAAGAGGAAGAAAAGTATGCTTAGCACGTTACATTTGTAGGAATTTAGTCCGTACAATTTTATCTCAAAAAATATTTATGGAAAATGATGAGGAGAATCTTTTGGAAAAAAAGTTATAAAATAGATGAAATGACCTTTTAAAATAGATGCAAAATAATTAATTAATTTTATGTTTACCACTTTAAAAGGCCTTTTAAAAACAACTCTAATTTTTTAGAACAACACATTACGTATATTGGATTAATATATAATTATTGTCTGATTATATATATATAATTATTGTAATAATATTTAAATGGTTTGAATTTCGTGGAATTCTCTTATAATTTTTGTGCATTCCATGTAGATGGATCGGCAATGGATGTACAACGCGGATCGACGGTCGAGAGAGTTTATTCAAGACGTGCATTATTTTTTGAGTGTGGCCGATGCCAACAAGCAGAAGGATTTCATACGTTGTCCATGTAAAAAGTACAAAAACGAGAAGGAGTATTCTACATCAAGAACTATTCATGCCCACTTGTTTCAGTCGGGATTCATGCCTCACTACAATTGTTGGACATCGCACGGAAAGGTGAGGGTTGCAATGGAAGAAGATGAAGAAGACGACAACAATATTCCGGACTGTGGTCAATACGGTGGGTTTGAAGAGAATACAGCAGGCGAGGCGGGCAGGGATACTGAAGAAAACGACGGTGCCGATGACCTTGGTCAGATGTTGCACGACATACAGGGGGACTACGAAGGCGTAAAGGAGGTGCAGAAATTGGAGCATATGTTGACGGACCACAAAAAGTCCTTGTACCCAGGCTGTGAACAGGGGCACAAAAAGTTAGGTACCACGCTGGAATTCTTGCAATGGAAGACCAAAAATAGTGTCAGTGACAAGGCATTTGGCGAGTTACTAAAACTTGTGAAGAACATTCTTCCAGAGAGAAACAAATTGCCGGAATCAACGTACAAGGCTAAGAAGTTAGTCTGTCCTCTAGGACTGGAGGTACAGAAGATACACGCATGTCCTAATGATTGTATCCTCTATCGCGGTGAGGAGTACGAGAACCTAGAAGCATGTCCGGTTTGTAAAGCACTTCGATACAAGATCAGACGAGATGATCCAGGTGAAGTTGACGGACGGCCTTCGAAGAAAAGGGTTCCTCCTAAGGTGATGTGGTATTTTCCTATAATGCCACGACTGAAGCGTCTGTTCAGTAACAAGGAGCATGCAAGGATGATGCGCTGGCACACGGAAGAACGCCTAAAAGACGACATGCTGAGACATCCGCCGATGGGTCACAGTGGCGAAACATCGACAGAACATTTAAAGACTTCAACGAGGAGATGTTGGATATCACGTCAATGTTTATGTATTTATGAATAAAGTGTTATTCAGTTCCATGAAATAGACATCTTGTATTGATCAATAAGTACGTGACTTATTTATGAGACTCTATATGTATGAATCTATTTCTAAATGATCCCGATCATATGTCATATTGTTGGAACAAATATGATTCTAAGATCGGCATGTTTATTGACCGATGATCATGTCTCATAGATCATGGGTATGGAGATACCAAATCAATAAACATGGACACATGTGTTGGAGAACACATTGTTGGATAGACCCACCATGAGACACTACAGGAATTAATGTGCCATTAGTTGGTCTCGGGTAGTGTTGGTACAAAGTCCTTAGACCTGAGATCACCATGGATTCCAACATGTGTAGTAGCCTACTTTGAGACTACCAAATGCTATTCCGTAACTGGGTAGTTATAAAAGTAGTCTTCGGGTTTGCTATGAAACATGGAGTGGGATGTGAATGATCAAGATGGAATTTGCCCCTCCTTTGGAGAGATATCTTTGGGCCCCTCGAGGTAATGGATTATGGAAATGCATGGCCATGCTAAGTTGATTGAGGAGTCAATCAACGACGGATAATCCAATACGGTTCGAGTGAATGGTTAAGCTATTGAAGGGATGGCACACATCTTGCCTATAGCTTAACTGTATCGTGAGGCAAAGGGATTTGTGTACACATTACGGGTTCGAGCCGATATTATTCTTATATACTATGGTGTCAATATGTGCCGCTAGGCGCCGCTGTTGACGGCTGGCTGAGTTGGACTCGAGCCGACGATCGGCTAAGTTAGACTATAGCCGAAACCGAGTATACCCGAACCTACTGGGTCGCACTCTTAAGGGGATAGAATAGATATTCGAGTTGGACTCGGATACGGCTCGATCGGATAGGGATCCGATCGGATAGAGTCCTATGGGCTTACGACGTGTGGGCGGCCAACTCTATGAGATACGGATGAGATCCGATTCAAAATAGAGTCCTGATCGGCCACTAGTCCCAGTCGGCCAACTCTATATAAAGGGGTGAGGGGTGGAGAGCTGCGACACATCATTTGGATTGCTTTAAACCGAATCCGCAACAGAAGTCGCCGAGATCAAACTCCACGGAAACCCTCCCCACTTTCGAGCCAAAACCCTAGCCTTGCATCGCGTGCTAGCACACGGGTGTACGGCGTTTTGTCCCCGAACGTGTGGATACCGGTAGAGGCGCTGCTACGTTGCGCGCTGTTGATCGGCTTCGAATCGGCTGCGGTCGGGCGCATCGAAGCAAGGCGCAAGAACGTGACCGAACGACTCCGCGAATCGGCTGATTGGCGAATCGGCTGTCCCCGGGAATCGGCTGTCGGCTTGCGGGAATCGGCTACACAGTTCCAGATCGGATAGCCCTGATTGGCTATTTCCGCTGCATACTCCAATCGGTAACGATCTATCGGCCCTTACTTGCAAGTGTTCCTGGTTTGCACGGTAGAAAAATTTTTGTTTTCGGCTAGCGTAGCTTCCGCGTAACCCTTCAAGCACTTGGCCTGTAACGATGTGTATCTACAACCTCCCACCTTGGCTATGCATGAAGCGGAAGTACATTCAGATGTCGGTTATTATTCAAGGCCCGAAGCAACCTGGTAACGACATCGATGTGTACCTGAGACCGCTGATCGAAGATCTAAAGCTGCCGTGGAAGAAAGAAGTTGTTCCCATGTGGGATGAGGATAAACAGGAGCACTTTAACCTACGAGGGTTGCTGTTTGTTACCATCAACGATTGGCCTGCACTTGGCAACCTATCCGGACAGTCAAACAAGGGGTACAACGCTTGCACCCACTGTATGGATGAGACGAGTGTACATACCTGAAACACTGTAAGAAGGTAGTGTACATGGGTCATCGTCGCTTTCTTGCTGCAAGCCACCCTGTCCGGAGAAGAGGCAAACATTTTGATCAAAATGCAGACCATCATAATAAGCCAAAGCATCGCAACGAAAAGGCCGTGTTTGCCATGGTGAAAGACCTCAAAATAGTATTTAGAAAGGGACCCGACAACCAACCTATAGCAAGTGAAGGTGGTCACGCGACAATGTGGAAGAAGAAGTCAATTTTTTGGGAGTTGCCCTACTGGGAAGTCTTGGACGTCCGTCGCACAATCGGCGTGATGCACCTCACCAAGAACCTTTGCGTAAACCTGCTTGGCTTCCTAGGTGTGTACGGAAAATCAAATGATACACTTGAGGCACGTAACGATCTAAAACATATGGCACAACGTGACGGCCTTCACCAGCAACCAAAGGAGAAAGGAGCCCAATACCTAAGTCCAGCCAGCTACACTCTGAGCAAGGCAGAGAAGGAAATAATGTTTGAATGCCTGGAGAGCATCAAGGTACCGTCTGGATACTCCTCGAATATAAAGGGAATAATAAGCACGAAGGATAAGAAGTTCATAAATCTAAAGTCCCATGACTGCCACGTGCTGATGACACAGCTGCTTCCCGTTATAATTCGGGGTATCCTTCCCAATAATGTCCGGGCAACAATAACAAGGCTATGTGCTTTTCTGAACGCAATTTCACAGAAGATCATTGATCCAGACAGACTAGAAGACTTTGAAAATGATGTGGTCCAATATCTTGTCAGCTTTGAGATGATCTTTCCGCCTTCCTTCTTCAATATCATGACGCATCTCCTATGCCACCTTGTCAAAGAGATCCGTATTCTCGGTCCGGTATTCCTACACAACATGTTCCCTTTCGAGAGGTATATGGGCGTTCTAAAGAAGTACGTCCGTAACCGTTCACGTCCGAAGGCCAGCATCGCCAAGGGATATGGAACAGAGGAGGTGATTGAGTTTTGCGTCGACTTTATTGAAGACCTTCGTCCCATCGGGGTGCCTGAATCAAGCCATGAAGGTAGACTACGGGGGAAGGGAATTCTTGGAAGGAAGGCAATAATGAACATAGACAATGACTTGTACAGGAAAGCACATTGGACCGTGTTGCAACAATCTTCCTTGGTGGCTCCTTACATCGAGGAGCACTTGGCGATTGTTCGCTCCGAAAAAATCGGTAAGACGGATGCCTGGATTACACGCCATCACATCGATGCATTCCCTGCTTGGCTGCGACAACGTCTCATGGGTAATGCGAGCCTTGACCAACAACTAGCCTTCTTGGTGAGGGGACCATCTTGCTCGATCACCACATTCCAGGCATATGAAATCAATGGGTACACATTTTATACACGGGCCCAATACTTAAAGAGCAAGAATCAGAACAGCATTGTCCGCATCGATGCCGTGGGATACGACGATACGACTAGCACATATTACGGCAACATCGATGACATATGAGAGCTGGACTATGGACCTCTAAAGGTCCCTCTGTTTCGATGCCAGTGGGTTAGGCTCAGTGGTGGACAATGGTCGACCTGAGTAAGATTGGATACTCAGACGAACCCTTCGTCCTTGCCAATGATGTACGGCAAGTTTCTATGTCAAGGACATGGCTAGCAAATCAAAGAAGGGGAAAGGGTCCGACGAGCCAAAGCGCCACGTGGTTCTCCTAGGCAAAAGGAAAATCATGGGAGTCGAGTATAGAACTAACGAAGATTACGATCAGTTTGACGGGCAACCTCCGTTCGCGGTGGCGGTTGAACTGAGTATCCTCGTATCAAATGAGGACACCCCTTACTCATGCAACGATCATAACGAAGGAATAATTGTGCGGAGAAAGTACGTGAGGACAAATGTCACTTAGCTAAATTTATGTATGGACGATGTAAATTAAATTGAATCATTGAATATTATTGCTATCATTTGAACTTGTTGTAAATTATTGAATCTATTGTAAATTATTGCCTTCAGGACCAGCGGTCTCAACATTTTCTTCTCCGATGGTGTTTTTTCGATCCTAAGGTCCAGCTAATTTCTTTTGTAAATTCGACGTCGCGATCTATCGGTATTTGATAAAATAAATCAAATGAAGAACTTTAATTTTAAAATGTTAATAACATATTATTATTTAAAATAGTTTTCAAAATAGTTTTCAAAATATCTTTCAATATGTTAATTATATATGAATTTAAAATATTTTTGAATAAGGCAAATGTTAATTCTATATGCTTATTAGAATTTAAAATAGTTTTGAATATGGCAAATGTTAATAACATATTATTATTTAATTTTAAAATATTTTTAAATAGGACATATGTTAATTATGTATTATTATTTAAATTTAAAATAGCTTGGAATATGAAAAATGTTAATTATATGTTATTATTTCAAATTATAATATTTTTTTAATTATATGAACATATGTTAATTATATATGAATATATGAACATATGTTAATTATATATGAATATAAAATATATGAATATATGAACATTATATGATTATATGACCATATGTTAATTATATATAAATATAAAATACAATATAATAGGACACTGTAATAGATTAATCCCGGTTTTTAAAACCAATCGGGACTAGAGATGAATTTGGAGGGCGGGAAACCATCTTTAGTCCCGGTTGGTGGCTTCAACCGGACTAAAGATGCCTACCTACCTGGCCACGTGGGCGAGCCATCTTTAGTCCCGCTAGTGGCTCAAACCAGACTAAAGATCATATCTTTTGTCCCGTTAGTGCCACCAACCGGACTATAGTATCTCTTTGTCCCGGTTGGTGGCTTCAACCGGACAAAAGATGCCGATGACTATATATAGCAGGGCCTCGGTGGGATCCAAACACTTAGCCGTTTTTCTTCGCACTTCATCGTCTTCGTCGCCGTCGCCAAGAACCCTAACCTCGCCGCGCCCCAGCCGCCGCCGTTGTCGTCGCCGGAGAGGAGGAGCCATCGCCGTCCCGGATTCCGCCGCAGTGAGTCGATCCAAGCGAAGCCCCTTTATCTCCTCTCCGTGTGCGTGCGCCTAGGGTTTTCGAGGCCGGCAGTGCCCGGCGCGCGCCATTGCCGTCGCCGTCGCCCTTCCCGCCCCCACACGCCGCCGCCCCTTCCCCCCATACGCCGCCGCGCCGCGCGCCGCGCTCCCTCCATGCCGCCACACCGCAGCAATGCTCCACACGTCACCGTCGTCGTACTCGCCGCAGCCCGCCATCGCCGTGGCCCCCTCGCCTCTCCCGTCAACGCCCCGCGCCTCGCCGCCCGGATGCCGTCGTCGCCGTCGCCTCCCCGCCGACGGCGCCGATCCGCGCCCGCCTCCTCTACCGCTGCCGAATGAATGGAAATTTGAGGAATTTGATTAAATTTGAATGCAATGCATGGATGATTTGGATAATGGATTGATGAAATTTTGATGCAATGCGAAATGTGAACTTTTGAATGTATGTATGTGTATGTTAAATTTATATGTTAAAATTTTGATGCATGTTAAATTTGAATGTATGTATGTGTATGTTAAATTTATATGTTAAAATGTGAAATTTTGGAATGGAAATTTGTTAAATTTGAATGTATGTATGTGTATGTTAGAATGAATTAAATTTATGTATATGGACATTATGGACTTTATGTATAAATAGACATTATGGACTTTATGTGTAAATGGAAATTATGGACATTATAGATTTAAATTTGATTGTGAATGTGACTTGTGAATTTTGTATTTTCGAACGAACGAGAACGATAGAATCAACGAACGGACGTGGACGAACGGATGGACGGTCGAACGACGTGGACGAACGGATAGACGAACGAACGAAGTTTGAATTTTGAATGTGTATTTAAATTTGAATGCATGAATAGATTTAAATTGAATGTGTTTGTGACTTGTGAATTTTTTATTTTCGAACGAACGAGAACGATAAAATCAACGAACAGACGTGAACAAACGGACGGACGTACGAGTGTTCGTTCGTTCATTTGTTCGTGGACGAACGGACGTGGACGGACAGACGGACGAACGGACGTGGACGAACGAACGAACGAACGAACGAGTGTTCGTTCGTTCGGTCGGTCGGTCGTTCGTTCGTTCGTTGGTTCGGTCGGTCGGTCGTTCGTTCGGTCGTTACAACGTACATAGGCATGCAACGTCCTCTCTCTCCTCTCCTCTCCACTTCCTCTCCTCTCCACCTTATCTCCCTCACATCATTCTCCTCTCTTTCTCTCCTCTCCTCTAGACGATCATACCCTCGGACGTGAACGAACGATAGAACGAACAGACGATAGTTTAGGATTTGGGTTAGGGTTAGGGTTAAGGGTCCGAACGAACGGACGTGAACGAACGATAGTTTAGGGTTAGGGTTAGGGTTAAGGGTCCGAACGAACGGACGTGAACGATAGAACGAACGATCGGTCGGTCGTGTTCTAGCAAAGAGAAACAAAAGAGAAGAAGAAGGAAATATATAACGTAGTATGTCGGATTTCATCTATTTTTTTCCATCTTCTTCTTTTTGTCTATGTTTTTTTACGTAGACATACATGATTTCCCTGAATAAGTGATACATGTATTAACCGAATAAATTTTTCTTTGTCAGAATTCTTTGATTAAGTCCTCAACCCACAACAATCAAATGGCGGATCGTGACGAGGAACAGTTTCTCCTTGACAAGATCGCACGCGGTAGCACAGAGTTTTACAACAAGGAGGGGACTGAGGATCCAGATCAATACCTCAACGAGGAGGGGAACGAGGGGGGGACGAGGAGGGGAATGAGGGATCCGCCTCCGTCTCCGCTGGACAGAAGAGGGCACGCGGGCAACGCGATCTCAGCAAGCACATAGAGGGTCGACATGTCATAACAAAGGTAGCATCTGACGGTCGACCAAGTGCCCCAAAGGACGCCGCAAGGAAGTTTGTGGCGCACAGCGGATGGGTGGTGAGGGATCACGTGCCCATAAGCGTTGCCAACTGGAGACGATCAACCAAAGGAGGAGATGAGCAGAGCTATCTCCCGGACATAGAGAAAGAAATGTTGTGGACCATTTCTCTGGAGGAAGATCTTCATAATATTCCCTGGACGAATACTGTCTCCTATCGTTCCACCGCCCTCGCCTCCACGTGGGTCGTCTCCTCCGCCTCCTTCGCCGCCTCCGCCTCCTGCGTCGCCTCCACGAGCATCGACTCCTAAACGGTCGTCTCCAACTCCACCGCCTTCTCAGTCTCCTCCGTCGCCACAATGAGCACCGACTCCTAAACGGACAACTCTCGAGCCACGCGATCAATGTCAACCAGCAGTGGACCAAGAAGCAAGAGGCCTAAACTTGACCCGCTCCCACCAGCCCTAAAGAAAATAATGTACGACATGACTCCGAGGAGCCGCACGAGGCCGTCCAAGCTGAAGTCAATGCCCACTTCAGAAAAAGTCCCCGAGAAGCCTCCCGAAATCCCCAGAGACCAAGGACTTCTTCAAGAAGACGTACCTAACGCCACAGCCTGAACTGCAACCTCAACCACAGTCCGACTACGATAGGACTATTCGGAAGGCTGCTGGCAAGGCGAGGAGAACGGACAAAGATGTACCCCAACTTGGCATGCAGCCTCAGAAACCTCTGGAGTTCAGCACAGTTCCAAATGTTAGATCAGAGTTAAGACAATTTATGGAATCTGCTGGAATTTTAATGGATCAATTACACGACCGTGCTCCCCTGGCGAAGGCTCCGCTGAAATACAAGTTCAAACTTGAAAAGCCTCTTTTAAAGCCGGATCAAGTGAAAAAGCTACCTACACAGATGTACCGTTTCCACAAGTGGTACATGCAAGAATCCAGCAAGGGTGAAGAGATGGTAACGGGCAGATATTCACTGCACTATTTCTTCGATGGAGGTGACGACTTCTATATCCGATTCGAAGACATATTCGACCTGTACCAGCTTGATGCCCTCGACGTCTCACTTCTAGCCACGCGGGTTCTGTAAGTATCATTCTGTTATTTCGTTTCTTACCTCTTTGTATTTAGCTGACTAAAAATCTTTTTAACCATTGTAGAATGACGATCCAATACTGCAAGAAGCACAACTGTACCAAACATAGATTCATGGATCCACGCAAAATCAACGGCGTATTGGTTGATTAATTTCCTGATCCAACAGTGGACAACATATACAATGGGCTGGCGCAGAACCACTTTCGGTCGTTTATCCTTCTGCCCTACAACACTGCGTAAGTTTTTTCTTCCTTCTGTACCGATTTCAATCCTGTGTGCATACATAATTTTTCATATGTGTCATCTAAACCAATTTACAGATTCCACTGGGTTCTGTTAGTAATTGACATGGATCACTCGCGGATCCATGTCTTTGACTCACTGGATAAACCAGAGTCCACGTACTCAGAGATATTTGAACTGTTTAACAGGTAATGCCATATATCTTACTTGCTATTGCATATATGCGGTTCTCGGATAATTACTAGCTAACTTTCAACTGCACGTAGGGCATGGGAACGGCTTCGGGCGAGTGTTCACGAAAATTGAAAAGATAAGCTCTTCGTGAGGATGAACTTTCCAGTGAGTAACATGCTCCAAAGTTGTTTTGAATCATTACTTTGTTCTAGAATATGAAATGTATATAAAATCTGTCGTCGTTTCTCCTTTAATGTTAAAAACAGTCGCAGGGCACCAACTTATGCGGATACTACGTCTGCAACTACATTTATCGCTTTGTGACTGATGTCACAACTATCGACGATATAGATGTAGTATAACAGCCATTCATACATTACGTCTCGATTTCTTTTTCACTTTATATATTTATTTCTCGTTTATTCGAATTAATGACAGCTTATGCGAGTAAGAGACAACCTCCTCCACAAGACTTTTATACAAGCTGCTCAGGAAGAATTGATGAGATTTATAACGAGCAGATCATTGATCCCGCGGGGAATTCTACTTTCATGTAAGTAACTTAACCACCGGAGGATCCACAAAATAGACAATTTTTTTGTAACATACGAAATATATATGGATATTATACATATGTGTACATATTTTGGTAATATATGTATATATTTTCTTTCTTAAGTTCATTTATATGTGTGTAAATTATATATTTATACATATATATATGATATATATGTATAAATATATGTGTGTAAAATATGTATATGTGTAACATAATATATGTGTGTAATATATAGGCAGCAGCACTGCTGGAGAAAGGAGCAAATTAAAAAAAATCTTTAGTCCCGGTTGGAGCCACCACTGGACTAAAGATGGCGGAGCCGGCCACGTGGCTCGCATCTTTAGTCCGGTTGGTGCTCCAACCGAGACTAAAGATGTATCTCTAGTTCGATTATTTTCAACCGGACTAGAGATGACGATCTCTAGTCTCAGATTCGAAATCTCGGTTTAACAACCGGGACTACTGAGGGTTACCAACCGGGACAATTAAGCCTTTCTCCAGCAGTGTCTTTTGCATGAGAGATGATTCATCATTTTTCTTCTTCACCTCATCATCTAGTTATGATACTCTTAAAGATAACCTGTAAAATCTTATAAACCAAGTAAGTGGTAACTGGCTCTAGATAAGCCGAGTAGCATCATTATGTACCATGATCATTAATAGACTTTTAGCTTTGCTAATTAGAAATATTTGCTGATAAAAAATAGACAAAATATCATTGCTATAAATAACAACACCTCAATAACAAATATTAGCCTCTATACAATTGAAAACATGGTTACATGAGAGTAAAAAAATAATAAAAAATATTTTTAAGTTAATAGTTAAAGCCTTTTATCGTTTAACAGTTCTAAATATATCATCTCTATTTAGGTCTTGTTTACTTCTTAAGTTTGGATGTAAACTTTACATCTAAAAAATTTTGGAAGTAAACTTTACACTTAAGAGTTACTTCTCATGTGTAAAATTTTTAGGATGCTATAAAAAAGTCAAATTTATTGTGCATGCAAGGGTAGGAGTGGGCAAGCACTTCTCCCAAGAAAATTCTGCCCTTTTTGCTCCAAAACCTCTCAAATCCAAAATTTTTACAGACCAACTTTATACCCATGTGTTTACTTTCAAAATGCAAAAAAGTAACCAAAATCCTAAATCTTTACAAAAATTTAAAAAAGTAAATAGAGCTTTAATTTTTTTATTGTAAAGACCGTACTCGTCGTACTCCGAGGCGCCGTTTCCGGCGCCGACCAAGGTGCGGCGGCCTTTGGATTCCACATTAAGGTCAAAGCGAGAGAGCCTAACCTTGTGGTTAGCACCCGCAGCACAGCAGTACATGACAACGAAGCAAGGGACCTCCTGTTCTTTATTTTAACCCTGTTCTAATCAGTCTCGCTGATGACTGTTTTTAATTACGTGATCTTTTTTTTAATCTGTCAATCAGACGTAGAATCAGTTCGGTTGGGCAACGTACTGTAGCTTAATTAGGACTAGTATTTTTTTTGGCTGGCTTCGTTCTTGCCGAACTTGTCACAAACAACCTGTCCCATTTAATACCAAAACTCTTGTTTAAAAGTAAGGTTTCAGTTTTCCTGTGCATTGTGCGTCTTTTCGGAAGTAGGAGTAATTAAGTGTGCTTGGCTCCAAATTTTGATGGCTCTGATCCAGTCCTAATATTTATAACATTAAATATAAGTTAATGAGAAAAGAGAAAAAAAAAAAAAAATTTCTCATAAAAAATCAGATCTACACAAAACAAAAAACAAAAACAAAAGATAGGTGAATAAGGAAAAAGAAAAATATGATTGAATAATAATTTATTTTGAAGTCATCAACATACATTTTTTATATCTTATATGTGCTATGAAAACTACTCAGCGTTTAGGTTGGGATTGACCTCAGCAACATTTTTAAGCTAACATTTTTTTTGACAAATTTTTTGTGTGACATGAGGTTATTATTCACAACACCGGAACAAAACGCTTCCCTGTTATCTGCTAATTTCGTAGAAATGAGGCCTGACGAGTGACGACCATATGAAAGGTTGGTGTCTTTGGTGATGACAACAAAAAGGCTAAAGACGCAGAAAAGAAAGAGAGGAGAGAAAGTTTCCGACCATTTCCGTTCATCAGAAAAGATGGCCGAAAAATGACAGAAAATGAAACCGCAACTTCTCCCATAAATCCGCAGTCGCGACACGAAAACTTGATCGCAGTTTTCACCTCGCCCCAAATTCGCCGGCTTTTCTTCTGTCGTTGAGACTAATCCATCGATTAACAACAGTCGTCCGTACTAAATTGTTACTACTGCCTCGATCAATCCGATCGCCAGTTTCAAAAGACGCAATATATCCTATTGGTTTAAGAAAGACGCTAATCATAAACACGCAAACAAGCACGTTGCATACTTCCTGGACCAGCAGGGTTGTCGTCTCGATCGCCTCTTGCTCCATGAGAGGTAGATGACAACCGTGAAGGTGAGTTTTATATGGAGGAGATGGGTAATTTGACAGTGCTCAGCCACATACTTTGGCGATGTGACCCCGGCAAAGCTGACTAATCCCCAATGCATCCTCCCTCACTTTCTCCAGCTTCTACACGATCTGGTGTTGTTGTTAAACTTGTTTAATCAGCTACTGTCCTGCTTGTCAATGCTAATGATAACGTCAGGGCAAAGGCATAGAGACTAGAGAGAGAGAGAGAGTGAACCGTGTTAGAGAGAGAGGGAGAGGAGGGCAAAAGTAGTGTCATGCTAATCCATGCACGATGTGGGTCCCACCTCCCAGTCTCCCACGACCGGTCTGTCTCTCTGTCGTCTGTACCTAGTCGCCTCCTACTACTGCTGCTGCTTTGCTTAGCTCACGCTTCCAACCAGCGAACCAAGCTGACACCCAGCTAGCTCGCCGCCTTCCCCCCTCTCTCTCTCTCTACAAATCTCTCCCGTTTCTCTTCCTCCACCTCCACGTCCACCTCTCTCTCCTCTCTCCTGTCGCCTTACCACGCCCGCCGTTCGATCCGTGTAGCTGTCAGGGATGGCTGAGGAGGCGAAGCAACAGACCCCAGCCGCCGCCGCCGAGGTGGTGGCGGAGAGCAAGGCGGAGGAGGTGGTGGCGGTGGAGAAGGCCGTGGAGGCGGAGGAGAAGAAGGTTGACGAGGAGAAGAAGGCGGAGGAGGCGGCGGAGCAGGAGGAGGAGGAGGAGGAGAAGAAGGCGGAGGAGGCGGAGGAGGCCACGGGGGGCGATGAGGCGGCGGTGATCGAGGGGACGGGGTCGTTCAAGGAGGAGAGCAATCTCGTGTCCGAGCTCCCCGACCCGGAGCGGACGGCGCTCGCCCAGCTCAAGGAGCTCGTCGCCGCGGCGCTCGCCAGCGGGGAGTTTGATCTGCCCCCGCCGCCGCCTCCACCGGCCAAGGCGGAGGAGCCGACCAAGGAGGAGGAACCCCAGGCCGAGACCCCCGCCGCGGAGGAGCCCAAGGCCGAGGCCGAGCCCGCCGCCACGGAGGAGCCCAAGACCGAGGCCCCCGTGGAGGAGCCCAAGGCTGAGGCCCCGGCCCAGGAGGAGCCCAAGACTGAGGAGCCTGCCAGTGCCAAGGAGGCGCCCAAGGCGGAGGCTGAGGCGGCGGCGCCAGCGCCGGCTGCGGCCGAGGAGCCCAAGGCAGAGGCGGCGGTGGAGGAGGAGGCCAAAGCGGCCGAGCCGGAGCCGGAGGAGAAGGCCGTCGTGGTCACCGAGGATGAAGGTACCAAGACGGTGGAGGCTATCGAGGAGACCGTCGTCGCCGCCGGGGCCGCGGAAGCCGAGGCGCCGCCGCCGGCTGCTGCTGATGCGCCGATACCGAAGGAGGAGCTGATCTGGGGCGTCCCGCTGACCGGCGACGACGAGCGCACGGACACCGTTCTGCTCAAGTTCCTCCGCGCCCGGGAGTTCAAGGTGAAGGAGGCCATGGCAATGCTCAAGGCGGCGGTGCTGTGGCGCAAGCGCTTCGGCATCGACGCCGTCCTTGCCGCGGACCTCGGCCTGCCGGAGCTGGAGAACGTGGTGTTCTACCGCGGCGCCGACCGCGAGGGCCACCCCGTCTGCTACAACGTCTACGGCGAGTTCCAGGACAAGGACCTGTACGAGAAGGCCTTCGGCGACGAGGAGAAGCGGGAGCGATTCCTCAAGTGGCGCATCCAGCTCCTCGAGCGCGGCATCCTCGAGCAGCTCGACTTCTCCCCCAGCGGCATCTGCTCCATGGTGCAGGTCACCGACCTCAAGAACTCGCCGCCCATGCTCGGCAAGCACCGCACCGTCACCCGCCAGGCGCTCGCCCTGCTCCAGGACAACTACCCTGAGTTCATCGCCAAGAAGGTTAACTTCTTTCTCTATGACTTCTTTCTTTGCATTCGTGAATCGTTTCATCATTATCAGCGCAAAATTCGAACCACTTTGTTCAATACTTGAACATTTTAATGTTTGTACTGGATTAAAGGTAGTTTTGTCAAAGTACTTTGGTTGAAGTTGCTAGGATCTTTACTTGCATATGCCGTTGATGTTTCTTTCTGACCAGTATGATTGGACGATTCTTGGGTGGGAGTTGACTAGTGTCTGTCTCGTGATAACTAGACTAGATATGGTTGTGCAAATGTGCAATTAAGATAGGGACCGTTTCCCTTAAACCTTTTCCTCCTTTTGCCCTGTTATTAGAGATCTGCATGCTCCTTAGTGTAGAAATGGTACACAAGTGTACATTTATGGTGATATTGGAGTGATTTGTGGAGCTGAATGAGCTGAATTGGGGTCAATCTAATTGATCTGGTTTTATTCTGCAGATTTTCATCAACGTGCCATGGTGGTACATTGCAGCTAACAAAATGGTGAGTCCATTCCTCACACAACGCACCAAGAGCAAGATCATCTTTTGCACCGCAGCCAAGTCTGCAGAGACTCTTTTCAGGTTGGCATGACAGGCAATTGAATTTTCATGTCATCATACTTCCAAATGCTATCTTCTAATAGTGTGTTGCTTGATTTATCTATTGATACAGATACATTGCTCCAGAGCAAGTCCCTGTCCAATTCGGAGGCCTCTACAAAGAGGATGACACTGAATTCTCCACCTCAGATGCTGTCAAAGAGCTTACAATCAAACCTTCATCCAAAGAAACTGTTGAGATTCCTGCTACTGAGGTTGACCTTTGTTCTTATTCCTGAATTTCTTACAGAATTCACAATGCAATGAGAGAACAAATACTAATCATTTGGTCTGTGTGAAATGTGCTATAATTGCAGAACTCCACGGTTGTGTGGGAGCTTCGGGTGCTTGGATGGGAGGTGAGCTATGGTGCAGAGTTCACCCCTGATGCAGAGGGTGGCTACACCGTCATTGTGCAGAAGACAAGGAAGGTGCCCGCCAATGAAGAGCCGATCATGAAGGGCAGCTTCAAGGTCAGTGAGCCTGGCAAGATCGTCCTCACAGTCGACAACGCAGCATCCAAGAAGAAGAAGCAGCTTCTTTACCGATTCAAGGTCAAGAGCTCCACTGAATCTGCCTAAGGTTCGAGATACATGGTTCTATAGATATGATCACCAACCAAGGTCCACAGGTCCATACCACCACCATTTGAATATGTTGCATCATAGAAGAAAACAATAAGATTTTAGGTGGTCTTTTGTGGTTTTGTTATTTAATTTGTTGGCTTGCTGTTCTTTTGGGGGGTTCACATTTGTATGTGTTTACTTAAAAACCAAAGTGAGCTTGTTCTATGAGAGATAGCTGGGAGAAGGTGGGGGGAAGTATGAGGTGGTGATGTTTCTTGTCTTCTTGAGGTCAGGACAGGAGGGGATGGAACTGTGGAAGGAAGAACTGAAGAATAGCTGTTGCTGATCTGTATATCTGTCTGTACATTGCATCCATGGATTCTCTTTCAGCAACATGTTAATTTTTAGAAGAGAAGCATTTGTTTTTGTCGTCGTCATTGGCAACCATGATACTCTCCATGTTCATCTGCTCCTTCCGTTTTGTCGTTGCTCTTGATCGTACTCTGCATTTCGTTAATGGTCACGCGGCGCCATGTCGGGACAAATTATTTACCTCCCATCTCAGCCAGTTGCTTGCCCATTTTTACTGAGACACTGATGCTATACCTAATTAGGCTTAAAAATGCTTTACATCTCATTTTGCATGGCTGCTGGCGGCAGGCCAAACCAAAAGCAGACGAGTACTACCAAGTGTTTTTGCTGCTAATGATGGGCATAAACCATGCTGCTTCTCTGGCGCAGGCAGTTAGCAAAAGGTCACCAAACAAACTAAAGCAAAGGCATGGCATTTGGCAAAGTAAGCAAGCTGTAGATAGACATACAATTAAAGAAGGTAACCCAGCTCCAAAGGCAGACGAGAGAATGTGTGCCAGCCAGCCTGTGCAAGAACTTCCCTTTTGACTAGGCCATATAAAAACCAAAAGGGCAAGCCGCCACATTATTGTGCATGTCCAGCTTGGCCATGATCTCCCTCTGTACCTGGAAAAAGAATCCTCCTTTGCATCATCTGAATGAGAGTAATGGAGGCTCTGGTAGTAGCAAAGTGATGTGATGAGAGGTTTGGGGACATTTGTGTTACTGTGGTCTTTCCAGGGACAACCTGTGTGTTGTGGCCACATCTTTATCCAAAGTGGAAGGAGGAGAGGGCCCGGGGGGGGGGGTTGTTGTGAGCAGGTAGGGGAGGAGGAGGAAACCTCATCATTCATTGCATGGACAAGCCCCATTGTCACTCACTTGCCATGCCTGTGTCTGTGGGTGACATCCACTTGTAGTAGGGTTTCATCCATATGGCCTGGTCGGGGTATGGTTTGCGAACAGGGAGGATCTCGGTGTATCCTACTATCTTGCCATTCATATAGGTGTCTCTCCCATAAATGTTTCAGAGAAGTAACAACTTCGACTGAGAACAGGTGCACATCAAGTTGAGAGGCATCTTAATGGGTTGTTTTCAATTGGGCGTCTCAGCCATTTCTTATCGTTTGTTTCTGCCTTTTTTTTGATCGATGGGGGGTCTCGGGGAGAGACGAAAAAAAATCCTTAAACTCCTGACTTGATGGAGCCGAGCGGCTTTTAACCGTGAGCTTAATGAGTCGACTCATGAGCTGTTCGTTTAGCTTGTTTAACATAAAACATAAAAGATCATTGCATTTTTATATACTTAAAAGAAACGAAAGCCGGGGTCCCTATTTTTCCGAAAACTTAGGACATCGACGGCTTATAAAATTAACATCTATAGTTTTTGAAGGAGAGTGTCGAGACGTATAAAGTATACATATGCAAGCTCTCAAGAAAAACATCGAAATCTACAAAATTTATATTTTCATAAAGTTAAAATAGATACGTCACGACGGCCGCTTTCCATCCAAGATCTTGTCCATCATGAACTCTTTTGTCTTCGATATTTTCGACAAGCTCGTCCAAATTAACTAACACATTCTATAAAGAAGCAAAGGGAGCGTGCACGGGGCCCCGGGTGCGCCTGAGGGCCCTGGTATGAAACTAGCCCTGGGTAGGTAGCTGCCTCGAGGAGCGGAGGCTGCCCCGGGCCGCAATACAGGTGGCTAGGGGCCTTGGGGGGAGCCCGAGCACACCCATTTCACCGGGCTCTCGTTGGGACTTTTTCTGAGCTTGCCAGGTGGGCCAGGAGGCTTAACTCCATCCAAACATAATGATTTCTATTGTAGGAGGAATACAGTTGGAGAACAACTTAAATGTCTTCATCTTAGAGACGTGGCGCTACATGCAACCTTTTGCATGCCCACGTCTACCAGAGGAATAGGAGGGGCGCCACGTGCCATGCCCACAATGCCCCAACGCATTTCATCTTGCCACCTCGCAAGAATTGGCTGGTAGGTCCCATGGTGACCAGGTGGAGATTGTCCGACTCATGTGCCATATGTCAACCGGAGAGCAAGGCTATCACATTCAACCAGTTTGCCATAGGGGACATCGACAAGACTAAGCATACCCAACTCTTTGGAGTGGGGTCTATTCCTACATTCATATGTTGCCACTATGGACTCCCTTGACCTATAAAAGGAGGATCTATGCCAATGAATAAGGGGGGTTGGATTGATAACATTTAGAGCTCACACGAGTCTCATATCTCATTGTAACTCAAGTTCCTCATAGATAACCCACAACACACAGTAGTAGGGTGTTACGCATCCATGCGGCCCAAACATGTATAATTGTTTGTATCTATCAGCTCCCTAAGGGTGACTCAGGCTCGACTCATCTCTCGGCCGAATATTCAAAGGGGGGCCCTTGCTTCCTCGTTGTTAGGGTCCCATACTCTGACAGCTGGCGCACCAAGTAGGGGGACATGTTCAAATTTGAGTCTCCCGCATCTTTCTTCTGTTTCCTCTCTTTTCTTCAACTGCCATTTGTGATGGTTGGAGCGCATCGGCAACGTGACTCCAATGAGGAGGATATCGCCGAGGCGGCTGAGGAGGTGGCGGCGGTTGTGGAGGCCACAGTCACGCCTGCGACAGCCGACGTCGCAAATGGACGTACTCCTCCCCTGCCTCTGACTCCAACAACCACGTCGAGGCGTGCAGCGCTCCGTCCCTCGCTGAAGGGGCTAGAGTAGGCCTCGGCGCTTCAGTGGCTGCATCGTCCAGCGCCATGAGAAGGCACGTTGCACACCCATGCGACGCTGCCTCCACCTCGAGCACACGACACCAGGGAGTGCGCTCCTAACACGCTGAAGCCCTGTTGCGTCACCTGTTGAGGTTGGGACAAGGCAACGACCGTGAGCGTCGCTGGCTCAACAAGATGGCCGACTTAGTTGGTGCTGCACACCGAAAGGTCACGGCCACTCAATCCCCGTCCAGCTCTAGGACCAGGAACCACGTCACCTCTAGCGTGGCCCGGTCCCTAGCTCGACAACAAACCTTGCACCGAGCCGAAGCACCATGCAGTGTGACCTCGGTGCGAGGCGAGCACGAGGAACTCCACGCTTGTCTTGATGGGCTAGGGATCAATGAGGATGCCCGGGTCACTCTCGAGCGCCGGCGCGAGAAGCTTGAAAACTCCGTTGGTCACGTGGAGGCCCTTGCGTTGTCCAATACTGCGCATCCTGAGCAAGGGTGCTACCTCCGTCTCAAGAGGCGCCATACGGGTCGGGGTGCCTGGCATTATCCCCGGGACTTCGGTGAGTGTGGTGGTTGGCCAAGTTCCGGTCCAGCCTACCGGAGAAGTATAATGGCTCCATTGGCCATACGAAGTACGTGCAAATCTACACCACTGCCATCCAAGAAGCCGGGGTTGATAAGAAGGTGATGGCGAATTACTTCCCCGTCGCTCTCATTGCCTAGGCATGCTCCTGGATGATGAACCTCTCCGAAGGTTCCATTTACTTGTGGGAGGATCTTTGTCGCTAGTTCATGGCGAACTTCCAGGGTACTTTTCCTAGCCCCAAAATAGAGGTGGACCTGCACGCGCTTCACCAACACAAGGACGAGACTCTGCGTCACTTCCTGGAACACTTTAGCTAGGTTCGCAACACCATCCCACACATTGCCCACCATGACATCATACATATGTTCAGGTCGGGCATGCGCCACAAGTGCATGATGGAGAAGATGGGCACATGGATTATCTAGACCGCGGCCAAGCTCTTCAACCTCACTAATCTCTACGCTCGAAAGGAGAACGCGCGTGCATGGAACAAGCCACATCCCGAGCAGTCCCCTCACGGAGATAACGACGATGCCGACGAGGGCACCTCTCGTTCCGCCTCACAGCGGAACTAAAGGAAGCGCAAGAAGGATAAGGAGGTTGCTGAGAACTTTGTCTTGGCAGCCAAAAACAAGCCCCGGGATGACATGGATGGAAAACAAGTGATAGAAGGCTGCCCCGACCGCGCCCCACGTGACCCCGATGGCCAAGTGGTGCTCAGTTCACAATACCGACAAGCACGACTTGACCGAGTGCCATGTCATCCAGAACCTAGGCGTGAGCGTGCAAAAATACAACTAGGAGCAACAACAAGCCAAGGCCGCTCCGAACAATAAGAGGATCTTGGGTTTTAGGAACCCAAGAACGTCGTCACCCCTCACAGTGGCGCATGCGCTTACGCCTTGCACCGTAGATTCAAAGCTATGAAGAGCGAGTTGTTGATGGTGGCACTGGAGCCTGAGGCATCATAGAAGGTGAAGTGGTTGGATGTCCCGATCACTTTTGGCCCCATGGACCACCCGACTTGGGTTCTGGGAAGGCCGGCTCGCGCCGGTTGTCTCCACCACTATCCGCAATGTGAAGTTGGGTCGTGTCCTCATCAATGGGGGCGTCGCCCTCAACATCCTTTCCCCCCTGGTCTTTGACAAGATCAAGGCCTCGGGAGTGAATCTTACTGTCACACCCTGAGGTGTTTTCCCCTTTTAAAAATCATAAAGGAAAAATCACAAAAGAAAAAAAAGTTGGGAATTAACCTGGAGCAAATAAATAATTTTAAAAGCAAAAATCTAAATGGAAATGGTATGGTAGGATTTTTCTTAAATTCTACATGTCAAAATACACTAACAAGATTTTTAGTGGAATTTTGAGAGCACTAGAAATAATTTTTAACCAATTAAAATTAAAAATGGAATTAATAAATCCCAGGAAAATGTTTTTCTCTCTCGTCCGTCCTTTTCCCGCCCATTTGGCTTTGGGCCGCCGCCCAATCCTCCCCGCGCCCGCACCTCTCTCCCTCTCTTTCTCGTGGGCTCGCCCAAAGGCCACGGCCCGTTCACCTCGCGCTTGCTAAATAAGTCCACTTCGCCTCCCCTTCTCCCCGGACACCGACGGGGCCCACCTATCAACCCCGTCCCCTACCTCCGCCCGCCGCCATGGGCGCCGCCTCGCCCGCGCCGATCTTGGCCGCCCGCCTCTCCCGTGCGCCCTAAAGGCACCGTCATCACTCCCCCGTCTCTCCCGCCGCCTTTAATCGCCTCGGCCGCCGCTCCCGCACCCCTAAATGGCTGGAGTTAATCACCGGCCATTATTTTCCCCAAATCCCTCCCTCTTTACTCCGGCGATCAATACCTCCTTATCCCGGCCACCACCAACCTCCCCGTCCCCTTTAAAAGCCGGCCCCATCCTCCCCGAGCTCCTCACACCCTCTTCCGAGCTACCCACACTCTCTCTCGTTCTCGCACCGTGTGCCCGAGTTTTGCCGCTCGCCGGCCTTCGCCCGTGATTCCCCTGTCGCCCCGAGCCGTCCCGGATGTCGCCACCGCCTCCATCTCCATCCCGACACCCGAGCTCCTCGCCGCCCCTCTCCGTCGCCGCCCGCCGTCTCCGTCACCGTCCGCTCCGTCGTCCCCTCCAACTCTGGCGACCCACGGTGAGCGCCCCTCCCTTTTCCCCTCTCGGCCGAACGTGAGCCGCTGCACTCCGCCCGCACCGCCGCTCGGATGGCGCCGGCCGGTCAGCCGCCGTGCGCCATCGACGGCCGACCGCGCCACCTCGCCCTGTCTCGGTCGTCCAATCGCCTCGGCAGCATCGGGCCGTCCGCCCCGCTGCCGCGTGGCACGCCGCGTGGCCGCCGCGTCGGCGCCACGTGTGCGCCACGTGGTGCACCGCTCTCCTCGGCCGTGGACCCGGTCCACCATGGACCGGCGCTCCCGTGGCCGATGACGCCATCGCTAACATCAGCCCTGGCGCTGACGCAATTTTGGGATTTATTGCGCAATAAATTATTAAGGATTTTTCCTGTTTTAGTAAACACATAGTTAATCTTCTAAAATTCATATCTTTTCAATCCGAGCTCCGTTTAAGCCCATTCAAATTTCATTAAATTCATAAAAATGCCAAGAATCCATCAAAAATGGTTTTGTTACCTGTTTCAGTAGCTTTTTAGCCTGTTTGTTGAAGTGCCTCGTTTCTCGTGTAGATCCGGGTAGTTCCTCCAATCCCGTGTACTTCAAAGTCGTCGCGGAGTTTACTCAGCTCGAAGAGCAAGGCAAGTCATAGTACATTTTGATCATGTTGATCCCCGCTTTGCTAAAATACCCTGTTTATTATTCTAAAACTACATTTATTTTTGAATGTCATCTCATGGGGAATATTACACCGTATGGTTAGATTTAAGCCCTAGGCTTGCCACCCTAACCCCTTTGATAAACTTGGGATAACAACATGACTAGTTTATAGGCCTAGGTTATGCTTAGACCTGCTTAGACTTACTAGCACACTAAAAGGGTAATTTCATCTAGACGACATTATTTTGGACACATGAAATGAAAGATATAATCTGAGGACTTTGTGGACCGGACTAATAACTAAAACATGACAAATGGTGGGCTGTGCGCACTGTGGTTTTGATAGTGGTGCCCATGGCATTTAAGGACCGGTTCACGGAAACCTCGGAAGAATGACCGTACAAACCACAAGTCGAATGGGCAACGGTGGGTCCCGTAGTGTAGCCCTTCTTAGTCGCCGAACCCAGGCAATGGTGAGCGTGATGGAGTTGCAGTCGGCCGGGGGCTTACCGATTGCTGGGCTGCCAGATTCACCGTGGCACTCGGGGAGGGCTACCCACGGCCCAGGAACGGGAGTGGGGGCGACACCTTCGTGTGGTTCGCTTGGTTAGCGAAGGGTTATAAAGGGTACTATCACGGTCCCTTTCCGGGGTACCGTGGCGGTATTCCGACGCACGGGAGACCGTGTTGTGGGGCTGTGTCTTGTGGGTACAGTTGTACACCTCTGATTAGAGTTAAAACTATTCGAATAGCCGTGCCCACGGTTATGGACGATCAACCGATTTCACCGTGATTAGTCCCACACTGCTAAAACCTGCTTATTGGACCATGACTAGTATAGTTGGATGGTTTGGGCCTCTCTCAACGTGGGGATAATGTTGGACAGTGTTGGATTTAATATGAATTAACGAATTAATTTACTGTTTTTCTGTTCCTTGTTCAAATCTCCTTTTGTTTGCAAAAACCCTAACTGTTTGTGCTAAAGCAAACCCAAGCCAAATCCTTGTCTTCCCCCTTGCATTCATACCCTCTCTATTCCGATATGACTTGCTGAGTACGTGGAAGTACTCATGCTTGCCTCTTCATCAGAACTTGAGCAAGAAGCCAAAGCAGAAGAAGAAGTCAAGTAGGCTTTGTCCTACACTGTGGAAGATGCGTGTGGAATGGTTGAAGCCACGTGGCAAGTGTCAAGTTTAGGCTTAGCCCCCTTTCTTTTTTCCGTTGCTCTTTTTTAATCTTTTTATAATGTTTCTAAGACGTGGAACTGTCATATTGTAACACCCTAAAAATCGAAGAATTTAAAATCGGAAATTAAAAATCGAACTTACAAAAACCTTTCGGATTCATTGCTTCTTATCGTGTTTATCGTTCTTATTTGCCCAGCTCAGTTGCATAAGAGTTCTTTTTTAATTGCTTTGATGTGAAGTTGGATAAAAAAAACCCTAGGCTTTGAAATCCTAGTGGGAGAGATAATTCAAAAATATATATTTGGAGAAGGGTAAATATATAATTTTGTGGATTTACAAAAGATTCTTTGAAAAGAATATATTTTGGTTTAAACCCTAATTGGTGGAGGAAAAATAATAAATATTTGGGATTTGGATGATAAAAATATTTTTGAAAAGGAAATATGAATTTAGAAACTTATTTTAATCAAAGACCCTAATTTATTGAATTTAAAAGAAGAAATAAAATAAATATAAAAAATATATTTTGAAAAATAAAAAGTGGGGGAAAGTTTGAAAATATAATTTCAAAATTATTTTGGGAATATTAGGATTTTATTTTGCATTTTTAGGGTGAAAGAAAATAGGGATGGGAAAATTAGGAAATTAAATCGGAGAAAAAGAGAAGGTGCGGTGTTCATCGGTCGCAGGGTGTTCGACCGAAGTCGCCGCGTCGCCCCATCCCGCGCACACCGCTCGCCACGTCGCCTGCGTCACCACGTCCCCGCACAGCAGCCGTCACCCCTCCGCGTGTGTGCACCGCGTCAGCCACGCGCGCCCGCGCCATGCCGTCGCCACGCCGCTGACGCCGCACCAGTGCGCGCCCCGACCGTCGGCCCCGGTCATGCACAGTGCTCGCCGGAACGGCCTCGCCACTCCGGCGAACGCGAAAGTCCACGCCGTACACGCACCCATGCCGTCGCCGTACCGCCCGCGTCAGCCCAGTGCGAGCACAGTCCACACCACGCCTTGGCACGTCGCACGCCACGATCCCGCACCACGTTCACCGTACGCACACGTCGGCCACAGTGGCTCACGACGCGCGACGTGCGCATGCATGCGCGCGCGTGTGGCAGTTGACGCTGGCGTTCCTACCTGATCCCGAGCACCCCGCACACTATAAATAGGTCCCTAGCTTCCTCTCACACTCCCACCCTATGCCAACACCACCTCACTCCTTTCCCTCCTTTGCTGCCACCGGAACGCGCCAGAACGTCACGAAGTGCGCCGGGTCGACCGAATCCGTGTCGCCGCAGCGTCCTCCGCCGTCCGCCGGTCGCCGGAGCTCGTTGCTGCTCGCCGCCGGTGAGCCACTGTCCCCTGGTTCCATTTCTGGCGGTAGCTCGTGTCGACGAGGTCGCGGTCGGCCGGGAACACCACGCCACCACGCCGGCTTGCTGTGTGCCCGAAGAGGGGGGGAGGGTAGACGCCCTCGGCATCTAGGAGAGAGAAGAGCAATGCCGTCTAGGGGGGTAGAAGAAAAAGAGAAAAAAAGGGAAAAGAAGAAAAAGAAAATTAGAAAAAATAGGGAAATATCTTAGAAAAAAATGGGGAATATTTTGGGAGTATTTTGGGAAAATTTATGCCAAAATTTTGTAGTTTTCACAGCTATTTCTCTTTTAGATAAAATGAAACCCTAAATATGAATTTCGGGAAAATCTTTCGTTTAAAACCTTTTCCAAAAGAATTAATATACCTTTTCTTTTACTTCAAAGCTATACCTATCTTTTGGATACATTAAAAAGAAATATCAATAAATCTTTTTGAACAAGCATTCGCAAGAATTCCGCTCATCGCTTTATCGATTCTTTTTACGAAAAACCCTAGATAATCGTAACTCGACAATACGATCGATTTTGCCCTAAAATCCTCCGTAACTCGGGTAAAATCATAGGGAGATATTTTGGTGTACTCTTTTTGGTTTTTCTTGATTCCTTATTCGTTCTTATCAAATTTTAATTGGATTCAATCTTTTATTTCGCACGTATGGATAGCATCCAAAGAGGCAGCTACTGACTACGTCGAAGACCCCACTCCACAAACGTGCGAGCAAGGCAAGTCATCACACTCTTTGAACATATTGATCCCAATTGCGAAATGATGTTGTTTTAAACTTTAAACATGCATGCCATACACAAAGAATTACCTATACTTGTTATGCCATGCCTTGTTATTGATTACCTTTAGAATTATTTCTTGTAACCCTCGATGTGATACATACAACCGGAGAATATCTTCGGTAAAATGCTTAGCCATGCTATTATTAGATTCATGCATACTCATGCTTTTGCAAATAGCTATATGCTTGGGCAACTACTTTTGGGAAAGGTAGTTGAGATACGACATGTGGAATATGAGCGCCACATTGCCATGAGAATAATCAAATAAGTTTTGATGAAAACTGAAAATACCAAACAAATATTTTAGACTGGGGCGGCTGGATGATTTGGGTGGATTCCGGAAAAGGCAAGTGCCGACCCTGGTCAATTAAGGACCGAGCCATGAGATAGCCGGGAAACGAGCCAGTACAACCGTACTTCTCGAATGGGTATAGACCTAGCGGAGTAAATAGCCGAGCGGAGGCGGTACCCCTGCATAGTGGTTCTTATGTATGAGATGAGATTGGGAATGGATGATTGAAAATCGAAATTTATTTATAACTTGAAGAATGAAGTTTTCCCTTACCCCGGGAGCGCCAGAACTCCTCACACTGCTAGAAAAAGATGGCTAGAGTGCAAGAGGATTTAAGTTCATGGAGAGGGTACTGCCAAAGTGAGGTTATTGAAAGGCTTTGCCGTGACCGTCTCATGTGTTGGGACATAGGCTCATTTGTTGGGCGTCGCGAGTACGGGTAAAGTGTACATCCACCGCAAGGTGTGAATGAACCAATCTATTCGAATAGCCGTGCTCGCGGATATAGAGCATCGTGACAAGACTTTTGCTTGGCTAGACTCTAAATTTTAAAATGATGGGATGGGTTTGCATGATGATTTTTATTCACTGGTGGATCAACTTCTCGAAAGGCGAGAAGGGGTAGACTCCCCAGAAAACTATGACGAACCGGAGGCAGCAAGCCATCCTTGGAATCACGATGGATGGTAGACAAAACCGTCGCCGACTTAATGAATTATGGAACTAAAACTTGACTTGGCTAGATGCTAGGTTTGTGAAAAGATTTATAAAGTTGGCTTTGTGCAAATAAACCACGACTTTTCCTTGAGAATCCCCTATCATGTGCACTTTTCCGTGTTGGCTTGCTGAGTACGGTTGGTACTCACCCTTGCTATACGCACAAACCTTCAGATGGTGGAAATGAAGACTTGAAGGATCCATATGCCTTCTACCAGGAGGGCGGAGAAGACGATGGTGCCTGCTAGGTCTTAGTCTCCGGTCGTTGCCTGTGGCAATCGACAAGCCGCTGCCTTACCTAATTTCTACTTTTGGTTGTATCTGGACCATGAGGTCCTATATGTCGGATATTGCCTTCGGGCCTATATTGTAATACTTTTGCTGTAAGACTATTCGTGCATTTGCACCTGATTATGATTATTCAGTACTGTATTTCGTGGGTACCAAACTACTCGATCCAGGGAAATGGTACTATGAACACGAAAAGATTTCCGTTCCAAAAACGGGGGTCTACAGAGCTGGTATCAGAGCAATGCGACTGTAGGATAAGACCAACTGGCGCCCCATCCCCCTTGATAGCTGGCAAAAGGGAGAAATCCCCATCTAGGATTATTGTGAAAATAAAAACATTATGTTATAAGACAAACATACTTCTATACGTTTATCCCCATTTCTTTTACTCAAAATATTTTGATATTATCCCTCTCTGACCCTAAGTTGCCTTCAAAAGCAGATGTCGGACCACGTCGAAGTTTGGGAGATCACAGTTCCACGGGAAGAAGGATTCGTGTCGCAACTCCAGTTATTGCTATGGTGCCTAAGGTACCCAGATGCACCCACCTATTGGATTAGGAGGCATGGCACCGAAGGATACCCGGTATGGGAAGCAGCAGTTTCAGTTGAGGCCCGCATGGGAAGCGAGACACCCTATTGCTTCCACACCCGTTACCACCGAGATCTGGTAGAGGCAGCTCTTCAGGACGCAGCCCGCGAAGCATTTCTCCGCCTCAACGCCATCCACCGTGCTGAGCTCACCGTGACTGAGTTTGTACACCACCCCTACTGAGAGGAAGTCAACCCAATCTGCACAGTGGAAGCCACTCCCTGCTGCTATAATCCTATGGTCACCCGTCTGTCCCGCTGGGCAGAAACAGCAGATGACTGCTATGAAGAGGCTTTGCTCGAAATCGACGACCAGCGACACCTCAATGATCTGGTCGAGGAACACCAAAACTGCGGGGATCAGATCAACTTGCTGCAGACCCAGCTGCAGGCTAACGGTGCCCAGTACGAGCAGCTCTCTGACCGTTATGTGGCCTGTGGAGAAGCCTTGATTGAGTTGGAAGAAAAGCTCAAGAAGAGCAAACAACAGGTCAATCAGCTGGAAGAGCAACTTCGCTCCAACCCTATCCCTGCTGCTGGTACTTCCACTGAAGCAGCACCAACACCCCCTGCCCCTGTGCCCGACTACTACTACCTCATGACTCCAGCATGCCTGAACACTTTTCAAGCCATGATGGAGCAGGCCTTCATGTTGAGCACAGAGTCGGCACCATACCTGATAGACCCCACTGCTGCTACCTCGATGGGACCCACCTCGAACTCCATGGCTGTACCATTTGAGCCTGGTTCGGGAGAGGAGAACCCCATCCAGATCAACACCGACTCCGAGTCCGAGACAGAGCCTATGGAGATCAAGTAGGAGTCCAGTGATACTGATCCATCAGAGGAGGAAGCTCCTACTCGTCGCATGACTCACATCGGAGGTCCCATCACCCTCAGGACTGCCCGAAAGAGTACCCGACCACCAAGCAGGAAGATCAAACATGACTCCGAGGCCACTACCTCTGAGCCATGGGAACTTCAATTTGCTTCGGCTAAGGATCACTCCCTTCCTGCACCCGGTTCCTGCGGTTGGCTGGATGACTAGACGAGAGGTCTGCACCAGCCTTGACCTTGCTTTGGATGGTTTTTGACAGCAAGGATCACACCCTCCCCCTTAGTAGCTGATGGCGGTAGTGCGATGTTAGCTTTTGCATTGTGTTGTGTGGGACTACGTATGTGCAGTCTGTTGTATCTCCCGTTGATGTATTAACTATGGACCTATGTAATGCTTTATGTATGTTATGAATGAGTTTATTCCACCATGCTTGCTCTGTTCAAAGATCACTTAAAAACAACTTGAAGAGAAAATTACTTAGAAACCATGACCTTAGTGGGTCCAATCACTTACCTCATCTACCTTTTCAGATGGCGCACCGTTGCAGAGCTTCAACATCCAACGAAAACCCACCAGAGCCTAATCCCTCCACCTTAGCAGAGGTCATGGCTTTGCAAACCCAGTTGCTTCAAGCCATCGCCAACAACCAAGGGAATCACGGAGGATCGAGCTTGGGAGAATTTATGCGAGCCAAGCCGCCTACATTTTCCACGACCGACGAGCCAATGGATGCTGAAGATTGGCTGAGAGTAATAGAGAAGAAGTTGACTCTTGTCCGGGTATGAGAAGCTGACAGAGTCGTCTTTGCCACCAATCAGCTGGAAGGTCCCGCAAGTGACTGGTGGGACACCTACAAAGAAACACGGGCAGAAGGCGCCGGAGAACCAACCTGGGAGGAGTTCACGGCCGCCTTCCGTGAAAATTTTGTACCCGCCACAGTCATGAGAATGAAGAAGAACGAATTCGAAGGTTGCGCCGGGGCAACACCACGGTACAAGAATACCCGAACAAGTTCACACAGCTTGCTCCGATATACCACCGGTGACACAGCGGACGAAGAAGAGAAAATAGATAAATTTATCGAAGGATTGAACGATGAGCTGAGAGGGCCAATGATCGGTCAAGACCACGTCAGCTTCCAAAGCCTTATCAACAAGGTTGTGCGATTGGAGCATGACCAGAAAATGGTGGAGAACAACCGCAAGAGGAGGCTTGCTATGACCCGCCCACTTCAGGGAGCGTCTCAGCGTCCCAAGGGAGCCACCCCGTCTGGATGGAAACCAACCGTCGTGGCAACCAGTCGTCCCCCTGCACCCGACCATGTCAGCAGGCCGACTGCGCCCCAGTTCTGTACTCCGACACCGACTCTAGCCGCTCCTGGAAGAAGAAATGTGAACTGCTTCAACTGTGGAGAGTTTGGGCACTACTCCAACAGCTGCCCCAAGCCATGCAGCACTCCCATGCATACCGGCGCCAATACAACAGCTGTACGAGGAACTACTGCTCCTGCTGCTGGACGCGGTCTGTTTAGGACGCCGCAATCCAATGAGACTGCTATCGGATTCCATCGCGGACAAGTGAACCATGTGCGTGCCGAAGAAGCGCAGGAAGATCAGAGCGTGCTGATAGGTATGTTCTCTATCAACTCTACCCCAGTTAAAGTCTTATTTGATTCCGGAGCATCACATTCGTTCATATCATCATAAATAAGCAAACAACACCACCTACACCAGGTAAAACTTAAGAGACCCATGTTGGTACACTCACCTGGGGAAAACATAACCGTACCCCATGCATGCATTAATGTGCCCATCCGGATTAGAGACGTGGTATTCCTTTCAAACCTTATGGTACTACCACCACAAACTCTTGATGTCATACTTGAAATGGATTGGTTGACTAAGAACAATGGAGTCATAGACTGTGGCCGAAGGGAAGTCACAGTATCCACCCCATGGGTATCACCAATGAACATAACCATGGACCAAAACCCGATGCTATGTGAGCAAGTTACGGGAGTATTTACCATGCTACCTTTGAGCGGGATGCCTGTAGTGCAAGATTACCCAGACGTATTCCCTGAGGAATTGCCCGGAATGCCCCTGATCGTGACATAGAGTTTATCATCGACCTAATGCCTGGTACTGCCCCCATATCTAAGAGACCCTACCGAATGTCGGCTAACAAACTAGAAGAACTCAAGAAGCAAATCAGAGAACTACAGGAAAAAGGATTTGTACGCCCTAGTTCTTCTCCCTGGGGAGCCCCAGTGCTCTTCGTCAAGAAGAAGGATGGAAGTATGAGGATGTGTGTAGATTACTGATCGTTGAATGAAGTGACCATCAAAAACAAGTACCCATTACCTCGAATCGATGACTTATTCGATCAACTCAATGGTGCCCAAGTGTTCTCAAAGATTGATCTTCGGTCAGGATACCATCAGTTGAAGATTAGAGCCGAAGATATTCCTAAAACAGCGTTCTCTACGCGTTATGGCTTGTATGAGTTCACAGTAATGTCTTTTGGATTGACCAATGCCCTGGCATATTTCATGAATCTGATGAACAAGGTATTCATGGAATATTTGGATAAATTCGTGGTGGTGTTTATCGATGATATTCTTATCTATTTCAAAGATGATGAGGAACATGCAGAACACCTACAACTAGTACTGGAGAAGCTACGAGAGCATCAGTTGTCGAAGTTTAGCAAATATGAGTTCTGGCTTAAGGAAGTCGCTTTTCTTGGCCATGTAGTCTCAGCCGGAGGAGTAGCGGTAGACCCTGCCAAGGTCGAAGCTGTTACGGAATGGAAGGCACCCAAGTCAGTAACAGAGGTTCGGAGTCTCTTGGGATTGGCCGGATATTACCGGAGGTTCATCGAAGGGTTTTGCACGATAGCCTGACCCATGACTCAACTCCTGAAGAAAGAGAAGAAATTCGCCTGGAACGAGAAGTGTCAGGAGGCCTTTGACCAACTAAAAGAAAAGTTAACCACCGCCCCAATCTTAATCCTACCTAACAACCGTAAGGATTTTGTGATATACTGTGCTGCGTCTCGACAAGGACTGGGATGCGTATTGATGCAGGATGGAAAGGTCGTGGCATATGCCTCGAGACAGCTGTGACCCCACGAGGAAAACTACCCCACACATGACTTGGAATTAGCAGCAGTTGTTCATGCATTAAAACTCTGGAGACACTATCTGATCGGGAATCACTGTGATGTATACACTGATCACAAGAGCCTGAAATACTTCTTTACTCAGTCCGATCTCAATTTACGTCAGAGACAGTGGTTGGAATTGATCAAGGACTACGATCTAGGAATCCATTACCACCCCGGCAAGGCGAATGTAGTGGCCGATGCGTTATTCCGCAAAGCCCAATGCAACCATATGAGACTGGAAGGCATGGCCAGTGAGCTCCAAGAAGAGATGGCTCGACTTAACTTACACCTGATTCCTCATGGAGAATTGAACTCATTAGAAATCCAACCTCTTCTGAGGACTCAAATAGAAGAAGCTCAAAAGGATAATGGAGAAACACAAACGATCAAAGAGCGCATGGCCACTGGGCACGCGAAGGAATTCTCGGTAGATGACAAGGGAACCCTGTGGTATAAGAAAAGAATCTACGTGCCTGAACAAGGTGGTTTGAGAGGATTGATCCTAAAAGAAGCGCACGAATCAGCATATTCGTTACATCCTGGCAGCACGAAGATGTACCAAGATTTGAAGGAGGAATACTGGTGGCCCAATATGAAGAGGGACGTAGCCGAATACGTGGCCATATGCGATGTATGCCAAAGGGTAAAAGCCGAGCATCAAGGACTGGCAGGCTTGTTGCAGCCACTCAAGATTCCCGAGTGGAAATGGGATGAGATAGGCATGGATTTCATCGTTGGACTACCCAAAACTTCAGCGAGATATGATTCCATTTGGATAATAGTAGATCGGCTCACCAAGACCGCCAGATTTATCCCCGTTAAGACTAACTACAATAGTGCCAAGCTGGCGGAGCTATACATGAGTAGGATCGTGTGTCTTCACAGTGTGCCAAAAAGAATTATATCAGATCGCGGTACTCAATTCACGTCCCATTTCTGGAGCAAAGTTCATGAGGCACTCGGAAGTCACCTTGCCTTCAGTACCGCTTACCACCCACAGACCGACGGGCAGACAGAAAGGACAAATCAAGTTCTTGAGGATATGCTGAGAGCTTGTGCGTTGGATTTTACCAAGGATTGGGGAAAATGCTTACCGTACGCTGAATTTGTTAGTGATATGCCCTAGAGGCAACATGGAGATGTTGGATATCACGTCAATGTTTATGTATTTATGAATAAAGTGTTATTCAGTTCCATGAAATAGACATCTTGTATTGATCAATAAGTACGTGACTTATTTATGAGACTCTTTATGTATGAATCTATTTCTAAACGATCCACGATCATATGTCATATTGTTGGAACAAATATGATTCTAAGATCGGCATGTTTATTGATTGATGATCATGTCTCATAGATCATGGGTATGGAGATACCAAATCAATAAACATGGACACATGTGTTGGAGAACACATTGTTGGATAGACCCACCATGAGACACTACAGGAATCAATGTGCCATTAGTTGGTCTCGGGTAGTGTTGGTACAAAGTCCTTATACCGAGATCACCATGGATTCCAACATGTGTAGTAGCCTACTTTGGGACTACCAAACACTATTCCGTAATGGATAGTTATAAAGGTAGTTTTCGGGTTTGCTATGAAACATGGAGTGGGATGTGAGTGATCAAGATGGAATTTGCCCCTCCTTTGGAGAGATATCTCTCGGCCCCTCGAGGTAATGGATTATGGAAATGCATGGCCATGCTAAGTTGATTGATGAGTCAATCAACGACGGATAATCCAATACGGTTCGAGTGAATGGTTAAGCTATTGAAGGGATGACACACATCTTGCCTATAGCTTAACGGTATCGTGAGGCAAAGGGATTTGTGTACACATTACAGGTTCGAGCCGATATTATATTCTTGTATACTATGGTGTCAATATGTCTGCTAGGCGCCGTCGTGATGTGTCTGGCGAGTTGGACTCGAGCCGACGGTCGGCTAAGTTAGACTATAGCCGAAACCGAGTATACCTGAACCTACGGGTCGCACGCTTAAGGGGATAGAATAGATATTCGAGTTGGACTCGGATACGGCTCGATCGGATAGGGATCCGATCGGATAGAGTCCTATAGGCTTACGACGTATGGGCGGCCAACTCTATGAGATACGGATGAGATCCGATTCAAAATAGAGTCCTAATCGGCCACTAGTCTCAGTCGGCCAACTCTATATAAAGGAGGGAGGGGTGGAGAGCTGCCACACATCAATTGCATCGCGTGCAACAGAAGTCGCCGAGATCAATCTCCACGGAAACCCTCCCCACCTTTGAGCCAAACCCTAGCCTTGCATCGCGTGCTAGCACACGAGTGTACGGCGTTCGTCCCCGGACGTGTGGATACCGGTAGAGGCGCGCTACGTTGCGTGTTGTTGATCGGCTTCGGATCGGGCGCAATCGGAGCGAGGCGTGAGAACGCGGCCGGACGACTCGAATCGGCTGATTGGCGTATCTACGTCTCCGGAATCGACTACACTGTTCCGGATCGGATTGCCCCGATTGGCTATTCCGCCGCACTCTACTCCAATCGGTAACGATCTATCGGCCCTTACTTGCAAGTGTTCCTGGTTTGCGCGGTAGAAATTTTTGTTTTCGGCTAGCGTAGCTTCCGCGTAACCCTTCAGAATTGTCCTACAACAACAGCTACCAAGCAAGTCTGAAGATGTCGCCAAATGAAGCCCTATTTGGTCGGCGATGCCGAACCCCATTGATGTGGTCAGAAACCGGTGAACGAACCGTGTTTGGGCCTGACATAATCAAAGAGGCCGAGGAAAAGGTCCGCCTGATCTGAGACCAATTAAAAGCAGCCCAATCTCGACAGAAGAGCTACGCGGATACTCGTCGAAGGGACTTAGAATTCAATGTAGGCGACTATGTGTACCTAAAGGTCACACCACTACGAGGACCCAGAGGCTCAAGGTCAAAGGGAAACTTGCGCCAAGATACGTGGCCCATTCCTGATAAGCGCCAGAACAGGCGAAGTGGCCTACCAGCTAGAGTTACCCGAGAACATCTCCGATGTTCACCCAGTATTCCATGTGTCGCAATTGAAGAAGTGCTGCGAGTGCCGAAGAGCAAGCTCCTTTGGAAACCATCCATATCGACGGTGATCTCACATACCCAACATCCAATAAAGATATTGGACGAGGCGAAAAGAGGACACGAACCAAGTCATGGCGCATGTACAAAGTGCAATGGAGCAATCACACCGAAGAAGAGGCCACCTGGGAGAGCGAAGATTTTCTAAAGACTAAATACCCACACCTACTCAACAACCGGTAAGAAATCTCGAGGACGAGATTTATTGTTAGGGGTAGGTTTATAACACCCTAAAAATCGAAGAATTTAAAATCGGAAATTAAAATCGGAACTTACAAAAACCTTTCGAATTCATTGCTTCTTATCGTGTTTATCGTTCTTATTTGCCCAGCTCAGTTGCATAAGAGTTCTTTTTGAATTGCTTTGATGTGAAGTTGGATAAAAAACCCTAGGCTTTGAAATCCCAGCTGGGAGAGATAATTCAAATATATATATTTGGAGAAGGGTAAATATATAATTTTGTGGATTTACAAAAGATTCTTTGAAAAGAATATATTTTGGTTTAAACCCTAATTGGTGGAGAAAAATAATAAATATTTGGGATTTGGACGATAAAAATATTTTTGAAAAGGAAATATGAATTTAGAAACTTATTTTAATCAAAGACCCTAATTTATTGAATTTAAAAGAAGAAATAAAATAAATATGAAAAATATATTTTGAAAAATAAAAAGTGGGAAAGTTTGAAAATATAATTTCAAAATTATTTTGGGAATATTAGAATTTTATTTTGCATTTTTAGGGTGCAAGAAAATAGGAATGGGAAAACTAGGAAATTAAATCGGAGAAAAAGAGAAGGTGCACTGTTCATCGGTCGGCCAGTGTTCGACCGAAGTTGCACGCGTCGCCCGTCCCGCGCACACCGCTCGCCACGTCGCCCGCGTCCCCGCACAGCACCGTCACCCCCTGCGCCTGTGTACTGCGTCAGCCACGCGCGCCCGCGCCATGCCGTCGCCACGCCGTTGACGCCGCACCAGTGCGCGCCCCGACCGTAGGCCTCGGTCATGCAGAGTGCTCGCCGGAACGGCCTCGCCACTCCGTCGAACGCGAAAGTCCACGCCGTACGTGCACCCATGCTGTCGCCGTACCACCCACGTCAGCCCAGTGCGAGCACAGTCCACACCACGCCTTGGCACGTCGCACGCCACGATCCCGCACCATGTTCATCGTACGCACACGTCGGCCACAGTGGCGCACGACGCGCGACGTGCGCACGCATGCGCGCGCGTGCGGCAGTTGACGCGGGGCGTTCCTACCTGATCCCGAGCACCCCGCACACTATAAATAGGTCCCTAGCTTCCTCTCACACTCCCACCCCATGCCAACACCACCTCACTCCTTTCCCTCCTTTGCTGCCACTGGAACGCGCCAGAACATCACGAAGTACGCCGGGTCGACCGAATTCACGTCGCCGCCGCGTCCTCTGCCGTCCGCCGGTCGCCGGAGCTCGCTGCCGCTCGCCGCCGATGAGTCACTGTCCCCTGGTTCCATTTCTGGCGGTAGCTCGTGTCGACGAGGTCGCGGTCGGCCGGGAACGCCACGCCACCACGCCGCCTTGCCGTGTGCCCGAAGGGGGGGTAGACGCCCTCGGCGTCTAGGAGAGAGTAGAACAGTGTCGTCTAGGGGGGGTAGAAGAAAAAGAGAAAAAAGAGGGAAAAGAAGAAAAAGAAAATTAGAAAAAATAGGGAAAAATCTTAGAAAAAATTTCTACCTGTGGCAATCGACAAGCCGCTGCCTTCATTCCGCTGCCTTACCTAATTTCTACTTTTAGTTGTATCTGGACCATGAAGTCCTATATGTCGGATATTGCCTTCGGACCTATATTGTAATACTTTTGCTGTAAGACTATTCGTGCATTTGCACCTGATTATTCAGTACTGTATTTCGTGGGTACCAAACTACTCGATCCAGGGAAATGGTACTATGAACACGAAAAGATTCCTGTTCCAAAAACGGGGGTCTACAAATATCAACTATGGTTGTATGTGTACCCTGGCTGGTCCAGGACAGAGATTTTAATACACATATAGCTTTGGAAATTCTGGTTTGAATTTCTGGGCATGACAAGTTGGTATCAGAGCCAATTCCAGACCGTAGGAAAAGTCAAATGGAAAAACCCTAGGAGCCCTCTGAACTTTTTCATATGCATAAGTCCTGGCATTTGGGGTTGTTTCGGGAAAATGGGTCTTTGTTTCCTCGGGTTTGGGGAGGATCTTGAGCGTTTTTCAAAACAGGAAATTTCGAAAACCAGGTCAGTCTAAGTGATAGGACTTTGGAGCTAAATTTGAAAAAAAACCATTTGCAATCTTATTCGACCGTCAGTCGGGATTTCTCTAAGGGAACAAAGTCCTAGGTTAAGATAGGAGGGAATGGCCGCTGATTCTATACCTATTATAACTAAGCATCTATTTTAAGCATTACCTCATCATCTAGGGGATGTCGTTAGAAGTTTTGCTTAGTGTCATGAAAATGTTTCTCAAAACCCTTCTCTTCTCGTTTACTTCACCTGAGTCTTTTACCGTTTATCTAACTTGGGTTTGAGCATGCATTGATCCCCTACCTTGTCTTCTCTAGATGGCATGTCGTCCCGTCACCCACAACGGTCAGGGTCTGAAGGGTTTCGTTGATGAGCTGGCAAGGATGGCTTTGGCAGTGGGCTATCCTGGTGCACCCGAGTACATAGTCGTCTCACCTTTCGGTAGCGAGTTGCCCCATCAGGTCCGTTTGGAAGTGCACGGTTTCGTCAGCATCAACATCCCGAACATGGTGGTTACTGCTTTGGGAGGAACGGATGAGCATGCCTGCCAAGAGGCTGCTTACCTGATGTTGGCCCGGATGAGGGAGATGCATGACTACCATCTTCGTCACTCTGCCTACCATTTCCATCCCCAACACGAAAGCTCGTCGGTGGTCAGCTCCTTCCAATCTGCTGAAGGGGAGAATGACACCACCTTCTCTCACATGAGGACTGTGATTGAAGGTTTGGATAAGATGCATTCAGATCTTCATATGGCAGCCAAAGCCCTGAATGACCAGAAGATTCTGAGGATCAAGAGCCTGAAGGATGAGGTGGATCGTCTGAAGAAAGAAATCACTATCCTGAAAGGACTTCCACCCCCCAACATCCTTCGGATCAGGATAACGCCTCGGAAGGCCACCAAGGCCCCGGTGCGGATGCAGCTGACGCCTAGGATTCCCCTTCCTGCTCCGCCACCTTCCCCAGCTCCTACACCAGTGTCGGTTCCTACTCCTGTTCGCACCGCCACCTCCCCCTCAAAACAAGTAGTCAGAATTCCTCCATGTCCAACCCCCGACCTTCTCTAGCACCACCAATCCTATGGAAGCCAATGATTGGCTCAATGCCATGAGAAAAAAATAGACCTACTATAGTGCACAGACCAAGAAAGGGTGCCTTTTGCCACCCACCAACTTCAAGGCCCCGCCTCAGCATGGTGGGACAATCTACTAGTCACTCATCGGGCAGACGCACCTGCAGTCACTTGGGTAGAATTCTGCCAGCAATTTTGGAAAGCACACATTCCTGGAGGGACTGTGGCACAGAAAAAAGGGAGTTCATATCCATTGAACAAGGCAACCGATCAGTCACCGAGTACCTGCACGAATTTAATCGCCTGGCACGTTATGCTCTGGAAGACGTGCGCACCGGCGTCGAGCATCAAGAAAAGTTCTTGGCCGGACTTGATGATGAGTTAACGGACAAGCTCATCTCAGGTGAATACGCCGATTTTGAAAAACTGGTCGGCAAAGCTATTCGTCAAGAGGATCAACGCAACAAGATGCTTAAAAATGGAAGGCTGTTCAGCTCAGACCACAGCCTCAACAAGGGAACCCCCAACGGCCACGTTTCACTCCCGGAGGTCAGGGCGGACCTACTACCATGATCGTCCGCCAGCATCGACCTTACCACCCTGGAAACTTCCAAACCAGTGGAAGCCGCTTTGGGCAACAACAACGGAATCCTTCCCCACTGTAACACCCTAAGATGTTTTCCCCTTTTTAAAAATCCAAAAGAAAAATCGCAAAGAAAATCTTTTGGAATTAACTGGAGAGAAACAAATAATTTTAAAAACCAAATTCTAAACAGAAATGGCATTGTAGGATTTTTTTTAAATTCTACATGTCAAAATAAACTAACAGGATTTTTACAGGATTTTTAGTGGAATTTTCGAGCACTAGAAATAATTTTTAACCAATTAAAATCAAAATCGGAATTAATAAATCCCAGGAAAATCATTTCTCTCTCCTTCATCCTTTTCTCGCCCAAAATTGGCCGTGGGCCGCCGGCCCGAGCCGACGGCTCATCCCTCCCGCGCGCCAGCCGACGCCCGTTCGTTCCCCCCGCGCACCCATTTCTCTCTCCTCTCTCGCGGGCCGGCCGAAGGCCATGGCCCACTTAAGCCTCGCGCCAGCAAATAAGTCCAGTTTCCTTCTCTTTTTCCACGGGACGCCGACAGGTGGGGCCCACCTGTAGGGGTCGTCCCCTACCTCCGTCCGCCCCGGCGCCATTACCGGCCACCGCGCCCGCGCGGATCTCGCACGCCCGCCTCCCCGCGCCTCAGCACGACTCCGCCTTAACTCCCCGCTTCTCCCGCCAACCTTAAAACCCTTCGGTCGCCGCTCCCGCACACCCTAATGGCCGGAGTTAATCGCCGGCCATTATTTCCCCGATTCTCTCTCCCAATTCACTCCGGCGAGCAATTACTCTCTTCCCCGGCCAAAACCGACCCCCCGCGACCTATTTAAGCACCCCCTCGCCCTCTCCAAGCTCCCCACACTCTCCTTCGACCTCGTCTCTCTCTCATTCACTCTCGCACCGTGCGCCCTCGCCTCGGAGCTCGCTGCCGGACTTCGGCCGCGTTTTTTCGCCATCCCGAGCCACCTCGAGCCCCGCCGACGTCTCCTTCCTCGTCGCCGGTGCCCACGCCGTCTCGGCCACCCCTCCCCACACCCGTTCACCGCTGATTCCGCCCCCGTCGTCGTCGTCTTCTCCGTCTCCGGCGACGTCCACGGTAAGCCGCCCCTCCCCCGTCCTTTCGGCCGACCGTGCCACCCCTCTCGGCTGCGCGTGGCTCCGCCCGCGCGTGAGCCGCCATACTCCACCGCCCGCGCCGCCGGATGGCGCACGGCCGCTCGCCACCGGCCGCCATCACCGGCCGATCAGTGCCCCCGCGCTTTTTTCTCGGCCGTCCGATCGGCTCGCCGGGATCGACACCATCCGATTCCCGCTCGCCTGCGTGGCACACCACGTGGCCGCCACCTCGGCGCCACGTGTGCGCCACGTGGTGCACCGCCCGTCCGGCCCGTGGACCCGAGTCCCACCGTGGACCGCGCTCCTGCGGACCGCCGACGTCGCCCTCGGCGCGACGTCAACCCTAGCCACTGACGCCTCCCCGGGCTTTATTGCGCAATAAATCAATTAAGGATTTTTCTTTTTTTGTAAAAAAAACCAGAAAACTTCTAAAAATCATATCTTTTCAATCCGACCCCCGTTTTAGCCCATTCAAATTTCGTTAAATTCATAAAAATGCCAAGAATCCATTAAAAAATAGTTATGTTCTCTATTTCAGTAGATCTTTAGCCTATTTTGTTGAATTGCTCGTTTGCCGTGTAGATCCCGGTAGTTCTGCCGTCCCGGTTTACTTCGAAGTTGTTGGAGAAGTTCCCCAAGTCGAAGAGCAAGGCAAGTCATACTATATTATTGATCATATTGATCCCATTTTGCTAAAACACATGTTTTACTCTATTAAATTGCATGTATTTCATAATGTCATTTCATGGGAAATAATACACCGTATACTTAGTTTATGCCTTAGGTTTGACACTCCAAACCCTTTGATTAAACTTGGTATGATTAGATTTAGGACAAGGTTATGCTTAGCCTGGCTTAGAATCACTAGCTCACTAAATGGGTCATTCTCACTTAATATGTCTCTCCTGGACATCTTTTCGGAAGATTAATAACTAAAATGGTGGGTTCACAGGACACTTGATTAGTGGCGCCCATGGCAATTAAGGACCGGTTCACAGGAAACCTCGGGAGAATGACCGTGCAAACCACAAGCCAAAATGGGTAAGGTGGGTCCCATAGTGTAGTTTCTCCAAGCTGACGAACCCATCGGCAAGGGTGAGCGGGATGGTATTCTGGCGCACGGGAGACCGTGTCATGGGGCTATGTCTTGTGCGTACAGTTGCACCCCTCTGATCAGAGTAAAACTATTCGAATAGTCGTGCCCACGGTAATGGGGTGATCAACCAAACTCACCGTGATTAGTCTCACACTATTAAACCCTGATTAATGGAACATGACTAGTATAGGTGGATGGATTGGGCCTGTCACAATGTGGGGATAACGTTGCACAGTGATTGGTTTCCAAATGTCTTAATTACTTAAATTACTATTGTTTTTATTGTGCTCAAAATTCCTATTGTTTGGACAACCCTCGCTGTTTGCGCAAAAGCAAACCTTAGCCAAACCCTTGTCTTCCCTGCATTCATTCTCTCCCCCTTCCGGTCTGATTTGCTGAGTACGTGAAAGTACTCATCCTTGCCTCTTCACCAGAATCTGAGCAAGAAGCTGAAGAAGAAGACGAAGTCGAGTAGGCTTTGTCCTACACTCTGGAAGATGCCTGTGGAATGGTTGAAGCCACATGGCAAGAATCAAGTTTAGGTTTAGGCCCCTTTCCTTTTTCCGCTGCTATTTTGTAGTCTTTTTGTAATGTTTCTAAGACGTGGAACTGTAATATCAACTATGGTCGTATGTGTAGCCTGGCTGGTCCTGGATAGGAATTTTAATACACATATAGCTTCAGAAATTCTGGTTTGAATTTCTGGGCGTGACACTTACCCCCTCGCATCCCATCGTTGGGATCACGAAGGAGCTCACCTGGCCCCTTGGCCAGGTAGAGCTACCCGTGACCTTTAGGAATCAAGGCAACTTTTGCACCGAGCGCATTGTCTTTGACATTGCAGAGTACAACCTCCCATACAATGTCGTCCTCGGGCACCTGACGCTCATGAAATTCATGGCAGCGACGCACTATGCATACCTGTACATGAATATCCCGGGGCCTTCGGGCCCGATCACCGTGATGGGGGACGTCAAGGCTGCTTTGGCTTGCACGGAGCAGTGGGCAGTGGACGTGGCCCCGACTGGTCCGAGGGCAGCGTACGACACTGTCCCCTCGACTCCCCCCTTCATCAAGCATCACATCACCACAAGCGACTCCAAAATCATCAAAGAGGCCGCTGGATCTAGATCTGAGGGAGGGGAACCATCCTCTGTAATTTTGCAAATAGCCACCCGCCTCCTCCCCTCCTATCATGCCTCCGTCTCCTCTCCATCTCTGTGTGGCGCGCCCGCACGCGACGCGACTGCCCCGCGACGCGACAGACCCTTAGCGTCGCCCCACATCGCGAGGACGAACGTCGCCCCCGCCGATCCGTGTGTCCTCGACCTCTGCTTCGACTCGCCGGCGGCACCTCCCCTCTGCATCGTCTCGCCGTCGCCGCCTCCCCTGCGCATCGGCCCCCCGTCGCTGCATCCCCTCCTCATCGGGCTCCCGTCGCCGGCTTCCCTCCGCATCGGGCCCCCGTCGCCGCCTCCCTCCCCCCCTCCCCCGCATCGGGTCGCCGTCGGCTTGGAGGCCGGAACAACGTTTTCCACAAGGTGCACTGCTTTGTTTGTTCAAATGATTATATCTATCGACCATGCACTTAAATTGCTAGACCAGTTGTTCTTTGTGTGATTATGTCATCGTATCGGGTTGTGATTGCCGGTGAGCTTCAAGAATCTAACAAGAAAGCAGTACTACACCTGATCACACGAACCAATTCAAATATTCTTTGAGTACTTACAGAACACAAACAAACGAGGAATTTGCTTTGTCCTTTTGAGTATTCTACCCTTACACACTACTTACACACATCCTAATGGATTGACAAGAAATGAATCCATTGTTTGACAGCCCTTTTGGTTCCACTTAACTTATCTGAATTTCCTGGAGTAACAACAAAAAGTGATACACCAGCATGTGTTGTATGTGTTCATGTGAAATGCACTACTGAGTGCTGAGCATTTGGTTGATATATGATGACATTGTGGAATAAACTGGATGTGTTTTGCAGGACTCCTTGGTGGAAGCCGCAAAGGAGGAGGCAAGCTCATTGAGGAACATAATTGCACAGGCCACCAAGTAGAGCAGTGCATTGTGCTTGCTACAATGATGATTAGTCTCATCCCAGGGCATGATATTAGCACTATAATCAACAGGATTCCTTTTTTTCAGTCTAAGGGAGAGATGGCTTGACGTGGCTTGATGATTGCGATAACGAGCGAGAAGATTATCTAGCGATGCTGGGAAGGGCAAGAACAATTGTGCTAGGTGCGAGGCTTGGTGGTCATGAGCCGTGCCAATTTTGTGTGTAAAGGCTGATCGAGTTCTTGCAATATGTACTGACTTGTATGAGCAATATGTACTGGGCTTGTAAATGTGACCAGTGAGCAATATGTATGAGGTTCAATGTGACCAGTGACATCTATGTAAGCTTGTCAATGCAATGACATTTATGCAAAATTTGTGTTGAAATGTTTCGGGTGAAATCCATGTCCATGTTGTGTGCACTCAAAAAAATTGCAATGACATGTCCATGTTCTGTGTACTCAAAAATTGCACAATGCACAGTGCAGCAATAGTGCATGCGCGGCTGTGGTTGTATGTGTTGTGTTTTAGTTGCATAATTTGCACTGATTCCTTTTGGCAGGTGTGTAGTGTGCTTGTGCATTGCTGCTGCATGTCATTACCACTTGAAATTTCAGAAAGCAATACTGAAACAATTCATGGTAGGGAACTAGCTAGCTAGGGATCGACAAAACTGAGATCATCAAGCATTTCACAAGCAATATGTCACTAAAAAACAAGTGTTTTCACACAAAACTGAGATCAGCATTTCACAAGCATTTTCGGCTTGGTCTTGAAAGGTTACACAAAGTAAAAGTATTATCCAACAACATTGTTTGGGCAATTTCGTGCATCATGATCCCCTACTTGCTTACATTTTCCACACTTCCGTTGACTTTTACCCTTACTTGCAACCTTCGTCTCCTTGCTTTTCTTAATTCTTTTGCATCTTCCTTTCGACTTCATATCATTTGGTGGATGTATATCCACTTCACTTGGAATTTTACCACCAAGGAAAGATTCAAACTCATCTTGCTTGTTAACTCTAGCAGCAGGCGTCATGCTTTGGAGAGGTTCTAATAGGTTGGACAAACTTGAAATTAAAAAGTCCATCCCTTGTTCAGATTTTTTTGCCATTTGGATAAGATCTTCAAACTTGTTGCGTGAATCTGAAATTTTTTTCCGCATTGACACCTCCATAGGATCTTCAGGCTTCTCATCTAGTAGGTTACCTTCTTCATCGAAGAATAGTTCCCTGTAAAATTTACCAAAATTTGATCAAGACTATTGCACAAAACAGCCATTGAGGGGAAAAAACATACAATACACACCTTTTACATCTTTTTTCCCATCTCTTCATAATATAAAGCGGCGGTACCTCATTTTGCTTCTCAGCTCTAAGCACTTGTATGATGTGCCGGCAGGGAATGCCATAGGACTCATATAATTTACATGAGCACCTAGCAAACATGTCTGTCTTGTTCAATTTTACCTCTCGCTCTTTTTCAGATAGCCCGCTGATGGTGACAAATTTTGAATCTTCACACTCATTAATGCCCTGGATAGTACAATGGTCTCTAGTAGCTACAATTTGCAACTAAAATTTATGGAAAACTTCATGTGTATATATGAGGCTGCATTGCTTCTCCATTGCCCAAGGTGTCACCAATTTAGGAATGGTGTGAATGCTTGCATTGTCGGCTTTGAGCTCCTCTTGCCGTTGGCACTCCAAAGCTGTGTCAAACCTTAGCCAAAACTCAACAAAGGTCAATTTTCTATGGATGAAGCGGTTAAAAAAAGAATTTGCACTCTCCGATCGTGACGTAGTCCAAAAGGACACCAGCTAGAGGTATGTCCATAAAGTATGCTGGAATCCAAGATTGGCGATTGGCAAACTTTGTTGAAAACTAATCATTTCCGATCAGTGCAAAATCTGTTATACTAGAATTCCATTGAGACTCAAAATCTTCTAGAGTCTCGGATCCCCAAACACAATTGTTTATTCGATCCCAGAACTGTGCATCCTCTCGCAAAGTGGGCCCGACCTTCTCAGGGACCTTTTCCATGATATGCCACATGCAAAGTCTATGAACTGTATTTGGTAGAATCTGAGCAATAGCAGCCTTCATGCTTGCATCTTCATCGGTTATGATCAGCCGAGGTGCTACTCCACCCATTGCCTTAAGGAAGGTGTTCAACAACCATACATATGAATCGATCTTTTCATTATCGATGAATGCTGCCCCTAGGAAAACACTTTGCAAGTGATGATTGACTCTAGTAAATGGCACAAAAATCATGTTATACTGATTAGTCGTATATGTGGAATCTAGAGAAACCACATCACCAAAAACACTATAGTTTTTCCTGCATAAGGCATCTGCCCAGAACACACGAAGAAGCCGTCCTTGTTTCTCCACCATAAAGTCATAAAAGAAGGCAGGATTCACTTCCTTCTTTCGTTCAAGTGGTGCTACAAACATTTGTGCATCTGCATCCTTGATTTTGGTCCTGAGGTCACGGTAATAGTTTTGCAAATCCCTCAGCGTGCACCCAACATTCTGAAACCCACCTTCACTGACATGGAGTAGTCTATACGCCTGTGAGGTGCCAATGCTAGCCTTATGACAAGTAAACAAAGCACTCTTTACCCTCTCACTAACATTACGATTGGACCTTAGCAAATGCCTCTTATCTAGTGATACAAACCCATGGCGGTGCTCCTCAACCACTGAAGCTATCTGATACTTCTTGTCACTGTCAAGCTTGGCAACAATATGTGCCTGACAACCACATCTAGTTTCCATTACATTATGTTTTTTCCTCTTCTTTCCAGATTCATCAATAGCAGATTGTACCTTCTCCTTTCTATACCCTTCTCTTGAAAAATAATACCGCTTGAAGAATATTTCCTCATTTTGCTTCTTGTGCTGACCGACACGAACAGAGAAACCAACTTCATGTGCATAAGATTTGTAAAATTCTCCACTTCGGTGAGTGTATCAAACACCATTCCAACCACAGGCTTCAAATTATCTTTGCAATCGGTTCTAAAAAAAGAATTCTTCTTGCTAGTATTGCTTGCACACAAAGCACTAGACTCAAAATTTGATTTGTCGATGCCATCATCAACAGCGACGGCTTGGTCACTAGCGACAGTGACGACTTGAGCACTAGCGATGCCTGCACATTGCAAAAACGCAGGATGAGTGGTACCGTGGGACCAATGGAATCGAGGATCAGGGAGCATGATCAGGAGCACATCGACTAAGATGGACGATCAGCGTACCAGTGCCGGTCTTGGCCGTGTGAGGGACGGATGTGTGGCACGTCGACGGGTAGAGGAATAGCACAGCGCCGTGTCTGTCTTCCTTGCGATGGAGGTCGATGTCAGGCGGGGGTCCCTCGGCGGCGATCGTCGTCCTCGATGGCAGGCATAGTGACAGCGATCGCAGCATATCCTCGGGCACAAACCCTATCCCATCGTGTGGTGGGGCAGCGTCCATCGTCGTCGAGGGCAGGCGGAGGGGCGGCGATCGTGGCACGTCGACCACTACGACGAGCGGACCTCCGTCGCGTGGTGGGGCGGCGTCCATCGGCGTCAAGGGCGGGCGCGCGGCGACGGGGGGCCGTGCGCGGGACGGGGCGATGCGAGAGGGGCCGTCGCCGGCAAGTCGAAGCAGCGGTCGAGGATGCATGGATCGGCGGGGGCGGCGTTCGTCCTAGCGACGTGGGGCGGCGCTGAGGGTCTTCGGCTGCGAGACGTAGGGCGGCGCTGAGGGTCGCATCGCGTGTGGGCGCGCCACACAGAGACGGAGAGGAGACGGAGGCGTGATGGGAGGGGAGGAGGCGGGCGGTTATTTGCAAAATTACAGAGGATGGTTCCCCTCCCTCAGGTCTAGATCCAGCGGCCTAGCTCAGAAGTTTCCAAGGTTGCGCTAGGAAGCCAGTTTTCACCGGATACGTTGCCCTAGTTTATAGGCCTAGGTTATGCTTGGACCTGCTTAGACTTACTAGCACACAAAAAGGGTAATTTCATCTAGACTACATTATTTTGAACACATGAAATGAAACATATAATCCGAGGACTTTGTGGACCGGACTAATAACTAAAACATGACAAATGGTGGGCTGTGGGCGCTGTGATTTTGATAGTGGTGCCCATGGCATTTAAGGACCGGTTCATGGGAAACCTCGGAAGAATGAACATACAAATCACAAGCCAGAATGGGCAACGGTGGGTCCTGTAGTGTAGCCCTTCCTAGCCGACGAACCCAGGCAAGGGTGAGCGTGATGGAGTTGCAGTCAGCCGGGGGCTTACCGGTTGTTGGGCTGCCGGATTCATCGTGGCACTCGGGGGGCTGCCCACGGCCCAGGAACGGGAGTGGGGGCGAAACCTTGGTGTGGTTCGCTTGGTTAGCGAGGGGTTATACGAAGGGTCCTATCACAGTCCCTTTCCGGGGTACCGTGGCAGTATTCCGGCGCACGGGAGACCGTGTTGTGGGGCTGTCTTGTGGGTACAGTTGTACACCTCTGATCAGAGTTAAAACTATTTAAATAGCCGTGCCCACGGTTATGGGCGATCAACCGACTTCACCGTGATTAGTCCCACACTGCTAAAACCTGCTTATTGGACCATGGCTAGTATAGTTGGGTGGTTTGGGCCTCTCTCAACGTGGGGATAATGTTGGACAGTGTTGGATTTAATATGAATTAATGAATTAATTTACTGTTTTTCTGTTCCTTGTTCAAATCTCCTTTTGTTTGCAAAAATCCTAGCTATTTGTGCTAAAGGCAAACCCAAGTCAAATCCTTGTCTTCCCCCTTGCATTCATACCCTCTTTATTCCGGTATGACTTGCTGAGTACGTGGAAGTACTCATCCTTGCCTCTTCATCAGAACTTGAGCAAGAAGCTGAAGCAGAAGAAGAAGTCGTGTAGGCTTTGTCCTACACTGTGGAAGATGCGTGTGGAATGGTTGAAGCCACGTGGCAAGCATCAAGTTTAGGCTTAGGACCCTTTCCTTTTTCCGCTGCTATTTTGTAATCTTTTTGTAATGTTTCTAAGACATGGAACTGTAATATCAACTATGGTTGTATGTGTACCCTGGCTGGTCCTGGACAGGAATTTTAATACACATATAGCTTCGGAAATTCTGGTTTGAATTTCTGGGCGTGACACTTACCCTCTCGCATCCCATCGTTGGGATCACGAAGGAGCTCACCTGGCCCCTTGGCCAGGTAGAGCTGCCCGTGACCTTCGGGGATCAAGGCAACTTTTGCACCGAGCACATTGTCTTTGACATTGCAGAGTACAACCTCCCATACAATGTCGTCCTCGAGCACCTGACGCTCATGAAATTCATGGCAGCGATGCACTATGCATACCTGTACATGAAGATCCTGGGGCCTTCGGGCCCGATCACCGTGATGGGGGACGTCAAGGCTGCTTTGGCTTGCACGGAGCAGTGGGCAATGGACGTGGCCCCGACTGGTCCGAGGGCCGCGTACGACACTGGCCCCTCGACTCCCCCCATCATCAAGCATCACATCACCACAAGCGACTCCAAAATCATCAAAGAGGTCGCCCTCGGCATGGACGTGTCCAAGACCATCAAGGTTGGCGATTCCTTGGGTGCCAAATAGGAAAGTGCGCTCATCGCCTTGTCTCCGAGCGAACACCGACGTGTTTGCATGGCAACCGTTAGACATGCCCGAGGTCCCTAGGGAGGTAATCAAGCACCGCTTGTCCATTCGTCCGGGCTCGTGTCCCGTGCGGTAGAAGATGCAACGATAGGCCCCCTAAGCACCAAGCTTTTATCCGGGAAGAGGTCGACAAGTTGCTCGCGTCTGGTTTCATCCGTGAGTTACCCAGAGTGGCTCGCAAACCCCGTCGTCATCCCCAAGTCTAATGGAAAGCTACGCATGTGCATCGACTACACCGATTTCAACAAGGCTTGCCCCAAGGATTCTTTCCCTTTGTCACGCATAGATCAAATAGTCGACTCCATTGCAGGGTGCGACCTTTTGTGTTTTTAGATGCATACTCAAGTTATCATCAGATTCGCATGGCAGAGGAGGATGAGAAAAAACATCTTGTATTACCCCCTTGGGGCTTATTGCTATATCCTTTTGGGTTGAAGAATGTTGGTCCAACTTTCCGGCACACTGTGCGTATAACTTTCAAACTACAGCTAGGGCAAAATATGGAGGCCTACGTTGACGACCCGGTGGTGAAGTCAAGAGATTGATCCACCTTGCTCAGCGACTTCGCCGAGACGTTCAGCAACCTCCGGTCAATAAGGATGAAGCTCAACCTAGACAAGTACGTTTTTAGGGTGCCGGCCAGAAAACTCCTGGGTTTCCTCATGTCCAGCTGGGGCATTGAAGCGAACCCAGAGAAAATCCATGCCATTGACCAAATTTGTCCCCCGATGCGCCTCAAGAAAGCAAAGAAGCTAACCGGGTGCATCGTCGCGTTCGATCGCTTTATTTCGAGACTTAGGGAGCATGTCTTTCCCCTCTTCAAACTTCTCAAGAAGGCAAGGGGTTTCACTTGGACAGGTGAAGCCAACGAGGCTTTTCGCAAGCTCAAGAGATATCTTACCTCGCCACCCGTCCTCGTGGCCCCGACCCAAAAAGAGTCGTTGTTGTACATCGCAATGACGCTGCAAGTGGTGAGTGCAACCCTCGTGGTTGAGCACGCGTTTCCCAACGATGCAATGCTCGGGAAGAAAGTCGCCAACTCTGCGTGTCCTGGCAAACCGAGGCTCGGGAACTCGGGAGCCTAGGCTCCGAGGCCTCCAAGGGTCATGACCCCGAGACAACTACCGAACTGGCTCCCGAGGCGCGGGGGCCCGATGAAGAATGCCCCGAGACAATGGTTATCCCGGGCCACGACGGAAGCCCGAGTGAGCAACCGCCCTCAGGGCCACTGCCCAATGATGAACATGAATCCCTGTCGGCGGTAAAACCTGAGTGGAACCGTACGCAGCAGCGTCCCTTCTACTCCATCAGCAAGGTCTTGAGGGACACCAAGTCAAGGTACCCACAGACGCAGGAGATGCTCTATGCTCCTCATCACATCAAGGAAGCTTCGGCACAACTTCCAAGCTCACAAGGTATTGATGGTGATGTCTTACCCCCTTGGGAAAATTCTCCACAACCGAGAGAGTACCGAACAAGTCGTGAAGTGTGTCGTTGAGATGACGAAGTTCTATCTCCACTTCGAAGCACGCCACTCAATCAAGAGCCAGGCCTTGGCGGATTTTGTCATGGAATAGACTTTGGTGCTCGATGTGGACGAGACGCTCAACACGACTCCCTCGGGACCTAGGCTACCGGCTAATTTGCCATCATGTTGGTGCATCGACAAGACTAAGCATACCCAACTCTTTGGAGTGGGACTCTCTCCTGCATTCATATGTTGGCACTGTGGACTTTCCTTAGCCTATAAAAGAATGATCCATGCCAATGAGTAAGGGGGTTGGATTGATAACAATTAGAGCTCACACAAGTTCATTATCTCATTGTAACTCAAGTTCCTCACATATAACTCACAACATATAGAAGTAGGGTGTTACGCATCCGTGTGGCCCAAACCTATATAATTTTTTTGTCTATCGGCTCCTTGAGGGTGACTCTGGCTCGACTCGCCCCCCTCCCGACCGAATCTTCAAAGGGGGGCCTCGCTTTCCCGTTGTTGGGGTCCCATGCTCCGACATTAGTAATTCTTAGATAGTAGGTAATCTTTTAATTATAACCAAATTATTTATATTTGGAGAGATCTTTATTAGTTAGTGGTTATTATTATGTTACTATATAATAAAGTGGTAAATTTAAAAGTATAATGGTGGTATAAATGAGTTAAAACTTGTTAAAGAGCTAGTCCATTAGCCAAGCCGAGCTAAGATTTTTAGCTTGTGTTAACGAGAAATTTGTTGTTTCACACGAAAGCCTGAAAGCTTTGCTTATCTTCAGTGCAAGTCCTATCAAGCGGGTTCATTATGAGTTAGTTAGTTTGGACCTACAACTAACAGGTTGGAAAAATGAAAGATTAAATTACGATAGTCGATCAATCGATGGGTCGATGATACATTATATTGCCCAGCCGATGATGATGGTATTTCAAGGCAACAACTATAACCGATGGAACTAAAAAAGTAAGATAACCACGCATCGGCTGAAACTAGGTTGAATATAATTACTAATATCCTTCTTTGTTAAAGACAATCTTGATAGATCGGACCCAACCGAGACAGTATAAGATTAAAGTTAATAAAGATAGATACTAAATAGTTATATGATCTAGGATATTAGCCGATGCAATGCAATAAAAATTAATGTACTATCAATATTAAGGATATACTAGTATCAACTAAGACTAAACATCATGCAATCATCTATTAGCTTTCTCTTATTAATAACAATCTTAGATAGATTAAAAACAACCGAGACAGTATAAGATTGGTGCTATCAAATATCAAATAAGTAAATGAGATATGGGTTTAAGCACTAGCCAATATAGCAATTTTAGGTTTTAATTATGAGATAATATATCGACTAAAACTTTGATACAACCTCATGTAAGAATTGTCGAGCTTGAATAAATCTTCTAAATAAGTCACGTTCTTAACAGATCGGACCCAACCGAGGTAGTGTAAGATCGATGACAAACTTGGTAGATTTAAAGAGATGATAAATCCTATATAAGGTGATTGATATAACATGTCAAGTAAAGAATACGAAGCAATCTAAACAAGAGCTGATATATTGGATAAACAACATAAGTAGAAACCAACTAGTATATCAGACTTAACTGAGAAAGTACTAACTTGGCTGATGAAAGCGAAGTTGACGGAACTTGCTTTCTCGTCGGAGATCAAAACCGATGCAACCCAAACATAAAAATAAGAACTCGTCGAAACTAAAAATAGGGTTCGATACACCGAAAGTTATGTATTGTACTGTTGTTGTTTACAAAAGATCCTGAGCACACAATTTATACACTTAGGATGATACAAGTCCGACTCAGATATGACTCCTATCGACTACCTTACAGGAAAAGAAAGCTAACCAAGTCCGATCAGAACATGACTCCATCGACTCATGATTCTATCAATAGAAATAGAAACTAAAGTAAACCTTCCTTGTCACATAAACTAACACGAAACAACTCTAACTCTTCTTAACCAACCAATGCACTTTTCATTTCTTAACCAACCAATGCACTTTCCATTTTCAACAGCTAAAATCATGTCGTTATTCTCCTTTGACTTAGCTTCTAACTAATGAAAATTGCCAAATTTTGTCATTAACAGCTTGTCAACGTTAAACGAGCCAAGCTGGCTCGTTATCAGCTACATACGGGGCTAGTTTACTTGCTTCGGTATGAAACTAGGCTTATTCCCTTTGGATGGGAATTATTGACGTTTTGGCATTTGATGATCACTTTGGACTGCTATACCCTTAGCATGCATGCAACGCTTCGTCTGCAGTAGCGCATCAACTATAGCAACTTAGCAAGCTCCCAAGCAACGACGCATCAACTCCAGTGTGCATTTAAATTGCCACGACAACGTTGCTCACCTCATCGGTTGCCTCTTGCATCTCGCGCAGCACGACGAGATTACCGGCGGCGTCTTAGTATTAGAAGTGGTATTTGATCCATCTGTCAAAATTCATAATAGTTTTAGAGCCAATAAGAATTGAGACTGAAAAATATTTTTAGTCCCAGTTAAAAAGTGCAATGGGACTTTATGATATTTAGTCTTCGTTGATGTTACCAACCGAGACAAAAATGTTATTTTTAGTCCCGGTTAAAAAATCTTCAAGCCATGTCAGACTTCTATTATCTTTAGTCCCGGTTGGTGTTAAGTTCATGTTACCAACCGGGACTAAAGATCAACACTTGTTTTGATTTTTTATACCATCCAGGACAAAGAGCAAAAAAATCAAAACTCGCGCGCTCGCCGCACGCACCCCGCCTAGATCTCCCCGCTTGGTCCTTATCTCCTCGGTTCCCGCATAGATCGATCGGCAGCGTCCTCCCCCGCCTCCTCCATCCCCCGTCCCTTTCCCCGCATAAGAACATATCGGATCGGGCGGGCGGCAGCGGCGCGACGCACGGCAGGCGGCGGGCGGCAATGGACGGCGGTGACGAGAGCTCTCCCCCATGCCGCTTCGCCCTCCTCTTCCCCCTCTCCTCTCCTCCCCCTCCTCCCCTTTCCCTCTCCGTCGACGGTGACGACAGGCGCGTCGACAGCGGGCAACAGCAGAGAGCAGAGGACGGCGGGCGGCGACGCATGGCTCGCCGAGGCACCGATGATTTTGTGAATGAATTTGTGAATTTGTTGTAGATTTTGTGAATGATTTTGTTGTAGAATTTTTAGATTTTTTTTAATTTGTGGATGATTTTGTTGTTGTATTTGATATGTGAAGTTAATTTTGATGTTGTTGCATTCGATCTATGGTGTTGAAAAAAATAATTTTGATTTGTTGCATTCGATCTGTGACGTTGGAAAAAACAATATGCAAGCAGCGAAAAACAATGAAAAAAGGAAAAAAATGTTGTCTCGGTTGGTAACACCAACCAGGACTAAAGATATATGTGCGAGCCACGTGACGCTTCCATCTTTAATCTCGATTAAAAATAGATCTTTAGTTCCGATTATTTCAACCGATACTAAAGTAGACATATTTAGTCTTGTTTTTCTAGTCGCGGTTTGTAACCGGGAATTAAAGGGGTTGTAAATCGGGACTAAGAGAGTTTCCTGGCAGTGAAACAAAACGAATGCCAACGCAATGCAAAAATTCGGAGAAAAAAGTTAGGGTGCTAGGGTTTGAACCCAGCACCTTCGACAGCGTCCTGAGAACTAGCGGATAAACGAAACGAATGCCGACACAATGCAAAAATTTGGAGAAAAAAAGTTAAGGTGCTAGGGTTTGAACCCAACACCTCCAACTTTGACTGAAGGCTGTAGCCACACAGGCTGTATGGGAGTTTGGTTAAAGGAGCCATATGACAGTATTTAATATGGGTAAAACAGAAAATATGCAACCTAATTAATCATTTCATTTTTTTGGTACGTGAGATCTTCTCCAAAACATCGAGAAAATCGAAACCGGAGGGAGTGATTCCTTTAAAATTTATGTAAATTTTGTTCGGTCCAAATGAGACCTGTAATCTGGAAGGCTTCCTCGTTGAATGTACCGGCTAGCTCAGGTTGGCCGTCGGGCGGCGGCGGCGCCGTGTGGTGTGGCGGTGTCCGGTGGGTAGGGGAGTTAATGGCCTTGGTTCGTTGGCGCAGGTGGAAACCGGCACGTTTTTGTGGTCCTTCGGCCTGTCCAGTGTCCGTGCCTTGGATCCTTCTCACGCAACTCCTGGTCCTTCTTGCATTGCAGGTGTTCCGTGTTTGTCCGTGTCTTGGTGGGATCTGAGCGAAATGGAGAGCAATTTGTCCAGATGAATTAACTGCGTACTAGTGACAGGACAAGCTGCACATTATAGTGGCAGGTGAGATGACCGTGTGGACTTGAGCTCGATCAAGCATGCCCTAAAAACTTTTTCCCGATTTTAGAGATGTGCCACGCTTATTTACTTCTTTTGCTGAGATGGAAATCCTATCGGAGTATCAAATTAGTATTCTGATAGTTATTGCGGGGTTTATTTTATCATACATGCTATCTTCACCTCTAGCTTGGCTAAAAGTAGAGTTTAGTTTCTAACTTTAAATTAGCCCAAACTAGCTCTAACCAAAGAGATATTTGGATGTAAGAATTAGTTTGACAATAAACAATCACTCATTGACTGGGTTCCTCCCTCTCTCTCTTTCTCATTGGTGGGCTCCCTCCCTTTCTCTCTCCAAACTAACTCAAATAATTATCTTTTGGGTTAGTGTTTTTGGGTGGGCTAGTTAAAAAATTTTTGGGGTTAGTTTTTTTGGGTGGGGTAGTTAAAAAAATTAGCTCTAGCCTCCTGTTTGAATATTTTTAGGTTAGTTTGACTCAAACTAGCTCTAGCCTTTTTGTTTGGATATTTTTGGGTTAGTTTGGCTCAAACTAGCTCTAGCCTTGGATCCAAATAGAGTCTATATATTCAAGTTTAATGTGTAGATATAAGTTAGTTGTCAAACTTTACCACATTAAATACTACATACGTTAGTCTTTAAGGGGATTATTTGGCACAATAGTATAATTTTGAAAGTTGGTTGTTTTCGAGATCACGTCGCGCGTCACACCAGAGGAGATCGAACGCCCGCAGTGAGGAAGGAGAGAACCATTTGTTGGCAGTTTTTCAAGATGACCCATTTTTTATTTAGGAGTTCAAATATAGGTTATATATTGGAGGAAAGGATATTTTTATATCCTAAATTCTCATTAGAGAATTTTAAAAAGATTTGGGGATTAAATTTTAAACATTTGTTGGCCATGCTCTAATCACTGATCAACCTTGCATTAACACTGAAGTGGTTGTTTGGATCCAGAAATGTGCTAGCTGATCTTAAAACTTATTTTAAGTTAACTATTTTTCAGTTTTATTCATTTCATGTTTTGGTGTTTTGGGATAAAAATGGTTTTCTGCTAGCAAAAATCTAGCTTAGCACTCTGAAATTGTTTAGTGCTCCCTCTGTCAAAAAAAACTTGTAACTTTTAGCTGTTGGTTGATAAGGTAGCGATGAGGAGTACCCCTCGTTAATAAGAAAGTAATACTATTTCTAAGCGGAGGTAAGAAGTAGATACATGTTATTGGAGGGATAAAACTTCATGATTAGTAAAATTCTGTTTGGTAAGATGAGAGAAAATCACTCTTTTTTAAAAAAACTAAAACACTAAAAATTACTTCATTTATATCAAAATATAACAACTTCTTCATCAATATTTTTTTCCAACCAATCATAACCTTTTATCATTTAATTTTCTGACCTATCTTCTTATCAATCAATCACATCATTTTCCTATTTAACATTTTTCTATTTAATTATATTTATTTTCTTAATGTATGTGTCTAACTTTAAAATTCTTATATATGAATAAAGTCTTTTTTAATGGAAGTAGTAATATAAAAATAATTTTTTAAACTAAACATGAGATCCAGACAACTAAAAAGGATAAGATTATAGGTGAAATATGTACCAGGGTTCACGATTCCGTGAAAACCGTGGATTCGCGGTTTTCGCACATTCCGCAGGGGTGCGGTATGGCATCCCGCGGTTTCGTTTCAATAATTTCGCGTGAATTCAAAAAATTTGAAAAAATTCATTTTATCACAAAAATATATATATTTTTTATAAAAAAATAAATTTCGCGCGGTTTGCCGCGAAAACCGTGGCATGTGGCACGGTTTTTGCGCGGTTTGAATGAAAACCACGGCACAACACGGATTTGGATTTGAATCAAATTTAAATTACGGTTTTCACGGTTTTCGCGCAGTTTGCGCGGTTTTCGTGGTTTTGATCGCGGTACGCACGAAATCGTCTAAATTCAAATGTGTTACTGTTCATCGCTGGCCGGTTTTTGTGGTTTTCGCTGAAAACCATACTATCACGAAGGGGCGGTAGGGCACTAACCCGAAAAGGTAAACCCTGATATGTACCACTGGCTTTAGCGTGCTGGTTAAAGTAGAAACATAAGTATCACAACTCATGATGATAAGGTGGCTAGGTCGACATACTACTACTCATTTACCGGCTAATCATTTCGATGGGTAAATACGCTGAAGTCCATTCCTACCAGTAGTAGTTAGCAGTCATTGCCAACCTATTGTTGCAAGAGCTACTCTTTGTTTGTTGTAGCTTCTCAATTTTTTTCAAAAAAACCTGATAAAAGGAGACGAGAAAGAGAAAGAAATGGGACAAAAAGAAGGCAGAAATACAACTAATCGAAATGATTGGTAACGGGAAAGAAAAAGGAAAACTCAAAAGCAAGCTCGTTTTGGTAACAGGAAAAGCTACAATTGCTGCTAGTATTTTCTTTTGCCAAACGGCTCTACTAGCAAATACTGACAGTCATCAAATCCTTGTAATTTTCTCTGTCAGGCATCGATAAAAAAATAATTACTAGCATAAGATTGCCATACACATTGGCTAGTCATTGTTCAATGAAAACTTGGGAGCATGTTCTGAAGATGAAGCTGCTAATTTGTTTCTGGTATCTGCCGACTGACTAAACAAAAAAGGCTGGACCTTGCGAATTTTTCTGTGTTCAATCACTGGATGCATGTGAAAACCCGCATGCGAAAACGATCAAAAGCTCCACGATTCAGGCATTGGGTCTCGAGGTAGCACGACATAATGCCGTTCCATCGCAAAATTTTCGTATCTTGGGCCTGATGGGAACTGTAAAGATGAATGTGTACAGGCAAAATGGACATCGAGGTCACATTTGGTTGTTGGAAGAACTGTAGTAAATCATTGTGGATACTTGACAGTAGTAGTTCAGAGAAATACAAGAGTGATTTTAGATTCACAGTGCTAGCCAGTAATTTGTTCTAAGCAGGTGGGTTAGAGAAAAGCTGATGAAATTGCCTTGTAACAAAATGTACAGAGAAAAGAAAAAGGTTGGTCTGATGGCGACAGTGCTCAAGCTGTCAAAGCATAGCTGAAGCACCAGAAAACCAGGGAATTCTTAAATTGCACCTTGTAATTCATAACCCCTTTCCAGGGAGCAACGTACTCCACATCACATTCAGGATGTGAAGGAATCAAAATGCCGAAACAATCAAATAAAGAACGAGAGGGTGACAAAAGAGAGAATCTTTGCGCCTTTCGCCCAATTTTGCTGCTTTTCCAAGCGCCCCGTTCCTTCCGAATGTCTCGCGTACAAAAGTTATGTTGATTTTTCGAAAGCTGGTGGTCGCATTGCGCGTGCTCTTTGGTTGACGTGATCTTTAACAACCCTCTATTGTGACAGCGGCAACGGATGGGTGAATGCTGAAAATGTTTCGTTGCAGTGGCACTCTTCTTTGCTCTACGGCTACGGCTGTTAAGCCGCAGAAAAACAAAGTAAAAAATAATGGATAGAACTTATATGCTTATATTCTTAGCTGTTTAAAAACTAATGTAAAAAATAAATTATGATAAGAAAATCTTTAAAATATTTAAAATTTAAATTTTAACTGCGGCGGATAAACTAACATGAAAAAAAAACGATGGAGGCTGACATGGGCACGTCTAATTCGTGCACACGTGCTGCTACAGTAACTCACGTGCACGGCGCAGTCCTCTCCCTCGCTAAACGTGATTTAGCGCAAATGTGAAGGTTTATAATAAAATAATGAATAGATTAGTTAAATTAAAAGTTTTAAAAATGAGCTAAGAGTTTGAAATTTAGACTTGAAAATTTAAAATTTTCAATTGAATAGTTTTATAATTTAAGTTGAAATTTTTAAACAAATGGATATATTTTTAAAAAATTGAGTTAAGTGTTTCAATTTTGAGTTAAAAGCTTTAAAATTTGATCTAAAAGTTTTTCAAATCTATAATTATTTATAAAGTAAGTAGTAGTGTTTTCACCCAAATTTTGTTTTGCTGACTATTTTGCAGAAAACCCTTGAGTTTTTCCAAAATTAACCCGCAAATTCTATTTTAAAAACCAGTTAAAGAAGAAAAGATGGCTATTTTGCGAAAACTCCTTAAGTGTTTATAAAATTAACCCACTGTTCCAATGCTGAGAAGAAAAGAAGGGCTTGGATGAAAAAAGACCTCCCGCATCCCTCTCTTTCGTCCCCATCCGCACCGCGCCGCGCCCCTCCTTTCCGTCGCCGCTCAAAACTCCCACGCCGCCGCCTAGACCTTCATCCTCCGTCTGCTTCCTTCCCTGCATCGTCGTCCCGTTAAAATGCACGGACATTTTGCTAGTTTAATTTTAATGTTTTGAAATTTTGAGTCGAAAGTTTTTAATCCAGCCCAATCCAGCCCGTCACACGTGGAGGCGCAGCTGGGCCGGTCCACGTGCGCGTGTGCGCTGGCTGTGTTGGCGCGCGAATCAGCTTTTCCGGGCTGACGTGAGTTTGCCAAGCAGATCTAGAGGGATTGGGCTCGGCGGGCAGCCTAAGCCTCGCTAGGTTGCTTGTGGGCTAAAGCCGAGCAGGCTGGCTCGGTCCATGAAGGCGCAAGGCCCAAGGAGGAGGAGGCCAACTCGGTGGTCTGTGCTCGGTTGGCAGGATTGGCGTTACCTATTATGAACTGGGCTTTAAGACCATAATACAGGTTAACACTTTTCGGCCCAAGGAACACAAGTTCTCTGGGCATGGGCGTTATCTACCACAGTTCTCTGCCATAACTCAGTATAAAAGGGCTTTATTATCTTGGATAATAGAGTTAGACACATTTATTAAAAATTAGGTAGAACTAAATAGAAGAAGATTATGATTGGATAAGAAATGAAGGTAGGTAGAAAAATTGAATGGTGAAGGGTTGTGATTGATTGGAAAAACATGTTGGTGTGGAAGTTGTTATATTTTTAGACAAATTCTGAAGACTAAAAGTTGTTATATTTGAAACAAAAGGAGTATTTTTTTCTAGAGGAAATCGGAGAATAATTTTGTTTTTAGATGATGGAAATATTTTGGCCTTCAGCTCAAGGCCTCCAGCCACAACTTAAGGTCATCATTACACCTGTAGCACCACCCAAGATGGTGTAAAAACAAAACTTATGCATAACGTTGTTTAGCGAAGTAAAAGTAGCTTAACTAGTTAAGTTTCTTGGGATGAAACCAGCTCACTTAGGTTTAAGTCCTATATTTGACAACGAGGTTAATTATTCTAGACGATGTACCCGTGGACAACGAGGCGCATGTGATGACTTCGTCAATCTCAAAATATGTTGTCTCAGTTTGTGGAGATTGTGGCAATCGGGTATATACATGGCAAGCTTATCCGACTGGAGGTAGGGATAGATTGCGTCTGCCATATCTGTAAGCCGAACTTGACTTGGGTGTTACGATTGCCGATAGAGATAAGGCAATCGGCCTATAGTCACGGTTTGGTAAAGATTGAGAAAACCAACTTAGAATAAGATAGGGTTTCCGATCTGCAAGCCCTCCTCCCAAGACTATATAAGGGGGGTGAGGGACGTCCCTTGAGGGATATATGTGATTTCACAAGCAAGAGCTTTAGATACACAAGATCAATACAAAACACTCGGAGGATCGAATCCACCGAAACAGGAGTAGGGTATTACCTCACGAGAGGGCCTGAACCTGTCTAAATCTTCTTCTTCTTCTAACCCATTGTGTTTGGCGATCTCGACTGCGACCCCAGAAAACATATTGCCGAAACCAAGTTTCGACAGTTGGCGCGCCAGGTAGGGGAAGCGCGTCGAGACTTCCTCGACAATTTCGCCGACAAGCACGATGGGATCTCCTTCAGGATTCGGCGACTTCGCCGCCAACAACTTCTTCGGCGACTCCTCCTCCGACTCGGACTCAAACCAGTCGGAAGGAAAGACCCACTCGGCGCCGTTCGGGCTCCCCAATAGCGCCGAGATCTTCGACGACATCTTGAAGACCAAGATGCGATCTACTCTCTCCGACAACGGACTTCACTTAGCACCATTCGGACTACCGAATACCGCCGAAATCTGCGCCAATCTTCTCGCCTCCCCGACAGAAGCGATCTACTCAGATGAAGACCTCTCAGTGCCGTTTGGGTTACCAAACGTCGCCGAGATTTTCAGCAAACTTCTCTCCCTCGAGTCGGCGACGACCCACTCGGAGGAGCCCACACCCCCAAGCTCTGACTCGGACTGGAACGATCCAGATCCGGGTTACCCAGGATCAAGGGAGGTCGCCGTCATTCTCCCATCATTCGGCTCCTGCTCATCTTCGGAGCTTAATGAATACCTCAGCTCCGCCGGCTTCGACAACCTCTACGGCATCCCTTCTGACGAAGCCGACAACTCCGACTGCCGCATGGACTGTGAGCCGAAGTGTTTTGACGTCCTCATGGCCGAGCCGGACGAGTCCGACTCAGCCATGGCCAGAAGGCTTGCCGAAGAAGAGCGAGCCAGGGTGGAGCTCGAGCGCAAGACAGCCGAGGAGGAGAAACAACGCAAGGACGAGGCCGACAAAAGGAAGCGGGATCTACGTGCGGCAGGACGATCCGCCCAGAGGCCATACTCCAAACCCGGTTCGCAACACCAACATCTTCCGGACGCCACAACGAGAATGCCGTTGCTGCACTCACGCTCTTGGACACCGTCATGGAGACGGCTCCTGCCAACGTGACTCCTATACTTGACAAGATCAAGACCATCGTCGCTGCGACGGCTAACGGCCATCCCACCACTTCGGCACGAAGGCCGACTGAGTCTGTGGCCGAAACGCCAGACAAGAGCCGGCTTCCACCTCTAAAGTCAGGAGACTATAGGAGGCCCGAGCCGGCTCGGTCGACAACCAGGCCAAGAGGCCCACCTCGCGAGTCCACGCTGAAATACCAACAGCAGACGACCGATTCCCGCGACAAACGACACGGACGTCCACCCGTCCATCACCGAATCCGCCGCAACAGTTCCAGCTATCCAACCAGCCAACCGAAGACCCCGCCGAGTGATCTGCGGGAGGTCCTCGATCGCCGCTACCAGGAGCGCGACCGACGCACTCGGGAAGATCGGAGGGGATCACCCGATAGCGGCGACGACGGAGTACCAGCCTTCACTCGGGAACTCCGCCGAGTGCACTGGCCGAGTGGCTTTAAGCCTACAGGGATTGAAAGGTACGATGGCAAGACCGACCCTGAATCTTCGCTAACCGTATACACCCTTGCCATCCGAGCTGCAGGTGGCGACAACAAAGCCATGGCCAATTACTTGCCCGTGGCCCTCGCAAACTCAGCTAGAAATTGGCTCACGAGCCTGCCAAGAGGCTCAATCGGCTCATGGAGCGAGCTAAGGGATCACTTCATCGCCAACTTCCAAGGTACCTTCGAGAGGCCCGGCACACACTTTGACCTTTACAACGTCATCTAGAAGCCGGACGAGCCCCTGAAGGATTATATTCGTCGTTTCTCCGAGAAACGCAACAAGATCCCGAATATCACCGACGACATCATCATCGCCGCCTTCCGGAAGGGAGTCCGTGATGAGCTGCTCATCGGGAAGTTCGGGCGCAAACCACCGAAGACGGTGAAGCAAATGTTCGAGACGGCGAACTCCTACGCCAAATCCAATGACGCCATTAAGGCCGCCCGTCAAGACCGGCCCGATAGAAGGGAAGACAAGCAAGCGGGAGGAAGCCGCAATCCTAAGAAGGATGGCGGCAACAACGGTAACCAGCCCGAAAAAGATCGCAAGCGTCGATCCGAGGACCTAGTCGCCGCAACCTCCAACACTCAACGCCGTCCCCGAGTCGCCGCCTACGACGCAATCATGAACGCCCAGTGCACCCATCATCCGAATCATAAGCACGCGGCGAAGGACTGCTTGTCTACAAGCGGTTCGCCGAACAAGACGCTGCGCAACTCAGCAAGAAGCCGACCGACGAGGCTGGCCCGTCGGCGCCAAAAAGAACAACGCGGCTGAAAATGCCGAACCTTTTCAAGACCCGGTGGGGGAGCTCAACCACATCTTCGGAGGTCCGCTAGCTTATGAGTCCAAGAGGAAACAAAAGCTAACTGACCGGGAGGTCAATGCGGCTCAACCCGAAGTCCCTCAATATCTGCGATGGTCGGAAGTGGCCATCACGTTTGACCGCTCGGATCATCCTGACCGAGTGGTTCACCCGGGGCGCTATCCACTCGTCCTGGATCCCGTGGTCCGCAACATCAGGCTTAAGCGCGTCCTCATCGATGGGGGCAGCGCCCTCAACATCGTATTTGCCAAGACCATGGATGAGATGCGATCCCGAGGGCCGAACGAAAGCAAGCTCAGCCCCTTCCACGGAGTTATCCCAGGGCTGTCTTCAACACCACTCGGGCACATCTCCCTCCCAGTCACCTTCGGAGCCCGAGAAAACTTCCGAACGGAGAACGTCACCTTTGAGGTGGCCGACTTCGAAACAGCATATCATGCTATCATCGGGAGGCCTGCGCTTGCCAAGTTCATGGCAATCCCCCACTACACCTACCTCTGCATGAAGATGCCGGGTCCCAACAGCGTCATCACTCTTCGCAGCGACGTGAAGCAAGCCTTCACCTGCGACAAGGAGAGCTGCGACATGGCCCAATCTCGCGAGAGATTACGTGGCCAACAAGAAGTCCGATTGGCTGCATCAACTTCGGCAGAGGGCGAAGTCCCCGCGAAGAAGATAGCCAAATCAGGATCCGGCGACGCCATGACCAAGAAGATCTCCGTTGATCCGTCGGATCCTCGAAAACTGCTGTAATCGGCGCTGACCTAGATCCCAAATAGGAAAGCGCGCTCGTCACCTTCCTCCAAAATAATAAAGATGTTTTTGCTTGGAAACCATCCGATATGCCTGGAATTCCTAGGGAGGTGATCGAGCACTCTTTGAACGTCAAAGATGACGCCAAACCGATAAAACAACGATTACGCAGATTCGCACAGGATCGAAAGGACGCTATCAAAGAAGAACTCGCAAAGCTCTTGGCTGCCGGCTTCATTAAAGAAGTCCTCCATCCCGACTGGTTAGCCAACCCAGTCCTGGTCCGCAAGAAGACGGGGCAATGGCGCATGTGCGTTGACTATACCGACCTCAACAAAGCCTGCCCCAAAGATCCGTTCGGGCTACCTCGTATCGACCAAGTCGTCGACTCAACAGCCGGCTGCCAACTCCTGAGCTTCCTGGACTGTTACTCGGGCTATCATCAGATCAGCTTAAAAGAATCCGACTGCCTGAAGACATCGTTCATCACGCCGTTCGGGGCCTACTGCTACATCACCATGCCTTTTGGCCTGAAGAACGCCGGAGCCACATACCAACGCATGATCCAAAGATGTTTCCAGACGCAGATCGGCAAGAACGTTGAAGCTTACGTCGACGATGTTGTCATCAAGACCAAGCAGAAAGAAGACCTGATCGCCGACTTAGAAGAAACCTTTGCAAACATCCGGGCCTTCAGAATGAAGTTAAACCCGGAGAAGTGCACTTTCGGTGTTCCATCAGGCAAACTGCTCGGCTTCATGGTGTCACATCGCGGCATTGAAGCAAATCCAGAGAAGATCAACGCCATCTTAAACATGAAACCCCCGAGTAACCAGAAAGACGTCCAGAAGCTCACTGGCTGCATGGCGGCATTAAGCCGCGTCATATCCCGACTCGGCGAACGAGGCATGCCTTTCTTCAGATTGCTAAAGAAGACGGACGACTTCCAGTGGACCGCGGAAGCCAACCAAGCCTTTGAAGATTTCAAAGAGTTCCTTACCACGCCACCCGTCCTGGCCTCACCTCGGCCCAGGGAACCTCTCGCTGTACGCCTCTGGCCACTCACCAAGTGGTCGGCACGGTCCTTGTGGTCGAACGCGAAGAAGAAGGACGGGCTCGAAGATTCAAAGGCCAATCTACTTTGTTAGCGAAGTGTTGGCAGGAGCCAAAATTCGCTACCCTCGGTACAAAAGTGCTCTATGGTGTTCTAATAACCACGAGGAAATTAGCACACTATTTTTAGGGTCACTCGGTCACCATCGTCACCTCTTTCCCACTCGGCGACGTCATCCACAACCGCGAGGCAACCGGACGCATCGCCAAGTGGGCCCTAGAGCTAATGCCGCGGACTTGACTTTTAAGGCAAGAACGTCCATAAAGTCACAAGCCTTGGCGGACTTCCCGGCCGAGTGGATGAACGGCAAGAGAACGTGCCTCGAGAAGACCTCCAACACTTGGACCATGCACTTCGACGGATCCAAGAGGATCACCGGCTTGGGAGCGGAGTTGTGCTGATTTCCCGACCAGGGAAAGGCTAAGATATGTCCTTCACCTCCACTTCTCCGCTTCACACAACGTTGCCGAGTACGAAGCTCTTCTACATGGATCGCGCCTCGCAGCCTCACTCGGGATACGACGACTTATTGTGAAAGCGACTCCAGTGGTCGTCAATCAAGTGATGAAAGACGGTCCCCTAAACGACACTATGGAGGCCTACCGACAAGAGGTCCGCAAGCTTGAGGACAAGTTTGATGGACTCGAACTCTCTCATGTCATGAGACATAACAACGAAGCTGCCGATGAGCTAGCACAATTCGGATCTAAGCGCGAAGCTGCCCCAATAGACGTCTTTGTCGAACATCTCCACGAACCAACCATCACGGCAAAGACAACTCTCACCGAGCAAACCATGAACGAAGTCGCCATGACCGATACCGACTGGAGGACGCCGCTCATCAAATTCTTAACCCAGCAAGAGCTGCCGGATGACCGGGATGAAGCCGAACGCGTCCGGCATCGTTGCCAAGCATACGTCATGGTTGACTCCGACCTATACAAAAGAAGCCCCTCCGGAATTCTAATGAGGTGCATCACACCCAAAGAAGGGAAGCAGCTACTCCAAGACATCCACTTGGGCATATGCGGAAGCCACGCGGTAGCACGCACTCTAGTTGGTAAAGCCTACAGGCAAGGTTTCTTCTGGCTTACCGCGGTCTCCGACGTGGATAAAGTCGTACGAACCTACGAAGGCTGCCAGTTTTTTGCCCGACAAAGCCATGTCCCGGCCCAGGAGCTTCAAACAATTCCACAAACAATTCCACTCTCCTGGCCGTTCGCGGTATGGGGGCTGGACATGGTTGGCCCTTTCAAGAAAGCTCCAGGAGGATTCACACACCTCTTCGTCGCAATCGACAAGTTCTCCAAGTGGATTGAGGCCAAACCGGTCACCACAATTACAGCTGACAAGGCACGAGACTTTTTCCTCAACATCGTGCACCGCTTCGGCATCCCAAATAGAATCATAACTGATAATGGGACTCAATTCACGGGAGGCATCTTCAAGGAATTCTGCGAAGACTTCGGAATCAAGATCTGCTACGCATCAGTAGCTCACCCCAAAAGCAACGGACAAGTCGAGCGAGCCAACGGCATGGTCCTCCAAGGCATCAAGGCCCGCGTTTGCCGCCTAAGCCCTTATGCTGGCAAGTGGGTTCAAGAACGCCTCGGTTTTATGGTCGCTGCGAACCACACCCAGTCGGGCCACCGGCCAAACTCCTTTCTTTTTGGTCTATGGCGCAGAAGCCATGTTGCCAAATGAGATGAAATATGAGTCCCTCCGGGTTCGTAGCTTCAACGATGAACGCTACGACCCCGACCGAGTGGATGACCTCACCCGATTGGAAGAGGCCCGTGAGGGCAGCCCTTATCCACGACCAAATACCTTCAAGGGCTTAGAAGATACCACAGTCGCAACGTGCGAGCACGAGCTTTCATTGTCGGCGACCTGGTCTTATGCAAGATCCAGACCACCAAAGATCGACACAAGTTATCTCCCTTATGGGAAGGACCATACATAATCGCTGAAGTGACTCGACCGGTGCATACGGCCAAAGCGCGAAGACGGGTCTATGGTGGAGAATTCCTGGAACATCGAGCATCTTCGACGATTTTATGCCTAATTCGGCTAAGGCTTCATGTTTTCCTTGACTGCCAACCTCAAGCAAGATGACTTCTTGAGTTAGCAGTCGGGGGCTGTACACATGTCAATAAAGCTCAAGTTTTCCTCATCAACTTTTGTGCATAATTTGGTTTATCATTGTTTAATGTCCTTCGATTTGAGCTCAGTGTCTAAGGACTGAGAGTTTTCCGATGAACTAATCGAGCCTAGGCTTGATGACAGCCAGACGAAAACTACTTAAGAAATTTCACGCAAAAGCTCGAATCAAGGCATTAACATAAATAAACTGAAAATATCACAAGTTCTACATTAGAATGTTACGGATATGTGACATCTACAAGACAAAGTCAGAAAGACAAATCAAATCTTGAAGTTGTTTACTACATCAAGGGATATCTTCTTCGCCGCTTCTTGCGCCTCACTTAGCATGTCCAAGGCCTGCTCGTCCGTCGTTCCATCAGCAAAGCCTTCTCCAACCGAGTGGATATCCACTCGGGGGTAAAGGGACTTGGTCTGTGCAAGAGCCAGACCAGCCCCCATGCTGGCTACTTCGGTGATATTGGCCGGGTATCGGTCGGGAGCCGGCCGGCACTGTCGAATATTTCGATCGGCTCGCGAGTAGGGTCCCAACTCCTTGATCGAACAAGGACAGCAAGATCGGCGTGGCGGCGTTGGCGACCTCTTCCCGCATCTCGTCGCTTCGTTTGATCCGCCCAAGCAAGACGTCGTATTGGGCTCGGGTTTTTACCTTGTAAGCTGCCAAAAGTCCCGGATCATTCAAAGCACTCGGAAATAAAGCAGCACAAGAAGTTTCACTTCAAAGAAGATTACCTTCAAACTCGGCCTCCATCTCGGTCTTGTCGAGGCTGACCGCTTCTAGCTGGACTTGAAGCGAATGAACCTCCGAAGAATTTTCTACAACAAAAGAAGATCGTCAACAACCAAGATCAACATAAGAATCATGAAGAAACTTGGAAAGGCGGGCTTACTCCCGATTGATCCTCGGAGGTCGAGATTCGCCTCCCGAAGTTCTGCGATCTCCCTCCTTAAAGCCGCCTCCCTTGACGCGGCCTCCTCCCGAGTGGCCTTCAGCTGTCGCTGAACGTCCTCTAAGGAGTTCAGGTGGGGAACCAACTTCTCCAGCACCTCGGATTTAGCCATAGAGCGACAATACTCCTTCTGCGCGCAATGGCAGAAGAGTGACCGATTGAAAGACAATGATGATACAATTTAAGAGAAAGACAAAGGCTTACGTTGAGCAGTCGGGTCGCCTCGTTCAGGCTCTCGACAAGGGCATCCCTTTCATCTTTTTCGGCTTGCCGGTCTAAGATGATGCCCCCTCTCGCCCTCCGAGTCCCGCCACTCGATTCGAATGGGGGAACCCGGGTTTCGAGGACTCGCAACCCGGGATCTCCTCCACCGTGGTTGGCAAGCGGGAAGGACAAATGAGGACATGAAAGATTCAAATCGAAAGAGTAAAAGAGAACTTGAAACAAATCTCACCGGTTTCGGCGGCCGCTTGCTTAGGCGAAGGGGCTCGGCTGGCCTCCTACTTCCGACTCGCGCCGAGTGACCCTCGGTCGGGGGCTTGAGCCGCGGTCTCAGCTTCCCACCATGGCCGGTTTCCGGCGGGATATCCCACTGGGGGGGCTCCTTCCTCGGGGCATCCTTCTTTGGAGGTGAAGGTTGTTTCCGGAGCGCTCGCACTTGGTTGTGGGCTCCGGGGCTTTGGCTCTGCTGGCCTTGGCACCTCGGGAGCAGCGGTTGGGGTCGATTTTCATTCCCCGGCGGGATCTATGTCCCGGGCCCTCCTGCGAAAGTGAATATAGCAAGGGTAAAGATAAAGAGAAGTTTTAACAAAAGAGTTCGACTTCGGTTTGAGCATACCGGATGATCGGCGGATCTTCGGCGCCGTCCGCGGTGATCGTCTCAAAGGTGGTGTCTCGGTGGGAGGAGCCGGGACGTCGTCATCCGAGTCCTCTATAATCAGCCTCCTCTTGCTCGCACGCTTGTTCGAGTCTTCACTCGCGTCGCTCGCTCCCGACCGGGTCGCTTTGGATCTTGGTCCCGCCAGCCTGGCTTTGGCGGGCGACGCGGCGCGTCATCATGGGACACCTTGTATGGCTTAGAGGTGATAGAGGCGTTTTCTGCTAAGAAAGAGTGTATAATGTTGAGAGACAAGATGTCAAGGTAGAAAGATACTATGAAGCAACCAATCGGCTTACCGGAGGAGGAGGTCGGTGGATGCTGAAGGGAAGGACCGGCAGAATGAGGGCCCGCTCAACTGCAATTCCAGTCGAGAAGAGCTTGTACATCCGGATCTTCAGGATCTCGTACTTGAGTGGATCCGGGTCTTCCCGATGGGGTCCGTTCCGCCTTCATACTCAAAGGCTGGTTTTGACCGTTCCTTGATCGGAGCCGCCGGCACCGATGAAGTGCCGAGTGATTTGTTCCCCGCGAAGACCCCTTTGCTTCATCGCCAGGATCTTCGCGAGCAGCTCGTTGGCCTCATCCCAATCTTGGGCTACTGGAACAGTGCTCCATGATGGACTGGGGACAGGAGGAAGGCCGACGAAAGATGGCAGGCTGGGTTCTAGGTTGCTAATGTAGAACAGCCCGCATGCCATCCCTTGTTGGAAGACTTCAAAGGAAGAGAAAAATACTCCTTGCGGAGAGATCCGCGGAGTTGGAAACCTGCCCCGCCAACAACGCAAGGCTGGTCCTTGTTTGGATGAGGTTTGAGATAGAACATGCGACGGAAGAGATGGAAGTGGGGGAGAATGCCAAGAAAGGCTTCACACACATGAATGAAGAGAGCTATGTGAAGCATTAAGTTGGGGTTCAGATGGTAGAGATGAAGCCCATAGTAATCCAGAAGCCCCCGGAAGAACTCGGAGGTGGGAAGGCTGAACCCGCAATAGAAGAAAGAAGTGAAAACGACGAGCTCACCAGTGTTCGGGGTCGGGAACTCCTCCCCCGCCGCCGGGTGCCATCCCACGATCTCCTTTGGCGGAAGCACGCCGTGCTTCACCATCTCTTTGAGAGTGGTTTCCTTCACGTCCGACGCGGCCCATTGGTCGAATGGGATCCTTCTTTCCTCCGCCATGAGAGTGGTGTTGATGGGAAGTGGATCTGGACGGAAAAAGTGGGGATTTTGACAGGGGAGCGTGAGGGATTTGGTTGCGAAAGCTAGTTGTTGCAGAGAGCGAGCTCCGTGATGGATGGATTTGGGAGTGCGCGAGTCTAGGGTTCTCTGCGATGGACCGGTGAACAGTGCGAGAGAAAGGGAATCTTTTGGAAGACGAAGAGGCGGGGACGACCTCGCATCTTTATAGAAAGATTTGAGGGTTGCGTTAGGTTTTCTGTAATTGGGCCGAGCCCATAAGAAAATCTACGGCCCGGTTAAGGTGTGGTCCGATGCGTGTCCTTAGGGACTTAAGCGGATGTGCTTAAGCGATTTGCTCGCAATATGCGCGTGTCCGAGTGCCCTATACCTTTAAAGATCCTTCCATACTGCGGTTTGCTTGACTTCATGAGAAGCTGGCACGGTGCAACTTGGAAGGTGACCGACAGCTAAGTTTTTATAGCTACCTTGATGACAAGAGCTGTTTGGTTTTTTGGCATTTGGTCAGGTAACCTTACCAATGCTGTTTGTTTTTCCACCTTGGTGAAGATCTTTATAGATAAAGACCAGTATTATGGCATGAGCTATTTAATAATTTGGTCATATTTTTCATATGATTGAAAGAACTTGTTTTCCCATGAGGGATGATTGAAATGTTTGTTCCGGGATTACTCGGGCAAATCCACTCGGATAAGCATGAGCTTACCGAGTGCTTTTCATCCACGAGGGTTGATTGAATTATTTGTTCTGAGATGACTCAGGCAAATTCACTCGCATGAGATTTCTGTGATTGCTTTAGCATGAGCTAAGCATCTACATAAGAATGATTTTTTATAGTTCTTGACTATATGCTTAGCCTATTTTTGACTAACCACATAGTCGGGGGCTACACCTAATTAGGTGCATCAGGAGATGCACCTAGATATTTATTTTTGAGAAATTTTTATATATTTTTCCAGCCCTTCACAGTCTTTGGAGCCACTCGGGAAGATTCAGGCAGAGATGATGGAATCACTCGGCGTCAAAAGCACTCGGTCAAAGAGATTTTTTGGCTGAAATGCTGCTTTGGTTTGAAGCTGAGTTGTCTCGTCGACTGAAAAGGACTCGGGGGCTACTGTGGAGATTGTGGCAATCGGGTATATACATGGCAAGCTTATCCGACTGGAGGTAGGGATAGATTGCGCCTGCCATATCTGTAAGCCGAACTTGACTTGGGTGTTACGATTGCCGATAGAGATAAGGCAATCGGCCTATAGTCACGGTTTGGTAAGATTGAGGAAACCAACTTAGAATAAGATAGGGTTTCCGATCTGTAAGCCCTCCTCCCAAGACTATATAAGGGGGGTGAGGGGCGTCCCTTGAGGGATATATGTGATTTCACAAGCAAGAGCTTTAGATACACAAGATCAATACAAAACACTCGACGGATCGAATCCACCGAAACAGGAGTAGGGTATTACCTCACGAGAGGGCCTGAACCTGTCTAAATCTTCTTCTTCTTCTAACCCATTGTGTTTGGCGATCTCGACTGCGACCCCAGAAAACATATTGCCGAAACCAAGTTTCGACACAGTTTTTCAAAGGTGTTCATATAGATAAGGTATTTGTATGTTTATAAAGATGGGTGTTCACACGAATGTCTGCCTTTGTACTATGTTTCTCAAAAAATCCAATATTGTTTAGAAGGAAAAAATCATTTGCTAAATCTTCATCTATACATTGTTAACGAAAATTTACATCATCATTTCACCAGAGTCTCAAGAAGATTGGAACCTGTCCAATCAGGTTCCAGATTTAGCTTGTGGGTTTATATTTACGGTTAATTACTTTTTAGATAGACGATCAGAGGTGGGATGATAGTTGCTAGGGTTGGTTTGGCTCATCTCAATCGGCTAAACGAGCTAAAATGCGTGATTGGCTTGGCTTGGCTAAACGAGCTAAAATGCAATGGTAGTTTGCAACAACAATAGAGGCAAAGCTGCCGGAGCACATGGACAAATGCATGGAGGCAGTGGTCACTGGAGCGTCGTCGGGTGGGGCGTGGCGGCAACCCGACGGGTACTTGAGGTGGTGATCCCGCGACGGGCCGCGGGGAGGACTGAAGCGAGGCCAAGAATAGGAGACGACACTCGTGAGCCCTCGAGTACATCACGCCACCATTACAACATCGGCGGCGGCACCGCCTTCCTCCCATGATCCTTGTTCAACTTTCTTCTTCCTTTTCTCCTAAATCTTAAGATATACCTCGTTCGTGATAAGAAAGGGTATGTATCGTTCGTGATACCCAATTAGGGGCATCCCTCACTGAAAAGAAAAGAAAGCATCCTGACCTGTATCTCAAGGTGAACATCTTATTATGCTATGCTGGTAAAACCAACGCTTTGGTCGCTATAAGGGTTGCTACTATGATGGATGTGCAGGAATTCACTAGAATAAGCTTCGCAGCAATATTATTCTCATTCTCCAAGTCGAAGTGGGCCACGTTGGCGTTAATGTCCGACAATCTTTTTAAAGGTTGGATCTTGCTGAAATGTACTAATAACAGTATTCATTATGTCTTTATTGATCAAGAAAGTTGCCCTCTTGTAACCATCAATAACCGCATCCGGGTTCTTAAATGCATTAACATTTTCCAATGGGTCACCTATTTCTTGGGGAATCTCAATATCCGGGGGGTAATCAAACGGAATATACCTATACCAAACTACAACTCCTATCCCCGATAATACCAAGATATTAAAGACACCCCAGACAAACTTTTGGATTGATTTGTCAAAAGTCCAAGTTCTAACTTGTGTTATGCTACTAACAAATCAATGAGTTGGGTTATCCTGCACAAGACATTTAATTCCGCTTCCTATTCTTCCTATTTTAGTATAATCGAAGTATTTATAAAACAACTCAGGAAGGCCGCTGCAGCAGCACAGAGACACCAATCCTAATTCGTTTACGAGCTTTTGAAACCTACTTTTTAGATAAGGGTTATTTAGTTTCAGATCCCATAGTTTCTCTTCCCCTTCTAGATCATTCCACATATGATTATTCCTATAATCTATCCCATCCCGAATTCCGGGTATTCGGGATACACTATTATTAATATTGACTGCTGATAAGCTAAACATAGTAGTAATTTGATTTAGTTCATTTATTTGAGCTATAAAATTGCATATATAACGAATCAAATAAGATAGACAGATTCGTGTGAAATAAAGAAGCACACAATGAAATCCCCACGTTGTTATATATCCAAATATATCTGACATATTTATCCAACTGAATATATAATCCATCGATGTCCCACCAAAATAGAGTAATTGTTTCAGAATGATTTTGTCGCAAAATTGACTCAACAAACTAGACAACTAGGAAGTTCCTGCCCTATTCTCAATACCGGAATCTCCAGGTAAACTAGAACCTGTTGAACTATCACCACTATCACCATCGTTTGAACGATATCCTCCAAAGATACTAGCGATTATTCCAATCCAATCTTTTAACCATTCCTCAATCTCTGTATTTGATTCACTATCTAATTCAGAGCTAGATTCCTCATTTGATCCAGATTCTTTAGAATCCAATGAATCCAGAATATTAGTATCGTCAATGATGTCATTCAATAATGAATCAAAATCAGATATGTAATTTATAAGAAATTGTTTTAAGAAGTTTAACATGATCCCTTTGTTTTTCTTTCTTGTTGTTATGTTTTTGGTTGGATTTTACTGAGTTCACTTATTTGATTAAAGGAAACTCAGTTTACCAGAAAAAAGATACGGTCTCTCGACTTTCTTATTTTAGTTAGAATTGCCTTCGAATCAGAATAGACTATTCATATAGGGTAGTACACCGACTGTTACACAGAAGCAGACCAATACACCCAAACTTATTGATTTAATCCATTTACTATCCTTAATTGTAGGATTCTCCCGTAAACCAGGGATCGTAGAATCATCATCAGGCAATCTTCTCCACTTTTCATAAAATGCATCTTCCTCACACATCTCCGCTTTACGCTTACTATCAAGCATTTCCTTAAATGGAGAATCTTCAAATGCATCATCGATCAATGATGTCATATCCTCCAAACCTTCCTTTATAACAAACTTAGTATAACCAGGCACATATGCTTCGTCTTTGAAGAATAAATCAAGAAATTCTGCTGGCACCAGGTCATTCGAGTATAAATACGGAATACATTCTGTAAAATTAAACCACACTGTTGTATAAAATCCTAATTTCACTAGTGCGAATATATTCCCATAGACATATTGAATTCCATCATGCGATTGACAGGTAATCATGTGTACCAAACATTGTTTGACTTGGTATTTTATACTATGGCTAATTTGCTCAAATTGACTTAATTTATTTGACAGGGATTTATGTAAATCCTCAGATGCTTTATTAAATAAATCCCATAATCGACGGTCTGCTCTTAGTTGATCATTGCAAATAGGAGATACATTCATTAATTTGAACATCTCTCTTAAATAATAGTATTTATAACTTAATATAGGATCCAATTCCGTAATAGGGATGAAATCCTGCATTGCTTTGACTTTAGGATTATAATATTGTACTTTTGTTTTATAATAGAGATTAGTACTCTTCTCTAACATGTTTTTCATGAAATGAATCTCTTCTGGTATTGCCTTCATACTATTATTATAATTTGAAACTAGTTTATCTAGACTGTTCATAAAGTAACCTTCATACGACCTGACATCCTTAATTCTATTGAGAGAACTCTTGCTATCATTCAATCTGCTCATAAAATCCATGTTTTCCCTATAATTAATACCTCTTATAGTATCATTCCAAAATTCCCTTATAATATTTCTCATATTATCTTTCTGACTAGTAATTGAGTTAAGCATTTCAACCTGTATCTTCTTGTAAAAAGTTGTCTAAGTAGGATTCCAGTGGATTTTCCTCTCTTTTCTAGCAAGATCAAAGTATATGACTAGAACGTCGAGTGTCTCTACCAAGAGGGTTGGGTAGTTGACTGAAGCGTCTATACCCGGTGATCTAGTATATTCCAACTAGATCAGAGACAAGGAAGAACCGGGATCTGTGCCCAGAAGGCACATGCAACTTATATCCCTTTACAGCTGGCATTATGTGCGGGTGTACTTTTTCCGGGATCTGTGCCCAGAAGGCACAGGCAACTTATATCCCTTTACAGCTGGCATTATGTGCGGGTGTACTTTAGGATAAGTGTTTGCTTTTTTCGAGGAAGTGAGAGAAGTACTTCCTTGGGTAAGGGAGTACTTCTCGGAGTAAAAGCAAGCAAGGGATTCGTGTTGTTAGGAAGAGCTAGGGTTGTTTTCCCAGGGTTTATGTGTACGGGGGTATGTGTGTGGAGAAAAAAGGTCAAAAGGCCTTTTTTCGAAGCTCTATGGCACGTTTGGGTAGGTTTAGGTATCAGAATACCTAAACCGGAAATAAATGCGTTTAAACGCATTTCTGAGGGCATAGAATAGGTTTGCCTCGCCGTGCACGCGCACGTGCACGCGCGTGTGATGTGCGCATGCGTATGCACACGTGTTCTATTAGCGCGCACATGCGCGCGTGTTCTATTGGCGCGGGCGCGCACACGCGTATGCGTGTGCGCATTGCTTCCCTCCCTTACTTGAATGATCCTCCCCCGGAGAATCATCCCAGATAAGCTCGGGTCTTTCTAGGAAGGGCGCTAGGCCCCGCGCCCTTCCGTCCATCAGGGTTTTCTTCAAGTTTTTCAAAACCTGAAATCGAGTTGAGTTGAAGGGTTTCAAGTCAACTAGATGGAGGGTTTCTTTGAAGAGAGGGAAGGAGGTACTGAACACTGTGAAATATCGCCTTTGAGTGGGTCATGCACATGTGTTTTTCCCTCGATCCCGAACCTTGACTGGACGTATAGGTATGCGGTATGCCGATATCAGTTATCGAAGCTGATATCAGGTATGTATTTTCGGATTCGGTTTAGAAATAGGACTTGATCTGTGCCCAGAAGGCACAGGCAACTTATATCCCTTTACAGCTGGCATTATGTGCGGGTGTACTTTTTCCGGGATCTGTGCCCAGAAGGCACAGGCAACTTATATCCCTTTACAGCTGGCATTATGTGCGGGTGTACTTTTGATTTTATTATTCAATTTTGGGTATTTGATTCTTCAGGTCAAGCTTTGTTAATAGACTAACAAAATTCTCCCTCTAAGTTTTGCATCTTCTTTAAGTTTGAACTATCTAAACTCATGCTTGTATATTTTCAAAAGATAATGCGAGTAATGCTCCAATGGTCAAATCTTGCATGATTTTTTCATGACTTATAGAGTTCATATAGTCTATTAGTGTTGGTGCGACACATATATCATTATCTTCTTGATAATGGTTTTGGAGTTTGGACAAAGTTCGAGCCATGTTACTTGCTAGGAATGGTGAACTATGTCCAAGTAACCTATGTATTTTCACATTCTGTTATACTATTGTTCATTCTACAATAGTTCATTCTTCACATATTGTAGACTTGCAGGCCTAACCAATATTGGTTTCTACCAAATTTATCTCAAACTTGTTAGAAAAGAGTGAGCTTTCTTTCTTCATATAATGATATTCGGATCACCATCTTGGTTTGGGGTTTTTAATACTTGTATGTGAGTGCTCAATCCAAAATTTCTTTAGTCATTCATTGTCAACTGTGGATCAACTTGCAAGTTGTCATGCCCGGAAATTTAGCCAAATTTTCAGACTATTTTGTGTATAAATCCATGTCTAGGAATTAACCAGGGTACACAAAATAACAAATTAATAAACAGATCCAAACGTAAAATAAAATGTAAAATACTTACATAAGAGGCACTTAGTCCTCGCACTCGAAAGAAAACAACAGCAATGAAAAAAGGCGATCCTAGCAGGGCTTCAGCTCCACTCGACAGGCAAACTCAACTGGGGTCTGAGCTTTGGTCTTCTAACTCCGTCTTTAGCTCAGAAGCACCACACTTCTGGAAAAAGAGAAAAAAAAGCAAGGTTGAGTACAACCACCGTACTCAACAAGCCACGTCGAGAAATGCAGACGTGCAAGGGGAGACAAAGAGAGGCTTGTGGCTATTTGCGTAAATGTGGTCGTAAAACCTTTCTAGTTTAAAACAGAAAAATATTGATTAATTATGTCAAGATTAATTTTTCACTGAACAACGCTAAACCATGTTGAACAGGCCCAACCAATCCACCTGAACTAAACCAGTTCTATTAAGTCAGATTATTAAAGGTGGGACTAATTACGGTGAATCTGGTCGATCGCCCATAACCACGGACACGGCTATCCGAATAGTTCTACTATAGTCAGAGGTGTACAACTGTACCCACAAGACAATCCACCGTATGTCACTGTGCCATGCCTGACACATTACCATGCGAGTGATCGTGACAGGACCCTTCGCATAACTCCCCCTGACCAAGCAATACCACACTAAGGTTTCGCCCCTACCCCTAGGGTAGGCAGCCCTCCTGGTGCCTTGGTGAATCGAAAAGCCGCATAGACCTTGCCCGGTCCATCCAAACTCCATCACACCCACCCTTACTTGGGTACGTCAGCCAGGGAAAAGCTACATTACAAGTCCAACAGTTGTCTATTCTTACTTGTGGTAAGTACGATAAGTCTTCAGGGTTTCTCGCGAACCGGTCCTTAATTACCATGGATGCGACAAGCAAAACCATGCACCCATAGCCCATCATTTTAGTCACATTTTATTTAACCTTTATTCCAAGGTAATACTGGTCCATGACCATCATTTCATGTGACTATAAGCTAATAGTATAGTTCTCCCGTTAGGTGAGCTAGTGTAATTAAGCATGGCTAAGCGTAATCAATTCTAGCAAGGTCACACGGGTGACGTGAGCTAGTCAAATTATTACCTGAGCTTGACAATGAATGGTTATCAAATAAATATGATACAAGCAATCAGATAGGTAGTCCCAATTTCCATGTAATTAGCAAAATATGCAATTTTATTTTCAAAGAGAAAAATATTTATAAAGTAGGTTCAACATGCTTCAAGGAGGAATGTGACTTGCCTTGCTTCTTCAGATGATCTTCTTTTCTTCGCGAGCGCAAACTTCCAAAAACGACAGAGTCTACACGCTGGCACGCAAAATGAGAAAAAATCCTACTAAAAAACCAAGTAAACAGTACATGAAAAGTAAACAAATATGTAGAGCTCAATTTTAGATAAATTTTGCAATTTTAATGGCCTAATTTGGAGTACGTATGGATTAGATATGAATTTTAGAAGTTTTGGGTTATTTAATTGAATTGTAAAAATTAAAAAGATTTATTGCGCAATTTTAAGTAATTTTACAAGGAAAAAGGGATAGGGCTGATGTCAGCGAGCAAGGGCTAATGTCAGTGACCGAAGGCTAATGTTAGGCTGACGTCAGCGTGGCATCGGCGATGCACGGGTCCACGGTGGACGGAGTCCACGCGTGGCGGGAGCGGGTGAACCACGTGGCGCTTGTGTGGCGCCTACGTGGCAGCCACGCGGCGGCCATGTGGGCGTCTGGGTGCCGAGGTGGCACGTCCGGACGGCCCAGATCTATTCGCCGGATGGATCCGACGGCCCGAAAAGAAGACGGCATGAGCGCGGCCGGCTGCGAGGCGGCAAGCGACGGCATAGGCGACACACGGGGCCAAGAGGTCGCCGACGAGCGGCGGACAGCGCGTGCGCATGTAGTGCAACACGACGACAAAGCGGGGACGTGATCGGGAATGGCCGAAGAGAGGAGGAAACGAGGGAGAGAAAGGGGATTGCTCATCGACGGCCAGAGAGAGGGGACAATGGCGATGGGCCGAATGGGCGACGGATTTAGGGGAAAATGGTGGTTGGGGACCTATGTGGGACAGTGCACATGGCGATGGCGGTGGAATAGAGCAGCGAGCGGCGGACGACGCAAATTGGGCTGCCGGAGATGATAAGGGCGGGGACGGCTTCGGGGTTGCAGTGGATGCGGCATTTTGGTGGCAATCCACGGACGGAGTGTGATGGCCGGGGCTCGACACGATGCGACGAAGCCGGCTATGCAAGCGGAATAGCTCGACGGCGGCTAGGGCGGCGGTGGTGCACGACCGGAGGCGGTGGCCGCGTAGCTAGGGGATGCGACGCTTGAGGAAAAAAAGTGGAAATGGCGGAGGGAACTCGGGGTTCTTCTTATAGGCTCGCGAGGTGGTAAGGAGGCTGGGAAGCTATGGATTTCGTGGCGAAGTGGGGCGTGAGAATGGCGCGCGGCGGCAAAAAATGTGGCCGGAGGTTAGGGATGGAGCCGACAGCGGGACCCACTGTTAGTCTCCGACCAGGAGAGGGAGTGGAATCAGACTTCGCACAGGGAGGAAACGGAGTAGGCCGGCGCTCGGGCCGAGATCGGGAGGAGAGAGAAGGGGCGCAAAGCGAACTTTATGGAGTTGGGCCAAAAATGGCCCAAGCACGGAAAGGGGATTTAAATTTGTTTTTCTTTTTATTTAATCACATAAATGATATCTGTATTTTTATAAATACTCCCAATGCTTAAATAATTTCATGAAAAATCCTAAAAATAGATGGACACTCAAAGTATTTAATAAAAATATAACCAGATCATTTACTAATTAAATTATTTATTTAAATAATCACTAAAATGTTTTTTATTATTAAAATTATTTCGGAGCTCCAAAATTTCACCGAAAATTTCGGATAGTATTTTAGGGCATGGAGAATATTACGAAAAATATTTTTGTCCTTGATTTTTATAGGAAAAATTTAATTTCCTTATTAATTTCACTTGATTAATTTATTTTTATTTTTAATGAAATTTATAGAACATGCATTATTAAATCATTTTTAATCCCAAACGAAATCGTGCGTGACACAAGTTGATCTTTTAGTTGATTTTCAACTCCTGGTTGACTGCGAATGAGTTTTGCTATGTGAAGATAACATTGCCTATAATAGGTCTCATTGCCAATTTCTATTGGTTGCATGAAACACTTTGTGAGTATCCATAGATATAAAGGGGGTATGCAATTTTCTTATGCTTCTTTTTCTTGTTTGATTCTTTTATATGGGCATGATCCTTTTGGTGTACCGATGTTGGTGTGCACTTCAACTGTTGGTTTTCTTCCTTGATGGGAAGATGTGACATGCCTGTTCTGAGGTTTTATACCATTTGCCAGGTCTCAACTGGCTCCCCCTCAATTATTGGGGTTACTTTTGGTGATTATTAGTATGAAAGTTCCTTTTGTCCCATTTTCATCAGACGTCTTTGGTTACTTAAGGGATTTAAGGAGCCGGAGTTCTCGTCCTATTATTTTTTCGAGGCCTTTGGACAGGATGAGGTATACCTTTGCATTCTTTGGTATTTCACCCTCCTCCGGTGCATTACATTCAAGTAAATGCAACTTAGCCATGGTCTCCAAATCATAAAAGTGATCGGTACTCTTCCAATTTGCAATGTGCTTTTCGTACTTTGCATTCACTAGTGCTTGATTAAATGTGATGCTTACTTTGCCATTTTTCCTAACATATATCATTTAAGGGTTTATTCTCTCCCCTTAAATGACTAGAAATAATTCTCTTTATAGTCAAGAAATTTAGGCTACGTTCATATCTCTGTCCAAAATTTCTAAAAAATTTTCGGAGTGAGCCGTTATGGTGGTGGGCTATGCACATGTGTCAAGTCAACATTGGTGTCGACAGGATGGTCGACAGTACTTCGAGGGGGTTACCCACGGAGGTGAAAGAGTGGTCGGGACGTCTCACCGATGGGTCTGATGGTCAACTCAAACACTAAGTGAGCCAAGAGACAAAGAGATCTTTATATTGGTTTAGCCCTCCCGGAGGATAATAGGCCTACGTCCAATGTTCTTTGTTGGAGTGGTGTATGATCAAAGTTTACTAGATGAGAACTAAACTGAATCCTCAGCGAACTAAGTGTTAACCGAGGAGTGGAGGCGGAGCCCCCTGCCCGCATGTCCTGCCATTCCTTTTATAGTCCAACAGGGCAGTTACAAAGGGGGACTTGGAGCTCAAGAAAGCTTGGTCATAAAGTAAAAAGCAAGTACAGAGATATCCTGAAAAGTGTAACCGAATCATCTTGGACTCTGCTCGTCATGGGCGTCTTCTGTGCTGCCTTCCCTCGGGATCCGCCGTTTGCCAGTGTCCTATGCGTAGTGCTATTAGAAGATGTTGTTCCCTGTCGGGTGGTCTCCTGTTTGTCCCGTCCATGAGGCTTACCAAGGAAGCCTCGCTCCTGAGGACAGGGCACCCCTTTTAGGGTTGGGTCACCGAGTTGAGGTCAAGAGGAGCGAGGCTGGGGTCAGACCCGGGGGCAGGGGTCGGGACATCCGACCTTGCATAAGGTCGGGCCGCCGACCTCGGCCTGCGGTCCATCGGTTCGCTCCAGCTGGTCTTCTTTCCCTTGCGTGGGCTACCCCGGGGTGATAACCCCCACAACTAGTTACTCTGGTAAGTGAATGACACATTTCAAATGGTTCAGATATTGATAATCTGCTGCCTTTAGGACTGCGAGTCCATTCATGTGGCGAGAATTTCATTAATGGTGTAGTGGACATTTTTAGTTCTATTCTTGTAAATGTTCGGTACCTAGTGCTTTTTCTCAATGTGCTTGTGCCAATATGCATGATCTTACTAGATCGGTTTGGCAAGAGCTAGTGTCAAATAAACACAATTGTAGCTATTTCATAAGCGCATTATGTACCGGATGATCCTTTTAAAACACCAAATATGTCTGTGAATATTTCCCATTCTTTCCTGGGTATACATTTCAAGGTATGTAAGGATTAATTTTCTTTGGTTCACGATGTGGCGGTCAGTGTTTGATGCACGTCCAAGGTTCATTGGTATGCGCGACCAAGGCGACCACAAGGTATGCAGCCGGTGTGATTACAATGCTTGGCTAGAGTTTCATGGCGCATGGCTAACACGACACGATTCATCCGGTGCTCGGTACGACGGGGTTGCTGGTCAATGAATAGTACGACGTCCAGCGTGCAGCGCTGGTAGCGACCTTGGTGAGTGTCATGGTGCAACATGGTGCATGCCAATGTATGGTGCAAGTCTGGCACGAGGCGCTCAATCGTGCGCACGATAAACATCTCATCGTTGCATTCCGACAACGACGTGAAAATGTTCATTGCAAGATTCTAATATTCAAGAAAAACCGACTATGAAAGCATTTACTTTAGCCTAGATTTCTTAGCAAGGACATTGATCTCGCATGCTTCAGTGATGAGTATGCTTTTTAGTTCCTACATGGGAACTTATGTGCGAAAGTTTTGCCATTCTCGAAAGATTTGAGGTGTAACTGTTTTTCTACGGGGAAAAGGATATCCTTCAAAATCATTGCATGCGATTGTAAAGATAGTTCAAGTCTTTGAGTAGACTAAACTTGTCTTGTGTCTCTCGAGATTATACTTTGTGGTGCTTCTATCCGCAATGTCCCGCCTCACTTTAGGCTGTGCATATCATTTATGTGAATAAAGTAAAACATCACTATTTCAAGGCAGGAGTACAACTTTATCATAGAGAAAAATGCAAAATAATATTGGAAATAAGGTCTAGCCATGAGGGGTGAATCACGAAATAAATGTTATGCTCTCATATATATTACAAATCCATTATTCAAAAATTGTTCATAATGAAACTTAAGCCAAATCAAAATAGGTACATCGTATCGAGCTCTCATTTGTTGTGCCTGCCATGGCTGCAAGGATGTTGAGTAGAGTAGTGGTAGAGGGAGTAATCGTGGTGTCCACCCCTATAGTAGTGTCAACTGCAACCATATGCGCCTCTTCGGATGACTTGGCCTTCCTGTTGGCCTGGTATGCGTCGATGATGTGCTACGGCTCCTTGCGGATACAGCTACGGTGGCCCCATATGCCACACTTATACCATGTTGGATCCTGCTAGCCATATGGCTTGTCATTGCGAGGTGGCTTGGCTTCCTTCTTTCCCTTGCCTCCCTGTGCTCCTTGGGCATCTGGAGCTTTTCTTGTGCCTTCTCGACTGCCTTCTTCCTACCTCACTTGTCCCTCTTCCTCAGGACAGGCTTACAGACCATGTAATTGCTAGCGTTGACTTTAAGGCCAACGCTCTTGCTAGGTAGCTAGGAGACAAAGTTCTTGTGAAGAACCTCATCATGAGACTTAGATGCCTTCATGATGTCAATCATCTCGTCATACTCCTTGTATGATGCTTGCCTATAGTTACAAGCGCTCTACACAGTGCTAGGATGGAAGGTGGAGAGCGTCTTCTCGATCTTCTCCGCGTCCGTGACAACATTGCCATAGAGGGAGAGGTTGGTACAAATCCGGTGCAATGCGGAGTTGTAGTCCTCGATGCTCTTGAAGTCGACGAACCTCAGACGAGCCCACTCCTGCTCTTCTTGGGGAAAGATGGTGTACTTCAGCTTCTCGAATCGCTTGTTGAGTGCGGTCCAAAGAGCGAGTGGGATCCTCAATCCCAGATACTCATTCTTGAGCATGGTGCAGAGGTGGTGTCGCAGGAAGTGCAGTGCCTGATCATTCTCGTCAAGGGTAGGTTCACGGTCCTACGGTGTGCCCATCTCGATCGTCTAGCTGAGCTTCTTGGCCTCGAGGATGATCTATACGTCGGATGCCTAGGTCAGGTTGTTCTGGCCATGCGAGGCCAGCTCGATGAACTTCTTGTTCGTGATTCCTGACATTTTGCTGCAAAATGACAAAGTATACATAAGTGTTACTCCTAGTAACATGGTTGCAAATATGAACACAAATATTTCATGATTTTTCCAATATCTCTATTCATAGGAAATGCGAAATATTCAATAAAGAAATACTAGAGTCCATACAAAAATACATTCAAAAGAGGCTATATTCATATAAATACTACAAATGAAATTTCCAATCTCAAGTAACAGTAATACATGCCTCAGGTTTGAAAAGAGAAGTTCAAATTCGAAATTGATAAGACATAATTATTAGTGTCAAGGATAAGGCATACCTTCATTCGTGGTATATGACAATACTATATACCTAAAGATATATGGGAATGTGTCCTTTAATTAAGGTAATACAACAGATATATAAGGAAATTGTCTTCTCAGAATAGAAGGTGTCAGACTCCTATTCGGGAAAGACAAGGTCTCCTTAACCCGTATCTTGTTGTAGTTATTCGAGTTCTACTTGAAAAAAAAGATGATCTACACTATAAATACAAGGCTCCTCTAGGAGGGAGGAAGATCGAGTTACAAGTCATAGCGCTACATCAAGATACAATACGAAGGAAGCCTAAACCCTAGTAGATGAGTAGATCTTGTCGGACCGTTCTCGACGGGTTCTAGTCGACAAAATAGGTTAATTATCCGATTTACTTATTGTAATCCTGGTATTATTCTCATCCAGATATACATATAAACTGGAGTAAGGTTATTACTTATCTTGAGGGTCCAAACTAGTATAAATTTATGTCCCGTGCCTTCTTATTCTAATCTCGTGTATACCCTAGTCCCAACGTTTCCTGTACTCTCCATATATCTCTATATACCATCTTCGAGTATAACCCGTCGATAAGAATATGCTCAAAACGAAATTAAGCAAAATCTGCAAAACCAAGTTTCCATACGGTAGATGGTTAGAAATGGGACTTTCCGAAATTCTAGGGTCCTAGGCGCAAGGAAACTCCATATTGATAGTTCTGCGTGTGATTTTCTGAAAATTCAGGGATCTTTTAGCAAAATCACCAATTACTATCCTTTTCTCCTCCTTCCTTTCCTTCTTTCTTCTTTCCCTTTCCTTCTTTTTCCCCTTTCCTTTCTCCCTTCTGTTGACCATGCCGGGGATGGCGTGGGCTGCGCGGCTGGGCGCGGTCGCGGGCGAGGCGCGACGTGGGCGTGCGGGCCTCGTCGCAGCGCGGTGCATTGCAGGCGCGCGACGGCGGACATGGCGCGATTGGTCGGCGAATACGGAGTGGCGTGGGTGAGCGGGTCTCGACGCGGCGCCTGTAGGCGCTCGGCGACGTGGCACGGGTCGACGCGTGCAGGCCGTTGGCGCATGCGGGCGCTCTCAGCGTGCATCGGTTGTGCAGCATGCGCGAGGTTTGGCTGCACAGTAATGTGGTGCGGACGCGGTACGACGGCAGGATGTGCGGTCGCGGTGCGAGGAGCACGCGCGGGTGGGCTGGCGTGTGGGGCAAGAGCGCGCGGGTGCGCCACGTTCAGTCGACGAGGCACAGCGGCTTGGTAACGTTAACGTGGCTGGCTCGGGGCGGCGCGTCACCGACGCCTTCCACGGCACGGGCGGCGTAGCATCGACGGGGCCAGCTCGCCTGCGACAAGCTGCCGTTCGTGCGGTGCCATTTGGGTCGCGGCTGGCGTGACCTGGTAGCGCGGGGACCGTACAGGCGGCGCGATGGTTGGGCGGAGCGGGCGGCCAAGCGGCGCAGTGTCCGGTCGGCGCACGGGCCGTGCAGGTCGGCGCAGCTGTTGTCGCGGGGTGGCGCGACTGTTCGATGACGTCGGTCGACACCACGTGCGCCCGCGGCCGTGCAAGGCGCGGGTCGACGTCGAAAGGGATGGAAATGGTTAGGATCGATCCATTTATTCATTAAATCTATACATAAATTTTTTTTCAACAGATCTTTAAAATTGTTTTAAAAATATAAATGGATCAAACCATTAGAAGTTAGGTTTAAAAAGGTTCAATCCAAAATGACTTTATATGTATAAATATTTTTCAAAATTTGTACAAAGTTGATTCTCTATATAATAATTTGTTCCAAAAAAATAACTAAATTTAACAAGTTTTAATAGTATGAACACAAGTTTAAAAAAATTTGGGTCCAAGTTTTACACACATTTAACTATAATAGTAATGTATCGTGGGCACCGTATATATATAAATAGCTCAAAATTTATACAAAGTTGCTTCTTTATATAATAAATCATTCCTACAAAATTTAACTGAATCTGATAAGTTTTTATAATGTAAACACGAGTTTAAAAATTTTTGGTCCGAGTTTTACACATATTTAACTAGAATATTTGGGTCAAGGTAATGCATCGTGGGCCCTGCATATAAAAATAGCTCAAAATTTGTACAAAGTTGCTTCTCTGTATAATAAATCGTTCCTACAAAATTCAACTGAATCTGATAAGTTTTTATAATGTGAACGCGAGTTTAAAAAATAGGTACTAATAGTATAGATACCATTTTTGTCTAGAACCAACATCTATTGGTTTTTAAAGGTATTGGTTTTAAATGAATCAATACATATGAGCCTCACCTATTAAGGTTTTTGTACTAGTGTTAGTACTCTCTTTGTCCTAAAAGTATGTTCATTCGTGGTTCAAAGCGGATTCGCACACCAACCCAAAATAACCCGTAGTAATCCGGTTTAGATAGTTTGGTCTAACGGTTTTTCCCATGTTAAACTCCTTTGTGCAACTGTCCGCAAGAACGAACCAGAGCAAATGAGAAACCATGGATATCCTCAACGAGAAGATTGAAAGTTTGAAACAGCTGAGATGGTGCAAGCACTCTGTCGCACCGGGTGGCCAATGGTGCCAGGCCATGTGCCACCGCCACCCCTGCTGATCTACTAGTCCAAGCCGAGGTGGAGGTGAAGTCGGCAGGTGGTGCTGCACATATCGTGACTCGCGGCTCTCAGCGTGTGACTCCGATGCTGGCACCTTCAGCATCAAGGTTGACGAGGGCGGTGAGAGGCTGGTGACGAGACGACTGTGGCGGCGACGACAGGGATGTGGAGGGAGAAGAAGTACATGGTTTGAACAGGTTTTAGAGTAGCCCAATCCAACAAACGTAGAACCGGATGTGTTGGTCTCTAGGTTGGTTTCACGGTTTGAACGGGTTGGACCCAACCCATGAACAGCGCTACCTAAAGGACTTTATTTTACCCATTGTTTTGACAAATTAGTAGTGAGGGAAAAATCAAAGTGTGCCTCATTAATAAGAAAATAGTATTATTTCCAAGTGAAGAAAAAAATTTGTAAGGAGTATTGAATGGATAAAACTTCTCGATTTGTGGATTAAGAATAGGTAAGAGATTAGAAATATATATTTTTAACAAAGTTTAGAAACCAAGTATTTTTGGATGGAAGGAGTAAATAAAATCAACATCTTTACCTATACAAGTTCCAGACAACTAGAAAAGGAAAAGGGAAGATATAGGTGAGATATTTATATCCCTGGCTCCAGCTTGATGGTTAGAGTAGAAACATGAGCATCACTGCATCACAACTTATGATGATAAGGTGGCTTAGGTCGACTTACTACTCATTTGATTCTACTCGGCTAATCGTTTCTATGGGTAAATACGCTGAAGTCTATTCCTATCAGTAGTAGTAGTTACCAGTTATTGCAGCCTACTGTTGAGCAGAGCAACTCTATGGAGATTATGGCAATCGGATACCCACATGGCAAGCTTATCTGACCGGTAATAGGGATAGGTTACGCCTGCTAATTATGTAAACCGGCTATGACTTGGGTGTTACGTTGCCGATTAGATAAGGCAATGGCTCATAGTCATAACTTGGTAAGATTGAGGAAACCGACTTAGAGTAAGATAGGGTTTCCGACTTGTAAGCCCGCCTCTCGAGACTATATAAGGGGGATAAGGGGCGTCCCTTCAGGGATACGCTTTATGAGCTATTGACTTTAGGAGCAACATATCTTGAGATCAATAAACACTCGGCGGATCGAATCCCCGAAACAGGAGTAGGGTATTACCTCACGAGAGGGCCTAAATCTGTCTAAACCTTGTTCTCCACTTAACCCATTGTGCTTGGCGATCTTGACTGCACCCCCAAAATTCTATTGCCGAAACCAAGTTTCGACAGTTGACGCGCCAGGTAGGGGACCGCGCGTCAAGACTTCTTCTTCAATCTCGTCGGCAAGCGCGATGGGATCTTCATCAAGCATCGACAACTTCGCAGCCAAAGGATTCAACAAGCTCTCCTTCCCCGACTCGGATTCGAACCAGTCGGGAGGGGGAACCCGCTCGGCGTCGTTCGGGCTACCGAACAACGCCGAGATTTACGACAGGGTTTTGACTTCCGAGTTAGGCTCCGCTCACTTGGAAAGAGGAATCCACTCGGCGTCGTTCGGGTTGCCGAACAACGCTGAAATTTACGACAAAGCTCTAACCTCCAAGATGGAGCCCACCCACTCAGAAGGAGGAATACATTCGGCGCCGTTCGGACTACCGAACGCCGCTGAGACCTACTACCATCTTCTGACCTCCCCGTTGGAATCAATCCAATCGGGAGGAGAAACCCTCTCGGCACCGTTTGGGCTACCAAACGCCGCTGAGATCTATTGCAAACTCCTCTTCCCCGAGTCGAATTCGACCCACTTGGAGAAACCCCCGTCATCAAGCTACAACCCGGACTGGAGCGATCCAGATTCAAGTGATCCAGGTTCAAGGGAAGTCGCCGTCATCCTCCAACCATTCGGGTCATGCTCATCCACGGAGCTCGATGAGTACCTCAGCTCCTCAGGCTTCGACGATCTCTACGGCATCCCCTCGGACGAGGCCAACGACTCCGACTGCTACAAGGACTACGAGCCGAAGTGCTTCGACGTTCTCATGGCTGAGGTGGCTGAGACCGACTCAGCCATGGCCCGCAGGATCGCAGAAGATGAACAAGCCAGGCTTGAGCAGGAGCGCAAGCTGGCAGAAGACGAGAATAGACGCAAGGAGGAATCTGATAGGAGAAAACGAGACTTGAGGGCGATCGAACGATCCGCTCGGGAGGCCATACTTCAGACGCGAGTCGACAACACCAACATCTTCCAAACGCCTCAACAGAATGCCATTGCCGCACTCACCCTCCTCGACACCGCTATCGAAGCGGCGCCCACTACGGTAACGCCCATCTTGGACAAGATCAAGACCATCGTAGCAACAACCAACTGCTCTCCCTCCACCTCAGCACGGAGGCCGACTGAGTCCATGGCAGAAACGCCCGACAGAAGCCGGCTTCCGCCGCTGCGGTCGAAGGATTACAAGAGGCCCGAACAAGCTCGGACAGCCACCAGGTCAAGAGACCCCCGCCACGAGGCCACACGGAAGCATCAAGAGCAATCGGCCGACTCCCGCGGAAAGCGGCATGGACGACCACCCGTCCATGACCGGGTCCGCCGCAGCAACAACTCGGACTACCGAAGCAGCCAACCAAGGACCCCGTCGAGTGATCTGCGAGAAGTCCTTGACCGGCGCTATCAAGAACGAGATCAGCGCTCCCACGAAGATCGAAGGGGATCGCTTGATAGCAATGACGATGGAGTACCCGCGTTCACTCGGGACCTGCGCCGAGTGCATTGGCCGAGTGGTTTCAAGCCAACAGGAATCAAGAAGTACGACGGAAAGATCGACCCTGAGTCGTGGCTGACCGTGTACACCCTCGCCATCCGCGCAGCAGGAGGAGATAACAAGGCTATGGCCAATTACTTGCCTGTTGCCCTCGCCAACTCAGCCAGGAACTGGCTCACGAGCTTGCCAAGAGGCTCAATCAGCTCGTGGGGCGAACTCCGGGACCACTTCATCGCCAATTTCTAGGGCACCTTTGAGAGGCCCGGGACCCACTTCGATCTCTACAATGTCATCTAGAAGCCAGACGAGCTGCTGAAGGACTACATCTGGTACTTCTCGAAAAAGCGCAACAAGATCCCCAATATCACCGACGACATCATCATCGCCCCCTTCCAGAAGGGAGTCCGTGACGAGTTGCTGATCAGAAAGTTTGGGCGTAAGCCACCGAAGACGGTGAAGCAAATGTTCGAAACAGCGAACTCCTATGCCAAATCCAACGACGCAATCAAGGCGGCGCGGCAAGAGCGGCCTGACAGAAGGGACGACAAGCAGTCGGGAGGTAGCCGACATCCTAAGAAGGATAATGGCAACAGCAATCAGGGCCAGAAAGATCGCAAGTGCTGACCCAAAGACCTGGTTGCCACGACCTCCAACTCTCAACGCCCAGTGCACGCATCACCCAAATCACAAGCATGCGGCCAAGGACTGCTTCCTTTACAAGCAATTCGCCGAGCCATATGCGACACAGCTTAACAAGAAGCCGTCTGACGAAGCCGGCCCATCGGGGACCAAGAAGAATAACCCGACTGGAAATTCGGAGCCTTTTCAAGACCCCGTGGGCGAGCTGAATCACATCTTCGGGGGGGCTCAAGCTTATGAGTCCAAGAGGAAGCAAAAGCTGACGGACCGCGAGGTCAACGCGGCCCAACCCGAAGACCCACAATACCTATGATGGTCGGAGGTAGCCATCACGTTTAACCACTCGGATCACCCTGACCGAGTGGTTCACCCGAGGCGGTATCCCCTAGTACTGGACCCGGTGGTTCGGAACATCATGCTCAAGCGTGTCCTCATTGATGGGGGCAGCGCCTTCAATATCCTGTTCGCCAAGACCCTGAACGAGATGCAGATTCCAAGATCCGAGCCGAAGGCAAGCTCAGCCCCCTTTCACGGAGTTATCCCGGGGCTGTCATCCACGCCACTCGGGCACATCGCCCTTCTAGTCACCTTCGGAGTTCGGGAGAACTTCCGAACGAAGAACATCACTTTCGAGGTGGCCGACTTCGAGACGGCCTACCACACAATCATTGGAAGGCCTGTGCTCGCCAAGTTCATGGCGATACCACACTACACCTACCTCTGCATGAAGATGCCCGGCCCCAACGGCGTCATCACCCTGCACAGCGACGTCAAACAAGCCTTTACCTGTGACAAGGAAAGCTGCGACATGGCCCAATCTCATGAGAGATCACGTGGCCAGGAAGAAATCCGATTGGCCGCATCAACTTCTGGAGAGGGTGAAATCCCCTCAAAGAAGATAGCCAAGTCGGGACAAGGCGACGCCAAAACGAAAAAAATCTCCCTTGATCCATCGGATCCTTCCAAACCGCTGTAATCGGCGCTGAGCTAGATCCTAAATAGGAAAGCACGCTCGTCACCTTTCTCCAAAATAATAAAGATGTTTTTGCTTGGAAACCATCTGATATGCCTGGAATTCCTAGGGAGGTGATCGAGCACTCTTTACACGTCAAAGATGACACGAAACCTATCAAACAACGATTACGTCATTTTGCTCAGGATCGAAATGATGCCATTAAGGAAGAACTCGCAAAGCTCTTAGCCGCCGGTTTCATCAAGGAAGTTCTCCATCCCGACTGGTTGGCTAACCCGGTCCTGGTCCGGAAGAAGATAGGGCAATGGCGCATGTGCATTGACTACACCGACCTCAACAAAGCCTACCCCAAAGATTCATTCGGACTGCCTCGAATCGACCAAGTCGTGGACTCAACAGCCGACTGCCAGCTCTTAAGCTTCCTAGACTGTTACTCAGGCTACCACCAGATCAGCTTGAAGGAGTCCGACTGCCTGAAAACATCATTCATCACGCCGTTTGGAGCTTACTGCTACATCACGATGCCCTTCGGTCTGAAGAACGCCGGAGCCACATACCAGCGCATGATCCAAAGATGCTTTCAGATACAGATCGGGAAAAACGTGGAAGCTTATGTCGACGATGTCGTCATCAAGACCAAGCAAAAGGAAGACCTGATTGCCGACTTAGAAGAAACCTTCACAAACATTCGGGCCTTCAAAATGAAGTTGAACCCGGAGAAGTGCACATTCGGCGTGCCATCAGGCAAACTGCTCGGCTTCATGGTGTCTCATCGCGACATTGAAGCTAACCCAGAGAAAATCAACGCCATCTTGAACATGAAGCCCCCGAGTAACCAGAAAGACGTCCAGAAGCTCACTGGCTGCATGACGGCGCTAAGCCGATTCATCTCCCGACTCGGCGAGCGAGGCATGCCTTTCTTAAGGCTACTGAAGAAAACCAACGACTTCCAATGGACTACAGAAGCCCACAAGGCCTTTGAAGATTTCAAGGAATTTCTCACGACGCCGCCTGTTCTAGCCTCGCCTCAGCCACAAGAACCCCTGCTATTATATGTCTCAGCAACCCACCAAGTGGTCAGCACGGTTCTCGTCATTGAGCGTGAGGAAGAAGGACGGGCCCAGAAGATTCAGAGGCCAATCTATTTTGTTAGCGAAGTGCTGGCAGGAGCCAAGATTCGCTACCCTCAGGTACAAAAATTACTATATGGTGTTCTGATAACCGCGAGGAAATTGGCGCACTACTTTCAGGGTCATTCGGTCACCGTCGTTACTTCCTTTCCACTCGGCGATGTCATCCACAACCGGGAGACGACTGGGCGCATCGCAAAGTGGGCCCTGGAACTGATGCCGTTGTACTTAACTTTCAAGGCGAGAATGTCTGTAAAGTCACAAGCCTTGGCGAATTTCCTAGCCGAGTGGACCGAACAACAAAAAGATGTACCTCGAGAAGACCTACAATACTGGACCATGCACTTTGACGGATCCAAGAGGATCACTATCTTGGGAGCGGGAGTCGTGCTGATCTCCCCGACTGGGGAAAGGCTAAGATATGTTCTCCACCTTCACTTCTCCGCCTCACACAACGTCGCCGAGTACGAAGCCTTGCTGCACGGCCTACGTCTTGCTGTTTCACTCGGGATATGATGGATGGTCGTGAAAGGAGATTCCCAGCTGGTCGTCAACCAAGTGATGAAAGACTGGTCCTGTCTAAATGACACCATGGAGGCCTATCGGCAAGAAGTCCATAAACTTAAAGACAAGTTTGAAGGACTGGAGCTATCCCATGTCTTGAGACATAACAACAAGGCAGCTGACGAGTTGGCGCAGTTCGGGTCCAAGCGAGAAGCCGCTCCAACGGACATTTTCATAGAGCATCTCTATGAGCCGACTGCTGCAGCAAAACCAACTCCCAACGAGCAAGCTGCAAATCAAGTCGCCATGCTCGACGCCGACTAGAGGACACCGCTCATCAAATTTTTAACTTAGCAAGAGTTGCCGGAAGACCGGGATGGGGCGGAACGAGTCCGACGTCGTTGTCAAGCTTACGTCATGGTCGACTCTGAATTGTACAAGAGAAGCCCCTCTGGAGTCCTAATGAGATGTATCATGCCTGAGGAAGGACGACAACTACTCCAAGATATCCACTCGGGTATATGCGGAAGTCACACGGCGGCACGCACCTTGGTGGGCAAAGCCTACAGACAAGGTTTTTTTCTGGCTTACGACGGTCTCCGACGCCGACAAAGTGGTCCGAACGTGTGAAGGTTGCCAGTTCTTCGCTCAGCAGAGCCATGTTCTAGCCCAAGAGCTACAAACGATTCCATTATCATGGCCGTTCGCAGTATGGGGCTTGGATATGGTCGGCCCTTTCAAGAAGGCTCCAGGAGGATTCACGCATCTTTTCGTCGCAATTGACAAATTTTTCAAGTGGATCGAGGCTAAGCCGGTTGCTATGATCACTGCTGACAAGGCACGAGACTTCATCCTCAACATCGTACACCGGGTTGGCGTCCCAAACAGAATAATAACCGACAATGGGACTCAATTCACTGGAGGCGTTTTCAAGGAATTCTGCGAAGACTTCGGCATCAAAATTTGCTACGCATCAGTCGCGCATCCCAAGAGTAATGGACGGTTGAGTGCTCTAAGGGCATGGTGCTTCAAGGCATCAAGGCTCGAGTATTTGACCGGCTAAGTCCTTATGCTGGCAAATGGGTTCAAGAACTGCCCTCGGTTCTATGGTCACTACGTACTACACCCAGTCGGGCCACCGGCCAAACTTCTTTCTTTCTGGTTTATGGGGCAGAAGCCATGCTGCCGAACGAACTGGAGTACGAATCTCTTCGAGTCCGCAGCTTCAACGACGAGCGCTATCATCAAGACCGAGTGGATGACCTTACCTGACTCGAAGAGGCCCGTGAGGCAGCCCTGATCCAGTCGGCAAGATATCTTCAAGGTCTCAGATGATACCACAGCCGCAATGTTCGGACGCGCGCTTTCATTGTCGGCGATTTGGTCCTGCACAAGATCCAGACCACCAAGGACCGTCACAAACTATCTCCATTATGGGAAGGACCATACATAATCGCTGAGGTGACTCGGCCAGGAGCATATCGACTAAAGCGTGAAGACGGATCCATGGTGGAAAACTCTTGGAACATCGAACATCTTCGATGATACTATGCTTAAATTGCCTTAAGTTTCATGTTATTCTCGACTGCCAACCTCAAGAAAGATGACTTCTTGAGTTGACAGTCGGGGGCTGCACATATGTCAATAAAGCATGGTTCTCTTCGACAACTCGTGTATATTTGGTTTATCATTGTTTAATGTTTTTATTCGAGTTCAACGGATAAGGACTGAGAATTTTTTGATGACCTAATCAAGCTTAGGCTTGGTGACAGTCGGACGAAAATTACTTAAGAAATTTGACATAAAGACTCGGATCAAGGCATTAACATAAATAAGCCGAATATTTATAAGTCCACACCAGAAAGCTACATACAAATGTCAGCAAAATAATCAGGACCGAAAATTGTTCACTACATCAGCGGCTACTTTCTTGGCCTACTCCTGCGCTTCACTAATCAATTCCAAGGCCTGCTCGTCTGAAGTGCCATCGGCAAAGCCTTCCCCGACTGAATCAACATCTATTCGGGGATAGAGTGACTTGGTCTGCGCAAGGGTGAATCCCGCTCCCATGATGGCCGCCTCTGAGATGTTGGCCAGGTACTGATCTGGGGCCCTCCTAAGCTTGTCGAAGACCTCAATGGCGTCCAGTGAACTGGTCCCGAGCCCGTGATGGAACAGCGACAAGAGAATCGGTGTCGCCGCGTTAGCAACATCATCCCTTACGCTTTCGGCCCTTCGGACCCTTTCAGTAAAGACATCATACTAGGCTCGGGTTTTGACCTTATAAGCTGTCAAAGGCATATGATTACACAGATACCCGAAGATGAAGCAAAATGAAGAATGCTATCTTGAAAGAGCTTACCTTCGAACTCAGACTCCAGCTCGGCTTTGCTGGCGTTGGCTTCCTCCAGTTGGGTCTGAAGCACGTGGACTTTCGACGAGTTCTCTGCAACGGGAAAGTTGCTGATGTCAAGATCGAAACAGACTATGAATAAAGGCATTAAAAGACTGAGAGAATTGAACTTACTTCCGACTGAACCCCGGAGGTCAAGGTTCTCCTCCCGGAGCGCGGCTATCTCTCTCCTCAGAGCGGCTTCTCTCGATGCAGCTTCCTCTCGAGTGGTCTTCAACTCTTGCTGGATGTTCTCCAGGGAATTCAAGTGTGGGACCAGCTTCTCGAGTGCATCGGACTTGGCCATCGATCGGCAATATACCCTCTGCACAAGAGTTCAGGGTTGGTCAACTAAGAGGAACCACAAGGCTAAGACAGAGAAGAGCAAAACTTACGTTTAACAGCCGGGTAGCTTCATTCAGGCTATCGACGAGCATGTCCCTTTCTTCATTTTTCTTTTGCTTGTTCAGGACGATGCCCTGCTTCAAGCCCTCAGAGTCCCGCCACTCTATTTTGATCGGAGGGACCCAGGCTTTAGAGGACTGCAGCCTGGGGATCTCCTCCACTTTGGCTGATCAATTCAGAGAGGGTGAATGAAGGCATAGGAAAAACAGACTGAAGATTAAAATTGGAAGATCGCTTCAGGGCTTACCAGCTTCGGTGGCCGAGTCCTTGACTGGTACCTCCCGGCTGCTTTCTTCTCTTGGTTTGCACCCGACCGGTTTTCACGGGGTCCCTTGGGTAGCGCGGGATCTTCTTCTTGGCCGATGGTTTCCACCGGGCTTTCTGGGCCGGGCCGGGGGCTCCTCCCTCGGGAAATCTTCACTAGGAGGTGGGGGCTTCTCACTCGGAGCGCTCTCACTCGGGAGAGGGCTTTGGGACTCTTGTTCCGCAGCCTTGTCACTCGACGTTGCGTGATGGCTTGGGCCCTCACTCGCCCAGTGGGGTCTATATTTTGAGGCTTCCTGCAAAGAGAAAGATGGAGGCAATCGGGACCAAGGCAGAAAGGTTTTCAACGAGAACACGATTTCAGTCACGAGACATACCTGGACGAACGGCGAATCTTGGGCGCAGTTTTTGGTGACGGCCTCGGAGGGGTCACTTCAGCTTGAGGGCTGGGACGTCGTCGTCCGAGTCGTCAATCACCAGCCTCCTCTTACTCGCCCTCTTGCTGATATCCTCGCCACCGGCCCTCTTGCCGATCGGATCACTCGATCTTCATGCCACCGCTGGTTTCTTGGCCGACCGAGCTGGCGCATCATCATGGTGTATTTTGTATGGCTTAGAGATAATGAAGGCATTTTCCTGCCAGAGAGATTTTTTGTACACTGAGAAGTGTGACATTACGATTGAAAGACAAAAAAGAAGCTGAGTCGACTTACCGAAGGAGGAGGTCGATACAAGCTGTACGGGAGAACCGGTAGCATGAGGCTGCGCTCGACTGCAATCCCAGAAGAGAAGATCTTGTACATGCGAGTCTTCAGAGTTTCGTAGCTCGGAGAATCGCGGTCCTCCCGATTGGGATCCTGTTCGCCCTCGTACTCGAACGTGGGCTTGGACCTCTCCTTGATAGGCGCCAATCGGTTCTTGATGAAGTGCCTAGTGATCTATTCACCCCGAAGGCCCTTCTTCTTCATTTCCAAGATATTTGCCAAAAGCTTATTGGCTTCATCCCAATCTTGGGCTACTGGCACGGTGCTCCAGTTAGGTTTTGGCACTGGAGGAAGACCAATGAAGTTGGGTAGACTGGGTTCGAGGTTTGTGATATAGAACCAGTTTGCATGCCAACCCTTATTGGAGGATTTCAAGGTAAGAGAAAAGTAGTCTCTGCGAAGAGATCCGCGAAGCTGAAAGCCGGCCCCACCGAAACACAGGGCTCATCCTTGTTCGGATGTGCCTTGAGATAGAACATGCGACGAAAGAGTTGGAAGTGAGGAAGGATGCCGAGAAAAGCTTCGCAAACATGGATGAAGAGAGCAATGTGAAGCATGGAGTTGGGGTTTAGGTGGTAGAGCTGAAGGCCGTATTAATCGAGAAGGCCCCTAAAGAACTCAGAAGTGGGGAGGCCGAAGCCACAGTAGAAAAAGGAAGTAAAGACGACGACCTCACCGGTGTTCGGAGTGGGGAACTCCTCGCCGGGCGCCGGGCGCCAGCCGACAATCTCCTTGGGAGGGAGAACTCCGTTCTTCACCATCTCCCTAAGAGTCGACTCTTTCACATCTGAGGTTGCCCATTGCTCGAAGGAGATTTCTTTCTCTCCCACCATGGATGTGGTTTAGGGAAAGTGGATCTAGCTTAGGGAATGGGGGTTTGGGAAGGAGATCTTGGGAGCTGGATGTGGAGGCTGGCTTGTGGAGAAACATGAGCTCCTGGATCGATGGATTTGGGTGCGCGCGCAAGCCTAAGGTTTTCCGCTGTGGGCTGGTGAACAGTACTGCGAAAGGGGAAATTTTTTCGAAAGACGAAGTGGCGGGGATGACCTCGAGGCTTTGTATAAAGATTTGAGGGTTTTGCTAGGTCATCTCGCGAGTGGGCCGAGCCCATGAGAGACTTACAGCCCAACTAAGGTGTGGCTTGGCACGTGCCCTTAGGGACTTAAGTGGATGGACTTGAACAGATTTGCCTTGGCGATATGCACGTGTCACATAGCCCGATACCTTTAAAATCCTTTCATATCGCGGTTTGCATAACTTCATGAGAGGTTGGCACGATGCAATTTGAAAGGTGACAAACAGTTAAGTTTTTCATGGCTGTCCTGATGACAGGGACTGTTTGGCTTTCAAGCATTTGATCAAATGACTATATCAATGCTATTTTTTCCACCTTGGTGAAGATCTTTTTATATTAAAGACCAATATTATGGCAGGAGCTATTTAATGTTTTGGTCATATTTTTTTAGATGACTGAAAAGTTTGTTTACCCATGAGGGACGATTAAATTATTTGTTTCGAGATGACTCGGGCATATCCACTCGGATAAACATGAGCTTACCGAGCGCTTTTTACCCACGAGGGTTGATTGAATTGTTTGTTCTGAGATTACTCGGGAAGATTCACTTGGATAAGCGAGAGCTTGCCGAGTGATGAGATTTTTTATGATTGCTTTAGCTTAAGCTAAGCATTTGTATGAGAATGATTTTTTATAGTTCTTGATTATATGCTTAGTCTGTTTTTGACTAACCACATAGTCGGGGGCTACACCTAACTAGGTGCATCAGGAGATGCACCTAGATATTTATTTTTGAGAATTTTTTTGGATGTTTTCCAGCCATTCACAGTCTTTGGAGCCACTCGGGAGATTCAGGCAGAGATGACGGAACCACTCGGCACCAAAAGCACTCGACCAAAGAGTTGTTTGGCTGTGAGTTATTTTGGTTTGAGACAAAGTTATCTTGTCGACTGCGAAGGACTCGGGGGCTACTGTGGAGATTATGGCAATTGGATACCCACATGGGAAGCTTATCCGACCGGTAATAGGGATAGGTTATGCTTGCTAATTATGTAAACCGACTATGACTTGGGTGTTACGTTGCCGATTAGATAAGGTAATGACTCATAGTCATAACTTGGTAAGATTGAGGAAACCGACTTAGAGTAAGATAGGGTTTTCGACTTGTAAGCCCGCCCCTCGAGACTATATAAGGGGGGTAAGGGGCGTCCCTTGAGGGATATGCTTTATGAGCTATCGACTTTAGGAGCAACAGATCTTGAGATCAATAAACACTCGACGGATCGAATCCCGAAACAGGAGTAGGGTATTACCTCACGAGAGGGCCTGAACCTGTCTAAACCTTGTTCTCCACTTAACCCATTGTATTTGGCGATCTTGACTGCATCCCAAAATTCTATTGTCGAAACCAAGTTTCGACAAACTCTTTGTTATAGATTCTCTTTTTTTTAAAACCCGATAAAAGGAGATGAAAAAGAGAAAAAAATGGGGGCCAAAAGAGGGCAGAAATGCAACTAATCGAAATGATCGGAAACGAGAAAGAAAAGGAAAACCCTAAAGCATGCTTGTTTTGGGAACAGGAAAAACTACAATTGCTACTGCCACTAGAAGATGATTGGGTAACCTATCTTCCACACTGCCATTACTGTACATGCTAGAACCTTCTAGTGTTAACAGGAAGCCCTTCTAATCTTTGGTACTCTTTCTTTAAAGTCGCTGCACCATCCAACGGCAGATATGTTTTATGAGGTATCATCGATCCTTGTTGCTAGTGGTGGTATTCTCTTCAGGTCCTTCTGATTTCAGAAATAACTTTTGACATAATAGCCACATCTTCTTTCAGCTCCCTTCACAATTTAGGCTGTGTTCTTTATCTTAAATTTTCAACAAACATCTCTCATTTTTCACACGTACATTTTTCAAACTATTACAGGATATATATGTTGCAAAATAATTTTATAAAAAATTGTTTTAAAAATTATATTATTCATTTTCAAATTTTTGTTAGCTAATTTTTAATTAATCATATGTTAATCACTGTAATGTTTTGCTGTCAGAGAGCAGGATGCCATCATGCAAAGTAGCACATAAGACAAGTTATGCATCTCCAACATGCAGGTATGCATCTCCCAGCATGCAGCACAATGCATCCATCTCGGTTACGTGCCCATCACCTGCACCGAATCCCCATGGTGCATTTCATCTGCTTCCTCTTGATGCATATAATCAACTCAAGCACATGTATATCAGTTGCATTGGCACATATCAAAGAAGCCAAATGCTACTTCTTTCTACTAGTTAGCTAGCACTAATAACCGATGCATCACAGCACATACATATTTAATTGGCTCCAAACCAACCACTCAACCAATACGATAGCCATTCTATATAATTTGATATGTCCAAATAAACTAACTAATGTTAGCTAATGTTATGCCAAGACATAGACTGCTTTTTTAACACCTACCACCTGAAGAACTCAGACCAGACGGATTCCACAGCACAGCCAGCCCCAGGACATTAGTAACGATTTACACATATCGCGCATTGGCGACACTAACGAATAGTTGCTCGATGGACTGAGATGATTGCCTAAGCTCTCTTACTTCTGCTTCGAGTCTTGGTATCTCACGGCATGACTCATGTCGGTAAAATGATCGGTCCCTTATGCAAGATAGCACTACCGCAGAAATCCATAATTATTTCGGTTCGTAACCCTCAATAGTCTCGGTTGTCAAACCGAGACTATGAATCCAGGACTAGAGATGGGCGATCTCTAGTCCCGTTTAAATAACCGGGACTAGATGAACGATCTTTAGTCCCGGTTGAAGCCACCAACCGGGACTAAAGATGACGGAGCCACGTGGCCGGCTGCGCCATCGTTAGTCCCGGTTGATGGCTCCAACCGGGACTAAAGATGACGCATCCGGCCACGTGGCTCCGCCATCTTTAGTCTCGGGTTGTTGCTCCAACCAGACTAAAGAATTTTTTATATTTTTTAATTTTATTCTTTCTCCAACAAGTGCTACATACTACATATTACACACATATACATATTTTACACACATATATTTATAAATATATATTATATAATATATATTTATAAATATATAAGTTACACACATATAAATGAACTTAAGAAAGGAAATATATACATATAATATATTACCAAAACATATACACATATGTACAATATCCACATATATTTCGTATGTTATAAAACATTGTCTATTTTGTGGATCCGGTGGTTAAGTTACTTAAATTAAAATAGAACTCCCCGTGGGATCAATGATCTCGCTCGTTTATAAATCCCATCAATTCTTCCCGAGCGGCTTGTATGAAAGTCTCGTGGGGGAGGTTGTCTCTTACTTGCATAAGTTGTCATTAATTTGATCAAACGAGAAATAAATATATAAAGTTAATAAGAAATCGATACGTAATGTATGAATAGCTATTATACGTACATCTATATCGTCGATAGTTGTGACATCGGTCACAAAGCGGTGAATGTAGTCACGACGTAGTATCCGCATAAGTTGGTGCCCCGCGACTGCTTTTGCACACTAAAGAAGAAACGACGACGCATTTAATATACATTTCATATTTTAGAACAAAGTAATAATTCAAAACAACTTTGGAGCATGTTACTCACTGGAAAGTTCATCCTCACGGAGAGCTTATCTTTCCAATTTCCACGAACATTAGTCCGAAGCCGTTCCCATGCCCTACGTGCAGTTAAAAGTTAGCTAGTAATTATCGAGAATTGCATATATGCAATAGCTAGCAAGTAAGATGGCATTACCTATTTAGCATTCAAATATCTTTGCGTATGTGGACTCGGTTTATCCATTGAGTCAAAGACATGGATCCGCGAGTTATCCATGTCAATTACTAACGTAACCGGAATCTCGCAAATTGGTTTAGATGACACATATGAAAAATTTATGTATGCCCACGGGATTGAAATCGATACGGAAGGAATAAAATACTTACGCAAAGTGTTGTAGGGCGTAAGGATAAATGACCGATAGTGGTTTATCACCAGCGACTTGTAAATGTTGTCCAGTGTTGGATCAGGAAAATGATCAACCAATACGCCGTTGATTTTGCGTGGATCCATGAATCCATGTTTGCTACATGTGCATGTTGCAAGATTGCATCGCCATTCTACAACGGTTAAAAAGAATTTTAGTCACTAAATACAAGAAGGTAAGAAACGAAATAACGTAACGAAACTTACAGAGCCCGCGTGGCTAGAAGTGAGACGTCGAGGGCATCAAGCTGGTACAGGTCGAATATGTCTTCGAATCGGATATAAAAGTCGTCACCTCCATCGACGAAATAGTATTGTGAATATTTGCCCGTTACCATCTCTCCACCCTTGCTGGATTCTTGCATGTACCACTTGTGGAAGCGGTACATCTGTGTTGGTAGCTTTTTCACTTGATCCGGCTTTACAAGAGGCTTTCCAAGTTTGAACTTGTATTTCAATGAGCCTTCGCCAGGAGCACGACCGTGTAATTGATCCATTGAAATTCCAGCAGATTCCATAAATTGTCTTAAGTCTGATCTGACATTTGGAACACTTAACTGAGGTACATCTTTGCCCGTTCTCTTCCCCTTGACAACAGCCTTCTGAATAGTCCTGTCGTAGTCGGACAGCGGTTGAGGTTGCGGTTTAGGCTGTGGCGTTAGGTACGTCTTCCCGAAGAAGTTCTTGGTCTCCTGGGGATTTCAGGAGGCTTCTCAGAGACTTCTTTCGAAGTGGGCCTTGACTTCGCTTGACGGCCTCGTGCAGCTCCTCCTGAGTCATGTCGTATGTCGTTTTCTTTGGGGCGGTGGGAGCGGGTCAAGTTTAGGCCTCTTGCTTCTTGGTCCACCGCTGGTTGACCTTGATCACGTGGCTCGAGATGTTGTCCGTTTAGGAGTCGGTGCTCGTTGTGGCGACGGAGGAGTCTGAGAAGGCGGTGGAGTTGGAGACGACCGTTTAGGAGTCGGCGCTCGTGGAGGCGACGCAGGAGGTGGAGGAGGCGAAGGCGGTGAAGGAGGCGGAGGAGACGGCCCACGTGGAGGCGGAGGAGACGGCCCACGTCCGGGGAATATTATGAAGATCTTCCCGCAGAAATATTCCGTGAGCCGTTTCTCCTAGCGTCGCTCCCTTCTCCTCCGGGGATATCCAGCTCGAGATCTTCATAGCCGCGTTCCACCTGTTCAATTTCAACTTTCGAGTACGCAGTGGAACGGGTCGGGAGTGGTAGGTGCCGTCTCGTTCTACTGGAATGGCCATGCCGGACGCGACCTGTTCGAGAAGATTGTTTATTAGTTAGTAATGAACATTGATTGACAAGTTATTCAAGGAAATATATGTACAACATAAAAGTATGAACATACCTTCATTGTTATGTTCATTAGCGGAATGTGCAGCTCACATGGTGTCCGTTGTGTGATGTCATCAACGGGGCATGGCGGACTCGGTTCAGCTTGTGGGGCTAAATCGCCTTCATTTCCAGCTTGAAGCGCAGCCGCTCGCGCCGTCGTCGTAGTTGAGCAAGCTGTCGGATCCACCGTTGGCTAACCCAATGGCTCCGCTCCTCGCCAACCTTATGGTCAGCCTTTCGTCCACAATCTGATCAATCTGCGAGAGCCTCATTTCCATCTCAACGAACCTCGCATCGTGATCTCGCTTTGACCTCATTCGGCTCTTGTATGTGTCGACGTTAGCTTGGAACCCATATTTCCGTGGGACGACGCCTTTCCTCGCGTTCGCCCGGTGCTCGGGTTTTGGAGGGCGAGCGTTAGCTCGTCCTTCTCTGTCGGGCTCGAACGCGCCCGAGGAAGTGGCTGCAGCGCTTCCTCTAACCTCCGTCCGGCTTCTTGAATTTCATCACCAAAGATAATCGTGCCATCGACGGGATTAAGTGAGCCGCCGTGAGCATAAAACCAAGTGCTTTGCCTGCTCCGGCCAGGTGGCTGTGCCTGGAACGATACCTCGCGCTTCAAGGTTGCTTCCATTTTCTCCCATTTCTCCATTGCTTTCTTATAGCCGCCGACTCAAGCTTGTGATGATATTTCTTTTTAGCTGCATTGGTCTTGTTCTTTTGCATGATAGCTTGTGCTTCTTCCCGATCTTGTGTTCAACAAAAGCATCCCAATGATCTTTGAGCTTTGGGAACTTGTCAAAGTCAAGGGTCTGGCCCTTCAGGATATATTTCTTGTGTAACTCTTTCTTGTAGTTCTTGAAGAGCTCTGCCATTTTCTTTAACGTCCATTCCTTGACCCTTGCTTGTTGTGAGTCCGGGATGGTGAACGTTTGCGCATTGTAGTCCACAGCATTTCTTTCTCTCGAGTCCGGGAGATAGCTCTACTCATCTCCTCCCGTCCTTGATCGCCTCCGCTTGACAACGCTACGGGCACGTGATCCCTCACCACCCATCCGCGTGCGCCACAAACTTCCTTGCGGCGTCCTTCGAGGCAATAGGGCGACCGTCAGATTCTACCTCCGTTATGACATGTCGACCCTCTATGCGCTTGTTGAGACTGCGTTGCCCGCGTGCCCTCTTCTGTCCAGCGGAGGCGGAGGCGGAGCCCTCATTCTCCTCATCGTTCCCCGCACGTCCCCCTCCTCGTTGAGGTATTGATTTGTATCTTCATTCCCCTCCTTGTTGTAAACCTCTGCCTCGTGCGATCTCATCATGGAGAAGCCGTTCCTCGTTACGATCCGCCATTTGATTGTTGTGGGTTGATGACTTAATCAAAGAATTCTGAAAAAAATTATTCGGTTATATCATTCACGTCCGTGAGTATGTTCATCTAGAGGAGAGGAGAGAAAGAGAGGAGAATGATGTGAGGGAGATAAGGAGGATGGGAGATGAAGTGGAGAGGAAATGAAAAATAGAGGAAAGGAGACGTCCGTTCATCCACGTTCGTTCGCCCGTTCGCGAACGTCCGTCCGTCCACGACCAACGAACGAACGAACACTCATTTGTTCATTCGTCCGTCCGTTCGTTTGTTCACGACCATTTGTTGATTTTTGCGTTCTCGTTCGTTCAAAAATACAAAATTCACAATTCCCATAAACATTCAAATTTCATATTTAAATACATATTCAAAATTCAAAATTCTCAACAAGTCTAATAACAGTCCATTTACATATACGTCCATTTACATACAAAAATCATATATTCAAAATACCCATACATACAAAATTAATATATTCAAAATACACATATATTATAAATACACATATACTCAAAAATCATATATTAACATTCACGCAGGCGGCGGCGGCGGGCGGCGAGGATGGCGTGGGTGGCGGCGGCGGCATGGAGTGGAGGCGGCGCGCGGCCGTTTAGGGTTTAGGGGCCGGCCGCCTGGGGGCCGTGGGGAGGGGGCACAAGGGGAGTGGGTGGCGTGGGGAGGGCGGCGGCGACGGCGACCGCGACGATGGCGGCGATGGCGATGGCGTCGACGGCGGCCAAACCCTAGCGCATAATGTCGGGAAATCTTAGGGGCGGCGGCGCTAACCTACGACGGCGACGAAGACGGCGAAGCGGAGGTCCTCCGGCGACGAAGACGACGGAGACGGCGTGCTGCGGCGTTGACTCCGGGCTCGGCGACGGCGACGAAGACGAAGACGATGCAGTTCCGAAGTGCGAAAACGGCTAAGTGTTGGATCCCCAGTGAGGCCCTTGCTATATATAGTCACGGCGTCATTTGTCCCGGTTGAATCCAACAACCGGTACAGAAGATACTTTACTCCCGGTTGGTGGCTCCAACCGGGACAACAGATATGAACATTAGTCCGGTTTAAGCCACCAACCGGCGAATATGTCCGCCCGGTTGGTGGCTTAAACCGAGAGTAAAGATCGTATCTTTTGTCCCGGTTGAATCCACCAACCGGGACAAAAGATTGCGGGGCAGCCACGTGGTGCAGGTAGGTGGACATCAATAGTCCCGGTTGGTGGCTCAAACCGGGACTAAGATGTTTTCCCGCCCAATGAAATTCACCTCTAGTCCCAGTTTTTAACAAACCGGGACTAATTATTATAATGCCCTATTCTATTGTATTTTATATTCATATATAATTATAATGTTCATATGTTAATATATTTTATATTCATATATAATTAACATATGTTTATATATAATTAACATGGTGTTTCAAGAAAAGATCGGTGTTTATATATAATGCCCTATTCTATGGATAGTACGTACCAAGGTTCCCGATGTAATTATAGATCTTGAATAAGGTCAAGTGGAAGACATGGATAATATTCAATGATTCAATTTAATTTACATCGTCCATACATAAATTTAGCTATGTAACATTTGTCCTCACGTACTTTCTCCGCACAATTATTCCTTCGTTATGATCGTTGCGTGAGTAAGGGGTGTCATCATTTGATAGGAGGATACTCGGTCAACCGCCACCGTGAACGGAGGTTGCCCGTCAAATTGATCGTAATCTTCATCGCTTCTATCCTCGACTCCCACGATTTTCCTTTTGCCTGGGAGAACCACGTGGCGCTTTGGCTCGTCGACCCTTTCCCCTTCTTTGATTTGCTAGCCATGTCCTTGACATAGAAAACTTGTCGTACATCATTGGCAAGGACGAAAGGTTCGTCTGAGTATCCAACCTTGCTCAGGTCGACCGTTGTCATCCCACTTGCATCATTGGTTACGCCTCCACCACTGAGCCTAACCCACTGGCACCGAAACAGAGGGACCTTCAGAGGTCCATAGTCCAGCTCCCATATGTCATCGATGCTGCCGTAATATGTGCTAGCCGTACCGTCGTATCCCACGGCATCGATGCGGACATCGCTGTTCTGATTCGTGCTCTTTAAGTCTTGGGCCCATGTGTAAAATGTGTACCCATTGATTTCATATGCCTGGAATGTGGTGATCGAGCAAGATGGACCCTCGCCAGAAGGCTAGTTGTTGGTCAATGCTCGCGTTGCCCATGAGACGATGTCGCAGCCAAGTAGGGAATGCATCGATGTGATGGCGTGTAATCCAGGCATCCGTCTTACCGATGTTTTCCGAGCGAACAATCGCCAAGTGCTCCTCGATGTAAGGAGCCACCAATGAAGATTGTTGCAAGCACGGTCCAATGTGCTTTCCGTACAAGTCGTTGTCTATGTTTATTATTGCCTTCCTTCCAAGAGTTCCCTTCCCCCGTAGTCTACCTTCATGGCTTGATTCAGGCACCCCAATGGGGACGGAGGTCTTCAATAAAGTCGACACAAAACTCAATCATCTCCTCTCGTTCCATATCCATTGGCGATGCTGGCCTCCGACGCGAACGGTTACGAACGTACTTCTTTAAAACACTCATATACCTCTCGAAGGGGAACATGTTGTGTAGGAATACCGCCAGGATACGGATCTCTTTGACAAGGTGGCATAGGAGATGTGTCATGATATTGAAGAAGGAAGGCGGAAAGATCATCTCAAAGCCGACAAGACATTGGACCACATCATTTTGAAAGTCTTCTAGTCTGCCGGATCGATGATCTTCTCGTGAAATTGTGTTCGGAAAGCACATAGCTTTGTTATTGTTGCCCATACATTATCGGGAAGGATACCTCGAATTATAATGGGAAGCAATGTGTCATCAAGACATGGCAGTCATGGGACTTTAGATTTGTGAACTTCTTATCCTTCGTGCTTATTATTCCCTTTATATTCGAGGAGTATCCAGACGGTACCTTGATGCTCTCCAGGCATTCAAACATTATTTCCTTCTCTCGCTTCCGCTCGTAGTGTAGCGGCTGGACTTAGGTATTGGGCTCCTTTATCCTTTGGTTGCGGGTGAAGGCCGTCGCGTTGTGCCATATGTTTCAGATCGTTACGTGCCTCAAGTGTATCTTTTGATTTTCCGTATACACCTAGGAAGCCAAGCAAGTTTACGCAAAGGTTCTTGGTGAGGTGCATCACGTCGATTGCGTGGCAGACGTCCAAGACTTCCCAGTAGGGCAACTCCCAAAAAATTGACTTCTTCTTCCACATCGCCGCGTGACCACCTTCACTTGCTATAGATTGGTTGCCGGGTCCCTTTAAAAATACTACTTTGAGGTCTTTCACCATGGCAAACACGGTCTTTTCATTGCAATGCTTTGGTTTAGAACGATGGTCTGCCTTTTGATCAAAATGTTTGCCTTTTCTCCGGACAGGGTGGCTTGCAAAGAAGAAAGCGACGATGGCCCATATACACTACCTTCTTACAATGTTTCGTACGTACACTCAATCTCATCCATACAAGGGTGCAAGCATTGTACCCCTTGTTTGATCTGTCCGGATAGGTTGCCAAGTGCAAGCCAATCATTGATGGTAACAAACAAGCAACCCTTGTAGTTTAAACTGCTCGTTTATCTTCATCCCACACGGGAACACCTTCTTTCTTCCACAGTAGTTTTAGATCTTCGATCAGCGGTCTCAGGTACACATCGATGTCGTTACCAGGTTGCTTCGGGCCTTGAATAATAACCGGCATCTGAATGTACTTTCGCTTCATGCATAGCCAAGGCGGGAGGTTGTAGATACACATCGTCACAGGCCAAGTGCTATGCCCGCTGCTCATCTCTCCAAAAGGATTCATGCCGTCCGTGCTTAAGCCGAACCTTAGGTTTCGTGCATCCTCGCCAAAGTCTTCAAATGTTCTGTCGATGTTTCGCCACTGTGACCCATCGGCGGGATGTCTCAGCATGCCATCTTGTAGGCGTTCTTCCGCGTGCCAACGCATCATTCTTGCATGCTCTTTGTTCCTGAACAGACGCTTCAGCCGTGGTATTATAGGAAAATACCACATCACCTTAGTAGGAATCCTTTTCTTCGAGGGCCGTCCGTCAACTTCGCCTGGATCATCTCGTCTGATCTTGTATCGAAGTGCTTTACAAACCGAACATGCTTCTAGGTTCTCGTACTCCTCACCGTGGTAGAGGATACAATCGTTAGGACATGCGTGTATCTTCGTACTCCAGTCCTAGAGGGCGGACTAACTTCTTAGCCTCGTACATTGATTCCGGCAATTCGTTTCTTCCCTGGAAGAATGTTCTTCACGAGTTTTAGTAACTCACCAAATGCCTTGTCATCGACACCATTTTTGGTCTTCCATTGTAAGAATTCCAGCGTGGTACCTAACTTTTTGTGCCCCTGTTCACACTGGGTACAAGGACCTTTTGTGGTCCGCCAACATACGCTCCAATTTCTGCACTTCCTTTACGCCTTCGCGAGTCCCCGTACGTCGCGCAACATCGACCAAGGTCATCGGCACCGTCGTTTTCTTCAAGATCCCCGCCCGCCTCGCCCACCGTATTCTCTTCAAACCCACCGTATTGACCATAGTCCGAGATGTTGTCGTCGTCTTCTTCATCTTCTTCCATTGCAACCCCCACCTCTCCGTGCGATGTCCAAGAATTGTAGTGAGGCATGAATCCCGACCAAACAAGTGGGCATGAATAATTCTTGATGTAGAATACTCCTTCTCGTTTTTGCACTTTTTACATGGACAACGTATGAAACCCTTATGCTTGTTGGCATCGGCCACACTCAAAAATAATGGACGCCTTGAATAAACTCTCTCGACCGTCGATCCGCGTTGTACATCCATTGCCGATCCATCTACATGGAATGCACAAAAATCGTAAGAAAATTCCACGAAATTCAAATGATTTAAATATAACATCAATACTTATATGTATATAATCGGACAATTATTATATACTAATCCAATATACGTAATGTGTTGTTCTAAAAATAGAATTATTTTTAAAAGGTCTTTTAAAGTGATAAGCATAAAATTAATTAATTATTTTGCATCTATTTTAAAAGGTCCTTTGTCATCTATTTTATAACTTTTTTGTCCAAAAGATTCTCTCTCATCATTTTTCATAAATATTTTTTGAGATAAAATTGTACGGACTAAATTCCTATAACTTACGTGCTAAGCTTACTTTTCTTCCTCTTTATTTTCCCCAACTTTTTCTCAACATAATATAATGTGCTTAGCAAAATAATTAGTCCAAACAAATTTTCTCTCTCCTCATGTTTACAAAAAAATCTAGAGATGATTAATGTATAGAAAAAAACCGTAAAATACAAAGTGCTAAGCATAGATCATAAGAGGAAGAAGTTGCTAACCTTGTAGATAGCAAAGATTTGTGTATTATCACCAAAACAAAATCACAAAAATTTTGGCAGCACCTCCCTCTAGCTAGAGAAAAATTTTGAAGACAAGTGTAGCAGCTCGGGCCGGAGGAGGAAGAAGGAGTATAAAAGCAAGCCATCTTTAGTTCGGTTGGTGTTACCAACCGGCACTAAAGATCAAAATTATCTTTTAGTGCCGGTTGGTAACCTCAACCGGGACAAAAATAGCATCTTTTGTCCCGGTTGGTAACACCAACCGGACTAACGATGGTGTCAGTCGAACCCGCGAGCGCGGGCATCTTTAGTCCCGTTGGTAGCACCAACCGGACTAGAGGTAGCATCTCTAGTCCCGGTTGGTGTTACCAACCGGGACTAAAGATTCCTGGCGCTCTGACACGCTCTGACAATATTTGAACCGGGGCTAGAGGTGATCTTTAGTCCCGGTTCGTGACACGAATCGGGACGAATGTTCCTAGAGAGCCGTTGAATTTTTAAACAGGGACTAGAGATGATCTCTAGTCCCGGGTGTTAGGTCCTATAGATCACTAGTCACCGATGCTAAGTGGGTTCAATCGGGTAGATCATTAGTAGCACATTAGAGAGAAGATTAGGGTTACCGTGGAGTGAGAGCTTGAGGACCGCCCGTCGGCCATGGTGGTCGTGCGCCGCCGAGGTGCGTCGGTGTAGATGTCGTCGGGCGCGGTGGTGGCGCTTCCCGTCGCTACTGCGCCCCGCGGTTTAGATCGGCTAGGGTTTTGTGGGTGAGGTTGGTGGTGGCGGCGATCCTCGTGTCGTGTGCCGCCCCGGCCCTCACCCCTTTTATATGGCGCAGGCGATAGGGGCCCACCAGCCACAGGAGGCTGGGCGCCCCGATCAGGCGCGGTCAAGGATCCCCGTTGGGCCGTTGGGCCCAACGGGAGGAGATCAATTCTAACATTCTCCCCCTTGATCTCTTTACTATTACTTTTAACCTTTGTCTGTTTCATCACAAATTAACGCATAGAGCATATCTCATCGTCACGGTCAATCGCCGATAGATTCAATAGCCACTATACACATCTCGTTCGAAACGTATACTTTATAATTTAACTTTTGGGCCCCGAGTCCGAATCATAAGGCTTCCCTTAAACCCATGCCGGCTACATGTTCCTTGAACAAATTGGGTGGTAGGCCTTTCGTTAGCGGATCCGCGAGCATTTTTCATCTTTATATGCTCGAGACTTATTGTTTGATCCTGACTTTATCCTTCACAACATAATACTTTATGTCAATGTGTTTGGCAGCACCACTTGACTGATTGTTGTGAGAGTATAGTACTGCAGGTTCATTGTCGCAGTATAACTTTAGTGGTTTCTCAATACTGTCAACCACTCTCAAACCGGGTATGAACTTCTTTAGCCAGTTCACCTGCCCCGTGGCCTCATAACATGCTATAAATTCGGCATACATTGTAGACCCTGCAGTGATGGTCTGTTTAGAGCTTTTCCATGAAATAGCTCCCCCTGCAAGAGTGAACACGTATCCGGATGTTGACTTTGTTTTATCTGTGGCAAAATCAGAGTCTGAATAACCCACTATTTGGAGTGAGTCAGATCTTCTGTATGTCAACATAAGGCCTTTCGTTCCTTGCGCATATCGCAGGACTTTCTTTACCAATTTCCAGTGCTCTGGACCTGGATTGTTTTGAAATCTGCCAAGTAACCCGGTGACAAAAGATAGGTCAGGTCGTGTGCACACTTGTGCATACTGTAGGCTTCCTACAGCCGAAGTATATGGCTTTGACTTCATTTCATCGAGGTCGAACTTATTTTTGGGGCATTGCCATTCCTCATATCTTTCGCCCTTCACTATAGGAGCAGGCGTAGCACTGCATTTCAACATGTTGAATTTCTTCAATACCTTTTCTATATATCTCTTTTGGGACAATCCCAGTGCATACTTTCTTCTATCTTGGTGAATCTCTATACCCAAAACATATGACGCTTCACCAAGATCTTTCATGTCAAAGTTTGAGGACAAGAATTCTTTTGTTCCCTGTAGAAGACTAATATCACTACTTGCCAGTAGAATGTCATCCGCATACAGAATCAAGAATATGAATTTCCCATTCTTGAACTTTGTATAAATGCAGTTGTCCTCAATGTTTTCTTGGAAACCAAATTTTTTTATGGTTCCATCAAACTTCAAGTACCACTGTCTCGAAGCTTGTTTTAATCCATAAATGGATCTATTTAATCGACATCCCATATTCTCTTTTCCTTTCATGACAAAACCTTTTGGTTGTGCCATATAGACTCTTTCTTCTAAATCTCCATTTAGAAATGCCGTTTTTACATCCATTTGATGTAATTCCAAGTTGTAATGTGCCACTAGTGCCATTATTATTCTGAAAGAATCTTTACAAGAGACAGGAGAAAACGTCTCATTGTAATCAATTCCTTCTCTTTGTGTGAATCCTTTTGCCACAAGTCGCGCCTTAAACTTTTCTATATTCCCTTTGGAGTCACATTTTGTTTTGTATACCCATTTACAGCCTACTGTTTTGGCTCCTTTAGGAATTTCCTCCAAATCCCAAACGTCTTTTAATTTCATGGATTTCATTTCATCTTCCATGGCTTTCAGCCATTTGGATGAGCGGGCGCTTCTCATGGCCTCTTCATATGAGGCAGGATCATCCTCTATATGAGACTCTTCTGTGTTATACACCTGATAATCATCAGGTATAGCTTTTCTTCTTACTCTTTCAGACCTTTTAGGGGCCTCAACATTTGGCACATTTTCTGTTTGAGACTCTTGTGAAGTCTCCTGATTTGGCACATCTTCTATTTGAGGCTGTTATTGCTCCTCATGTGTGGTAGTGTTTTCTGATGGATCCTGAAGGACAGGTTCCTCATTTCTATTCGTTTCCACCACAGGAGAGCGAACAACAGGTGTTGGAGCCGCAACATCAGACATTGCAGGCGCAACATCAACAGGTAGTGAGAAGAAAGGTTCCCGAATCGTCGAAGTGGGTATATATTCCCGCTTCTCCTCAAGATCAATCACTCGAGCTACCGTGCTCCCCTCATCATTTCGTCTTCTAAGAAGACAACATGTCTCGTTTCTACAAACTTTGTATAACTGTCGGACAAGTAGAAACGATAACCTTTCGATCTGTCGGATAGCCAATGAAATCATAACTGACTGTTTTGGGATCCAATTTTCCAATGTTTGGCTTAAATACTTTAGCCTCCGCAGGACTCCCCCACACACGGAGGTGAGCTAGCGAAGGTACACTTCCGGTCCACAGCTCATACGGTGTTTTGGGCACCGATTTGCTAGGTACTCTGTTGAGAATATGAACGGCGCTTTTTAACGCCTCCATCCATAAACCCAATGGTAGGGTGGAGTAGCTCATCATGCTACGCACCATATCCATTAAGGTACGGTTACGTCGTTCAGCCACCCCATTCTGTTGAGGCTCGCCCGGTGTAGAATATTGGGCGACTATGCCATTTTCCATTAGAAACCTTGCAAAAGGTCCTGGGACTTGTCCATAAGGAGTATGCCGACCGTAGTACTCCCCCCCACGATCGGATCTTACTATTTAAATCCTTTTATCATGTTGATTTTCAACTTCAGCTTTGAATATCTTGAATTTATCCAATGCTTCCAATCTTTCTTTAATTGGATAAATATAACCATATCGGGAGTAATCATCTGTGAATGTTATGAAAGAGTCATAACCATCCACACTCTTCACAGGAAATGGACCACAAATATCTGTGTGAATGATCTCTAATGTTCCTGCGCTTCTATTTGCACCTTTTTTAATGTGCTTTGTATATTTTCTTTTGATGCATTCTATGCATTGTTCTAAATCTGAGAACTCCAGTGGAGGAAGAATTTCATTCTTAACTAGTCTCTCTATTCTCCCCTCGAAATGTGGCCTAAACGACAGGCTGCCACAATTTCGATGAGACATTAGGAGTTCTCTTTCTTTTCTTGTTTTCTTTTGTCAATGAGGACCCATCATTTACATCATTTGCATCATTGCATAGAACATTCACACTTTTATGCATAGGCATCATATAAAGTTTGTCTCGTCGGAAGGCGAGACCCACACATTCATTATTATGAATTATACGACATTGTACTTTATCAAAATAACAATAATAGTCATCTTCTGCCAAACATGGCACACTAATCAAGTTTCTATGCAAAGATGGGACATGAAAAACATCTCGAAGTGGAAGGATAAAGCCGTTATCAAGTTTGAGATTGAGATTTCCGACGGCTTCAACTTTCACTTCAACTCCATTTGCGACTTTAACATTGCTTTCGCTTCTTTGCGTAGTCCTCGTCAAATGGAATCCTGTAAGGAGTTGGAGGCATGAATAGTTGCTCCGAATCGATCCACCATATGGATTTCGAATAACTAGCATACAAGGATTCATTTACAAAAGTGATAAAATTCTTACCTTTCTTTGCCATTATCATCTTTAAGAAATCGGGACAATCTTTCTTGAAATGTCCTTCCTTCTTACAAGAGAGGCACCGGTTTGTCCCCACCGTAAATTGCTTTTGCCGAGGTTGGTGCTGACCTTGTGACTTTTGAGGCTATTTGTCCTTTTATTGAGACGGTCTATAGTTCCTTTTCTTTGGGCTACCAACGTAGTTGATAACGCCACCATTTTTGGGCCTAATTCTCTCCTCCTCTTGTACACATTGTGCAAGAAGAGTATCAAAGGTCCAGTTCTGGGTGCACATTGTAGTTGAGAATGAAAGCATCAAACTCCTTTGGCAATCGAGACATGATCAGGTGAACCAAAAAGTCCTCCTTTACATCCAAGTCCCATTGCTTTAGTCTTGCATTTTGTGCACTCTTCGTAGGATAAAATCCCTAATGCCACCTTCGTACATCGTCCGTGACAAGGTCCTTTATGAGTCTTGTGGTATGAGTCTTTGAAGAACCAGTGAATGGGTCTTTATCCTTTCTAGATACTCAAAGACATTGTCGGTCTACGGAATTGAGCCTACAATAGCTCGCAATTGTATTCTTTACCACAGCCATACATTTCTTGTTGGCTGAGGCCCACTTTGTCTTTTCAACTATATATAGTTGTCTAAGGTCAGCATTTTCTTTTTCTCTTTTTTCAAAGTCAGCATTAGACTCGTGTTGCCTCGACTAATGCAAGCGAGACTCTATAGGACAGGTGTGGTTAGCACCGTCCACCTCTCCCAAGATAAATGCAAGGTCGAGCTTTCTTTTCCATTCACTGTAGTTATCTCCTTGTAGAGTCGGGATATCTTTTATGCATCCCATCAAGGAGTAACCTCCTGAAAAATGATCATGAAAAGTGAGAAACAGGATATCACATAACTTTCCTATGCATTAAGCCTACATCACCGTTGGGCAGAAAATAGGCATAATACATGGCATGATATTGCAATTAACAACGTTGGTCGAAAATAGCAACATCATGTACCATAAATGAAATTCCTAAAATTTGAAATTCTCCCGTTGGTTCGAAATTCAATTTTAGAAACGTCAATTTCAACAATATTTGTCAATTTTGCAGCGGAAACTTTAAACACAATAAAATTCAATAAAACTATACACAAATTCAATAAAATTTATATATTTTTCTTTTTCCTCCCTTTTTTCTTCCTTTTTCCTTTTTTTCTTCCTTTTCCCGGCCCAAAAGCTTTCTCGCTCGGGCACACGGCGCACGGGCTCGGGGCCCAAGAACCGATGGCCGGGCCGCCGAATCGGTCCAAACCGAGCCGCACGCCCGCGCGTTGATCTCGGCCGTCGGATTCATCCGACAGCCGAGCGGCTTCTGGGACGCATAAAGGGAACGACCCTGGCGGAAACCCTAACCCTAACTAGGGTTTGCGAAATCCCGCGGCCGGCCGTGCCGCCGCATCACCGCCGCAGCTGCCTCCTTTCGCCGCGGCCGCCACGGCCGGCGAGCCATCTCTCGTCTCCCTCTCTCCTCCGCGCGAACAGCACGGGGAAGCGCACAGGGAAGACGGTGGCGCCGCCTGGGCCTGCGCCGGCGTGCGCGTGCACCCTCGGGTGCGTGCGCCGCCGTCGACCGGCTCCGTCGCGGCACCCTTTTCCCCGGCGGCAAAACCGACGAGGTAAGTATGCCCTTTCCTCTTTACCTTTTCCGATCCGATCGGATCCATTTCTATTCTTTTCGGATTTTCAAAACCCTACCTAGATCGATGAACTAGAAGGCTCTGATACCATTGTTAGGTCCTATAGATCACTAGTCACCGATGCTAAGTGGGTTCAATCGGGTAGATCATTAGTAGCACATTAGAGAGAAGATTAGGGTTACCGGTGGAGTGAGAGCTTGAGGACTGCCCGTCGGCCATGGTGGTCGTGCGCCGGCGAGGTGCGTCGGTGTAGATGTCGTCGGAGCGCGGTGGTGGCGCTTCCCGTCGCTACTGCGCCCCCGCGGTTTAGATCGGCTAGGGTTTTGTGGGTGAGGTTGGTGGCGGCGGCGATCCTCGTGTCGTGTGCCGCCCCGGCCCTCACCCCTTTTATATGGCGCAGGCGACAGGGGCCCATCAGCCACAGGAGGCTGGACACCCCGATCAGGCGCGGTCAAGGATCCCCGTTGGGCCGTTGGGCCCAACGGGAGGAGATCAATTCTAACACCGGGTGCAACTTAAACCGGGACTACTATGATTTTTGCCACTTCAACCAATGATTGTTTCTCCAGTAGTCTAGGAGATAAGCGTGTTGTTCGAGATCGATGATGGTCAGCCATACTGCATACTATTTTCTGTGTGATTCTGTTGATTATCGATTTGTTCTTGAGCAATCTTCTTCGCTGACTATTTCTTCATATCCTGTATTTTGAATAGCTATTCTTTATACCCAGCAAAGTTTCTAGACTAGATCGCAGGAGACAGACGTCGAAACCATCTGCTTCAGACAAGCAAATGCTCTTCAACTTCTTTTCAAATACTGCATTATCAACATGGACGTTCAACCTCTTTATGATTTCTGCTAAATTGCCTAGAGAGAACATCCAACCAAGTGTCGTTCCTTCACGAAGCACTGGAGAACAATGCTGAACCTGATGAAAATGTGGTAGTGGCACTTTACTAAATATTTCCATTGCCTCAATATTTGCCCACTTTGGAGAAGTCTTCACAAATGAAGTTCAACAGAAGCCAAGGATTCTGAAGCCACTTTAGTATCATCAGGCATTACCGGAAACCTCGGAAGAAATTCTTCATTAGACTCTTGCTCCACACTCATTTCATACACATGAAATTTGGTTATTTTATTCTCATCTTCAGTTGAAGAATCAGAAGATAACAAATTCACAACACCAGAATTATCTAATGTCGAAGTTGCAGGCAGTATGATGTTATCTGGACAAAGATCTTCTATTCCACTCTGTTGATTAAATCAGCAATGCCACTTTCTTGTTGACCTGAATTAATATGAGGCATCATGATATAGGCATTCACCATATACTCACTCCATCCAAAAGTGTTAAAGACTTAATTCATTTTCAGATTTTTTCCAAATAAGATGGTCATATTTGTAGTCTCCATACATAAGTAAAGAGATATATTAAATGGTTGATCAGAACCCGAACAATCATCTTAATACTCAATTGCTCACATACATTCATATATTTCTTAATTTTTGTTACATACAAGATGGGTTATTTTTTCCTTGGTATTAGTGACAAAAGTAAATATGTCTAACACTTTTGAATGGAGGGAGTACGATAACACTTTTTTAGTACCGAGCACACATACCTTCATTGTCCTCTAGTGGAGTTGGGCCAATGAGACTAACTGTATTTTTTTTAAGAAATTCCATTGCCAGCAATTACATCGGTAGACAATTCATCATGTTCACCATTGAAAATCACCATAGTAGCTGCAACATTTTATTAGTTAGCAACTTGTTTTGAGTTTTCTGTATTGTGTTTTTTGGATTTTATCATGGTTTTAGTAGTATAAAACTTACGTTCTTAAGAGAGAGCTGCAATCTTGTTGCTTAATTCCCTCAATTGTTTTGTCGCTTTGTTTTTCTTTATCTGCATTTTGAGTGTAGAAGGTAATAAAGAAAAATGATAATTCAATGCTCAAAAGTGTTAGGTTTAAAAGAGTTAACAGAAGCTCCTGAATGTGAAAAGAACTCTAGTTTTAGGATTCGTCCCTAGTTCCTCAAGTGATTGTAAACGAGCACACTCTTTTGTTTTTCTGCACGTGTCAATTCCAGCAAAAGATCCAAAGTTTAATCTATTTCCAGCATTTGCAATCAGATGACAGCCTTCATCAGTTGATTGATTTTCCTGATCAGTTGATGCCTTTTTTTTATCCTTCAATTATGCCAAAATCTGGGTTGGGCGATTGCATTGCTAAAAGTGGACCGTTTGGGATAGGATCACTGTCATTACACGATGCCAGGGCAGCAGGAATTGGCTTTTTTCGAGAAGTTAATTGAGGCCCTCTAGTGATAGGCTTTTGAAATGGAAAAGGTATCACATCATATAGAGAAAATTTTAATTCAAAAGGAGAAACAGAGATACCGTAGCAGTAGGAAACTGAAAGTCTTTTGCTTATACTGATATTGATCTACAATTTTTAAGAGTTAACATTATGTATGACCTTTGTGTAAATCGGTGAAAAGAGTGTAGACCCTAACACTACAACTTAAAGTAATATTTCAAATATGTCTCTAGGTTTTTTACATTTTCTTGTGCATCAATATTTGTGCAGACATACAAATAACAACGCATACAGTGAATAGCAGGACTACTAAGGCCAAGGGGATTGAAAAAGGATAGGTGGCTGGTGCAATACTACAATTAGTCCTGCAAATAGTGCACATACAACTATGATTACATAAACACTTCCATTTGTTATACGATGCACATTAAAGGCAGAATTTTAAGCATTCCATCATCATCTAAGGAAAAAACAACAACAAAAGTATTGCAGAAAAAAAAAGTAAAGAATATGTACTATCTTTACCTCTGTTGCGCACGGTATCCATTTTGTACCATTCCAGTCAAACCATGGTCTCAACTTTGTATCTTCAAGTGTCAATACGTCCACACCGTCCATAGTTGTTGTCTGACTCTTCAAATTAATAACAAACTTCTTGTCAGATGGACTACGAGCCTTAAAAAAAATCCAAGCCACCAGCTACCTTCATGAAAAACTTCTACACGAGCATATGGAGAAAATATGTATTTCGAGCCCATACAAATGATTGTGCGTGCGGGCCGAATATATCGAGAATCAACAATTTTAGTGACCAGCTCCCCATTATCTCGAACAAGCCTATACTGTACTAAGAAATTTGTGGAAGCAATCGCTTTCAGAACAGTAGCTGGACTCCAAGGCTCGCTAAGGCTTTCTACAGATAGACACACTTCAACTTGGTCTCCCTCTCTAAATGTTGGACTTCCATCGTTGTTGCACATAACAAGAGCATAAAACCATAAGGTTAAATGTTTCACCTCAACGTAACACAACAGTTTACTTGACATTTCCTTCTTTTGATACAAAGGTTTTATTTTGTTAGTGATAATTCAACTCTTTCACTCAACCATCGTCAAATTTACATTAACACTAGCCAAATGTCCATTCTTTGCTACGGATAGAAAATTTAGTGTTATATATCTTTTTTTATAGGGAATGTTCACCTTAATTCGATTTTGCATGTGGCTATCTATTAGAATTCTTAATATTAAGAAGTTCAATGGGTAATTTGCAAAATTTTCAATGGAAGTAGGTGGGGTGGCAGATTTACCACCATCACCACTACCTTCTTTTAAAAAATTATAGAGATTTTTTCTCTATAGGAAATGTTCAACTTAATTCAATTTTAGATGTGGCTATCTAGTTAGATTTGACTGATTCTTAATATTAAGAAGTTTAAAGGGTAATTTGTAAAATTTGCAATGGAAGTAGGTGGGGTGATAGATTCAGTGTACCACTACTAATTTCTTTTAAAGGAGCATAGATAATGAAAAAGAAGTTGTCACAAGATGCATATACTATAGGCATTGGGTTTTTCTGACAAATCAGCATAATCCATTCCATATATTGATGGTACCGATACCAATACTACACAGAAGATCTACCAACTAACAAAAGATCTATAGTGTCTTGGACCAATCATGGAACAACATATAGAGAGTCCATACTTTATTAAGACTTGTTGTCCTACAGAGTTTAATGCTACAGATGTTATTCAATAATCTATGTCCGATGTAAGCTATTAACTCTTTTTGCATAAGTTGTTTGCGGGGCAAATATGGTACATGTTATCTCTTAATCAGTTAAACAAAGTCAACAAAAAATATATGTTTTTAGATAATGAAAGCTTTATTGATCTCAGTCAATTACATCAAGATGATCCAATTGCCCTGAGAACACTCCCGGCCTCGGCATAGCTAAGGTGCACACAACCAAAACACACACTCATACACTAAAAAAAGGAGATCATATGGAGTATTAAGGACCATCAATCCTAAGACTCCTAGACCACCTTGTCCAATCATTGACAGGCCACACCCACCAGGTCCTGCAAACCAGGCTTCTGAAGAATAACTCATGTACGGAGTCAATGGGTAAGTAAGGAAATAACCTGCAAAAGAGATAAAATGGTTTTTTAATCAACAACCACATCATTCCTGCATAGCCAAATGGACCAAAAAGTAGTCGCTGCTCGTAACAGGACAAGTGGCTTCATGTCATTTGGTACTCTACCCAGCCAACCCCCAAACACGTGTGCCGAACTATGTGGTGGAGGGATTCTTGACGCAATATGTAAGATGGACCAAACAAAACAGGCGAAATGGCATTCATAGAAAAGATGTCTAAGTGTCTCATCTTTGTGACAGAAACAACAATTCTTACTGCCCTGCCAATTTCATTTGGTTAAATTATCCTTTGGCAACACTACTCCATTGCACAAATACCAAAGGAAAATTTTTACTTTCAGTGGCATTTTAAGTTCCCAGAGATTCTTATTAATATTAGGAATATCAGTGTGTATCAAAGCTAGATAATGGGATTTCACCGAAAACTCCTCATTTAGAGTCAAGTTCCAACAAAATTCATCTTGTTCTTGACCTAACTTTATATTAGCGATGTGTGGCCATAAAACATTCCACGCCACTAATTTTGATCCTATAAGATCTCTTCTCCATGAAAAGTTTGGAGGATTGCCTTCAAAGACTTCGGAAACAGTGACTCGTTTACGCTTAACAATATTGTATAGGCAAGGATACCGATTGTCTACGGGATGATTGGCAGTCCTCCAAGGGGGTTACCCAAGGAGATGAAAGAGTGGTCGAGATGTCTTACCGATGGGTCTGATGGTCGACTAAAACATTAAGCGACCCAAGATTTTAGACAGGTTCGGCCCTCTCGGAGGATAACAAGCCTACGTCCTATGTTCTTTGTTGGGTTGGAATACGATCAAAGTTTACAAGATGAGACCGAACTGAACCCAGAGCTAACCCAGTCCGAACCCCTTGCCTGTGCGTCCTGTCATCCATTTTATAGTCCAAGGAGGCGGTTACAAAGGAGACTTGGGGCTCAAGAAAGCTTGGTCATAAAGTAAATGCAAGTACAAAGATATCGTGAAAAGTGAAATTGAATCGTTTTGGACTCTGTTCGCTGTGGGCGTCTTGTGCATTGCCTTTCCTTGGGATCCACCGTCCACTAGTGCCCTATGCGCAGTGCTGTTAGATAATGTCCTTCCTTACCAGGTGGTCTCCTGTTTGTCATGTCCGCGAGCCTTATTAAGGAAGCCTCGCTTCCGAGGATGGGGCTTCTCTTTTAGGGTCGGGACAAAGAATTGAGGTCGAGAGGAGCGGACTGGGGTCGGACCCGGGGGCAGGGGTCGGGACGTCCGACCTTGCATAAGGTCGAGCCACTGACACCGACCTGAGGTCCATTGGTTTGCTTCAGCCGGTCTTATTTCCCTTGCGTGGGCTACCCTGGGGTGATATCCCCCATAGCAACCCCCCGAGCCTAAGGATGAATGGGACATCCATTCTTAGGGTCCGAATTCTTCCAGGTCATAGTCCCCAGCGGGTTCGCGAAGCATCTTGAGCATGCTTTGGCAGGTGCACTACCCAGGTGCACCTGCCAGGTGTAGCCCCCGAGTCTGGGGTTGAATAGTACGTCCAGCCCTAGGGTCAGACTGTAGCATCATTTTTCACCCATCTTCGGATTAAGCCATCGCCCGGAGGCTGATGGTGGTCAGCCGAGGTTGGCTAGTCATAGCCCGGAGGCTTATGACCGCGTCAGCGAGGCCATAGCCCAGATACTGATGGCGATTGGCGAGCTTGGCAAGTCCACTGCCCAAAGGTTGATTGTGGTTGCCGAGCTCATCGGGACCACTGCTCGAAGGCTAATGGTGGTCGGACGAGGTCGACTAGTCATAGCCAGGAGGCTGATGAGTGTGTCGGCATGGCCATAGCCCGGAGGCTGATGGCGATCGGCGAGCTCGGCAAGTCCACTGCCGAAGGCTGATAGTGGTCAACTGAGGTCGGTTAGTCATAGCCCGGAGGATGATGACTGTGTCGGCAGGGCCATAGCCCGGAGGCTGATGGCGGTCGGCGAGCTCGGCAAGTCCACTACCCGAAGGTTGATGGTGGTTGTCAAAATTGTCGGGACCACTGCCTGGAGGCCGATAGTGGTCGGCTGAGGTTGGCTATTCATAGCCGGGAGGCTGATGACTGCGCTGGCAAGGCCATATCCCGAAGGCTAATGGCGATCGACGGGGCCGAAGGAAGATCTCGAGAGGCTGGTCGTCGGGCAATTGCCTGACCCCGGGGCATGCGTTGAGCACGTGGGGCTCTGATGGTTTGAGCAGTGCACCCATCAAGGCCGTCAAGACCGGGGTTATGTAACGGCTGATCATTCATCAGGTTCCCTTTCCTTTATGCCGAGGCTGACGTTGAAGGCATTTATGCCACAATGGAGCTGATGGTGGAGGAGATCGTTGCCGACATGGCCTTGTAGCTTAGAGCACACTGAGCTATGTGTAAAATCTTTAACCCCTTTTGTAATAAAGTATTTGCTTTTGCTATGGAACAGACTTTCAACTTTCAGTTCCTGTCTTTGATTCGCAATATGTCCGACTATCGTGCTCAAGCGACTTAGGATCTCGTCGGAACCGAACCGGAGATTACCTAGTCGGGCTCAGGCAACCTAGTCTTTTTGGGGATAGCCGACCCTCCGCTACGTATCTGATTTTGCTACCCGTGCGACTTAGGCCCTCAATGGAATGAACCCGAAGGGTTCCTAGTCGAGCTCGAGCGAGTTAGCCTCTTACATTGCGGGTTGGCACGTGAAGAGACAGCCGCCCATTCGCCTCGTGTCTGACCTTCGAGGTCGAGTGACTTGGGGCCTCAACAGACGGATCCAGGGGACTCCCAGTCAAGCTCGAACGACTTAGCCATATACAAAATGAACAAGCGAGCGGGGAGATAGACGATCACTCCATGCGTGTATGACCATCGTGGCAAGCGGCTGAAGCCCACAGCGGAACGAATTCTGGGAGATCTCTAGTCGAGCTAGGGCTAGTTAATCGTTTACGCAGCGAGTGAACATATGGTCGATGACCAACTATTCATTGTGTGTCTGACTTTCGAGGTAGGGCGGCTCGAGCCATCAACAGACCTTAGTCCGGGTGGACTCCGAGTCGAGCCCAGGCAACTTTGTCGTGTACACAGGATATAGTCGTTAGGAGCCCCGAGCCCATTTGCCTGGCACCCGACCGACTCATGATCAGTCTCAACCCTAGCCAGCCTCAGGAAGGGGACCGGACCCTAGCACGAGGGACGTCAGGTCAAGCCATCAAGTTCGATCGAATGGGCAAAGAATGAGCCCCCGAATAGCTCAAGCATAGCAGGCGAACTCCTCTTCCAAAGAACCCCTGGCTACACAAGCGGGGGCCGCGTTGCTCAGGACTGGCCGTGAGCATTTTCGAGGAAGGGGTCAGGTTGGCTGCCGATGCTACCCGGGAGGGCTACCGAGCCCCCGAGTTATTCGGGGGTCGAAAGGAGATGACCTATAGACATATCAATGAAGAATTGAAATTGCTTTATTGAAGGGATTAATGGCTAGGTACTTAGCTGTTCAAGCGTAGAATCGGCGTAAGCGCTCGATGTTCCACGAAGAAGCTTGACCTGCGTGATCGCACGCTCCAGTATGCCAGAGGACCCCCGGGAGAGGGTGAGGCGGCTGAAGTCGTCGGCGCGGAAGACCGAGCTCCCGAAGACAAACGTCGTCCCAGCGAGTGTCGTGAAGTCGGTGGAGAAGAAAACAGCCAACAAACTGCTTGGAACAGTGAAGATGCGCCCCTACATGGCGCGCCAACTGTCGACGGGATGGCCGGCAGTCCTCCAAGGGGATTACCCAAGAAGGTGAAAGAGTGGTCGAGGCGTCATACCGATGGGTCTATTGGTCAACTCAAACACTAAGCGAGCCAAGATTTTAGACAGGTTTGGCCCTCCCGAAGGATAACAAGCCTACGTCCTGTGCTCTTTGTTGGGGTGGAGTATGATCAAAGTTTACAAGATGAGACCGAACTGAACTCAGAGCGAACCCAGTCCGAACACCTTTCCTGCACGTCCTGCCATCCCTTTTATAGTCCAAGGGGGCAGTTACAAAGGGGCCTTGGGGCTCAAGAAAGCTTGGTCATAAAGTAAAAGGCAAATACAGAGATATCCTGAAAAGTGAAACCAAATCGTCTTGGACTCTGTTCGTTGTGGATGTCTTGTGCGCTGCTTTTCCTCGGGATCCGACGTCCGCCAGTGCCCTGCGTGCAGTGCTGTTAGATGATGTCCTTCCCTGTTGGGTGGTCTCCTGTTTGTTCTGTCCGTAAGGCTTATCAAGGAAACCTCTCTCTCGAGGACGGGGCTTCCCTTTAGGGTTGGGGCAAAGAATTGAGGTCGAGAGGAGCGGACTGGGGTTGGACCCAGGGGCAGGGGTCGGGACGTCCGACCTTGCTTGAGGTCAAGCCGCCGACCCCAGCCTAAGGTCCATCAGTCCGCTCCAGCCGGTCTTGTTTCCCGTGTGTAGGCTACCCTGGGGTGATATCCCCCACACCGATCTCTCATAGTTGCATTTCCTAACCATTTATCTTCCCATAACTTAATTTGTGAGCCATTTTTTATCATGAAGGAACCAAAATGAAGAAACTTTCATTTTACCTTCATGAGACTAGCCCAAAAATATGAAATCTCCATCTTTCCACTCAACTTGTGAAAGGGGCTTATCACCCAAATATGTGTTACATATTATTTATTGCCAAACACTATCTGTGGTGAGAAACTTGAAAAGCCATTTACTAAGTAGGGCTATGTTCTTAATGTCTAGATCATGAATTCCTAAGCCCCCTTGTTTCTTGGGTCGACACAAAATATTCCATCTAGCGAGGCTATACTTCTTCTTCTCACCATCACTTTGCCAATATAAAAAAAATGTATGTGTTGAGGGATAATATTATTTGAACATAAAAGGGCAATAACAGACAAAAAAAGGAGGAAATAATCATAAACATGCAATCACTGTGTGAGCCCACCATGGTTGTCTTCCCAAGCACCTGGAAGGCGATCTTGCTTGCCTCACCTTCTGCCATTGGAAATACCGCTGCCTCGCCAATCAACACATACATGAAAAAGAACTAAAGGTGTTCTTTTATCCCATTGCCCAACTTATACTCTTTGTTTTTCGAGTGCAAGCTTTCCACACTGCTAAATGATGTGATTTCTAGAAAAAAATTTATATAAAAGTTGCTTTAAAAATCATATTAATCTATTTTTAAGTTTTTAACTAATACTCAATTAATCATGCGCTAGCTGCTCCATTTTATGTGCCTAGAGGATTAGCCTAAAACCCGGTGGTGAAGCTCGTTGGACGGAGGTTGGCGAGTTGGCCAGAGGAAGGCCGTCGCCATCGCCAGAGGAAAGTTTCTCGCCCGCAACTTCTTGGGTCATTGAGTCTGTGTCTCCTCTTTACTGTCAAAAGAAGCTCACCAAAAGGAGGAGGAAGGGGCTCGCCGGAGAGAGGAGGAGGAGGAGAGGTTGTCATCATCGTTGTTCGTGAGTAGAGTGGACAACGACGATTTGTTTGGCAACTTGAGGAAAGAGGATTTAGAGTTTAGATGAGGAAATTGATGATGAGAGTAACATGGGAATTTAATTTTTAGTTTCAATCTCTTGTTTAATAGAGGTGGTGAGAATTATAGGGACTATAGTTGGAGAATAGATCTTAAATAAAAATGAATAGTTGAGATTTGTTTAGGCAACGTAAAAAAGAAATTTCCTTTCAATTATCACTCCCTGTTGAAAAGGAGAAAGTTCATCCCTCAATTCTTCATCCTAGATAATAATTATATGCATTTATAACCTAGCCGATACCGTAGGTCTAATATACATCGGCTAGTACTCCGATATATTTTATAAAAAGATATCAATCTGAGTTGAATGCGGTAACCCTAGATCAATCGGCTGTTGATGTGACTCAACAGGTTGATACCGGCTTAAGGCATTTAAATAGAATAAGATCTTAATATAAAAGGTAGTTTTAATACATCTAACAGTAATTAATACTAAAAGACAATTAAAACATGCAAGGCTGGCTAAAACTCTAGCGCTGTCTCTAATGATAAACATTAAACTGAACAGATCTTGATGGTTCTAAGAGCGACTTAATAGGTCGATTTGATGTAGCATTAAGTACAAAAAGAAAACATTAGATCTGTATAGGCTAATGATAATCCCTCGAGACGGTAGACCCGCCATATAAGCTAAACCAACCCCTAGATCTAGCTCTATCGGTTGTTGTCTTCAGAGAGAGATCAGCCGATTACAAGATAGATCTAGACATTCTTCTAGATTATATGTTGCGTATGATAAATCAAGCAGCTTATAACATCGAAACTAAAGTATCATGATGATGGAAGCTCTAACTCTGATGATACAAACCACTTGTAACAAGGAATTACCTTGTTCGAAGATCAAGATCGATGCAGCCCGAGCAAAAGCAAGAACTTGTCGAGTAAAATAAAAGGTTGGCGATGCGCCGAAGGTGTATTGATTGTGTTGTTATCTTTTCTACAAGTCCTCGGGTCTTATTTATTCCCAGATACATAATGAGTCCGTGACGGACATGATTTGTGGACCCCCGTTTTTGGAACGGGAATCTTTCGTGTTCATAGTACCATTTCCCTGGATCGAGTAGTTTGGTACTGTAACACCCTGAGGTGTTTTCCCCTTTTAAAAATCTAAAAGAAAAATTGTAAAAGAAAATTTTTGGAATTAACTGGAGAGAATTAATAATTTTAAAACCCAAATGTTAAATGGAAATGGCATGGTAGGATTTTTCCCAAATTCTACATGTCAAAATACGCTAACATGATTTTTAGTGGAATTTTCAGAGCACATGAAATAATTTTAAACCAATTAAAATCAAAATCGGAATAAATAAATCCCGGGAAAATCAGTTTTTCTCTCCTCCGTCCTTTCCCGCTCTTTTTCCGGCTGTGGGCCGCCGGCCCGAGTCGACGGCCCAATCTCTCCCCGCGCGCGGCCCGTCCTTTTTTCGCCCGCGTGTCCCTCTCCCTCTCCCCCTCGCGAGCCGACAGAAGGCCGCAGCCCGTTTAGCTCTTGCGCCGCGAACAAGTCCAGTTCGCCTCCCTCTTACCCCTGAACGCCAACAGGTGGGGCCCACCTGCCAGGCCGTCGTCCCCGACCCCGGCCGCCTCGGCGCCATTTCCGCCGCCTCCCTCCGCTTGGATCTCGCGCACCCGTTTTCCCCGCGCTCCGGGATCCCACCGCCTTAACTCCACACCGTGCCCGCCGCATTCAAAGCCCCGGTCGCCGCTCCGCGTGCCCTAATGGCGGATTCCATCCCCGGCCATTACTTCCCAAATCGCGCCGGCGAGAAATTCCGCCCTTATCCGGTCGCCATCGACCTCCCCATCCCTATTTAAGCACCCTCGTCCTTCCCGAGCTCCCCACGCTCTAACCCAAGACTCTCTCGCACTCGTTTGCCCCCGCATCGTGCGTCTTCGCTTCGGACCTCGCCGCCGAGCTGCGGCCGTGTTTTCCCACCGCTCCGAGGTGTCCCGAGTTCCGCCGACTCCTCTCCTCGTCGCCGGTGCCGTGCCGCTCGCCACCCTTCCCCGAGTGGTTCCCGCGCCTCCTCACCGTCCGCGCCGTCGCCCCTTCAACTCCGGCCGCACCGCGGTGAGCGCCTCCCTATTTCCCTCTCTGCCGAGTGCGCGCCACCGTTCGAGTGCTCACGGCTCCGCCCACGCGTGAGCCGCGGTGATTTCGCCACCCGCACCGCGCCCGAATGGCGCGGCCGGCCTTCGGCCGCCGTGCGCCATCGCGGCCGATCGCGCCGCCCGAACCCCTTCCCAGCCGTCCGATCTGCCTCGGCAGATTGGGGCCGTCCGTCCCCGCTGGCCCTCGTGGCACACCGCGTGGTCGCCGCGTCAGCGCCACGTGGTGCTCCGCTCTCCCTCTTGGTCCGTGGACCCGGTCCACCGTGGACCGGTGCTCCGCGGCCGATGACGTCATCGGCCGACGTCAGCCCTAGCGCCGACGCAATTCCGGATTTATTGCGCAATAAATTAATAAGGATTTTTCTGTTTTAGTAAAAACACGATAATCTTCTAAAAATCATATCTTTTCAATCCGACCTCAGTTTTAGCCCATTCAAATTTCATTAAACTCACAAAAATGCCAAGAATCCATTAAAAATGGTTTTGTTCCCTGTTTTAGTAGTTTTTTTGCCTGTTTTGTTGAAGTGCTTGTTTGTCCTGTAGACCCCGGTAGTCCCTCCGTCCCGGTTTTGTTTGAAGTCGTCGCGGAAGTCCCCAAGCCGAAGAGCAAGGCAAGTCATGCTATATTATTGATCATATTGCTCCCATTTTGCTAAAACACCTGTTTTACTCTATGAAGTTGCATGTTCTTTATACTGTCATTTCATGGGAAATAATACACCTTATGCTTAGTTTATGCCTTAGGTTTGACACACCAAACCCTTTGATAAAACTTGGGAAAATAATGTGATTAGATTCAGGACTAGGTTATGCTTAGCCTGGCTTAGTTTCACTAGCTCACTAAATGGGTCATTTTCTCACTTAATGTATCTCTCCCGGACTTATGTTCGGAGAATTAATGATTATAGATTCAGTGAACGGACTAATAACTAAAATATGCCAAATGGTGGGTGTGGGCGCTATGGTTTTGGTTACGGCGCCCATAGCAATTAAGGACCGGTTCACGGGACCCCTCGGGAGAATGACCGTGCAAACCACAAGCCGAAATGGGTAAGGTAGGTCCCGTAGTGTAGCCTCTCCTAGCGACGAACCCATCGGCAAGGGTGAGCGGGATGAAGTTTCAGTCGGCCCCGGTATAAGGGTTGCTGGGCTGCCGGATTCACCGAGGCACTCGGGGGGGCTGCCCACTCCCAGGGTCCGGGAGTGGGGGCGAAACCTTGGTGGGGTTCGCTTGGTTAGAGGGGGGTTATACGAAAGGTCCTATCACGGTTCCCTTTCCGGTACCGCGGTGGTATTTCGGCGCACGGGAAACCGTGTTGTGGGGTTGTGTCTTGTGGGTACGCTTGTACACCTCGATCGAGTAAATCTATTCGAATAGCCGTGCTCGCGTGATGGGGCGATCGACCAGAGCTCTCCGTGATTAGTCTCACACTTTTACACCCTAAGTTTTGGAACATGACTAGTATAGGTGGATGGTTTGGGCCTGTCGCAACGTGGGGATAACGTTGGACAGTGTTGGAGTCAAAATACTTTACTTACTCAATTTACTGTTGTTTTGATCGTGTTCAAAATTCTTATTGTTTGGAAAAACCCTTGTCGTTTGCGCAAAAGCAAACCTTAGCCAGACCTTTGTCTCCCCTGCATTCATTCTTCTCCTCTTCCGACGTGACTTGCTGAGTACGTGGAAGTAATCATCCTTGCTTCTTCACCAGAACCTGAGCCAGAGGTTGAAGAAGAAGATGAAGTGGAGTAGGCTTTGTCCTGCACTCTGGAAGCTGCCTGTGGAGTGGTCGAAGCCGCGTGGCCAGCATCAAGCTTAGGCTCAGGCCCTTTTTCTTTTTTCGTTGCTCTTTTGCAAACCCATCCCATCATTTTAAAATTTAGAGTCTAGCCAAGCGAAAGTCTTGTCACGATGCTCTATATCCGCGAGCACGGCTATTCGAATAGATTGATTCATTCACACTGCAGTGGATGTATACTTTACCCGTACTCCGCGACTGCCCAACAAATGAGCCCACGTCCCAACACATGAGACGGTCACGGCAAAGCCTTTCAATAACCTCACTTTGGCAGTACCCGCTCCATGAACTTAATTCCTCTTGCACTCTAGCCGTCCTTTTCTAACAGTGTGAGGAGTTCTGGCGCTCCCGGGGTAAGGGAAAACTTCATTCTTCAAGTTATAAATAAATTTCGATTTTCAATCATCCATTCCCAATCTTATCTCCTACATAAGAACCACTATGCAGGGGTACCGCCTCCGCTCGGCTATTTACTCCGCTAGGTCTATACCCATTCGAGAAGTACGGTTGTACTGGCTCGTTTCCCGGCTATCTCATGGCTCGGTCCTTAATTGACTAGGGTCGGCACTTGCCTTTTCTGGAATCCACCCAAATCATCCAGCCGCCCCAGTCTAAAACATTTGTTTGGTATTTTCAGTTTTCATCAAAACTCCTTTGATTATTCTCATGGCAATGTGGCGCTCATGTCTCCACATGTCGTATCTCAACTACCTTTCCCAAAGGTAGTTGCCCAAGCATATAGTTATTTGCAAAAGCATGAGTATGCATGAATCTAATAAATAGCATGGCTAAGCATTTTACCGAAGATATTCTCCGGTTGTATGTATCACATCGAGGATTACAAGGAATAATTCTAAAGGTAATCAATAACAAGGCATGGCATAACAAGTATAGATAATTCTTTGTGTATGGCATACATGTTTAAAGTTTAAAACAACATCATTTCGCAATTGGGATCAATATGTTCAAAGAGTGTGATGACTTGCCTTGCTCGCACGTTTGTTGAGTGGGGTCTTCGACGTAGTCAGTAGCTGCCTCTTCGGATGCTATCTATACGTGCGAAATAAAAGATTGAATCCAATTAAAATTCGATAAGAATGAATAAGGAATCAAGAAAAACCAAAAAGAGTACTCCAAAATATCTCCCTATGATTTTACCCGAGTTACGGAGGATTTTAGGGCAAAATCGATCGTATTGTCGAGTTACGGTTATCTAGGGTTTTTCGTAAAAAGAATCGATAAAGCGATGAGCGGAAATTCTTGCGAATGCTTGTTCAAAAAGATTTATTGATATTTCTTTTTAATGTATCCAAAAGATAGGTATAACTTTGAACTAAAAGAAAAGGTATATTAATTCTTTTGGAAAGGGTTTTCGTAAACGGAAGATTTTCCCAAAATTCGTATTTAGGGTTTCGTTTTATCTAAGAGAGAAATATCTGTGAAAACTACAAAATTTTGGCATAAATTTTCCCAAAATACTCCCAAAATATTCCCCAAATTTTTCTAAGATTTTTCCCTATTTTTTTCTAGTTTTTATTTTTCTTCTTTCTTCTTCCTTTCCCTAGACCGGCACTGTGCATTCTCTCTCTTCTCTACCCCTCGGCGTCTACCCCCCCTCTTCTCTACTGGCGCCCATGCCGAGCGGCAGCGATGGCGCGGCGTTCCTGGCCAATGGCGACCTCGGCGGCATGAGCTAGGGCCAAAAGTGGAATCATGGGGTAGTGACTAACCGGCGGCGAGCTCCGGTGACCGACGGAGGACAGCGAACGCGGCGTCGACGTGGCTCGGCCGATCCGGCACAACCCAGCGACGTTCCGACGTGGTCCGGCGATGGCAAAGGAGATAGGGGAGTGGGATGGTATCGGCAAGGTGTGGGGATGTGAAGGAAACTTGCTCCTCTATTTATGGGTGGCAATTGTGCATGGGAACGGAAGAACGCGCTGGCGAACAGCCGGTGTCCACGCGGCGGCGAGCGACCGGCCGCGCGTGCGCGCGCACGTCGCGACGACGTGGCTGTCGCGCGGCTGTCCTGGCGACACTGTGCAGACCAAGGCGTGACGCTGGTGAGCTGTGCGTGCGCGTGCGCGGGCTGTGCATGTACGGGCGAGCGTGGACTTCGGGAGCTCTCACGCGCGTACGTTGCCCGGCGGCCTGGCGAGCGGCATGGCGAGCACGGCGAGCGGTACGGCGAGCACATGCGCTGGCGTACGGGCGAACCCAGCGATGACATGGGTGCGCGTACGGCGTGGACTTTCGCGTTCGACGGAGTGGCGAGGCCGTTCCGACGAGCACTGTGTGTGACCGAGACCGACGGTCGGGGCGCGCACTGGTGCGGCGTCAGCGGCGTGGCGACGGCATGGCGCGGGCACGCGTGGCTCACGTGGTGCACAGGCGCGGGAGTGACGGTTGTTGTGCGGGGACGTGGTGACGCGGGCGACGTGGCGAGCGGCTGCGACGCGCGACGCGTGTCGCGCGCGCGAGAGGGCCCGGACACGGTCGAACACCTGCTGAGCTAATGAACAGTGCACCTTTGCTTTTTCTCCGATTTAATTTCCTCATTTTTCCCATTTCTATTTCCTTTAACCCTAAAAATTCAAAATAAATTCTAATATTCCCAAAATAATTTTGAAATTATATTTTCAAACTTTTCCCCCACTTTTTATTTTTCAAAATATATTTTTCATATTTTTATTTCTTCTTTTAAAATCAATAAATTAGGGTCTTTGATTAAAATTAGTTTCTAAATTCATATTTCCTTTTCAAAAATATTTTTATCATCCAAATCCAAATATTTATTATTTTTCTTCCACCAATTAGGGTTTAAACCAAAATATATTCTTTTCAAAGAATCTTTTGTAAATCCACAAAATTATGTATTTACCCTTCTCCAAATATATATTTTGAATTATTTCTCCCAGCTAGGATATCAAAGCTTAGGGTTTTCATCCAACTTCACATCAAAGCAATTCAAAAAGAACTCTTATGCAACTGAGCTTGGCAAATAAGAACGATAAACACGATAAGAAGCAATGAATCCAAAAGGTTTTTGTATGTTCCGATTTTAAATTCTTCGATTTTTAGAGTGTTACACGATTTCTATTACAGATTAGATTACAAAACAAACTGACACGGAAGGAAACTATACAAAATATCCTAACTTAATAGATACAATTGTCATTGTAGGATCTTATCCATAGATGGCAATATCTTTAATACACTTTGGAAACCGAATCCAATACTTTATCCTCAAGCTTTTCTTTCAGGATTGGCTTCACTTCTATCTTCAATCAGAATCGGCTATCGGCTAACTTGGTCTAATTCGGACTCAGCCGATTGACTCCGCAGCTGATTCGGACTTAACCGACGCAGCCTCTGCCTTCTCAGATTGCGCGTCCTTCCTGATTCTGCTCCAATCTTGGTCTCAAACCCAGGGATTTGGTTACCAAATTTGGTTGTTAACACATGCCCCCCAAGTCCGTGATATGATAATGTTGTGGATTCTGTTTCAGCCGTTACGAAAACTCTTTAAATAACGGCTTCTCCGTGTCGAACAACTCACGCCGTCAAAGCAAATTCACAACCCCAAACATCCCCAAGCTCTCCGACGACCTTTCCGACTCCTCGAAGCTCACAGCGGCGGTTTTCCTCCCTGGCGATCCTGAAGTGCTTCAATGATGACCACCGTCGCTCCATCGGCTCCTTCCTCTATGGAGTTTCCTGAGGTATGTCCTAATTGGCTAAAACCCTTCCTTTTACTGCCTTCAACCGTAAATCTGGATTCTAGGGTTTCTGAAACTTTCATTCTTTCGATTGTAGCATCTCATCCACCAAATAGTGATACCCAGCCTGCTTAACAACGAGAGATATTTCTTAGGGCTGATTGGCAATAGAGACCCTGCTGATTTCATTATAGCCGAGACCAATAGAATGCCCTATACAATGAGGAATCCGAGTTTAAGTCATTGGGCTGGTACATTTCAATCTTGGTCGTCTATGGACAAATCTTGGCCGGCGTGGTATAAGAGGATGCAGTCGGCCAAGCAAAGTCATTGGGAAGAAGTGGGGATAGCCCAATGTCTTGCGCTGTCAGTGGCCGATATGGCAAAAGATGAACCCTTGATGTCGGATGCCACATACTTCTGGAATAACACATTGAACGCCTTTATCTTCCAACAAGGCCCTATGACTGTCACTCTAGCCGACGTGGTCATGATTACCGGACTAGATGTTCTATCATCGGCTAACCCCAATAGACTAGCAGGCAAAGGCCAATTCTCATTTAAAACCAAGGCCATAGAGGGTTGGAACGGCTTCGTGGTGATGAACATGAAGGATGGGCCGATTAGCGCCAGGGAACATGCCACATTCCTTATGATGTGGCTGGAAAATTTCTTCTTTTGCGGATCCAGTTGCGGGCCAACGACCAATTGGCAAGTGATAGCCGAAGCCCTAGTGGACAAGAAGAAAATCCCATTAGGCAAGTTCCTGCTCGGCTACCTATACCAAATGCTGAACCAGGCCGTTTCTAAAATTGCTGCTAATGCCAACATCAACACTGGAGGCCCCTGGTGGTTTCTCCAGCTTTGGCTTGTTTTGATGACCCAAAAGATAGCTGGCCAACCAAAGTTGACTGAGGCATGCTTCCCCCTGTTGGAGCCGACTGAAGATGATAATGGGGGCAAAAGGACCACTAGAAGATGCTTGTCTTATGGCAAAGCAGCGGCCACACATGTTGGATCCAAGCAGTCAGCTGAGTTATTGGCCGAGTGGTTCCTCTCCCTCTATGATGGATTTGCCAAGGACAACCGGTGTTGGTATCTCTATAGGGATAAGGTATCCTTCAAGCTACCGATTGGACTGAACCTAGAAGAAATTAATTCGGCTGATTACCCTAAGTGACGAGGGATTTTTCCCGCAGCACTCACACCATGCATCTTGCCAACCGGAATCCATCAAGGCCGAAGTGTGGTGAAGACATATGAATTTTACTATCCTGTTTCGGCTGCTAGGCAATTTAGACTTGGGCAACTGCCCATCAGCTGTTATTACGTCGATAAGATTGAAACCCGAGGGGTGGTGGATGACGAGCTGACTATGAATAGACTGATGAATCTGGAAGGCCCACCTCTCGGTAGTATCGGCACCATGGAGCTTGCCTACAAGAAAAGCACAACGTTCGACAAGTGGTGGGTGGAAATCAAGAGACACCTTTTCCATCAATGATCTTCTTCCTACATCACCACCTTGCTGCCAGACGAGATCCCCTCGATAAACTCTTAAACTCTGAATATTCTTCTTTTCTGAATAATCGGTTATCTTGGCTTGCTAACGCTTGAGTTCTTTTCTCTTTGCAGATGACAGAGACGGATCCGCTGACGGTGAGCAAATCTGGGGTTGCTATTGAGTACCGTCTAGGTATTCTTCCAGGCGGCTATGGGCTGGCCCCTTCAGCAATCGGCTGGGAGGCGCCGAAGCTAAAGACCCTGTTATATGGGCAAACACGTCAGCCGATAGCATGGAAGAAAAGGGTTGCCCCTGCTGCAAAACCATCGGCCGCTCCCACCAAGAAGCAGAAGCAGAAGAAGCCATCTGTGCCTGCCGATAGCCTTCCATCCATTGACCCAAGCGTCGACGAGCTTCTCAACAAGAAAGTCATGGATGAGGAGATGTCCCAAGCCGTCGAGGAAGCGGCCAAATCAAGTGATTCAAGCCATAATTCAGTTACCCCATCGGCCGACGACCCGTCTCCTCCAAGCCCTCCTGCTATGAAATGACCAGTAAGTCTTATACCTCATCAAATCTGGCTCACAACTTTGATCGCTTCAATTCTTAACCAAATTTCCTTTGTAGTTCAAAAGACTAGCCTGTCACACTCCTCGTCCTGCCTCACTAGTAGATTTCTAATCTCTCCTCCTCTTTGTTTACTACTCTTAGCCGATCACCACTAACACTTGTCTGCTACGCAGCCTCCTCGGTCTCCATCGGCTGTCCCCATGTCTCGAGTGAGCGCACCCAATCGGCTGTGGGCAGCCACGACGCCGAAGAAGTTGCTGGGCCAACCAACCAACACACCGAGGAGGTGGCTGCTTCGGCTGGCCATAATGACGAGGAAACCACTACTCCAACTGGCCCGGCTGCTGAAGAAGTAAATGCCCTAGCTCCGGTGACAAGAGCAAGTTTTGTTCCTCTTTTCTTTTCAGGCCTCGAATAATCGGTCGCTTTGTCCTTCCTTTGACCTCTTCGTCTTTTTCAGCAGGCTCTAGCCGATTTATTGTCCTTCGATATAAAGGAGTTCCTTGGCGATGAAGAAGCTGAAGCAACCAGTCCCGACAAAACTATAGCCGACGAACTCAAGAACACGCTTCAATACATCCATCGTCGGCTGGATATAGACATAGATCGACTGGTTGAGGAGTGCGGATCAGCCAGGTCGCGTTTCTATGAGATCGAGAATGAACTCCCTGAAGACTTGGCCAATAAGATCTCAGAGGCTGTCTACATCAACCAACATCGGTCCAAGCTAGGACGATCGATGCAAAGAATGATAGAAAGGATAGCTCAAGCTGACTTGACGGCTAGGATCGAAGCCACGGTGAAGAGCATAGAGGACGAAAGGGCTAAGCTTAATGAGCTGGTGGCCGGCCCGTCGGCGACACAAGCCGAGATCAATGAACTTGAGCTCGAAGAGGCCGGCCTACTGTTGCAGTTGGAGCAATGTAGGGTAAAGATTGCTGCGAAGAAATAGACATTAGCCGATCTGCCAAAGGCCACATAAGATCAAAGAAGCAGAGTAACGGCCATCATCAAGCATCTGAAAGAACTACATAAGACGGCTAAAGTGGTTCCCGGCTCCGAAGAGGAAGACATGGCCACAGTCGACATGGTGAATGCCATCAAGAACTCAGCAATCTCGGCCATAGACGAATTCCTAGGGATGCAATAGGGCTCATCTTATTGAAACTTGTGTTATTTTAACTCTGCGTATATAACTTTGCAATCGGCCTGCCGAATTTAATCTTATCCCTTTTGCCGATTCAATTGCTCCCAAGTCTCGAATGCCTTGAAATTCTTGAAAAAATTGAAGTCGTCTATGATTTCTGGTCTTATATTATATATGCCCCCTAATTTTGTGAATGATGTCCTTAGCATTGATAAAATTATTGAGCCAAAAAACACAGCCGTCGGCTGGGCTGAACTGATGTAGAAAAATTGGAGGGGAAAAACTTAGAGTAAAAACGTTCTAAAGGCGATGTGTGCATCCGTGCAACACATCGGCTAGCATGGATCGGCAATCTTAGCCGATTCACGAGTTGATCCAAACACTGGGATAATATTTTTTTCAAATATTTGCCATTGAGAGCCCTCCCAAATACTTCTTCGTCCAATCCTTCTAACATCTAGGCTCCCTTAGAGATGCATTTGTGGATCTTGAAAGGCCCTTCCCAGTTTTGTGACCACTTGCCGAATTTGCTATCCCTTGATCCAATCGGCAGTATCAATTTCCGGACGAGCTCGCCCTCTTCGAAAGACTTAGGCACCACCTACTTGTTATAATGACGGGCTACTCGCTCCTTGTCCTTGGTCACCTTTTTCAAAGCGCGCATCCTTGATAGAACTAGGTCTTCTGATTCATCCACCATTAGATTATAATAGTCATCGACTGTTAGCTGGTCTTGTAGTTGAATCCTTCTTGAGCCGATGACACTTTCCCATGGCAGAACTGCTTCATGTCCATAGGCCAATTTATATGGAGGCACTTGTATTGAACCGTGACAAGACATCCGATAAGCCCACAGTGATTCGGCCAATCGGTTGTGTCATTGCCTCGGGTACTCAGCGATCTTCCTCTTTATCAGCTTGATCAAACTTTTATTAGAGGCTTATGCTTGCCCGTTGGCGTGAGCATAGTATGGCGAAGAATTTAGTAGCTTAATCCCCATGCTATTGGCAAATTGAACAAGCTTGTCGGAGACAAAGATAGATCCCTGATCCGTGGTGATAGATTGAGGGACGCCGAATCTGTACATAATGTGTTCCTTCACAAAATCGATTGCGTCTCCAGAGTAATCCTTCTTTAAGGGAATTACTTCCACCCACTTGGTAAAATAATTAGTAGCTACCAATATGAATTTATGTCCTTTGCTTGAAGGTGGATAGATTTGGCCGATCCTGTCAATTCCCCAACCTCTGAACGACCAAGGCTTGATGATGGGGTTCATAGCCGATGCTGGCGCCCTCTGTATGGTTCCAAACTTTTGGCAGTCTTGACAGCCCTTGTAATATTTGAAGCAATCTTCCAGCATCGCCGGCCAAAAATATCCTGCTCTCTGAAGTAGCCATTTTATCTTGTGAGCCGATTGATGCGTGCCACAAATTCCTTCATGTACTTCCCTGATAGCCACTTTGGCTTGATCGACACTTAGGCATCTGAGCAACACGCCATCGATCGTCCGATAGTATAAGTCCTCATCGAGCAGAAAATATCGTAGAGCCCTGTAACGTAATTTCCTTGAAGCCGACTGGGATGGATTTTGTAGATAGTTGTAAATTTCATATCTCCAGTCGTCGGCTATCACGTTTGCAATTTCTACTTCGATTTCTCTTATCATCGGCTTATAGCCTGATGCCCGCTGAGCTAGATCATTGGCTTCTGATTTTGCTCCCCGGGGATATGTTTCAGGGTTACGAGCCGAAAGCTGTCCATCAATTCTCGGTACTTTTGATAGTAGACCATGTTAGTGATATGCCCTAGAGGCAACATGGAGATGTTGGATATCACGTCAATGTTTACGTATTTATGAATAAAGTGTTATTCAGTTCCATGAAATAGACATCTTGTATTGATCAATAAGTACGTGACTTATTTATGAGACTCGATATGCATGAATCTATTTCTAAATGATCCCTGATCATATGTCATATTATTGGAACTAATATGATTCTAAGATCGGCATGTCTATTGATTGATGATCATGTCTCATAGATCATGGGTATGGAGATACCAAATCAATAAACATGGACATATGTGTTGGAGAACACATTGTTGGATAGACCCACCATGAGACACTACAGGAATTAATGTGCCATTAGTTGGTCTCAGGTAGTGTTGGTACAAAGTCCTTAGACCTGAGATCACCATGGATTCCAACATGTGTAGTAGCCTACTTTGGGACTACCAAACGCTATTCCGTAACTGGAGAGTTATAAAGGTAGTTGTCGGGTTTGCTATGAAACATGGAGTGGGATGTGAGTGATCAAGATGGAATTTGCCCCTCCTTTGGAGAGATATCTCTGGGCCCCTCGAGGTAATGGATTATGGAAATGCATGGCCATGCTAAGTTGATTGAGGAGTCAATCAACAGACAGATAATCCAATACGGTTCGAGTGAATGGTTAAGCTATTGAAGGGATGGCACACATCTTGCCTATAGCTTAACTGGTATCGTGAGGCAAAGGGATTTGTGTACACATTACAGGTTCGAGCCGATATTATTCTTGTATACTATGGTGTCAATATGTGCTGCTAGGCGCCGCCGTTGACGGGTCGGCTGAGTTGGACTTGAGCCGACGATCGGCTAAGTTAGACTATAGCCGAAACCGAGTATACCTGAACCTACTGTGGTCGCACGCTTAAGGGGATAGAATAGATACTCGAGTTGGACTCGGATACGGCTCGATCGGATAGGGATCCGATCGGATAGAGTCCTATGGGCTTACGACGTATGGGCGGCCAACTCTATGAGATACGGATGAGATCCGATTCAAAATAGAGTCCTAATCGGCCACTAGTCCCGTCGGCCAACTCTATATAAAGGAGTGAGGGGGTGGAGAGCTGCGATATGTCAATTGCATCGCGTGCAACAGAAGTCGCTGAGATCAATCTCCACGGAAACCCTCCCCACTTTCGAGCCAAACCCTAGCCTTGCATCGCGTGCTAGCACACGGGTGTTCGGCGTTTTGTCCCCGGACATGTGGATACCGGTAGAGGCGCCGCTACGTTGCGTCTTGTTGATCGGCTTGGATCGGGCCGCAATCGGAGCGATCGGCCGTGGTGGAATCGGCCGCGGTCGGGCGCATCGGAGCGAGGCGTGAGAACGCGGCCGGACGACTCGAATCGGCTGATTGGCGAATCGGCCGTCTCCGGGAATCGGCTACACCGTTCCGGATCGGATTGCCCGATTGGCTATTCCGCTGCACTCTACTCCAATCGGTAACGATCTATCGGCCCTTACTTACAAGTGTTCCTGGTTTGCGCGGTTAAAAGTTTTTGTTTTCGGCTAGCGTAGCCTCCGCGTAACCCTTCAGACCATCACCATGTCATTTTTGCACTCATATTCTCCTGATAATTGGCTGATGACCAATAGTTAATCTCCCATTATTTCGATGGCGTCGGCTTCAACTTCCTTGAGCAGGTGTAGTCCCTTCAGCACGACCTCATATTCGGCTTGATTGTTTGTTGCATGAGGTGCGATTGAATAAGCGAACTCAAAGCTTGCCCCCCTTGGGGCAATTATACCAAGCCGATGCTGCACCCATTTGTACAAACCGAGCCATCAAAAGTTAGAGTCCAAGGCATGATGTCTACTGAGCCGATTGAATCATCTCTATGTTCCACTATAAAATCGGCTATAGCCTGTCCCTTTACTGCCTTGGGTGCCTGATATCTCAGATCAAACTCCATTAGGGCAAAAATCCACTTTCCAACTCGTCCTTTTAGGACCAGAGCCGATAGCATGTACTTGACTACGTCGGCTTTGCATACCACAGTACACTCGTTGAATAATAAATAATGCCTTAACTTCGTGCATGAAAAATACAGGCATAAACATAACTTCTCCACTGGTGAATATCTTGTTTCTGCATCCAGAAGCCGTCGGCTGAGATAAAAGATTGCCTTCTCCTTTCCTTCGACCTCCTAAATCAAAATTGAGCCGATTGATTTTTCGTCGGCTAACAGGTATAACTTGAATGACACCCCTTTCTGTGGAGAAATCAGGACTAGAGGGGAACTTAGATAACTCTTGATGTTGTCCAAAGCTTTCTGTTGCTCTGCCCCCTAAGTGAATGCTTGATCGGTCTTCAGCCGAAGCAATGGTGTGAAGGGTTACATCTTTTCCGACAGATTTGCAATGAACCGTCTAACGAAGTTGATTTTGCCGATCAAAGACTGCAATTCTTTCTTGTCTTTTGGAGGCTGAATCGTCTTGATGGCATTGATACTTCTCTGCGTGACTTTGATTCCCCTCTCGTGAACAAGAAAACCCAGAAACTGTCCAGTCGATACGCCGAACGCGCACTTTGTTGGGTTCATCTTCAGGCCATACTTCCTTGTTCGCTCCAAAACCTTTCTCAGATCGGCTATGTGGTCTTCTACTTCCTTAGATTTGACGACGACGTCATCGATGTAGATCTCCACTAAAAAGCCGATCAAATCATGAAAGATGTAATTCATGGCCCTCTGATACATAGCCCCAACATTCTTCAAGCCGAACATCATGACAACCCATTCATATAGGCCAAGTGCTCCTGGGCACCTAAAAGCCGCCTTGTGGATGTCCTCCTCGGCCATAAAGATTTGATTGTAACCTTCATTGCCATCCATGAAACTTATAATTTTGTGGCCAGAGGCGGCATCTACTAGCAAATCGGCTATGGGCATTGGGTATTCATCTTTAGGGGTGGCCTTGTTTAAATCTCTGAAGTCGACACACACCCTAAGTTTGCCGTTTTTCTTCATTACTGGAACTATATTCGAAACCCATTCTGCATATCGGCAGGGCCGAATAAATCCAGCATCATATAGCTGAGTGTTTTCGGCTTTAATTGCTTCATACATATCGGCTCTAAACCTCCTGTGAGGATTTTTGTATTGCCGATATCCAGGCTTGATAGGGAGCCGATGTTCAACAATGGATCGGCTAAGACCAGGCATCTAAAAGTATTCCCAAGCAAAGCAGTCTTTATATTCCTTTAACAAATCAATAAGCTTGGTTCTAAAATGAGAAGACAAATTTTTACTAATATATGTTGGCCTAGGCCTATCTCCTAGACCTATATCAACCTCTTCCAACTCGTCGGCCGACATAAAACCTTGCCCGAGTTTTCCGTCGTTGTCGTCCACGGTGTCCTTGTCGTAGACGCTCGAGCCCTCCACGACGCCTTCAGAGTAATAATTGAGGCTCTTCGTCTCCAATGGGCTGTATATCAGAATCAGACACCTTTAAGAAATCGGCTTGCCAAACTTTGCCGGACAGACAATCAAAACCATCGATTTTCCACAAAGGCAAATCGGCGTTAGCGACGTTGACTAAGCTGTTGGCTGGCACGATTTCTATCTTGTCGCCTTGCCACTGGACTAAGCTTTGGTGCATTGTGGAAGGGATGCAACAATTGGCATGTATCCAGTCCCTCCCAAGCAGCAGGCTATACGACCCCTTCCCATCGATGACGAAAAACGTTGTGGGTATGGTTTTGCTGCCGACGGTCAGCTCGACGTTTAAAACTACATTGGCTTCTGAAGGGTTGCCGTCAAAGTCCTTGAGCACCATGTTGGTCTTGATCAGATCATCGGCCCCTTTGCCCAGCTTCCTGAAGGTTGCGTAAGGCATTAGGTTGACCGCAGCCCCTCCATCAACCAGCATCTTGGACATCGGCTTCCCATTGACATATCCTTTGACGTATAAGGGCTTTAAGTGCCGATTCTCGAACCCTTCAGGCTTCTCAAATATAGCTTGTTCTGGGGATAGTACCAGGTTAGCCAAGATTTCTTCCACTGTGTCTGCATTGGCCTCGACAGCCTCAAATTCGGCTGGCAAAATGAAAACCATGTTGACCGATGCAGAGACCACTCCTTTGCCTTTTGCCGCCCTTTTGGCTTTGTCGGCTGAGCTTTCGTCGGCTGGGGCCGCTTGTTTCTTGGCGCGCCATTATTTTGTGCCCTGTTAACGTTGCTGCTGTTGGATCATCCACTGGACTTCTTCTTCCTGCCCCTCGTTCTTGAGCCTCTGAATTTTTCTTTTCTGTGTTTTAGTGAACAGATCCGAGGGCACCATCTGGGATTGGTCGATTGCTCTTCATCAGCTTCTTCTTCATCCTCTTCTTGGAAGAAGTCCTGGTGGATTGGGCAGAGCCGATCATGGACGGAAGGTTTCCGTTGGTTAAGTTGAACAGCTCGGGGGACGAATCGGCTAGGACTTTCCATTGGTTATTTCCTGTATTCGTCCTCCCTGTACTCGCTGCATGCTGGGCAATTTTCGAGGGTGGGCAGACGCATTCCTTGCTCCCAGCAGAACCTGAAGAACTCGCAGCGTCAATGCGGGTCACAGCCGTCGCGGCGGCGGTAATATGCCACGCCCAGCCGATCGGGTGTCCTGTAGTATGGCTTACTGCGCCGGCTCTCTTTTTCTTCTTCTTGCACTCTGCGCTGGAATCGTTGTCGGCTATCCGTCTGCCTGGGCCGACGATCGGCCGATCGGCCAGTGGCGTGCACCATGTTGATTGGTGCGGCTGCATCTCCAGTCGGCTTTTTGTAGGATGGTCCTGAGTCGGCACTAACTGATTTTAGTGTTTCGGCTAAGCTGTACGTCATTCGGTACTACCGATCAGCTCGCCTGGGGCCGGCTTGGACCATGTTGACCGGGAAAGGGTTACCATCGACCTTCATCAGCTTAGCTGATTCTTTGAATTTTATTTTCCCGGCTTCGATGGCTGACTAGATTTGTTGGTGGAAGACCTTGCAATCGTTGGTGCAGTGGGAGGTGGTGTTGTGCCACTTGCAGTACCTTTTCTTTTTGAGCTTGTTGGCCGATGGGATAATGTGGTTGTCCGGCAGCCGAATTTGTTTCTCCCTCAGCAGCAGATCAAAAATCATGTCGGCTTTAGTGATATCAAAGTCATATTTCTCCTCCTTAGCCGACTTTTTCAGCCATTGACAGGTTATTGCCTTCTTGTTTCTGGTCCACTCGGCTGCTGCCACCTCTGCATCGCTGTCGCTTGACTCTGTGTCCGTTGCGTAGGCGACGTGGGTGACTTTCTTGAAGGCCTTCTTGGATTCTTGAAATCTTTGCTTGTGGGCTGTCACCTTCTGGGCCAAGTGGGCCAAGCTTTTAAAGTCTTGAGCCGAAAACCTTTCACGGATCAGGGCCAAGAGGCTGTGAAAAGCTAAATCGGCTAATTGTGAGTCGATAGCACCAAGCTGTAGCAACGGTTCCTTGTATCTCGAAACGTTGAATGTAATCTTGAACCGATTCTTTGTGTTTTTGCCTGATGCCGGTGAGGTCCGACAGCTTCATCTCGTGGGTGCCGAAGTAGAAGTAGCTGTGGAATTGTTTCTCGAGATCGGCCCAGCTTTGAACTTAGTTGTACGGCAAGAAAGAAAACCATGTAAAGGCCGATCTCGAAAGCGATAGCGGGAACATGGCGCACCCTGAGAGCGTCTGTAGCCGATGCCTCCCCGCATTGAGCCAGGAGTCGGCTGACGTGTTCGTAAGTGGACACGTTGTCTTGCCCGGAGAATTTTGAGAAATCCGTCACCTTGTATCGGTTTGGCAGTAGCTCCCTCTCGAAGTATTCTGGATATGAGTACCGGTACATGTTGCCGGAATCTTTGGGTTTAAGGCCGAACTGATCGCGCATGACGGCAATCAGATCAGCCCAAGGTCTGTTGTCTTGAGCTTGAACTTGAGGTATCGGCTCGTACTGCTCGTAATGAATGGGTCCTTGCCGATACTGGAGTGGAGGCGTCTGCGGCTGATGTCGCTGCTCAAGGTGGCCTCCCGGATATTGATATTGGAACTGATTTGTAGCGGGGGGTGGGCGAGACACGATGGGCGGTGATTGTTCAGGAAGTAGCCGATTGCCGACGGGACTATGATGTGGCACCGGGCGATGTTGCCAATCGGCTCATTGGACATGATTGGCCGCCGATTGGTGCCGAACATGTTCTCCACCGTTCTGCGTCACATTGGGGCACCGCGCCCTAATGTTGAGGCTGTTGTCGGACCAGGATCCTGGGGTGCGGCTCTGAAGTCAATGCCTGTGTGTTTGGTTGGATCGAAGCCCCTCCTTGAGGATTCGGTTGTCCTAGTGGCGGGATTGGGAGGCCCTGGGTTGCCAGCGTCCTATAGCCTGGGAACTGGCCATCAGCGAAGTATGTCAGCCGTCTCGGCAGCTGCTCGGCTATCTTCGAGTCAACCACAATTCTTATCATGTTGTTGAGGGTGTTAACCAGTATGTCACTTTGGTTGACGAGCGCATGATGGACAGCCGAGTCGATTCGGTCTTGTAGAGTGTAAGGGCCCGAACCGTCTTGCTCCTGCTTGATGTCCTCCATCTTGTTTTTTCCTTTCTTGTCCTCATTAGACATGTCGAAGTCTTCGATGGAGAACTTGAACTTTTGGAGGACCGCCCCAGATCTGGTATGGGTGAAAGATTGCAGGTAATATGTCTGCAGCCGCTCAACCATCTGCTTGTAGTCGGCTAGTTGTTCAGCAACCAGTTGCTCCATTGTCATTGGGATGATGTTTTCTTGGTCGATCTCTGGAGTCTTGGTGTCGGACATCGCGTCAAACTTGGAAGTCTTTAGAGGTCCCACTGGGCGTGCCAAAAGCGTGTTGATGAGAAATTCGATTCCCATGCACTGGCCTAAGAGATTTGCTTTACTCTAGTGCAGGTCCACATTGGTCGCCTTTGGTGAAATTTGGGCGTGCCAGTTGGTTTGATCCTATAACGAACAAGAAAACATAGAATAGGCATTAAGTTAAATATTAGATCCTACTTGATCGGCTAAGGGAATCAATAAACATACAATTGATATCCCAAAGCACGTTTAGACTAAGTGGGATAGATCGGTAGTATACCGAGATAGTATAAATCACTTAGGCCTAAAAGCATATTAGGATAATAATTATATGCATTTATAACCTAGCCGATACCGCAGGTCTAATATACATCGGCTTGTACTCCGATATATTTTATAAAAAGATATCAATCTGAGTTGAATGCGGTAACCCTAGATCAATCGGCTATTGATGTGACTCAACAGGTTCATATCGGCTTAAGGCATTTAAATAGAATGAGATCTTAATATAAAAGGCAGTTTTAATACATCTAACAAAATTAATACTAAAAGACAATTAAAAAGTAAGGCGGTAAACTCCAAGACTGTCTCTAATGATAAACATTAAACCGAACAGATCTTGATGGTTCTAAGAGCGACTTAATAGGTCGATTTGATGCAGCATTAAGTACAGAAAGAAAACATTAGATCTGTACAGGCTAATGATAATCCCTCGAGACGGTAGACCCGCCATATAATCTAAACCAACCCCTAGATCTAGCTCTATCAGCTGCTGTCTTCAGAGAGAGATCAGCCGATTGCGAGATAGATCTAGACATTGTTCTAGATTATATGTCACGTATGATAGTTCGAGATTATATGTCGCGTATGATAAATCAAGTAGCTTATAACATCAAAACTAAAGTATCATGATGATGGAAGCTCTAACTCTGATGATACAGACCACTTGTAACAAGGAATTACCTTGTTTGGAGATCAAGATCGATGCAGCCCGAGCAAAAGCAAGAACTTGTCGAGTAAAATAAAAGGTTGGCGATGCGCCGAAGGTGTATTGATTGTGTTGTTATCTTTTCTACAAGCCCTCGGGTCTTATTTATTCCCGGATACATAATGAGTCTGTGACGGACACGATTTCTATTACAGATTAGATTACAAAACAAACCGACATTATCACAGAAGGAAACTATACAAAAAATGTCCTAACTTAGCAGATACAATTGCCGTTGTAGGACCTTATACATAGATGGCAATATCTTTAATATACTTTGGAAACCGAATCCCATACTTTATCCTCAAGCTTTTCTTTCGGGATTGGCTTCACTTCTATCTTCAATCAGAATCAGCTATCGGCTAACCTGGTCCAATTCGGACTCAGCCGACTGACTCCGCAGCCTATTCGGACTTAACCGACGCAGCCTCTGCCTTCTCAGATTACGCGTCCTTCCTAATTCCGCTCCAATCTCGGTCTCAAACCCGGGAATTTCATTACTAAGTTTGGTCGTTAAGTATCCCGAAAGGAAATAAGGTGGAGAAAGTCAGAGAGACATAAGAGGAAAATGGGTGGGTTGCTGTGCTGTTGGAAGCGCTCGCCCAGTAGACCCCGCCAGGCCCACAGAAATGGATTGGCGGCGGTCGTTCGTGGCGTAGTGGGAACGGGAGAAGGGAAATTGGGTTAGCCTGATACCAGTTCTTTGTCAGCCCTTTGCTCGATGTGCTTTGTCGGCCCTTGCTCGTTGGGCTCGCACTCCTGACCTAATATGCTAAATTGCTAGCTTTTGCTCGTTAAAAACTGCAAATGAACCGAGCTAACTAGTCTTTTCGTCTAACTCTAACTTTGATGTTATCGTTATTAATAATATACTAGCAACTGTGCTCCTCGTGCGTCGCAGGAGGTCTTTTTTCATCCAAGTCCTCCTTTTCTTTTCAGCATTAGGACTACGGGTTAATTTTATAAACACTCAAGGGGTTTTCTGCAAAATAGTCAGGCAGACGAAAATTTTGGGTAGAAACACTATTTGCTTAATAGATAATTATAGATATAGATATAAATATATATAGATATAAATATATATACTTTATACGCGTACGTACCGATGCAAAGTGTATACACATAGGTTGAATAGTAGGCCTGCTAAAAGGTCTGATTTGGTGTGTGTGAACGAATTGGGCCGGCCTGCTAAATAATAAAGCCCATAAAAATTACAAAAGAAAAAGTCTGAAAACGTGCAGCCAATTTTGGTAACGGGCCAAGTTGATCGCACAGGCTGGGCCGAAAAAAATTTCCAAAACAACCAATGAGCCGAAAACGGAAGTGGTCGCACGCATAGTGTGACGTGCGCCTCGTCGTCCATTAGGGATTTGTGGTCTAGTTCGTGTTGGGCGCGAGATGGCCTAAAAAATGAATCAAATCTGAGGTGGATCGCTGCTTAGGCCACGGCCCTCCATTTTGAAAAAATTCAAAGAGTTTTTCTTTTGCAAAATAACCAAGCAGAACAAAATTTTAGGTGGAAATACTACTTACTTTATAGATAGTTATAAATAAGATGGTATTGTTAGTTGCTAAAATTTGAGAATTTTTATCTTTAGAAAAAAATTGGAAGCTCAATTTGAGTGGATTTTTTATTTCAATAAATATTCGTTATTGTATTCTATCCGAACCGTACTCGCTCCGTTTTTCTATTTGATGATATTCAATTTAATTTTTATACCTGGTGTTTCTTATTCCGATAAAAAATGAGAAAGAAAATGATAGATATGGTTTTCGTTAGTTTCCAAGTCATTTTTATCCCTGCTTGTCATTAGGAACTGTGAGCTTTAAGCCCATTAAATTTGAGTACATTAAATTTGGCCTAAGAAACATTCGAGTTTCCGGTGTATGGGCCTTGTCTACCATAATTATCTGCAACATTTGGGCCTGAGCTCAGTGCATGTTTAACTCGCTATAAATGGCTCCAGATCTTGGATAAATGTTCCCTGTGTTTTTCACTATATCCATGCATTACGACAGGATCTGAAGTATATTGGGTGGGAAGAATGGTTCCGGGAGTAATATGGGGTGAGGGCATCTCCTATAGGCTTTTTGTTTGTTTTAGAAGTCCAACTCATTGTTTTCTTCAACAGTCTCTTCATTTATATTTTTTATTTTGTGTCTCTGACAAGAAAGGCCCACGTATCGGTCTCTTAATACCCTTCTTCCTCTTTATGTTTCTCTTTTTTCTTTTCTCTGTCACAAAAGGAGCGAGGTGGCGCGTTCGTGGGCATGGCCGTGAGATCGGCCGACGGGAAGGGCGAGCGGCGCCGACGGGGCAACGCGGGGCGGCCGCCACCCATGGGGTCGGCGACGACGAGGGCCATGTGGGCGGCGCGACCATGGGCGTGGCCGTTCGGTCAACCGGTGGGAGGGGCACATGTAACACCTTGGAAATTGAAGAATTTAAAACCGGGAATTAAAAATCGAACTCACAAAAATTTTTGGCTTATTGCTTCTCATCGTGTTTATTGCTTCTTATTTGCCACTTTGTTACATAAAATTTATAAAGAAAGTGATTCATCTTGATGTTTGAGAAAAACCAAATGATTTGAAATTTCATAGGAGAGAAAATTTCAAAGAAAAAGATTTAGAATTTTTTTAAAAAAGAATATAAGTAGGATGGGCTGAGGATTTATAAAAAAATATATACTTGGGATCAAAACATTATTTTGTGATGGAGTAATATTAATTAGTGAATATTTTAAAAGGATATGTCTGAAGTTTAGAAAATTATTTTGAATTAAAGTCACATTTTCTTGATTAGAAAAAGAATTAAATTAAATATGTAAAATATATTTTTAAAATAATAAAAGTGGGTGAAAAGGTTGAAAACATATTTTACAACTTAATTTTGGATGTGCTAGATTTTATTTTAAATTTTAGAAGTGAAAGAAAAAGGAATGGGAAAATAGGACATTAAATCGAGAAATTCGAAAATTGCACTGTTCTTGCGCTATACGTGTTCGACGCCGTACCGTGCGCCCTGCGCCGCGCCCGGCCCCCACCCTCGCGCCGCGCGCCGCACGCCGCCCTCGCGCGCCGCGCCGGACCTGCCGCCGCGCGTGCCACGCGCCGTCCTCGCACCCGGACCCCGCCGCCGCGCGCCCTCGCGCCGGACCCGTCCCGAGCGCCGCCACGCATCGATCTCGCCGTGCCTCGCGCTCGCGTGCACGTCGCCGCCGCTTCCGTGCTCGCGCGCCGGCCCCGCCACCCCACCGCGCGCGTGGCTCGCCGCCGCCACCCGGCCCCCTCTCCTCTCTCACCGGAGCTCTATAAAAGGGGCATGAGTCTCTCCCGTACTCCCCACCTCACTCCTCGTCTCTCCCGTTCTTTCCATCTCCCACCGCTGCTCGCCGCACCGTTGCCGCGGCCGCCCGCCTGCCGTTCGTCGTGCCGCCGCGCGTGCCGTCGCCGCCGCCCGCGCCGTGCCGTGCCGCCGCGGTAAACCGCCGCTCTCCCGTTTTTCCTCCGCGCACCGCCGCCCTGCCCTGCCGCCGTCCGCCCAGCGGACGCGAGGGAGATGAAGGGGTAGACGGTTAGATGCGAGAGGAGAGAGAGTAAACAAGAGGGTAGAAAAAGAAAAAAAGAAAAGGAAGGAAAGAGAAAGAAAGAGAAAAAGAAAAAAGAAAAAGAGAAAAATAGGAAAAAAATTAGGAAAAACTTTTGGGAAATATTTGGGAAAATATTTGGGCAAAAATATATAGTTTTCTCATATATTTTCTCCGAGCAAATTTGGAATTCAAAAATAGGAATTTCGGAGATCTCGGTCTCACATCGTTTTTACTCGGAGTTTATCTATTTTCTTTTTGCCATTAAAATATGTTCTTTTGGTATTCGGACCTTCAAAGATTTGAATACCAAGTCTTTTTGAACAACGCCTTTTTAAGTTTATCACCTTAATCAATTAGATCGGTGTTTTGCGAAAACCCTAAAAATTCCAAACTCGCTTTTTTAAATCGGATTTCATCCCAAAACCCTCACCCAAACCCGATTAAAATTTTAGGCTAAATATTTGGAGTCGTTTTTATGGTTCTTTTTGATCTCTTGGTACTTTTATTGAATTCTAATCGAATTCAATTGATTTTTCGCACGTACGAATAGCGACCGAGGAAGCAGGCACTGACTACGGTGAAGACCTCGTCCAACAAGTATGAGAGCAAGGCAAGTCAACACTTCCATTTGAACATATTGAACCTATTTTTCGGAATGATATTGATTTAAACTTCAAACATGCATGCTATACACAAATGAATACCTATGCTTGATATACCATGCCTTGATATTGATTACCCTTAGGAATATTCTTTGTAACCCTCGATGTGATATAACCGGAGGATATCTTCGATAAAATGCTTAGCCATGCTTATACTAGAAACTTGCATACTCATAATTTTAAAAAAGCTATATGCTTGGGCTACTACCTTAGGGAAGGTAGTTGAGATACGGCATGTGGAGACATGAGCGCCACATTGCCTTGATCATGATGGAAATAGTTTTGATGGAAAAATGAAAGTACAAAACCAATGTTTTTAGACTGGGGCGGATGGTTGGATTTGGGTGGATTCTGGTAAAGGCAAGAACCGTCCCTGGTCGATTAAGGACCGAGCCATGAGACTTATAACCTGTTACGAGCCAGTACAACCGTACTTCTCGAATGGGTATAGACCTAGCAGAGTAGATAGCCGAGCGGAGGCAGTATCCCTGCATAGTGGTTCTTGAGTGGAGAGGTGGTTACGGTTATCGAGATAAAGGCGCGGCCTAAGTGTTGAGTAATGAATGAGAATTTTGTGAATTTTCCCTTACCCGGAGCGCCGAACTCCTCTCACCGCTAGGAAAGGACGGCTAGAGTGCAAGAGGATTTAAGTTCATGGAGCTGGTCGCCAAAGTGAGGTTATCGAAAGGCTTTGTCGTGACCATCCCATATGAAGGGATGAAAGCTCATTCAATGAGCAGCGGAGTACGGGTAAAGTGTACATCCACCGCAGGTGTGAGTAAATCAATATATTCGAATAGCCATGCTTGCGGATAATGAGCGGCGTGACAGTTTCTCCCGTGGCTAGACTCATAAATTTTAAAATGATGGGTGGGAATGCATAATGATTTTGTGTGCCGGTGGACTCAACTTCTCGAACTGCGAGAAGGGGTGGACTCCCGTAAAACCATGACGAACCGGAGGCGGGAAGCCATCCTTGGAATCACGGTGGATGGTAGATAGAATTGTCGCCGACTTAATATACTATGGAACTAAAACTTGACCTGGCTAGATGTTAGGTTTGTGAAATGATTTGTGAAAATTGGCTTTGTGCAAATAAACCATAGCCATCCTTTGAATGACCCTATCATGTGCATCATTCTGTGTTGGCTGCTGAGTACGTTGGGTACTCACCTTGCTATACGCACAAACCTTCAGATGGTGGAAACGAAAAACTGGAGGACCCCTATGCTTACTGCCAGGTGGGCGAAGAAGGAGAAGGCGTCTACTAGGTCTTAGTCCCTGGTCGTTACCTGTGGCAATCAACATGCCGCTGCCTTCCGTCTGCTATCTTATCTAATTTCTGTTTTTGGATGTATCCGGACCGGTAGGTCCTATATGTATTGGATATTGCCTTCGGGCCTATTATTGTAATACTTTTGATGTAAGACTATTCGTGCACTTTGCACCTGATAATTCAGTAATGTATTCGTGGGTACCAAACTACTCGATCTAGGGAAATGGTACTATGAACACGAATGATTCCCGTTCCAAAAAACAGGGGTCCATAGAGCTGGTATCAGAGCAATGCGACTGTAGGATAAGATCAACTGGCGCCCTACCCCTGCATAGCTGGTCAAAGGGAAATATCCCTACATAGGATTATTTTGGAAATACAGACTATTTTCACAAAACAAATATGTTTTCCCTTATACTCTTGTCCCCATTTTCTCTACTAAAATTTGTTTTGGATTACCCCTCTCTGACGCTAAGTTATCTTCAAAACAGATGTCAGACCATGTTGTAGCATGGAAGATCAAGGTCCCACGGGAGGAAGGATACGTATCACAACTTCAGCAGTTGCTATGGTGCCTAAGATACCCGGACGCACCCACCTACCGGAGCAGAAGACATGGCACTGAAGAACACCCGGTATGGGAAGCTACGGTTTCAATTGAGGCCCGTATGGGGAGCGAGTCACCCTATTGCTTCCATACACGTTACTACAGAGATTTGATGGAGGCAGCCCTTCAGGACGCAGCCCGCGAGGCATTCCTACGCCTCAATGCCATCCACCATACTGAGCTTACAGTAACCGAGTTCGTACACCATCCCTACCGGGAGGAAGGCAACCCAGTCTGCACCGTGGAGGCCACCCCTTGCTGCTATAACCCCATGGTTACCCGTTTGTCCCGCTGGGCGGAAACAGCTGATGATTGTTATGAAGAGGCATTACTCGAGATAGACGAGCAGCAGCGACGCATGAATGGTCTGGAGGAGGAACACCATAACTATGGAAACCAGATCGACTCTCTGAAGACCCAGCTGCAAGCTAACAGCACCCAATACGAACAGCTCTTTGATCATTATATGGCTCGTGGAGAGGCTTTGGTTGAGTTGGAGGAGCAGCTTCGGAGGAGCCAGCGACAAGTTGGCCAACTGGAGGAACAACTTCGCTTCAACCTTGTCCCCGCCGCTGGCACTTCTACTTTAGCTACACCAACACCCCCTGCTCCTGTGCCCGACCACTACTATTTCATGAATCCAGCATGCTTGGCCACCTTTCATGCCATGATGGAGCAAGCCTTCATGCTAAGCACTGAGTCAGGACCATACCTGATCGGCCCTACTGCTGCTACCCCATCGGAGCCCACACCGATTTCCACGGCTGCACCATCTGAGCCTGGTTCGGGAGTGGATAACCCCATTCAGATCAACACTGACTCCGAATACGAGACAGAACCCATGGAGGTCAAGTGGGAGTTCAGTGACACAGATCCATCGGAGGAGGAAGCTCCTACCCACCGCATGACACTCACAGGAGGTCCTATCACCCTTAGGACTGCCCGTAAGAGCACCAGGCCACCAAGCAGGAGGATCGGACATGACTCCGAGGCCACTACCTCTGAGCCATGGGGACTTCGATTCGCTTCAGCCAAGGATCACCCTTTGCCAGCACCTGGATCATGCGGATGGCTGGATGACTAGTTTGGATACCTACAGCAACTCTGGTCTTGCTTTGGATGGAGTTAAGACAGCAATGACCATGCCCCTACCCTTATGTATGAAAACCCTAGATCGATATTAGTAATGTTGTATTGTGTTGTATGGGACTACACATGTCCAATGTATCCCCCTGATGTAACATCTATGAACTGATATGAAGTTCCATGTTATGTCTTAAATGAGTTTATTCCACCAAGCTTGCTTCAAAAGATCACCTTAAACAACTGAAAGAAAAAAATTTAGAATCGTGACGTTAGCAGATCAAGTCTCTTACCGTAACCCCGTTGTTCAGATGGCGCATCGTCGCAGAGCCCCAGCAGCTACTGAGAACCCGCCAAAGCCTAACCCCTCCACCCTAGCGGAAGTCATGGCTATACAGACCCAACTGCTTCAAGCTATCGCCAACAACCAAGGACAATGCGGAGGATCAAACCTTGGCAAATTTATGAGAGCAAAGCCGCCGACATTCTCCTCGGCAGATGAACCCATGGATGCTGAAGATTGGTTGAGGGTAATAGAGAAGAAGTTGACTCTCGTCCGAGTACGGGAAGCTGACAGAGTCATCTTCGCCACCAATCAGCTGGAAGGTCCCGCAAGTGACTAGTGGGACACCTACAAGGAAACCCGGGCTGAAGATGCCGGCGAACCAACTTGGGAAGACTTCATGGCTGCCTTCCATGAAAACTTTGTCCTTGCTGCAGTCATGAGGATGAAGAAGAATGAGTTCCGTAGGCTACGCCAAGGCAACACCACGGTACAAAAGTACCTTAACAAGTTCACGCAACTTGCACGTTACGCCACAAGCGACCTGGCAGACGAAGAAGAGAAGATGGATAAGTTTATCGAGGGACTGAACGACGAGCTGAGAGGACCGATGATTGGTCAGGACCACGCCAGCTTCCAAAGCCTCATCAACAAGGTCGTGAGACTTGACCATGACCAATGGACGGTTGAAAACAACCGAAAGAGAAGGCTTGCAATGACCCGTCCAATTCAAGGGACATCCCAGCGACCCAAAGGAGCAACCCCGTCAGGTAGGAAGCCAGCCATAGTGGCAGGCAATCGCCCAACTGCACCCGACAACGTCAGCAGGCCACTTGCAACACCATCTCGCACTCCGGTACCTACTTTGACAGCCCCAGGAACCAGAAATGTCAACTGCTTCAACTGCGGAGAATTTGGGCATTACTCCAATAGCTGCCCTAAGACGCGAAACACCCCCAACCGCACCGGAGCCAATGCCATCGCAGTACGAGGAACCCCCGCCCCGACACTTGGACGCAGTCTGTTCAGAACGCCCCAACCAAAGGGAGCTGCAACTGGATTCCGTCGTGGTCAGGTGAACCATGTGCGTGGTGAGGAAGCTCAATAGGACCAAAGCGTGTTGATGGGTACGTTTTCTATCCACTTTGTACCAGTTAAGGTTTTGTTTGATTCTGGAGCTTTGCATTCATTTATCTCATCAAGAATAAGCAAAGAGCACAACCTGCACTGCGTAGACCTTAAGAGACCAATGGTAGTACATTCACCCGGGGGAGATGTAACTATACCCCATGCTTGCATCGATGTGCCCATTCGGATCAAGGATGTGGTATTCCTTTCGAACCTTATGGTTTTACCACCCCAAACCCTGGACATCATACTAGGAATGGATTGGTTGACCAAGAACCAAGGGGTATTAGATTGCGAGGAAATCCGACTGATCAAGGAACGCATGACCAAAGGACTGGCTAAGGAATTCACAGCCGACAATGATGGAACCCTATGGTATCGTAAAAGGATTTATGTACCAAAGAAAGGAGGATTGAGAGGACTGATCCTCAAGGAAGCCCATGAGTCAGCATACTCGCTACACCCAAGAAGCACCAAGATGTACCAGGATTTGAAAACAGAATACTGGTGGCCCAACATGAAAAGAGACGTGGCGAAATATGTAGCCATTTGCGATGTGTGTCAACGAGTCAAGGCTGAGCATCACAGACCGGCAGGATTGCTACAACCACTCAAGATCCCTGAGTGGAAATGGGATGAAATAGGCATGGACTTCATAGTGGGACTATCCAAAACTGCTACAGGATACGATTCCATTTGGGTGATCGTGGATAGACTTACCAAGACTGCCCGATTTATCCCGGTCAAGACTCGGTATAGCAGCGCTAAATTGGCAGAGATGTACATGTCCAAAATTGTGTGCCTACATGGAGTACCCAAGAGGATTGTGTCAGATCATGGTACTCAATTCATATCTCACTTCTGGGATAAGTTTCACGAGGCGTTGGGAACTCACCTCGTCTTCAGTACTGCTTATCACCCTCAGACTGATGGACAAACCGAGAGAACAAACCAAGTCCTTGAGGACATGCTAAGAGCATGTGCATTGGATTTTACTAAGGACTGGGAGAAATGCCTGCCCTATGCAGAGTTCTCCTATAACAACAGCTACCAGGCTAGTCTGAAGATGTCACCAAACAAGGCTTTGTTTGGACGAAGATGTCGAACCCCGTTGATGTGGTCGAAGACCGGTGAGCGAGCCATATTTGGACCAGACATCATTAGAGAAGCCGAAGAGAAAGTTCGTCTGATAAGAGATCGGCTTAAGGTAGCCCAGTCCCGGCAAAAGAGCTATGCGGACACTCGCCGAAGAGAGTTGGAATTCAAAATAGGCGACTTTGTGTACCTAAAAGTTTTGCCACTAAAAGGGACCAAGAGGTTCAAGGTCAAAGGAAAACTGGCACCGAGATATGTTGGACCTTTCCCGATAAGCGCCAGAAGAGGCGAAGTGGCCTATCAACTGGACCTGCCGGAAAATCTTTCCGACCACAACTGAAAAAATGTTTGCGAGTACCGGAAGAGCGAATCCCCTCGAAAGACGTCCTTATCAGCGAAGACCTCACATACCCCGAACACCCCGTGAAGATTTTGGATGAAGCCGAGAAAAAGACTAGGACTGAGACGTGGCGAATGTATAAGGTGCAATGGAGCAACCACACTGAAGATGCAGCCACCTGGGAAAAAGAAGACTTTTTGAAGACCGAGTACCCGAACCTATTCCGCGAATGGTAAGAAATCTCAGGGACGAGATTTATTGTTAGGGGGGTAGGTTTGTAACATCCTGGAAATTGAAGAATTTAAAACTGGGAATTAAAAATCGAAAGTCACAAAAACTTTTGGCTTATTGCTTCTCATCGTGTTTATTGCTTCTTATTTGACAGCTTTGTTGCATAAAATTTATAAAGAGAGTGATTCATCTTGATGTTTGAGAAAAACCAAATGATTTGAAATTCCATAGGAGAGAAAATTTCAAAGAAAAAATTTGGAAATTTTAAACAAAAAGAATATAAGTAGGATGTGCTGAGGATTTATAAAAAAATATATACTTAGGATCAAAACATTATTTTGTGATGGAGTAATATTAATTAGTGAGAAAAATGAGTGATAAAATATTTTAAAAGGATATGTCTGAAGTTTAGAAAATTATTTTGAATTAAAGTCACATTTTCTTGAATTTAGGAAAAGAATTAAATTAAATATGTAAAATATATTTTTAAAATAATAAAAGTGGGTGAAAAGGTTGAAAACATATTTACTTAATTTTGGGTGTGCTAGATTTTATTTTAAATTTTAGAGGTAAAAGAAAAAAGGAATGAGAAAATAGGAAATTAAATCGAGAAATTAGAAAATTGCACTGTTCATTGTGCTATACGTGTTCGACGCCGTACCGCCGTCGCGCGCCCGCCCCACGCACGACACGCGCGCGCCGCGCCCTGGCCCCCACCCTCGCGCCACGCACCCGCATGCCGTCCTCGTGCGCTGCGCCGGACCGCCGCCGCGCGCGCCACGCGCCGCCCTCGCGCCGGACCCCACTGCCCTCGCGCGCCGCGCCGGACCCCGACCGAGCACCGCCACGCGCGACCTCGCCGGACCCCGTCTCGCCCATGCCTCGCGCTCCGCGCACATGTCGCCGCCGCTCCACGCCGCGCGCCGCCCGCTACCCGCGCCGTCGCGTGGCTCACCGCGCCACCAGTCGCCCCGGGCCCCCTCTCCTTTCTCTCTCACCGGAGCTCTATAAAAGGGGGCGCGAGTCTCTCCCGTTCTTTCCCTCTCCCACCGTCGCTCGCCGCGCCGTTGCCGCGGGCTTGTTGATGAGAAATTTCTCTCACGCGCCGGCCCGGGAGATCCGCTTAACTCCAGGTGTAGGTCCTTCTCGCTACCTCGTGCTGTGCAAAGGCGTGCCGCTGATTTGATCCATTAACCAACAAGAGAAACAAAGGAATATGCGTTAAGTGTTAGGTTAGATCCCCACTGGATCGGCTGAGAGAATCCATGAGCATATATATGCTATCCTAAAATATATTTAAGCCAAACGACTGGAATGGATCGGCTACAACTGCCATGCTACAACTAATAGTTTAAACAAACTAATGACGTGCTACAACTAATAGTTTAAACAAACTCCTAAACTACAGATACAATTGTCGTTACAGGACTCTATCCATAGGTGGCAATATCGTTTAACGCGCAACTAACAACCGAATCTTCTATTTATCCTCAAACCGCTGCACTAAACGGTTTTATCTCTTCCGGACTGGAATCGGCTATCGGCTGCCATTGTCCGATCCAACCTTAGCCAATTGGCCTCGCAGCCGATCACTCCTCGCCGATGCGGCCTCTGTTTCCACACCAAACCAGCCGATCCGATTCGCTTCGCCTTTGCGTACTTAGGGACTCAATTACCAAATTTCGTGTTAACACATGCCCCCAAGTCCGTGATACAAAGTATTACGGATTTGCTTGCCTGTTCAAACTCTCGCTCTTTTCTTGACCTAAACCGCTCGGCTTCTCCCCAAGCGCCCTTTAAATATCCACTCTCCTCGGCCGAGACGCTTACGCCTTCAAAACGCACTCGGTCCCTTCGCATACAAGCCTCTCGCTTCTCTCTCTCTCTTCGGCGGTTTCACCGACGTCCATCAAATCTCGGCGTTCTTTGCAACCCGGACTTCATCCTCACCCAAACGACCCTGATGGCCTCCAGCGTTGCTGCGTCAAGCGCCTCCGTCGCGCCAGCCACCGCCGCCACAACAGCTGTAGCCGCCGCGCCAACCACTGCTGTCGTTCCGATCGCCGCCATTGCCGAGTTCCCTGAGGTACTCCCGTTTGACTCAGAACTCCTTTTTCATTTGGACCTACTTCTCCAACCATGTTGCATCAATCTTACGTTCAACCATGTTGCTGTCGTTTTTTTCTTGATTAGTACTTTTTCCTTCTTCGAACTGTAATATGCAACTGTTCTTGATTAGCGCCCCTTTTTCTGAACTGTAGCACCTGTCACATCAAGTGCTTATCCCAAATCTGACACAAGCACGGAGGTACTTTCTCGGCCCCATCGGCAACACGGATCCAGCCGATGTGATTATAGCCGAAACCAACAGGATTCTCTTCAACACAAACAAGCAATCCCTCGCCCACTGGAACGGGACATTCAAATCATGGCCGACCACCGACGTAGCCTGGGTTGAGTGGTACAAAAGGGTGCGATCGGCCAAATACACACAGTGGGAGGAGACCGGGATCGCCCAATGCTTGGCCCTATCCATCGCCAGCATGGAAAAGGAAGAGCCGCTACTGTCGGCTGCAACATATTTCTGGAACGACAGCCTTAACGCCTTCATCTTCCAGCAAGGGCCGATGACAATCACGCTGGCCGACGTGTACATGACGACCGGATCGGACATCGAGTCGTCGGCTAACCCTAGCAGCTTGAGCCGAAAGGGCAGCATCGCTTAAAAACCAAGGCCATCGGCGGGTGGAGCGGCTTCATCGCCCAAAACATGAAGGATGGATCAGTCAGCCACAGGGAGCACGCCGTGTTCTTGATGTGGCTTGAAAAATTTTTGTTCTGTGGATCGAGCTGCGGGCCGACCACCAACTGGCAGGTCATTGCCGAAGTCCTGGCCGACGGGGGCAAACTCGTGCTGGGGAAATACCTCCTCGGCTATTTATATCAGATGTTGCATCAGGCCGCCGCAAAAATAGCCGCCAATGCTCCAATCAACACCGGCGGCCCCTGGTGGTTTCTACAAATCTGGCTGGTGCTGGCGACCCAAAAGATAGCCGGTCGGCTCCCTCTGACAGCAACTGTATTCCCAAGGCTGGAGCCGATCGAGGATGAAGACGGCAACCAGATCACCACAACCAGGTGCATGAGCTACGGAGAAGCAATAGCCGCTCATGTCGGCTCAAGGCGATCGGCCGAACTGCTGGCCGAATGGTTCATCGCCCTTTTTGACGGGCTGTCTCGCGAGAACCGCGCCCGTACTTTTACCGGGACCGGACTGTCGAGTTGCCGGCCGACTTCAATTGGGAAGACGTCAACTCAGCCGACAACCCGAGGTGCGGGAGCCGTTCATCGCCGCTCTCCCCCATCTTGCCGACCGGATCCACGGGGCCGATAACGTGTTCTATTACCCGGTGTCGGCGGCAAGGCGCTCGGTCTTGGGCACTGCCCATCGGCTTCTTTTATGCCGATAAGATTGAGACGAGGGGACTGGTAAGCCAGACTTGATAATGGATCGGCCGCTGAATATAGCCGGCCCTCCTCGGCGACGTCGGCGTGATGACACTGGCGCTGAGGAAAAGCGCCGCTTACGACCAATGGTGGACTGAAATCAAGCGCCATATCTTCCACCAGCAGTCGTCTTGTTACGTCGACCTCCTCCCGCCTAAGGAGATCCCCGCGGTAAGCTTTAAGTCCCAAATGATTTTCTTCTTCTTATCATCGGCCGATATAGCCGATTAACATTTGCCCTCGATTTGCGGGAGACGGAGATGGAGCGGTCGACGGTGAGCGATTCTGGGCGCCCCATCGAATACCGTCTAGGTGTTCTGGACGAGGGCGGCCTTGCTCCGTCGGCCATCGGCTGGAGAGCGCCGAAGCTGGCGCCATTGCTACGAGGGCAGGTGCGCAAGCCGATTGCCCAGAAGAAAAGGGCTGCGCCACTCACACAGCCGTCAGCCGCGCCGCCCCAAGAAGCGAAAGAGAAGAAACGCGGCGCACCGATAGCCTCCCCTTGGACCGGCCGTCGCGGGTTCCTCGACGTCGTCGCCGGCGAGGAAATGTCGGCGGCTGTTGGAGCGGCGGCCAAACCCGGAGCTCGAGCCATAAGTCGGTCAACGCTCCAGCCGACGTCCCCGGTCCCAAGTCCCCAAATAAAAATCGCCGTAAGCCCTCACTTCACCAAATTTGGCTTCACGATGATATCACTTGCATCCGACCGAACCATTCTTTTCAGGTCAAGAAATTGGCCGGCCGCACTCCACGTCATGTGCCATCGGTAATCATCCCTTGCTCCTTGATTTGTAGAAATTAGCCGACTCGACTGCTAACTCTTCTTTTGCAGCCCCCACAATCTCCGTCGGCTGCCCCCAGGCATCCAGCGAGAACGCTGAGGCTGCCGCGGGCGGCAACGATGCCGACGAAGAGGCCCCGACGGCCGCAGCGGCGATCCACCAAGCCGACCGCTCCGACTCCCGGTGCCAACCGTAGTCGACCGAAACCGACGATCGGCTTCGTCAACTTAATGTCTTCGATGATCATCTCTCTTTTCGCGAACATAGCCGACTTCCTCAATTTTGACTTGTCGGAGTTCGAGGAGTCCGGCGAAATCGGCGAAGAGGCATTGGTGACGTCGGCCGAGGACCCGAGGGCCACCCTAGCCAACATCGGCAACCGGCCGGAGGCCTCGCCGGATGCGCCGGTGGTCGACGCGTTCGATACGTGCACATTTCAAAGAAATTCAAGGCCAGCTGCCGGAAGATCTAGCCGACACCATTGTGTCAGCCACCTTCATGGAAGCCCATCACCAAGTACGAACGGGCACAACAGCAGATAGCCGATCGCCGCAAGAACTGTGCACGGCCGGCCACCCTCCGTCGACCAAGGACGCCATTGAGAGTTGGAAAGCTGCCTTCAACCGCCTGAAGACTGAGCTGGCGGCCAAGCTCGAGCAACTCCTTGCACTCCAAGATTAGCTGATGGTCGATCTCGTTCAAGTCACGAACGAGATCGATGTCCATAAGGAGTACATGGCTGGTTTGCCGGCCGAGATCGAAGCTCAACGTCAAGGCATCAAGGCGGTTGTGGCACAATTGCGAGACCAGGTGAAGGGCATCCGGCCGGTGGCGAGGTCCGAGGCCGACGATGTCGGGCCATTGAAGAGATAGACCAGATCAGCGGACGGCATTGTCGGCCATAGCTGATTTCTTAAAACAATGATCTTGTAATAATTTAATATTCTGAAATCGGCTGCTGCCTCTTGTATTATACTTGTCAGGCTCTTGTGCTGGGATTGGACTTTAATCGATTTGCTCGTACTTGTAATCGGCTGTAACTTATGTGTAACATAGTTTATCAATCTTTTGCCGTTGCGCTTGTAGATAAGATCGGCTTTCGGCCGCGCGTAGTGTCTTGAATTGCTCATGCTGAAATCGACCCCAGCCGCCCTTATCGCTTCATGTTGCCGATTCCGAGACCACACCACAACCGTTGGTGTCAGCGCTTGAGTTACGGCCGTCGATCCAAATCACTTCCAACGCTTTTATTTGGACTGCCAATTACGAGGCTTAAAATTTGCAAAAATCTTTCAAAAATCCTGACGCCCATTTTTGTAATCGGCTCGTGTACGTATATGCCCCCCAAGTTTTGTTGATAGCTTCGGCATCGACAAAATTGTGAGTTCGAGCCGTTCACGCATCGTTGCCGTCCCTATCGGCCAATCGTTAGCCGATCGTAGAAAACCTAAAAAACATTGCATAAAAATGCCAAAAGGCGATGCCTTGTTAAAGCAAGACATCGGCTGTCGTAAATCGGCTTAAGCAACCGCAGTCGAATCACAAGTTGATCCATACGTTTGGGTAATATTTCTTTAGGTATTTTCCATTAAGAGCCCTTCCAGATACTTCTCCGTCCAGCCCTTTTAGCATGTAAGCTCCTTTAGAGACGCATTTGTGGATCTTGAAAGGCCCTTCCCAATTTGGTGACCACTTGCCAAATTTGTTGTCTCTAGATCCAATCGGCAGTATCAATTTCCAAACGAGTTCGCCTTCCTCAAAAGATTTAGGCACCACCTTTTTATTATAATGTCTGGCTACTCGTTCTTTATCCTTTGTGACTTTTTCCAAGGCCCCCATCCTGGATAAAACTAAATCTTCCGATTCGTCCACCATCAGGTGATAATAATCGTCGGCTGTGAGTTGATCCTATAGTTGAATGCGCCTTGAGCCGAAGACACTTTCCCATGGCAGCACTGCCTCATGTCCGTAGACCAGCTTGTACGGAGGAACTTGAATTGACCCGTGGCATGCCATCCGATACGACCACAGTGATTCGGCTAATTGGATGTGCCATTGTTTAGGGTGCTCAGAGATCTTTCTTTTAATCAATTTGATCAAACTTTTGTTTGAGGCCTCGTCTTGTCCGTTGGCTTGTGCGTAGTACGGCGAAGAATTAAGCAACTTGATCCCCATGCCGTCGGCAAACTGAACAAATTCATCCGATACAAAGATAGATCCCTGGTATGTTGTTATTGTTTGTGAAACGCCAAATCGGTAGATGATATGTTCTTTGACAAACTCGATTGCGTCCTTAGAATCCACTTTTCTAAGGGCAATTGCCTCCACCCACTTCGCCACCAGGATAAATTTATGCCCTTTGCTCGAGGATGGATTGATCTGGCCGATCATATCAATGCCCCATCCTCTGAATGGCCACGGCTTAATAATTGGGTTCGTAGCTGATGCTGGTGCCCATTGTATGGTGCCAAACTTCTGACAATCCTGGCAGCCCTTGTAATACTTGAAACAATCCTCCAGCATCGTCGGCCAGAAATACCCTGCTCGGTGAAGCAGCCACTTCATTTTGTGGGCCGATTGATGTGTGCCAGAGATTCCTTCATGTACTTCTCCGATGGCCACTATAGCCTGATCGGCTCCCAAACACTTCAGTAGCATGTCATCAATCGTCCGATAGTACAGATCTTCATCGAGCAACACATATCGTAATGCCTTCTATCGTAGCTTCCTTGTAGCCGATTGAGAGGGGTTTTTGAGATAGTTGTAAACTTCAAACCTCCAATCATCGGCTGTGATGGCGGCAACGTCCATGTCGATTTCTTTCGGCATCGGCCGATAGCCCGATGCCCCTGAGCCAAGTCATTGGCCTCTGAGTTCTGCTCTCTGGGGATATGTTTCAAAGTAACCAGCCGAAAACCGTCCATTAGTCCCCGGCATTGCCGATAATAGACCATTAGGGCGTCGTTTTTGCATTCATATTCTCCTGATAATTGGCTGATGACCAACAATGGATCTTCCATTATTTCGATGGCGTCGGCTTCAACTTCCTTGAGTAGATGTAATCCTTTAAGGACAGCTTCGTATTCGGCTTGGTTGTTTGTAGCGTGGGGGTTGATGGCAAAAGCAAACTCGAAGCTTGCCTCCCTGGGCGAAATAATGATCAAGCCGATGCTACAGCAGTTGGTGCAAACCGAGCCGTCGAACGTCAAAGTCCAAGGCATAATTTCCACTGAGTCGATTGAGTCATTTCTGTGCTCCACAATGAAATCGGCTATGGCTTGCCCCTTGACTGCCCTTGGTGCCTGATACCTCAGATCGAATTCTGTTAGCGCGAAAATCCACTTCCCAATTCTTCCTTTGAGCACTGGAGCCGATAGCATATACTTAACTACATCGGCTTTGCAAATTACTGTGCACTCGTAGGATAGCAGATAGTGCCTTAACTTCGTACATGAAAAATATAGGCATAGGCATAGCTTCTCCACAGGTGAATACCTCGTCTCCGCGTCTAGCAACCGTCGGCTGAGATAGAAGATGGCCTTTTCTTTGTCGTTGACCTCTTGGATTAGGACGGAGCCGATTGATTTATCATCGGGCGATAGGTACAGCTTTGAACGGTATTCCCTTTTGGGAGACATTAAACCGGAGGGGAACTCGATAATCTTTTATGTTGTCTAACGCCCTTTGCGTTCGCCCCCCCATGTGAATGTTTGATCGGCTTTCACCAGAAGCGGTGGTGTGAACGGCTTCATCTTTTCTGAGAGATTGGCTATGAACCGTCTGTGAAGTTTATCTTGCCGATCAATGATTGGAGTTGTTTTTTGTCCTTCGGAGGTTGAATTGTCTTGATAGCATTTATGCTTATTGGTGTAACTTCAATTCCTCTTTCATGGACAAGAAATCCCAAGAATTGCCCGGCCGATACGCCAAACGCGCACTTAAGCGGATTCATCTTCAGACCGTACTTCCTCGTTCGTTCTAACACCTGTCTCAGATCGGCTATGTGGTCTTCTATCTCCCTTGACTTGACAACCACGTCTTCAATGTATATCTCTACTAGCGAGCCGATCATATCGTGAAAGATGTAATTCATGGCCCGTTGATATGCTGCCTCGCATTCTTCAAGCCGAACGTCATTACTACCCATTCGTACAAGCCGATTGCGCCGGACACCGAAAGCGGTCTTGTGGATGTCCTCGTCGACCATGAATATTTGATTATACCCGCATTGCCATCCATGAAACCGATAATTTTGTGGCTCAGCAAGATCGACAAGCGATCGGCTATCGGCATTGGGTATTCGTCTTTAGGGGTTGCCTTGTTTAGATCTCTGAAATCGATGCACACCCTAAGTTTACCTTTTTCTTCAACACTGGGACGATGTTTGAGACCCACTCGGTGTATCGGCAAGGCCGAATGAATCCCATCCCGCGTCGTATAGCCGAGTGATTTCGGCTTTAATTGCATCGTACATATCAGCCTTAAACCTCCTGGGAGGCTGTTTGAACGGCCGATAGCCTGCCTTAATCGGCAGCTGATGGACCACTATTGATCGGCTGAGGCCAGGCATCTCGAAGTACTCCCAAGCAAAACAATCTTTATATTCTTTTAACAACTCAATAAGCTAAGATCTACAATAAGAAGACAGATTTTTGCTAATGTACGTCGGCCTTGGCTTATCACCAGAGCCGATGTCAATTTCCTCTAATTCGTCGATCGACGTGAAACCTTGCCCTAACTTGCCATCGTCTTCGTCCGCGGCATCCATGCCGAAAACGCTTGAGCCCTCCACCATGTCTTGTTCAAAGCAGTAGCTGTGGCTCGTCATTTCCAATCGGCTATATTGTGGAATTGTTCACATTTAGAAAATTGGCTTGCTATATTTTCCCGGATAAACAATCGATGCCTTCGATTTCCCAAAGCGGCAAATCGGCACTGACGACACTAACTGGCCTGTCGGCTGGTACGATCTCGATCTTGTCGCCGTCCCATTGGATCAGGCTCTGATGCATTGTAGAAGGGATGCAGCAGTTAGCGTGTATCCAATCCCTTCCGAGCAGCAGGCTGTAAGACCCCTTCCCGTCGATGACAAAGAACGTTGTGGGTACGGTCTTATTGCCGATGGTCAGTTCAACGTTGAGGACGCCCTTGGTTTCCGATGGGTTGCCGCCAAAGTCTTTGAGCACCATGTTGGTTTTAATCAGGTCTTTGGCTCCCTTGTCTAGTTTTCTGAATGTTGCGTAAGGCATGAGGTTGACTGCAGCTCCCCCATCAACTAGCATTTTGGAAATTGGCTTGCCGTTGATGAATCCTTTAACGTACAACGGCTTTAAGTGCCAATTTTTGGTTCCCTCGGGTTTGTCGAAGACAGCCTGGTCTGGTGAGATTGCCAGTTTCGCCAGGTCGTCCTCAATGGTGTCTACATCGGCTTCAGGAGCGCCGAACTCAGCTGGCAGCATGAACACCATGTTAACCGATGCAGAAATTTTGTCTTTCCCTTTGGCTGCCCTCCTGACTTGATTGGCTCGGCTTTCCTCGGCTTGCTCTTCGTCGGCTATGGCAGCCTTCTTTGGGTATCCATCGCCTTTTGATTTTGCCCAGCCGACGGCGCTGTTCGTGGATCATTTTCTGAACTTCGTCTTCTCTCCCTTAGCGCTTAAGCCGTTGAACCCTTCTTTTCTGCGTCTTTGTGAAGAGATCGGATGGGCACCATTGGGGGTTGGCCGATTCCTCATCGTCGGCCTCTTCATCGTCACGGTTGTTGCCATCGTGGTTTCCGTCGACGAAGAAGTCTTGGTGGATCGGGCCGAGCCGATCATGGACAGACCGCCGCCTTTGGTTTAGCTGAACGGCTCTGGGGACGAACCGGATTGGGCTTGCAGCCGATGAGTTCCTGTGCCCACCGTCGCGGCGATCATTGCATGCTGGGCAATCGTCCAGTGTTGGTAGTCTCATACCGGATTCCCAGCAGTACCTGAAAAAATCACAATGCCAATGCGGATTGGCATTGTTGCGATTTGCCTCGTACCGGCGGCTTTGGGTATTCGGCTCGTGCTGACGAGATGCTCCGTTGTAGGCTTCTTCCTGCCGGGACCGATGTTGATGATGGTATCGGCTGCGTTCGTGGATCGGCCGTCGATCAGCCAATCTGATGACTGGGCGCACCATATTAATCGGCACGGCGTGACATCCAATCTGCTCGTCTTCTGCCTTGGCCCCGATCGATGTATTGACTAAGTTGTGCGCCATTCTGTTCTGTCAATCAGCTTGCCTGGGACCGACTTGGACCGTGTTGACCGGGAAAGGATTGTCGTCTACTTTCATCGGCCGATTTGAATCGGCGAACTTCAGCTTCCCGGTCTCAATCACCGATTGGATTTGCGCCCGAAGACTTTGCGCAGTTGGTGGCGTGGGATGTGGAGTTGTTCCACTTGCAATATTTCTTTTTCTTCAACTCTTCTACGACGGGATCACGTGATTTTCGGCAACCGAATCGCTTCTCTTGAGCAAAGAAGTCGAAGATCTTGTCGGCCTTGGTGATGTCGAAATCGTATCGTTCTTCCTTGGCCGTCTTCAGCAGCCATTGGCAAACGATGGCCTTTTTGTTCTTGGCCCATTCGGTATGCCGCCACTCGCGTCATCGTCGTCGGACTCGTAGTCTAATTCGATGACAACCTGAGTTATATTTTTGACGGCCTTCCTGGTGTCTTGGAATCGCTGCTCGTGGGCCGTCACCTTCTGCGCCAAGTGGGCTAAGCTGTCAAAGTCCTCCGCAGAGAAACACTCTCGGATCGGAGCGATCAAACCATGAAAGGCCAAATCGGCCAGCTGGGCATCCGATAGCACCAGGCTGTAGCATCGGTTCCTCATCTCTCTAAATCGTTGGATGTATTCTTGGACTGATTCGTTGTGTTTTTGCCTGATGCTGGTGAGGTCCGACAACTTCATCTCGTGGTTGCCGGAGTAGAAGTAGCTGTGGAATTTTTTTCAAGATTGGCCCAGCTCTGAGTTGAGTTGTAGGGCAATGAGGAGAACCAAGTAAAAGCCGATCCTGAAAGAGAAAGAGGGAACAATCGGACTCTCAAGGCGTCCGTAGCCGATGCTTCGCTGCACTATGCCAAGAATCGGCTAACGTGCTCGTAAGTTGAAACATTGTCCTGCCCTGAGAACTTTGAAAAATCTAGGATCTTGTATCGGTTGGGCAACGGGATCCGCTCGAAGTGCTCTGGATAGGGATACTGATACATGTTCCCTGAGTCTTTTGGCTTTAGGCCGAATTAATCGCGCATGACATCTGCAATCAGATCAACCCAGGTTCGGTTGTCTTGCTGTATTGGCTCGTATGGGTCACACGGCGCGAGAGCTTGCCGATACAGTGGTGGCGTCGAGGCCTGTAATGATGATCTTGACGGCCTCCTTGGTACCGGTAGTGGTGATCGCGGAGGCGCCGATGCGCCGTGGTGGCGTTGGTGGTCCCGAAAAGCCATCGGCCACCACCGTTGTACCGTCTCTTTGGATCAATCGCCCGACCGCCGATTGTCGTTGAACATATTAGCAATCTGATCTTGGGGCGGCGCCGTCGGTTCAGCATAGTAATTGCTAGCCTTATAGCCGATTCACCAGGATTTGGCTGACCGAGGACTCCTCCCGGCGGCCCTTGTTGTGCTAGTGGTGGGATCGGCCTATTCTGTGTGACCAGTGTCCTGTAACCAGTAAATTGGCCGTCTGTAAAGTACGTCGGCCCTCGTTGCAGTTGGTCGGCTATCTTGGCGTCAACCATAGTAGCGATCATGTTATTGAGAGTGTTGACTAGAATGCTACTTTGATTGACTAATGCGTGATGGACGACTGAGTCGATCTGGTCTTGTAGAGAACATACAGCCGAATCGTCCTGTTCTTGTGTCGGCTCCTCCGTCTTCTGTTTGCCTTTTGTCTCACCACAGGAGGATGCCTTAAGGTCGTTCATGCTGAACTTATATTTTTGATGCACGGCCCCAGATCTTGTTTGGGTGAAAGATTGCAAGTAGTTAGCCTGGAGCTCTTCCACCATCTTCTTATAATCGGCTTGCTGTTCAGCCGATAACTGCTCCATCTTCACAGGCACGATGTTGTCCTCGGAAATGCTGGGGCTCTTGGAGTCGACCATCTTGCCGGCTGAATCTATGCGTCCGAGTCGAGCCGACAGAGAAAGTCCCACCGGCGTGCCAAGAAGCGTGTTGATGAGAAATTTCTCTCACGCGCCGGTCCGGGAGATCTCGCTTAACTCCAAGCAGTCCTTCTCGGCTACCCGTGCGTGCAGACATGCCGCTTGATTTGATCTCGTTAATCAACAAGAGAAACAAAGGAATATGCGCTAAGTGTTAGGTTAGATCCCCACTAGATCGGCTAAGGGAATCCATGAGCATATATATGCTATCCTAAAATATATTTAAGCCAAACAACTGGAATGGATCGGCTATACCAAGACAAAGATCGCGTGTAACCTAAATACAAGAAAGGATAATAAATATATGAATCGATAACCTAGCCGATACTGGAAAGCTAACGATGAATCGGCTAGTACTCCGATGAATCTTATGAAAAGATACCACTCTTGAACCGATGCGCATGGCCCGGAAATCGGCGTCGACCGCCGATGGCGGGCCGATTTCGACTAGTAACGTCCGACAAGAATGCGATCTTAACATAAGAGGCAGTCCTAATATAAATCTAATAATAAATATATTAAACGAAACATATCAGGGCAGATAAGGCCGGCTAAAACCTAGACGCTGTCTCTAAATAATATAAATCTTAGCCGAACAGATCATTGATAGTTCTAAAAACGACTTAATAGTTCGAACCCGATGCAGCATTAAGTATAAAAATAAAAACCTGATCTATTGCAGCCGATTTATATCCCTCGAGATGGTGGATACCGCATATAAACCAGCCAACCCTTAGATCTAGCCATATTGGCTGCAAGTTCTTGATAGAACTAGCCAATGGCAGGATAGATCTAAACATTAGTCTAGTTTATATGCACTATATGATAAGTAGCGCAAGATAAACTCTTGAATCTAATGTGTCATTATGATGGAAGCAATAGAAATAACAGATCATACCACTAATGACAAGCATTTACCTAGATCTGGGGATCGAAACGATGCAGCCTGTAGCCAAACAAACTGCTCATCTGAAGAAAAAGGTTGGCGATGCACCAAAGGTTTGATTGATTGTGATTGTCCTTTTTTACAGGGGGTCTCGGGTCCTATTTATACCCAAGATACAATTATCTGTACAAACCCTGGACTCTATCTAAACTACTATTTAAAACACAACATTATCCCGAGAAGGATCCATGCCGTGCTACAACTAATAGTTTAAACAAACTCCTAAACTACAGATACAATTGTCGTTACAGGAATCTATCCATAGGTGGCAATATCGTTTAACGCGCAACTAACGACCGAATCTTCTATTTATCCTCAAACTGCTGCACCAGAAACAGTTTTATCTCTTCTGGACCTGGAATCGGCTATTGGCTGTCATTGTCCGATCCAACCTTAGCCGATTGGCCTCGTAGTCGATCACTCCTTAGCCGATGCGGCCTCTATTTCCATACCAAACCAGCCGATCCGATTCTGCTTTGCCTTTGCAGACTTAGGGACACAATTACCAAATTTCAGTGTTAACAGGGCCGCCGCCGCCCCGTTGTCATGCCGCCACCGCGCCGCTGCCGTGCGCCCGCCGCCGCAGAGCACTCGCCTCTCGCTTTTCCCTCCACGCACCGCCGCGCCGCCGCCACCGCGCCCGCGCCGCTGCTGCCACCACGCCTGACGTGAGGGAGATGAAGGGGGTAGACGGTTAGATGCGAGAGGAGAGAGAGTGAACGGGAGGGGTAGAAAAAGAAAAGAAAAAAAGGAAAGAAAGAGAAAGAAAGAGAAAAGAAAAAGAGAAAAATAGGAAAATCCAGAAAAATTAGGAAAACTTTTGGGAAATATTTGGGAAAATATTTGGGCAAAAATATATAGTTTTATCATATATTTTCTCGAGCAAATTCGAATTCAAAATAGGAATTTCGGAGATCTCGTTCTTGCATCGTTTTTACTTGGAGTTTATCTATTTTCTTTTTGCCATTAAAATATGTTCTTTTGGTATTCAGACCTTCAAAGATTTGAGTACCAAGTCTTTTTGAACAACGCCTTTTTAAGTTTATCACCTTAATCAATTAGATCAGTGTTTTGCGAAAACCCTAAAAATTCCAAACTCGCTTTTTTAAATCGGATTTCATCCCAAAACCCTCACCCAAACCCGATTAAAATTTTAGGCTAAATATTTGGAGTTGTTTTTATGGCTCTTTTGATCTCTTGGTACTTTTATTGAATTCGATTGAATTCAATTGATTTTTCGCACGTATGAATAGCAACCGAGGAAGCAGGCACTGACTACGGTGAAGACCCCGTCCAACAAGCGTGCGAGCAAGGCAAGTCAACACTTCCCTTTGAACATATTGAACCTATTTTGCGGAATGATATTGATTTAAACTTCAAACATGCATGCTATACACAAATGAATACCTATGCTTGATATACCATGCCTTGATATTGATTACCCTTAGGAATATTCTTTGTAACCCTCGATGTGATATAACCGGTGGATATCTTCAGTAAAATGCTTAGCCATGCTTATACTAGAAACTTGCATACTCATGTTTTTACAAAAAGCTATATGCTTGGGCAACTACCTTAGGGAAGGTAGTTGAGATACGGCATGTGGAGACATGAGCGCCACATTGCCTTGATCATCATGGAAATAGTTTTGATGAAAAAATGAAAGTACAAAACCAATGTTTTTAGACTGGGGTTATCGATGTCGGAGATCGACACGCGGAAATTCGTGGGATCCCCTTTTTGGTTCGGCACAGGGGAGCGGTGAATCTGGGCTTAAACTCACTGTAAGGATGGGGAGGAACCGGTAAACCGAAGAAAGATCGCAACCGCAACAGACACCAGGGGTTTATACAGGTTCGGGCCGCCTATAAGGCATAACACCCTACTCCTGTTCTTTGTGTAATGTGGGGGATGAATTACAGGGACAGGTGAGGGAGTTCTTCTTTAGGGGTGCTGGAGCTGGTGATTGAGGTGGGATGCTTGAAGCCCAAGGTCTCCAACAATGGCAGAACCTTGGACTTGTTTCTGGGGTTGTGAGAGCAGTTGGGAGATGGAACCGCTGTCTCGAGCTAGGATCTGAGCGTGCGAACCAACCAACCCTTTTTACAACGGACTTGGGCCTCCTTTTATAGTGCAAGGAGACACCACAGTAGTCCTGATTTTCTCTACTCTGCTTCACGTGATGGGGCGGTTTTTGCCTTGTCTTGTCGGAGAAGCTACCCCCATCTTTGTCCCTATTGCCACGTCACGGAGTTGGCGGAGAAAAGCGGGCGTCATGGCAGCCATACTGCTGACGCGAGGATGGGCCGGCCTACCTACTCCAGTGGGGCCTACTAGTCAGTGGCCCATCTCCTGGGTAGGTGCTGACACAACGCCTCCTGCGCTCGTACTCTCTCTCCCACGCAGCCGCCCAATGCATTTAACGCGACTAGACAGGGCGTGAGAGAGGCGTGCACGGAGTGGGCGTGCTGCCATACCACGATCGCAGTCAAAGACTTTATGCCCTCTTTGCCTCGTGACGGGCAAAAAAGGGTGATGGTGAGAGCGGCTGACAGGCGCGCCTCACATCGCATTAAATGCGGCGGGGCAGGCGCTTAGCCTCTCTCTCTTTAGGCATTAAATGAGGTGGTTGGCGTTGACTCGCCCTCTCTGAGAGGTGCGGGGTGAGGATGGGGTCCGGTGATCCCGACCCGCCGCCTGGGAATACGGTGGCCTTCGGCGCCTCCGGCCAGCCCTCTTGGGGTGGCCACGTGGCCGCCTGTGGCCGAGACTCACTCGAGCCATCCAGGACATATCTTTGGCGCGCCTTCCTTTTTCAGATATCATCTCTCCAACATACCCCTGGGCCCATACCACCGACAGAGGCGGATGGTTGGATTTGGGTGGATTCCGGTAAAGGCAAGAACCATCCCTGGTCGATTAATGACCGAGTCATGAGACTTATAACCTGTTACGAGCCAATACAACTGTACTTCTCGAATGGGTATAAACCTAGCGGAGTAGATAGCCGAGCGGAGGTAGTATCCCTGCATAGTGGTTCTTGAGTGGAGAGGTGGTTCTGGTTATCGAGATAAGGCTGCGGCCTAAGTGTTGAGTAATGAATGAGAATTTTGTGAGTTTTCCCTTACCCCGGAACGCCGTAACTCCTCTCACCGCTAGGAAAGGACGGCTAGAGTGCAAGACGATTTAAGTTCATGGAGCTGCACGCCAAAGTGAGGTTATCGAAAGGCTTTGTCGTGACCATCCCATATGAAGGGATGAAAGCTCATTCAATGAGCAAGCAGTGAGTACAGGTAAAGTGTACATCCACCGCAAAGGTGAGTAAATCAATCTATTCGAATAGCCGTGCTCGCGGATAATGAGCGGCGTGACAAGTTTCTCCCATGGCTAGACTCATAAATTTTAAAATGATGAGTGGGAATGCATAATGATTTTGTGTGCTGGTGGACTCAACTTCTCGAACTGCGAGAAGGAGTGGACTCCCCAGAAAACTATGACGAACCGGAGGCGGAAAGCCATCCTTGAAATCACGATGGATGGTAGACAGAACCGTCGCCGACTTAATATACTATGGCACTAAAACTTGACCTGGCTAGATGTTAGGTTTGTTAAATGATTTGTGAAAATTGGCTTTGTGCAAATAAACCATAGCCATCCTTTGAATGACCCTATCATGTGTATCATTCCGTGTTGGCTGCTGAGTACGTTGGGTACTCACCCTTGCTCTACGCACAAACCTTCAGATGGTGGAAACGAAGAACTGGAGGACTCCTATGCTTACTGCCCGGTGGGCGAAGAAGGAGAAGGCGTCTACTAGGTCTTAGTCCCCGGTCGTTGCCTGTGGCAATCGACATGTCGCTGCCTTCCGTCTGCTATCTTATCTAATTTCTATTTTTGGATGTATCCGGACTGGTAGGTCCTATATGTATTGGATATTGCCTTCGGGCCTATTATTGTAATACTTTTGATGTAAGACTATTCGTGCACTTTGCACCTGATAATTCAGTATTGTATTCGTGGGTACCAAACTACTCGATCCAGGGAAATGGTACTATGAACACGAATGATTCCCGTTCCAAAAAACGGGGGTCCACAGCACAGCAGGAGCGGACCGAGCCGACGAACTATGGACTTGAAGCAGTTGATCTCATCGAACTCCGGTGCGAACCGTGGGCGCGACCGTGTGGGCGACACAGCCGGAGAGAGGGGGCATCACGGCCGTGGGGGTGGCGGCCGGAGGGAGGGGCGGCCGGCGGAAGGGGCTAAGGCGGCGCAGACGGCAACGATGCCGTGGCTGGCGGCGACGAGGCGACACGGACAGCGCGGGTGCAGGATGGAGGAAGAGGAAGGAGGCGCGCGGGAGGAAAAGAACAGGATGGCGAGGCGCAATGGGGAGGCTGACTGCTTGCCCGATGTAGAAAGCGGGGAAGGAGATCTGAGGTGCTTCTTAGGATAGGAATAGGTTCAGAGAGTTTATTGGAACACAATTTTTTTAACAAAATCTGTAAAATTAACTATAAGAAGTCACCTAAGTAGTTTCTTAAAGATGCTCTGAGAGGAGTAAACCAATTCGGTTTCTTACGAGCGTTGCATGCGATAGGGGAGGAAGGAGGACAACTGTGTCTTTTTAAATTAGTATAAAGAGATTTTTTCTGAGTAGATTAAAGAATAATTCCTCTTTTTAATCTGCATAATGGAAATAATTTCAGCCTTTAGCATCAAGATGGTATAAAGCTAAACTTGCACATAATTAAAAACATTATTTCTCCGAGTTAAATCAGATGAAAAACGTGTATTTTATATTAAAATATAATTGGTCCAATTTATAGGAAAACCAAACCTAATATCCTAACAATTGCACGGTTAATTAAAGGAAAATCAACAAAACCTACGTGAAAAACAAGAACAAAAGCTACGGCGGCATCACTACTAAGACCGGCACAAGTCATTGTTCCCAAGCATTGCAAAATGTACGAGCAACTCCAACTTCCTATGACGAACAACTATCACAAACCACTAGAAAAACCCTCACCATATAGTAGAATCTATTAGGTGAAGCTTCCAAAAACACCAAACTAGGCTTTCACCTGAAGAGGGAGAGAGACACTTAGCGACACCGCACTACCCTAACCTAAGAAGTACGACGACACCCATAGAGGTCGGCATCGCCAACACCAATCATAAGCAAGGAAACACTTTCGTCTTGAGTTCTTCAACCGTCGATCACCTTTGTATAGACTAACACGAATGTGTTATAAGTTATTGTTGTCTAGCTGGCCACACCCGACGCAATAGCTCCACACTACAAAAGCAAACAATATTGTTTCTCCTCTCACACTAAACTGCATTGCTACCATTGTTGTCGAGCTTGCCACGTCCAGTCAAGTAGCTCTGACTCTACCCAACTCGCGAACACTTGGCCATCTGGTGGAGACCAACGCCGCTCCTTCCTCGTACAAATACCACACATAGGGACACCATGTTACCGTATGCTTCATGAAAACGCAACCAAAGCTGAAGGTTGCTCATCCCGGTCATGCAGAGCCCTACTCGACCATACCACCGCCACCTTTACCATGGCCCCCTCCCCTAGAGTCTAAAGGCAGATTGATCATCAGAGGAAAGGAGTTGTAAGATGAGGGAAGAAACCCAAGAGATCAAAGGTGAGTTCTTGCTCACGTCCATCCATCAAGCCACCAACAATGCCAATGCCCCGCGTGTCATAACCATCTTGTTTACAGAAGTTGAGCCCGGAGAAATCTACGCTCGATCATAGCTAGAACATAAGTTGACAATGCTCTTAGGGGGTGTTTGGATGGAGCTCTTAGGGGGTGTTTGGATGGAGTAAAATTTTTTTAGTCCATGTCACATCAAATGTTTAGATGTTATTTTGGAATATTAAATGTAGACTATTTACAAAACTCATTCATCGGTGGCTAATTTACGATACAAATCTAATGAGCCTAATTATGTCATAATTTGACGATGCGATGCTACAGTAAACATTTGCTAATTATGGATTAATTAGGCTTAATAAATTCATCTCGTAAATTAGTCACCAATTCTATAATTATTTTTATAATTAGTTCAATTTTAGTCTTTCAAATCGATATAATATCCGATATGATAGACTAAAATTGTAGTCCCTTCATCCAAACACTTTCTTAGCAGATTCCACTTAAAAGGACAACGCCTCTCGGCGTATCCAAGGGACAACGCTCGATCTGATCACGAATCCATCGTCAAACCCAACTTTTCCCCTTCCTCCCCGCTCGCTTCGGTCCACCGCCGCACCGGTGCCGGGCGCAGACAATCTCCGGGCGCACCGGACCCCGTTGCTGCCAAAACCGAGGCATTGCGAACCCTCATCGCCACCTCATCAATGAAGTCATCACCCCGCCGTCGCCACACACCAATACACACCAAGTTGGCCCAGTACAGCCACGCGCCACCCCCAGCTCCAAAATCCCATCGCATCGCGACGCAACCGAACCGGCCCGCACCGAACTGCGAAATCCCCACGAAATCACACGACGAATGCCGCGCGCGCCGCCGCCGCCGCGACCCCGCCGCTGTTGCTGATGCTTGATCGCGCGACCGGGCGCCGCGCCGCGGGCGAAGGGGTCCCTCCGATGGATCAGCCCGACCTGTCCCTCGCCCTCCACCCGCGCGCGCCGCCGCCGCTCCGGCTCCTCTCCGTCCACGAGCCAGTGGGCGAGGGCTCGTCCGCCGCCGCCGAGGAGGAGGAGGAGGCCGAAGGCGAGGGGCCGTTCTCCCTCATGGGCCAGCCGCTCTTCCTCAAGCGGCCGCGGCCCCCGCGCCCGCCCCGCGCGCGCGGGGTGGGGGACGACGTCGACGACGACTCCTCCCCGTGCTGCTCCTCCTCCTGCTTCTCGCCCGCGGCGAAGCGGCGGGCGGCGGGGACGTGGACGGGAGGCCTCAGGGCGCGCCGCGCGGCCGTGCGCGCGTGGGGTTGCCAGCCGCTCCCGGAGGCCGACCCGGACGTGCACGAGCTCATGGAGCGGAGCGCCACCGGCAGGCGGGCGGGATCGAGCTCATCGCCTCCGAGAACTACGCCTGCCGCGCGGTGCTCGACGCGCTGGGGAGCCACCTCACAAACAAGTACTCCGAGGGCCTCCCCGGCGCGCGCTACTACTGCGGGAACCAGCACATCGACGCCATCGAGCGCCTCTGCTGCGATCGCGCGCTCGACGCCTTCGGCCTAGACCCCGCGCGCTGGGGCGTCAACGTGCAGCCCTACTCCTGCACTTCCGCCAACTTCGCCGTCTACACGGGGCTCCTCCTCCCCAACGACAGGATCATGGGCTTGGACTCGCCGTCCGGCGGCCACGTCAGCCACGGGTACTACACGCCCAACGGCAAGAAGGTCTCCGGCGCGTCCATTTTCTTCGAGAACCTCTCCTACAGGGTGAACCCGCAGACCGGGTACATTGATTACGATAAGGTAGAGGAGAAGGCCGTGGATTTCCACCCCAAGATTCTTATCTGCGGTGCGAGCTCGTATCCAAGGGATTGGGACTATGCACGGATGCGGCTTGTTGCTGATAAGTGTGGCGCAATACTCATGTGCGACATGGCACAAATCAGTGGTCTTGTGGCCGCTAAGGTAAAATTCATTTATCACATTGTTAGTGTAACTGGTTTTGCTTAACATTTAAGTACACTTACAAGAGTTACAACAGTGCACATGCATAGGAAGGGAATATCAGGTGTTTTGATTGCTTGATGTAGCACAGTAACTTCCTAATTGTTCAAGAATGCATATGCATATATAGGAAGACAATATCAGGTTTTGATTGCTTGGTAGCATAGTAATAGCTTCCTATGGTGAAGAAGAGTGCCTTTAACAACAATACCGTATTGATATTTGTGAACAATTGTTATTCGTAGCTATGCTATTACTAGTTGGTAATGTGTAGATAGTGAGACATAAATCTCTACTGATGATTGTATTTTGTTACTTGTCTCGTTTGCAGGAATGTCGAAATCCCTTCGACTACTGTGATATTGTTACTTCAACCACACACAAGAGCTTGAGGGGTCCTAGAGGTGGTATAATATTTTTCAGGAAAGGGAAAAATCTACGGAAACGGACTGGATCTTTATCTCAAGTGATCGAAAACTATCAGTATGACTTTGAGGACCGCATAAATTTTGCTGTTTTCCCTTCAATGCAAGGTGGGCCTCACAACAACCATATTGCTGCTCTGGCTATAGCTCTAAAACAAGTTGCCACACCAGAATTCAAAGCATATATACAACAAGTCAAGAAAAATGCCCAAGCTTTGGCAATGGCCTTGCTCAGGAGGAAATGTAGACTGGTTACTGGTGGCACAGATAATCACTTGGTGCTCTGGGACCTAAGAACGTTTGGCTTGACAGGTATTATCTCCATGACACTGCATTTGGAACTTCATTATCACTATAGCAGAAAACTAAAATATTTGTATATGGTTATGTTATGCGGTTTACATAACACAGGCTACAAACATTACAGCATGCAGGTGCTGTTTGCTAAAAGCATTATGGTCATCAATGCTTACAACAGTGTTCAAGTTGTTTGGATAAAATGCTACACTAGCTAGACTGAACTCTGTGAAGAGCCATTATTGTAGGAAAGAAACTACTGGATATGAGGATGTGACACTAATAACAATTAATAGCATTATGAATGATTGTAAAATCATGTCACCTTTTTCAGTTGTAATATCAGAATAGGTGCTTAGCCTGAGAGTGAGAGTATGTGTTGGTGTAACCTTTTTATGCTGGTATAATTGCTAGTACTTACTGAACAGACAAAATTCATCAGATACCTCAGATCAACAAATTCTGCTTCTGGCAGAATATAACGAACAAAAAACACAACAGTGTCAACTAAGCCTAAGTGTCCAGCTATTTGCTTGTCTCCATAATTTTAACCTAGCCATTCGCCTTAAAATATGCACAGGGAAGAACTTTGAGAAGGTCTGTGAGGCGTGCCATATCTCTCTTAATAAAACACCAATATATGGAGATAATGGTTTGATTTCTCCTGGAGGTGTGCGGATTGGTTAGTTCTCGCTACACCGGTTGTTCATTTAATGCTGTATTATGACATGTACATGACAATAGATTTCTTCCTGTGGTCGTCACCATGCTGCAGGAACTCCTGCCATGACAACTAGAGGTTGCCTGGAGAGTGAATTTGAGATAATGGCCGAATTCCTGATGAGGGCAGCACATATAGCAAGTACTGTTTTGAAGGAGCATGGAAAGCTTCAAAAGGATTTTCTGAAGGGTCTGGAGAACAATAATGACATTATTGAACTCCGGAATCAGGTGGAGACATTTGCCTTACAATTTGCCATACCGGGATTTGATGTATAAATGAGAGCACCTATATATATTTGCAGTCCTAGGATGGTTCAGATATCATTTGCAACTTCTACTCATGTTTGAACGAGTTTATGTATAAAAAGCTGAGTTATCATAGCATCAAGTTAGGAAACCATTTTTTCGTTGGAAGTTGATTTCAATCTCCTCAAGCAATTTTGTACGGGCATGTTACTTATGTTATTGTATTTATTGCATTTCATTATATAGATTGTTACGTGAGATAATGTTTTTGAAGTTGTTGTCATCTGTCATTGCCTTTTCTGCTTAGGTACCTTACAGTTTTCCATTCCATATGAGCTTTAAATATTTTAGCTGCAGAACTTCTGTCATGTGGCAGAATGATTTTAGTAGGCCCTTGTTCTGATGGAAATGTTTACCTATAGATTTGTCTCATCTTTTCCATTTCAAGAAGGTATTTGATCTTTGTGAGTGAAGTTATTGTGACTCCTGAACCGAAGGTAAAAATTAACTTTCTTGTATGGTTGCATCTTTAATTTACCCTACCATAGAGTTGTAGATTCTTTACGGCAATCAAATACTAGGTGATAGTGGCTACTTCAGTCGTACTTTTGATTGTTGCTGACATCTTAATTCCCAGAGTAAATTTGTCACGAAGCTATCATGTATGAGTAACTACAACTTCGAGTCCGATCGGTTTTTACTCTGTTTGCAGTTTCTCACAGTTTTGGCACTGAAATTGTAGTTTAGTGAAATTGCTCCAATTAACTCAAACACAGAGTATTGCAAAAAACTGTTCAACTGTTATCTGGACTTCTGAGTTCTGGCAAAACTTGCTCCACGCAATCTGATACAATTGGGTTTATGACTTCATACTAGCAATCATGGTTGAAGGCATTTTTTTTCTTCTTTCAAAAAATGCCTTCATACTATCTACTCTACTATCTTGGTTGAATCCTTGAATAGCTGAATAACAAATCAGGCCAGGAAAATGGCGATGGAATTCAGGCAAAACCAGCAATAATTGGCGCGTCTCCGACAGGAGAAGAGTCATCACCAGTGTGACTGAAAGTGATCAGCTGAATGCCTGAACACATGATAGAATTACAATGTGAATCATGTGACCCGTATTGAAGGCGGTACTAGGAATTTAGGGGTGCTATCTCACCGGCTCTCACCACCATGATCAAAGTCAGTCACTTCTCTGGCCAGCACGTGAGCTTCTTCTAGTATACTGAGCATTCTGGCTGCATCGTCATCTTGGGCTCTTGGCTAATGTTCGCTCAACCGTTACATTCTAATGTTCTGGAGGTCATGGTAAACCGTCCTAATCGTCGTCGGTAATCCTGACAATGCAAAACAGCAACGTTGTTCAACTTGGTCTTTTGCATAAGGAGAAATCACCACCTTATCACCTACCATGCCAGGCAGCCAGGGATCTGAAGAAGCAATCTATATCTCTCGCAGTCTTGCTCCGTCGCAAAGTTAACCTGGTGGCCACAAAGCTAACCCGAAATACATTGGAAGTGGAGAACTTTTTCAGATCGATCGGTTGATACTGCACGTAATTAGCAAGGAAAAAGTGCAGGATATTCATAGACAATGAAAATGGTTTACATTCCTGGCCCTTGCCCGTTAGGGACACGGCCATAGTGCCTATACACTTGCTAGAATAAGTAGAGTTTTATCCCATCAAAATAAGGGAGCTCTCGATCTGCTGACGATTGCCGTCGTGATAAACGTTGGGGGGAAGCGACACTGCATTTTTCCCTCGCAATCGTGATAACATAGGACTAAAATTAGTCACCATTAAATCGAATAATTTATTAAGTCTTATTAATCAATGATTAACAAATGTTTACTGCAGTATCATATTGTTAAATCATGACATAACTAGATTTATTATATTCGTTTCGTGAATTACGAGTCTCATAAATAGTTTATATTTAATATTTATAAATAATATTTAAATATTTGATGTGATGAAAACTAATTTTAAGTCCCGTCAATCATACAAGCCCATTGTCTCGAGGCTGCGCTGTCAGCGATCAATTCCTCATCTGCAAAACTCCAAATAGAAAAGAAGACCTGAGAGAGAATTGATATATACCTACAGGTGTACAAACACAGGGTAGTGATCCAAGTGGCCAATCGCCTGAACCTGAAGCATCTCTCCACATCAGCGAACATTCCGTATACGCGGCTGCTACGGCAGCAGCGAGCTACGGCCTACGGAGTCTATATGACGAGCTCCTCGGTGCAGCATCCGAACGCGCCACTGAGCTTAGCCTGGTCACTGTCTTCCCCGACAGTAACCCACTGCACCCTACTCCGCTTTATCTTCCCTCCATTATTGATGGATGGATGGATGCATGCTGGATGCTTTCATGTCGCCTCCATTATTTGCTTGGAGATGCGCCTAGTTTGATCTGATTCTCGATTTGCTTTTGCCTTCTTCTTCGGCCCCATCCCGTTGTATCTGTATATATCTGGTTCAGTTCTCTTCTTCTCTCCGGCCGGCCATCTAGTTAGCGAGCTGCACCGTGTGCAATGAAGACCTCGGGCTTGGGCTTTGAGAGCGCTAGTAGCAGCGGCAGTGGCGGTGTCGGCTCCAGCTCCGGCTCCGGCTCCTTCAACCTCCGGAACCTGTCCAAGCTCATCCTGCCGCCTCTAGGCGTGCCGGCCGGCGGCCACGCACAGCCCGGCCATGCCGGCCCCAACGACAAGCCGGTCATCTCGCCTCTCGACTCCAGATACAGGTCTCAGTGCTGGCCATCTCCATGCTTCGCCATGCATGGCGCCATGGATCTCAACTTGAGGTGTGCTGCGTAGGTGCTGGGACACGTTCATGGTGGTACTGGTGGCGTACTCGGCGTGGGTGTACCCGTTCGAGGTGGCGTTCATGAACGCCTCCCCCAAGGGCGGCCTCGAGGTGGCCGACATCGTCGTCGACCTCTTCTTCGCCGTCGACATCGTCCTCACCTTCTTCGTCGCCTACATCGACTCGAGGACTCAGCTCCTCGTCCGCGACAGGCGGAGGATAGCCACGAGGTAACGCACGTCTCAGTGTAGTCTCATCATCTCATCACCTAACTAAAGCTCGCAACATTTGATAGATAGCCATGTTACTCTTGCTATGTTTGTTTCAGAAAACATGATAGTATTAGTTTCTCGTGCATCCTAGATGCAGATCAGGCCGGAGATAAGTGGTATAATCATTTTTTTATCTAAAAATGTTTTACTTGTGCATTATCCTTTTGGTGAGAAAATGGCAAATGCATTACGTGGTGATTAATACCAGTCTAGTCTTAGTCACCAATTTTCCATTCTGATCATTTACTGCCTGATGGGGATAGCTTGTGCCGTTAAGGCAAAGCCATCCGGCAGATCTGGTTCATGTGAAGTTCCATGGTACTAGCTAGTCGCTGACTCACTGGTCGCTACATCAATTATTTATGACGGATGCTGTGGTTTAATTTCCTAGCTGCGACAGTATGCTAGAGAAGATTCATGGCATACCTTACGTGGCAACACTTTGATCAAGGAATTAAACAGATGCTACAGAAATACAGTACAGATCAGTATACTGTATCAGCAGGAAAAGGTCCTCAAATCAGAACGGGACCCAAAACCAAACTGCATCATTAATATTTCTTTACTTTTTTATGACTGCATTATTGATAATAGTGCAACTGGGCCCTACACCGTACTGACTGAGATTTCTGAAGTTTTTGGTGCAAAACACGAGCAGCTAGTAGTAATAGTAGGTGAAGTCATGTGTCATGTGTGTGCAGCTTCAGGAATCAGGATACGCCAAAATGGATAATGTCGTGATCAACTCTGCAGTGGGTTCTGTTTGCTTTGATTTGGTGGGTTAGAGATTCTCGTTAGCTGCATTGTCTTTACAGATCAACGATAATGGTCCATCAGATAGATATGCCCAAGATAGCATCATTGACATGCCCACTGCTTTAGAATTTCTGTTCCACTGAAGTCTGAAAGTGATTAGAGAAATGTTCATTTTCTTTTCTTTTTGTTTCTTGCTATGTTTTGGTCGTTTTGATTTTCTTAAATAATAAAAATGGTTTGCATCTTCATCATCTGCCGACAGTCACACGGCAAAAGAAAAAACATTGGTCGTTTTGATTATTTGAACACCGCAATGATGCAAACTTGTGCACGTGTAGATATCTGTCGACGTTCTTCATCATGGATGTGGCCTCGACGATCCCGTTCGAAGGCCTTGCCTACATCGTCACCGGCAAGGTCAGGGAGAGCCCGGCGTTCAGCCTCCTCGGCATCCTCCGGCTATGGCGTCTCAGGAAGGTCAAGCAGTTCTTCACAAGGTAAGACAGAGTTAAAACAAACGCCGTAGCTAACATGTGTGTGCCAATGGCACACAAAAATACACAACGAAATCTAACTGACCACACGTAGTTGATTTCATCCATCAGGCTAGAGAAGGACATCAGGTTCAACTACTTCTGGATTCGCTGCGCCCGGCTCATCGCGGTAAGCGCCATTTTGATCTCTCACGGAAAAAGAACGATTGTAAATTACACTTTGCACTAGGTAAAATGTATTTGTTTCATTTTGCATCGGGTTCGGCATATATTTTTATTTTACACAAGGGTATATCAAAAAAATTTATTTCGTACTAGATTGTGCCATATTAACTGAAAGAAAATCCTATGAATCACGAATAAAACTTACAATTTATTTTTTGAATTTAGACCACGTTTCATAACATATTTTATAAAATTTGATGAAACTTCTAAAGGTTTGGATGTAAATTAAAACTAGGTGTACTTTACCCGGTGCAAGGTACAATTTACTCAATGATAAATCTTTTCTACCATGAAAACTTATCTGAAAAGAAAATGAAATCTTTCATGAAAAGGATGATTATTTTTGTTTTCTGAAGATTGTGTGAACTTTGCAGGTGACGTTGTTCCTGGTGCACTGCGCAGGGTGCCTGTACTACCTGATCGCGGACAGGTACCCGCACAGGGAGAAGACATGGATCGGCGCGGTGATCCCGGATTTCCAGGAGGCGAGCCTGTGGATCCGCTACACCTCCTCCGTCTACTGGTCCATCACCACCATGACCACCGTCGGCTACGGCGACATGCACGCCCAGAACACCGTCGAGATGATCTTCAACATCTTCTACATGCTCTTCAACCTCGGCCTCACCGCCTACCTCATCGGCAACATGACCAACCTCGTCGTCGAGGGCACCCGCCGCACCATGGAATTCGTAAAATTCTTATACTAATCCATTCTTCGTAACAAAGCATGTATTCGTTAAGTTACAATGTATCGACCAATTCAATTACTTTTGTTTTAATTTGTAGAGGAACAGCATTCGTGCTGCATCGAACTTCGTGGGCCGGAACCATCTACCGCCGAGGCTGAAGCAGCAGATACTGGCCTACATGTGCCTCAAGTTCAGGGCAGAGAGCCTGAACCAGCAGCAGCTCATGGACCAGCTGCCCAAGTCCATCTGCAAGGGCATCTGCGAGTACCTCTTCCTCCCCGTCGTCAGAGACGTCTACCTCTTCAAGGGTGTCTCAAGAGAAGTGCTCCTTCTCATGGTAATCACACACATTTTACGGCTGTAAATTCGATTCAGACAAACAGCGATCATCAATTAATTCGTGTGTGTGTGTGTGTGCAGGTTACGAAGATGAAGCCGGAGTACATACCGCCGAAGGAGGACGTGATCGTGCAGAACGAGGCGGCGGACGACGTGTACATCGTGGTGTCCGGCGAGGTGGAGGTGATCTACTTCAACGGCGAGGGGGAGCAGGTGGTGGCGACGCTGGGTACGAGGGACATGTTCGGCGAGGTGAGCGCGCTGAGCGACCGGCCGCAGAGCTTCACGCTCCGGACGCGGACGCTGAGCCAGCTGCTGCGTCTGCGCCAGGCCGCGCTCAAGGAGGCCATGCAGAGCAAGCCCGAGGACAGCGTCGTCATCATCAAGAACTTCCTCAAGGTGACAGTGTGACACATCCATTCACCGTTCGGACTCCAAGGATGCCTAGCTCGCTAGCATCTCCGGTCGAGCAGCTTCATCTGAGATGGTTGCTGTGTCATCGTCGTTGCAGCATCAGATTGAGATGCATGACATGAAGATCGAGGACTTGCTCGGGGAGGACGCCGGCGAGTACGACCACGGCAACATACCGTGCAATCTGCTGACGGTCGCCGCCACCGGGAACAGCAGCTTCCTTGAGGATCTCCTCAAGGTTGGAATGGATCCTGACGTTGGTGACTCCAAGGGAAGAACAGCACTGGTAAGACTTAAGAGAATTACCGAACACTTCTTCTTCCTCTACACCAAAAAAGTTTGATCAAACTAAGTTATAGACTTAAATTCAAAATTTGAATCGAATTACTAATTTGGGCCAGTTCTTGACAGCACATAGCGGCATCGAAAGGGTACGAGGACTGCGTACTGGTTCTCCTCAAGCACGCGTGCAACGTAAACATCAAAGGTAAAAGAACATCGCAAATCTCCTCGTAATTCGCGCCTTCTCGTAGTGCGTTTCATCGTGTCCAGAAAGAGGCCACCAATGGCGTGTGATGTATGCAGACGCGCAGGGGAACACGGCGCTCTGGAACGCCATCGCGGCGAGACACCACAAGATCTTCAACATCCTGTACCACTTCGCGCGCGTCTCCAGCCCGCACGCCGCCGGCGACCTCCTCTGCCTCGCCGCGCGGCGCGGCGACGTCGACACGCTCCGGGAGCTCCTCAAGCACGGGCTCGCCGTCGACTCGGAGGACCAAGAAGGTGCCACGGCCCTCCGCGTCGCGCTCGCCGAGGGCCACGCCGACGTCGCCAGGTTCCTCGTCCTGAACGGCGCCAGCGTTGACAAGGCCAACCACAATGGACAGACGACGGCGGTGTCGGTCGACGGGCTGCGGGAGCTCATACATAAGCGCGAGCTCTCACACCCGGTCACCATCGTCGACTCGCCGTCGCCAGCCACCGCGGCAGTCATCCGGGAGGTCGGTTCGCCGGGGGACAGCCGGAATGGGCGGCGCCAGAGCACGAGATCAGACGGCGCGCACTGGCCACGGGTGAGCATATACAGGGGCCATCCATTCGTCAGAAACCGTAGCTCAGAAGCCGGCAAGCTGATCAACCTGCCCGGCACCATGGAAGAATTCAGAGCCATCATAGGTAAAATTCAGAAACCATGTAGCACCCAGTTGCCTGAAAATCTTGCTGCAATGGCAACACTGTGCAGCTCAAACTAACCGATGATTTCTGTTCCTTTTCTTCAGAGGAGAAACTGAAAGTCGACGCGAGGAAGACGCTGATCATGAACGACGAAGGTGCGGAGATTGACTCGATCGACGTGATCAGGGATAACGACAAGCTGTTCATAGTGACTGAGGAGCATATCAGAGAAGTAGCATCGATGGACTAGGTGTCTGGATCATAGCATATTCGAGTTTGCTGCATAATTGATAAAGTTTTCTATGTGGCCATAATCCAAAGAATGTGAGAAGTGCCAATCAGAGTGACTAATCGTTTCCTAGACTGTTGGATTAGGAGATAGGCCGTAAACAGGCTTCACACATTGCCAAGTCTTTTAGTCCCTTTTGTTTAAAAACGGTTGGTCAAGAATCATGCATGGCATTTATAGGTACGTGGATATATGAAACAATGTGATCAATATGATGAGATGAGATGATATAACTTCAGAACTTAATCAATCTATCTGTAATGGGTTCACAACTTTGGAACAAATCCAGTGCATCATAGTAGGATGTGCCTCCGGCGAAAATTTGATTTTGTTTGAATTTAGTACAAATTTGTTCCAATTGAGCGCAAACCATTTCAAAATTCAAGCTAAAATTTCTGAATTTCGGTACCTTCCAAAAATTTCCTTTTTCCTTCCAAAATTGTGAACCCCAATCCATAACTATGTTATGGCACTATGCTTATCAGGAACTAAAAATAAAAATGCCATGTTAATTGAGTGGAGAAAAATAAAAAGATATTATCATCAATCAATATATTATAGGACATTTAAAAATCGATATAGAAATATAATGTTTTAGAGAGAAATAGGAGTATGCAAGACATAAGATAAACTGGATTTTCATGTTAGAGGAAGGAGAGTAGATGGAAAGGGAAACAAATACGGGTACAGAAAACATCTATGTAACGTGTTTCCACGTTTTTACCAGCCTAATCCAGGGCCTACGTAAAACAAGCCCACGTTTTTACCAGCCTAATCCAGGGCCTGCGTAAAACAAGCTTTAAGTAGAAACATTATGACAAGCCAACTGGATTTGGACCATGGAGGATCGAACACTCTTGCCAGCCACTTTCCCCGATTCGGGTCTAGCCACCGACATCACCACTAAGTTTGGGAAGGTCGAATGAGCTAGGTCAAATCGCCATAGATCTAGAACTGGGGCCGTCAACTCCACCGACACCGGTGACGCCGATGAATATCACACACCTTCCTAGAGAGGATGTCGCTAACGTCTCCTCTCTCACCTTGCTGCTTTGAGGGGGACTCTCTAGGTGAAAAACCTAGTTTCATATGTATAGAACAGCGACGACAACATCTAAAACATCTTAGATGTCATGATCATCTTGGAGACATCGCATTAGAGGTTCCACATTGGTACGACATCCTTGGTGGTTGTGTCCTCGTCGGATCGGCTTCAATGGTTAGGTGGTGGCTAGATAAGGGTAAATGATGTTTACAATACAATTGCTCTCTGACGTTATCTTTCACTTTGGTGTGATGTCAGTTATGATATGAATTTTGACCAACATACTGGTCGGCCATGGATTTTGAGTAAGACAAGTACTGCATGCAACTTGTAAAGCCAATAGGAAGAAAAATGGTTATGCATATTCTTACCAACTATTGATGGGAGTTCTGTATTTAAGGTTACGTTTTAATTAGTTTTCTTGTTTTTTAATCAAGCTGTGATTTTGCAATTCGCATTGTTCGTCTTGCAACCTCTATAACAGTTGGTCGTTTGCATATAAACGAGCTGGTTCTGTCCGTCACCTTTGTGGACAAGCTTGTCATGGACGAGCTCGCATGGATCCACCCATCGCCAACATGCATGGACAAGCTTCCCATCTCCTCCCTAGCATGCTAGTGAAGGCAGCATGGGTCCTAGATCTGACAACCCCAAACAAAGATATGCTAGATTTGGCCCCCTAGCCACCAAATCGAGCCCAGTGCCAACCCCTCTAGGGCGGTGGCAACAACAAGGTTGAGGGAGGGAGAGTGGACATTGGTGGTGGTGTGACAAGGGGAGTTGAAGGCGACAGCTAAGCGAGAGCGTAAGGGGACGAGAGGGATGGGCCTCTCCATGCAGGCTTGTTTTTTTTAAACGAAACGTACGAGATAGCGAATGTTCCATTAATATAGCAGAAAAAAGTACAAGACCATAGGTAAGAAAATAAAAAATAAGGAAGAAAATCGCCCGGTTGAATTGGGACATCAACGTGGGCAAACACTCAACTTGAGCCTCCACGCCAACCCTAACAAAACCAAAACCCCACCACGCGGCAGACAAGTCAAAGGCTATACGACGGCACCCACCAAACCTACACACAACCAAATGATGAAACCTTATAGCAGAGCTTCAAGTCCACTGGACATTAGGAAAAGACAGACCGCACTGCACCGAAAGGGTCCCCACCATGAGGTACCTGTCGCTGCTGTGTCGCTGCAATACTAAACCCCACCCGACGGGGTGAAAACCACCAGATCCGGATCTCTCATAGGTCTCAACGCGCGGGGGCCTCGCCACATCCGTCATTGGACACCATCACGCCGCTCGCAGGGGCCACGCCACGCCCGCTGCTGGACTCCTCTTCACGGGGCTATGTCACGCCCGCTACTGCACTCATTACGGATCTGTTTCTTTTGTTGTCGTCAAAGCAAGAGAGAAGTTGCTCTGCTCCCCCTGAACTCATTGCCTTACCCTCACACTGCCGTCGCAGGGAATCGACCTGGTCTCATTGCCTTACCCTCACACTTAGCCTTCTCCGCCAAGATAGCAAATCAGAGAAGTTGCTTGCGCCGTCTTTCGACGATGCACCGCACTGGGTAGGCCAGCAAGGCTGAACAACCCGCCACGATTCGCTGCAAGCCTAGTCGTCACACGATGCCGTCGTAGCAAGCGCCGTCTACTGACGCAGTCCCACACCGCACTGACCGTTGCCAAGCAATGTCAGCCGCCATGGTCCGCTGCAAGCGCCAAAAACCGACAACCATGCAAACAACCCCTAGCTGCCACCATAACTTCGACAGCCTGAACAAGAGCTCGTCAACCCCCATTAAGCTTTCCACATGACAAAGAAGTTGCTTCCTAGGACCCTGGTCCACCGTTGCGCTTCCCCACGCCATGTCGCCGCACCAGCGCCTCTAGATCTATCATCGCCCACCAGTGCACCGGCACCCTCCTATCGGCCAGCCTCCGCGTGCCGTCACCGACCGCGCCTCGTCGTGCCGCACCGGCCTCCGCCTCCGATGGCCGCACTTCCTCGCGACACTCTGGCCACCTGCCTCCACCACCGACGGTCGGGCCTCTCCGCGCCACCTTGCGCTGCCACAGCGAGCCGCCCGCGCCTCGTCGCATCATGCCGGCCTCCGCACAGGCTGCACCTTGACAGTCACCTCCGCCACCGGCCAACGTCTCCGTACCGCGCGCCTTCCGACATCCTTCTCATACGTGTTGCAGCATCCGAACTCCAGCCTCTCCAAGCGTCGTCACATACACGACGCCTTTGGCCGCGCAGGCACCGGATCAGAACACATGCCTGCTGGATCCGGGTGGGCTTCTTCTTCTTTCTGTCTCTTTTTTTCTTTCTTCTTCTCTTTTTTTCCTTTTTGTTTTTTCCTTTTTCTTTTTTTCTTTTTTTCTTTTTTTCTTTTTTTCTTTTTTCCTTTTTGTTTTTTCTTTTTTCTTTTATTTTCACCTCCCTCTCCCTCGCCGCAGCACGCAGCGCGGCGTCCGCCTCGGCAGCACGCCCCTCCGCGTGTCGCGCCGCTGCCTCGGCCTCCTCAGTCTCCCCTGCCACAACGTCCGCCTCCCGCTGCAGCGCTGACAGTGTAGGGGTTGTCGCCGTCATCTGGTGGGCGTGGAAGGCGTCGAGCGCGATGGGGTCAGTGAGGAAGTCATACTGGAAGGCGAAGCTCATGCCGATGAAGATGGACACCACATTCACGCCGTCGCCCACCGTGTCGTTGATGGCCTATAGAGCGGCCGAGCTCGCGTGTCTGCCTAGCGAGCACGCCTTGTACACGGCCACGTGGCTCACCGGCACGTTCGCCGCGCCTCGGGCTAGGCCATAGTAGTCCGCGCCAGGAACCACCGCACCTGTCGCCGTCGACACAGCGTGTGTGTCATGCCCAACGGTGTCCTGCGGAGAGCCGCTTGTCGCCATCAGCGCCCCTGCCCTGCCAAGGGAGGCGTTCAACGCCGTCGCCGCCGGCGCTGACCCTGGCTGGCTGCTGTAGTACATCATGGCCACGCGCGCGCTGGTTCCTCGGTGAAGGAGGGTCGCCGCACCCTCGCCCGCAATCGCTCCCACGCCCGCGCTGAAGTCGGGGGAAGGAGGAGAGGCAACTCGGCAACCGCGCCATTCGCCGTCAACATCGAAGGGGGCCAGGGATGCTGACACCGACAGCGATCTCGGCCACAAACTTCTTCCATATTCCGTGATGCCGGCTTAGGTTCCTCGTTCCCCTGTTCCATTCCAATGCGCGGGCGTTGTTTCCTCGCCGCCACCACTACCCCGCCGCCCGATCCGGCCGCTGCCTCCTTCGCTGCCCGCCGCCACTCCCTGTGTCGTCCCCGCCGCCAGATCCTGCCGAAGCGGCACGGATCTGGCGATCACCGACCACCTGAGCTCGCAGCCGACGAGAAGCCCCGCTTTCCTAGCACAAGTTCGCTACCGCCACTCATCCCTGCACAGGCTCTGTACAACTTTTCCTTCATGGAATCGCTGTTCCTCCCGACGTCACTTTCTCCCGCACTAGATCCGGGCTTGCCGCTCCTCCCCATACTAGATCTAAGTTCGTCGCTCTTCCTTAAGGTTATGGTAACCAAATTTAGGCATTTCAAACTTGTAGCGATCAAGTCCGTAGTGTCAAAATATAAGTCGTATATCCCTGATTAATAATTTATCTGTCTTCTTAATTTTAAAAATAAAATAAAAATATTCAAAAATATTTATATTTTGAAACAAGTATGTAACGCTTATTGCTTATTGCGAGGAACTATAGAGACGGTGTGAGCAAGCTGTAGAGACGGTGTGGGCAAGCTGTGATGACAGAGCAGCAGGAGTTCAGGAGGGAAGTCAGCATGATAAAGACCCTGTGAGCATTGAATTCAGCTGATCACTGTGTCAGGCTCTGAATCCTTTGCGGACTCTGATTTTGAGTTTCCTACCCACGCGTGACCCGATGGATGGAAAATTATATATATATATATATATATATATATATATCAACATCCGTGCGTTGCAAGTAAAATCGGGCGCGGCGCGGATGGAGACGGGAGGGAGGGACGCAGGCGCGGCGTGGATGTGGACGGGAGGGAGGGACGCAGGAGGTCTTTTTTTCATCCAAGTTCTTTTTTTAGCGTTGGGACTGCGAGTTAATTTTATAAACACTCAAGGGGTTCTCTACGAAATAGTCAGGTGGACGAAAATTTTGGGTAGAAACACTACTTGCTTTATATATATAATATTTTCAAAAATAAATACCAAAATAAAAAATTAGTAAAAATATACTCATTTCACCCTCCCATAGAACGAGAAATATAAATCGTCCTACGCGAGGACAGGAAATATAACGTGACGAGCGGGAAAAGGGGCGCAGCTGCAGCCTTGCGGGCGACCCCTTCTCGCCCTCCCCTAAGGCACTTTATCGCCGGGAGGGGCGTGTGCAAAATGTGTGTGACATGCCCTTCTTCTAGCCTAATCACGTTATATAAGTCGCCTTAGAAGGACGATTTATATGCCCCGTCCACCCCTTGACGATATTTTACCTATATTTTTTATTAAAATGTTATATAAAAATGTTAGGATTTTTTATTTCATTAGCATTGTTGATTTCATATCTTTGCTATAATTTATTTGCCCTCGTAAGACAACACCAATTGACGTCGCTACATATATGAATGCTAGTTGGAGGAAGAGCACTAACGGATAAAGGAGAAAGAATGCAAGGAGAAGACGGATGGGAATGCCATTTTGCAGGAGGTCGTCCGTGTTGGAGGAGGTAGGTCGTACACATCGGCCTCCTCCAGACGATAAATCACTTTAGGGGAGGGTGAGAAGGGGCCGCCTGTAAAATTACAGCGACGCGCCTCTCTCCCCATCCACCACGTCACATTTTCCGCCGTCATGTAGGATAATTTATATGACATGTCCTACGGAAAGGGCAAGAAGAGTATTTTTTTGTAAATTATTGTTTTCGATGTTTAGTTTTTAAAATATTTTTTTAAAATAATATAAAAATAAAAATTTTTTATGGGACTAACGGATAAAGGAGAAAGAATGTAAGGAGAAGACGGATGGGGAATGCCATTTTGCAGAGGTCGTCCGCCTTGGAGGAGGCAGGTCGTGCACGTCGGCCTCCTCAAGCGATAAATCACTTTAGGGGAGGGTGAGAAGGGGCCGCCTGCAAAATGTGTGTGACCCGCCCTTCTTTCAGCCTATCACGTCATATAAGTCACCTTAGAAAAGGACGATTTATATGCCCCGTCCACACCTTGACGATATTTTACCTATATTTTTTATTAAAATGTTATATAAAAATGTTAGGATTTAATATTGTTAGGATTTTTTATTTCATTGGCATTGTTGATTTCATATCTTTGCTACAATTTATTTGCCCTCGTAAGACAATACCAATTGACATCACTACATGTCTGAATACTAGTTGGAGGAAGAACACTAACGAATAAAGGAGAAAGAATGCAAGGAGAAGACGGATGGGGAATGCCATTTTGCAGGAGGTCGTCCGCCTTGGAGGAGGCAGGTCGTGCACATCGGCCTCCTCCAAGCGATAAATTACTTTAGGGGAGGGTGAGAAGGGGCCGCCTGCAAAATTACAGCGGCGCGCCCCTCTCCCCATCCACCACGTCACATTTTCGCCGTCATGTAGGACAATTTATATGACCTGCCCTACGGAAGGGCGAGAAGAGTATATTTTTTTTTTGTAAATTATTGTTTCCGGTGTTTAGTTTTGAAAATCTTTTTTAAAAAATAATATAAAAATAAAAAATTCTGATGGATGGACACGTATGGATCGTACTCCAAGCCTGTCCTCGTCAGCTGGGCCAGGCTTTCGACCCGCCCAAGCCTACGTTCAAGGCCCAAAAGGCCGTCATTCCCGAAGCCCAAAGACCGAAGTCTGAAATGAAGCATATTAAAAATGTATTTTTACTTCCTAATTACACTACTATATGGGTTAATAATCCGTTTCCAAATATTTCTGTCCCAGAAACAACCCTGTATTTCCTCCATTTCAAAATAAATTAACCTAATTAGAACTAGTACAATGAATTTAAAGGTATGCGTAATGTCTCATCCTATGTTACCAAGGGAATTCGTCTGGTACTGCACATTGCTATTACTGTTGGCTGACATCAAACCATTGCCATGCTGCCATTTCTCTCAAAGAATGATGAAATGGTGGTGTACTGCAACTAGTAGCTTCACATGTAAAGACAAGATCCTTTACCACTGCTCCAGTTTGCAAGCTGGCCTGAAACTGATTATTACTCACCTTTTCAGGGAGTATACCGATGCAGTGATGCAGTATTACACTGGTGCTTCGTCCAGTCCAGGCCCACGCATTGCGCTGACATCCTAATGGCGAACTAAATTAACTACTCCTAGATCACGATTACTACAGGTACAGTATCAAAATGCATGGCGTAATGGAATGAGAATCTTGCATGTGTGTTTCTTAATTCGGGTTAAGTTTGGGCAGGATTCGATCTCAGGGGTGGCTGTGGCTGAGCTGACTGAACGTTCACAGGACGCTTGGTCGTTTCTGCATGCGATGTTACGATTTATTCGGTGCTTTCCAAAAAAGAATCCCTTCCTTCTGATCTGTTTGTTCACAGGTCATGTCACGTGGTCGTACAAGCAAAGGTTTTCAGTATAGTAATTGAAGACGGTGTTTATTGTCATATGGACTGGGCCTTTCTGTATCGGTCTGAGCACGTACGTACTGTAGCATGGTTCGACATGACACGATGGCATATGGGTCATGTCGGCACGATTAGTTTGTTCGTGTCGTGCCTGGGCGAATGCTCGAGCCCATGAACCGGCACGACTACTGAGCATGCCAGCACGGGCACGACATGACCAGCTTGGCACGACACGAAAAGGGGAAGCAGAGCGCGAGGCTATCGGGGACGGGCGGACGACCAACGACGTCACGGGCGGCGGCCGACGCGGAGGAGGAATCGTGGCCGGCGTGGAGGAAGAAGCACGGGGCAACTGGGGACGGGCGGACGGCCGACGGCATCAAAGGGCGCGGTCGACGCGGAGAAGGAATCGCGGGCGCGGCCGACGACGGAGGAGGAATCACGGTCGGCGCGGAGGAGGAAGCGCAGGGCAACCGAGGACGGGCGGACGGCCGACGACGTCATGGGCGACGGTCGACAGGTGTGCGGTTGGCGTCATGGCGCGTGCAGGTGGGCGGCCGGTGTTTGGATCGATAGAAGCCGAAGGGATGGACTTAGTACCGTGTACGCGATTTTACCATTTAAACCTTGGTGTAAGAAGTACAGTTACAAAACTAGTATAAAATGGTTTTTCGCATTAAAAACTTTTGTTGGTTAGGGTTTTCTGGCCAAACGAGCCGACCTTAGCCCATGGGTCGTAACCAGGCCTGTGCCGGCATAGACATGGCCCGGCCACCCGTGGACCGTGCTTGGATCGGGACGACACGTGGGCCAGCACGATACAGCCTGCTATAGGAGCCGTGCCTAACGGGCCGTGCCGTAACCATGCTTGGGTCGGACCGTGTCGTGCGGGCCATCTGGCCATGTTAAGTGTTTATCTAGGGGTTGTTTAATAATGTCGTCAAATCATGTAGTAGAAGTAAATATTCTCTCCATCTTAAAATAAATGCAACCATCTAATTTAAATTTTAAACTCAAAAATTGTATTTATTTTTGAAAAAAGAATACTAGAGACACAGACCAAACCAAATAATTAACAATTTTAACCCTGACAGTATGTTTTATATAATCAAAGTGAGAAGGTACATTCGTGCAATTTGCCAATATCAAAGTGAGAAGGTACATCCCCGGCAATTTCACGCTGATGATATATCCTGCCCTGTCTGAGACTACTTCGACAGGATCCACATGACCACATCGGCAAATCCACCGCCCGCTTTCCATAAGGGATTTAAGGGCTTGAGATTATTTTCTCCGAAACACCAGTACTAGGTAACTTTCCTTAAAAGTTAGAATCCCTTGGCGAATCACACGGACCCTCCAAAGAATCCAAATTCTCATTCAGATTATATATATATATATATATTATTTGGTAAAATTAATAATCATGTGGTTTATATTTAGTTTGTTATTAAATATTGATAATGTTATAATATTTTGGCAACATTATATTTTGACTAGATCCTATCAAAACTTGAAAATATTATCAACTTGTTAAAATTTTGACATTATTAAATTTTGGTAAGGTTTATTTTGACATTAGTCTAAACAAACTCATAAAATTTAAAAAATAAAATAGAAGTATAGTTTTTTCGATTCTTAGAAACAGTTAACTAATCAGTTGTTTCTTAGAATTTTAAATTTTTTTAAGTCCTTAAATTCAAACCATATGGCCAATCAATATCACCGGTATTAAACCTGACCAACCCGAGGTAGATATCAACAGGTCATTTTGTTTCCTCCTGATACACGCGAAAACGGATGATGCACACGTATACTACACACTTTTAAAGAGAGAGAGAGAGAGAGAGAGAGAAGTAAATCCCTGGCTACATTCGGTGCATGTATAGATGGCCTTCTAATTAATCTGTCGTCTCGCCCGCAACCACCAGCTGATCCGTGAAGGAACAAGCGTGTCCTTTCGCCGATGCAAATAATCTCCAGGGCGACCAAACACCATCGTTCCACGAGCTACGGAGCTAGTGACTAGCGAGCGCAGCACATTGCATCACCGGCCCCGCGGGCCATTCGCTCAGGTATTGGTCGGTCGGCCATCGCCGCAGCCGCTCCGCGACCACGAGCGCTGCAGCCAGCGTCGTCGTCGATCCAGACGCGTCACGTACGACGCCGAGGGGGTATCAGGAAATGGTAGGTTCCGTCCCTGTCTGTCTTGGCTGCTGCTGCCAACGACGCATTGCAGTTGTACGTGCTCGAGCCTGCAGCTCTGCAGCCTGACATGATTTGAGGTGAGAATCTTCAGTGCTAGGCTGCTGCTCGTGCTAGCTCTAGCGTGGGGGTGGCGGCGTGGCGTTGCGTTGCTCTGATCTTCCTACGTTATCCGAGGAGTAGATTACTGCTTAGGAGAGCGATTCAAAATGGAGGTACAGTACCAAGTTTAGCTGAATTTATAGTACTACCACTAATAGTACTTGTTACGGGTAAGCACCGGTATCGTAGGGCAGAATCGTGTAGTATATGATGGCATACGTCTTAGTATCACGAATTTGACATGTCTATCCAAATTTATCATACTGAAAAATATTTCATTTAGCTATATTTTAAATCAAATATAATAGCTTATATTTTAGTTTCGACGAATATTACATAAACATGTGTAAGTGAGTAGTATTTTGTTTGAAGATGAGGTGTGATGGGACATTGGGCCTATCCTTGTTTTTTTTCTAAATGGGATGGTCACAACTATTTATGCATGAGGGATGGAATTGACTTAGTTTTTAACGATGTGAGGATGTGGCGTGCATGGTAGCAACAGATAAAGTGAGTTGGATTGGTCTACTAAACTTTTTAAATTTAGAGTTGGCCCAGATCTTAAAAGAATATTCTGGCGGCAACTATCGTTACTATTGCATGTAGCTGCAACTGAAATTTTGGCGGGAACTATCATTACTATTGCATGTAGCTGCAACTGATAGGAAGGCCCCACACTCTATGAGCCTATGTGTCAGTTGCTGTTATACAATAACTATCCAAATTTTTTTTCTCAGGGATAATCTCAACTCAACTGTCCCAAACCAAATATCCTGAAAAATGGATTCGTTCCATCTCGACCTATTCTATCCATTCAACTAAACATGGAGGCTAATAATTCGTTGATGATCTCTATCTGTTTGAGCGGGAGTATTAGTGGATGTTTAAGTGTTGTGTGCACGTCTAATAGTGTGGGTGCGTGTATCCATATGAAAAATAATTAGAAAGAGTCCAAATAACCTTACCCCTCGTAACTACAAAACCAAAGATTTGACACGTTTAACTTTTAACGCCAAACGTATAACCCGCAACATTATTTTCGGCGAGAGACTAGAGTAGGTGAGCGGGAGGCGTGATTAGAGCTAGCCATGCTCCCGAAAGAGTCGGCAACCTTTAGGAAGCGGATCTGCACCAAGCGCTCGCCTCTACTGTCACCTCCATTGGGAGGAGATTGGTGACGAGGGTGGGGACAAGGTGGAGGGATTGGCTGAAGGTAGGGGGAAGAGTAGGAAAAAAGAAAGATGACAGGTACTTCATATGTTCAAAAATAAATCAAATTAGATGATATTTTCTAATAGAATGAATCTAGACAAAAGGATGTTCACATTCATTATGAAATATCTTATCCTATACTATCCTAGATTTGTTTATTTTGAAACGAATGGAGTATGTCTCATTACTACAGAAATAATTTTTATGTGTACTAGAATCTCTATAGGTTGCAGACGAATCGTAACCGGTCGCGTTTGCAAAAGTGACCTCCATAGCATACGGCTCCATAAGAGGCCCCCATGTAAAAATTTATTTTCGCAGACGGACCTCTTAACATACCCGCATGTAAAAACAAGCCTATTTTTACAGATGGGCCTCTTAAGCGGTCGTATGCGACAATGCATTTTTGCATGCGGGCCTCTAAGAACAAGTCTGACATTCCTTTTCTCTTTCCTCTCAGTACCTTCAAAATTTTAAGTCATCATCCTTATCTTCTCACCTTCTCTCTCATCTCTTATTTTTTTCACACCCTCTCACCTTATCTTCTTATCCTTATCTCCCTTCCCCACTCATTTTTCTCTCCTCTCCCATTTCCTCCTCCACTGTCGATGGGCTCGGGCTAGCAGCGGCGACGATGGCAGGAACGGCGGACGAGAGTGCGACGACGAGAGGCTCCACGACTCCTCCTCCACCGCCGGGTGGGAGGGTGGCAGGTGGGAGGCACGGCGGTGAGCAGTAGGCTCCTCGGCTCCTCCTCCACCGTCAGTCTGGAGGCGGGCGGCGGCGGATCCGACGACGACGGGGTGGATCTAGCGCGACCAACGACGAGAGCAGCGGTGGTAGCTATGGCGACCTCGGCGGCATTGGGCTCGGCCTCTACGACAAGCGGGCGTGGGATCAACCGTCGCTGACGAAGGAATGGGAGTCGGCGGGGCTAGGGTTTTGGGTTTTGATTTATGGGAATTTTTGTCATGATTTTTTTGTTTTTGTATGCAAATGACATAAGCACCAACACGCGAAAATCTAATTTTCGCGTGCGGGTGCATCATCCGCATGAAGAAATCGCTATTTTCGCAGACCTTGCTGGGTAGACATGCGACCTAATCACATGGAAAAATATGTTTTGACCGCATGAAAAATGCTTTCCGTAGTAGTGTGTTATCACTAAGTTGGGTTGTTTTGTTGGAGTTGGGAACTAATCCCTCGTACATACAAAATGAAGCAACTCAATAGCTCATGATTAATTAAGTATTAACTATTTTTTTAAAAATGAATTAATATGATTTTCTACAACAAATTTTCTATAGAAATTTTTGGTAAATACATACCATTTAGCTATTTGAGAAACATGTACGTGAAAAATGAGTGAGGAGAATTGGAAACCTCAAGGCATGAACTAATCCGTCTAAAATAGTACGTGTTGTGCACTACTGGAGAAACCATTTTTTCATGCGGGCCGAAAGGCATCTTCCCGTGCGGAAGGTCTGCCCGCATGCGCGAAAAGGTCTGGGAAAAGACCATTTTCGCATGCGGGCGGCCCATCCGCACGGGAAGATCTATTATCCCGTGCGGTCGGCTTAAGAGGCCCGCACGGGAATATCGATTATCCCGTGCGAGCCACTTTACACGACCGCACGGGATAATGGATCTTCCCGTGTGGTCCGTTAAGTCGACCGCACGGGAAGATGGTCTCTCTCCTCTCCTCTCCTCTCTCTCTGATCCTCTCCTCTCCTCTTTGTCCTCTCTCTCTGCTCTCCTCTCTCTCTCAGTAATATTAAATGCATGGGTCGATTGATAAGATGTATGTATATATATTCGCACGAGAAAAAAAGACATTTAATTATATTATTTTCTCATAAAAGATATAAATATACGTACACAGATCATGCATGCATGTTTATATACATATCAAGTTTTGTCTCGTGTAAATTACAGAAGTCTAGCAACAATTTACAAATCATTCATTAATGGCGGTGCTCTTTTTCCCACTCCCTAAGTCGTTTGAATTTATCATCCGTCGCCAGCTCGCTGTCCGGATCGTAGAAATCACCCAAATGGTTGCGGACATCGCGAAGGATGAAGTGGCAAAGATTTGCAACCAAGTTAAGCATGGTTCGATTGTCGAACCGGTTCGCTACAACTAGAACTTCCGTGATCTGTTTAAGGAAGAATAGTACACATACATACGATTAGAAAAATTATACAAGATCGATAACGCGTAGAAATATATATTTTCTCTGAACTTACTTGTTCTAACTTAGTAGAGTATCTCTCGTAGATTCTGAGCATCTCGCATACGTAGTTGCTGCAAAGGTTAGTGCCTGGTGGTTGCTTATAACACTGTGTTGAATAAAATTTATTATGTGCGTCAGTAATTTGAAATTAAACACAGTATAAAATGTCGGCATATAGCGCGCATATAATTACCGGAAAATTTGTCCTCGCAAGAAGCTTCTTCTTTTGTGGATCATTCACTGGTCCATCGTTTCTTACATAATGATGGTGTGCTCTATAGACAAAATAATTACATGTTTCATTGATCAATTGTTTATTCGATAGTAAAAACAGACAAAACGTATTAAATGGTGCATGATAATACTTACAAATTTAAAATGACGAGGAACTCTTTGAATGTTTCCTGGCTGTAGTGTGCCAGATCAAGCACTACGGCCACGTGGTCCCGCGAATATACCAAAAATAGTATGTAGTGATCGCTGCGAAAGAAGAGATATGTTAATTGTAGGTGATATCATAGTAAAATATCAGTTTTACGGACGAATATTACGTACCGCAACGCATAAGGGACCATGAGGATATTTTTGTCTCTGTGCTCCAACATAGCCTTGCCCAAGTAGAATGATACCGTGATCATCTTGTCCTTGTGCATTTGTTTGATGATCACGGCTTTTTGTTTCTTTGTTTTGCCTTTGAGCTCACCGGAATCTTCACGAACATGAACCTCGTGTTCCGTCCAGTATATCCTTGTTGGGTTAATGTATACAGCTGGATAATTGGTCTTTTTCGCGTCCGCGTATTGCATCCTAAGTAATACAACGAGTAATTAATTATTCACAAGTTAGTTTGCAAATGAATTTATTAATGACATTAAGTTAGGCTGATACTTACAAGCAAAACGCAGCAACGAGATTTATATCCATTTTTCCATCTTGAATAATGTGTGAAGGTCGTTGAAATCGATGACTAGTATCCCATTTGGGTCACTGGCGAAAGCATTATCGGGGACCTTCATGGTAAGCATGCTGAGCCCCAATCTGGACGCCTTTAGGTACCAGTCGTGCATTAGCCTGATTTCCCAGGGCATGTCTTCCATGACGTGCCAGGGCAGGAACGGCTTGCCATACTCGTACATTGTTGGCACTTCGTCCGAAGTCCAATTTTGTAGGTCCTCCGCTTGGTTCTTCACCGATTGTTCTGACTCCGACAACTTTGACGGTTGATCCTGCGGCTTGTCAGTCGACCCCTTCCCCCTGAAAGCCAGGAACACTAAGTTTCTCTTGTCTTTGGCCATTAATTCCTTGTCATAGCTTGATCGAATCATATTTGGGATAATCTGACGAGATTGAAGCTTGCTCGGACTTAGAAGGCTTGTTGTTTTCAGTAGGGGGCTTTGAGGTACCGCCAATACTGACTGTGGTGTCAGAGGAGATTGGTGAATATGTTTTGCGACGACTTCAGGGGCTGACAGCATTGGCGAATCAGTACCTTTATCCTTAGAAGGGGAGTGAGGTGGGGAAGCAGGCCGAGGTGGGGAGCGAGGTGGGGAAGCAGGCCAAGGTGAGGAGTGAGGTGGGGAAGCAGGCCCTGGTGGAGAAGGCGGTGCAAGCAGAGCAATCGAGGAACCAACAGACTGGGATGCCGACGATGTACCGACCAGCAGGATATCTCGTCGATGCCATAGAATGAACCGATTCACCGCATCTCCAAGCAATTCTATCCCTTCAGGTGCTGGAATGTCTAGCTCTAAGCTGTTATGCTCTGCATGCACCTTGGCCACCTGCATCCTTGCATAATCCTCAGGGATTGGAGTATTTTGAAATTGTCGTCCTGGTATAGCAAGTCCTGTACCCACCTCCTTTCTCTTCCCGGTCCTTCCTATCGGCACGAGGAGGCTGCACGGCGTCGAGCCAGTTATGGTATCTACTGGATAGGGTGCGGTGTCAACTGACCCGACGATGCTGGGCATTTGTACTATGGGTTCTTCGGATTGCTGAAAGAAGTTAGGGAAGGCTTGGCGATTCTGTGCAACAAGAGAGTAGAAATGCTCTTCAACTTGTTTTGCTATCTTTTCTTCAAGTTTATGTTTGTACCTGTCCCTTTTCTTGTAACTTGCAGCTTCCCCAGGAAACCCTTCTTTCCAACTTGTCTTTGACGATACACCCCTTACTCGTCTAGAATGTTCGGGGTTGCTCAATGCAGCTGTCAACTGACCGTGTTCCCTTTTAGCAATAAATTCCACAGTCTTCTCCTTTTCAGCAATGTCTTTTAGACTTGTGGTCACACGCTCTATATCCGGATCCTCGAAAAGGATCTCTCCCTCGTCGGTGACCTGTCTCGTGCTGCGTGCCCAAACCCAGTTTTTGCTTCTTTCTTTTAGTGCATCCACAAGCAGGGGCTTTCCTTGGGCGGCAAACTGTTCTTCGGTTACTCGCGACTTCTCTACGTGGCCATCGTAGCCGCTAGAGCCCAACCGGTGCTGGTACTTGTTCCTTTTCGTGAGGTCGGACATCTTCTTCCTCCGTGCTAAGGCTTCAGGGCTTGTCATCTTTGCCATGAACCTATCCCATTCGGCGGGCGTAATACCACCGCAGTCTTCGAATGGGTACTTGTTCTTTTGCACGTAGTGAGTGTTCAAGTCTGATTTCCACTGCCTCCACCTCTCCCCAATGGTTTTTAATGCAAATTCTTTTTCCAGAGCCTCTGAACCAGGCGGATATACAAGCCACTTCTGCGCTCGTTCCATATGAAGTTCTTCAAGTTGTCATCCACCTGCTCCCGAATCTACATTTAAAGGGCCGTGGATTTCGCGCACCCGCAAGCGCCGCCGAACTTTGTCATTGCTACCTTGGGCTCTAATGGCTTCCCATCCTGGTTCAGAGAGGTGATATAATATGTCTCCTTGGGGGTTTGGTTCTTACTTCTCTGACCACCTCTTCTTTTTTGACGTCCTCTAGCGCTCGCGGACGTGTCGGTTTCTACCGGACCGGACGTTGTTGTGTCCGTCTCGACTTCGGCAGACCGAACGACAGACTTGGCGGCCTTTCTTTTTGAGCGGCGCCTTGCTTCCATCTGTACGTACAACAGATAACGTTAAACGAGATCCTACGATAGGGATCATAACAATATGGTTGGACTTACTGCTTGCTCGATAGGGATGTAGTCGGGGTCTTCTTCAACCGGTGGTGCTGGTGCTTGCATAACTTCGATGAACGGATCGCTTGGTTCATGCCATGTGCCTTCGCTCGAAGACTTCTCCGTTGATTTGACATTGCGTGCCTCGGAGGGAGCTTTCTCATAACGCATAACATGTGAAATTTGTGAACGCACAACTTGTTATATTATCTAATATTAAGGACATGCATAAAAAATATAGCCAAAAAAATAAAGAGAAGAAGATTGAAAAAATGTATTTATTTCCTTCTTCTTCTCTTTATTAGAGATGAAAATACATATGTTTGCCTATTTTGTTCGTGAGAAGAGGTGAGATTGGGGGAGGGAAAGAGATGAGAGATGAGAGACCGAGGAGAGGGAGAGGAGAGAGGAAGATTAGAATATACCGAGGAGACGATGGGTATATGTGTTTGAAAATTTAAAACCTAACCTAAAATCTAAAATTCATCCTAAAACAAACGACCGAACGAATGACCGACCGACCGACCGAACGACCGACCGACCGAACGAACGAACACTCGTTCGTCCGTTCGTTCGTTCGTTTGTTCGGTCGTTCGTTCGTTCGGTCGTTTGTTCGGTCATTCGTTCGGTCGTTCGTTCACGTTCGTCCGTTTGTCCACGTCCGTTCGTCCACATCCGTTCGTTCGTCCGTCCGTCCGTTCGTTCACGTCCGTTCGTTCGTCCACGAACGAAGACTCGTTCGTCCGTTCGTTCGTCCGTCCATCCACGTCCGTCCGTTCGTACGTCCATGAACAAACGAACGAACGAACACTCGTTCGTTCGTCCGTCCGTCCATTCACATCAACTAATTCACATAAAAATTTTTGGAGTAACTATTTCACATGAAAAAATTCATCAACAAAATTCATCAAAAAATAATAGTCCATTTTACGTTTCCATCAAAAAATTCATCATATTTTTCTGTACTCTACTACTATCCCAAAAACATCCATCACAGTACAATCACATCCATAATCCATTCATCCACATCCATATAATCAACTTAGCATAATCACACGACATGCATCTAGTATACATCTAGTATACATCTATCTAGTATCTGCTAATTTTTATAAGAAGCTTAATTTGATCAAGTGATGAGATCAATAATCCAGGGGGAGTACTAACCGGTGGCCGGCGGAGGTCGTGCGGGGATGGGGCCGGCGGCGGTGAAGGGGCTCCGGTCTTGAAGGCGGCGGTGACGGTGAGCCGGTGAAGGGCGACGGTCTTGAGGACGGCGGCGACGGTCTTGAGGGTGGCGGTGAAGGGGCGCTGGTTGAGGCCGGCGTCGGTGTGGAGGCCGGCGGTGAAGGGGCGCCGGTTGAGGCCGGTGGGTTGAGACCGGCGGGCGGTGGCGGTCGTGCAGCGACGTGGCGAGCAGCGGCGACGGAGAGAGAAAGGGATGCGCGGCGGGCTTAAACCGCCCGCTCGGGAAGATCGTTTTCCCGTGCGGGCAGTTAAGTCGACCGCACGCGATAATCGACCCCCCTTCAATAATTTGTATCAAATTGGATATTAATGAAACAATTATCAAATGATTCAAAAAATTACCAAACTTTTCCATAAATCAATCTATGCTAATTATTGCCTATGGAAAAATTTTTGAATTCAAACGACAATTCGACCGTCACTTTATCTCCAAATCTAACCAATCCTTCTCAACACTTCTAATCTTCTCTGAAGAATCTTCGGTTTTGTGAGCGTCGTATCTGATAAAATATTCGAGACCTTCTCAATTCTTTACCACAGTCTCTACGTATAATATCATGACATCCAGACAATTTTCATGATTTTCTAACTTCGTTTGCTATTTATACAATTTTAAAATCATTCGGTCAATAGGTTCCTAATCACGTTTTCATGAAGAAAATTTCAAAAATTATTCTCATTTACAGGATAATGACTCAAGTGGGTCTAAATAACATGAATATAATTTTTTCACTAATTTTATTCCATTTTTTAATCACTTGCAGTTCAAATGTGAGACTTAGAAAAAATTCATGAAAATAAAATAAATCAAAGAAATATAGCAAAACCAATCAAAAAATTACAAAAATTTATAATTAGGAGTTACATCTGAGAAATTTTTTAAAATTTTGCCGAGTGCCAAGGCCGAAACGTATCTCTAAATTCATCAAATATTAATTCATCACATATAGAAATATCAATTCGTCACATAGAAATATCAATTCATCACATAGAACCGCACATTCGCTCGTAACACCATAAGTTTGATACATTCGCTCGAAAAACATACTATGTGCAAAAAACAAACTAGCGTTTTACAATTTTTGGATTAACATCCTTCCGTACGGATGCAAACTTTGATTCGTCGAGGACACTCTCAATGCGTTTCATCCGCATAGGAAGATCTGTGAATAACGAAATGGCGTCGTATTGATTATAGTCGGACGCGTCTTCAATGTTGTCAATATCAATGATGTGTTGCTTGCCCGATACAATAATATCCATCTTTTCATCGGAAGGATCCTTCACATAGAAAACTTGTGCAACACGCTCGGCAAGGACCCATGGATCATCCTTGTGTCCAATTTTACTCCGTTCAGCACACGTAAATCCAAATTTATCTACCATACTGTCTTTCACCCATTGGCATCTGAGAACAGGAATCTGAATGTTTAAATCGTAGTCAAGTTCCCATATTTCTTATATGATCCCGTAGTATGATTTCTTCTGCCCTGTTGCGTTCAACGCTTCGACACGAACCCCACTGTTCTGCGCTGATCTTTTCTTGTCTTTGTTGTTGGTGTAAAAAGAGTATCCGCCGATGTCATACCCTTGCCATGAGGTCACAAGGCTTGTTGGGCCAGCTGCAAGTCTTTCTACCGTTTTTTCCTCGAGTGATTCACCAGACGGTAGATTTTGATCCTTAAGCCATTGGGAGAAAGTGTGTTTCTGTTCTTTTGAAACCCAATCATCGGATCGCCCAGGATTGCATGCTCTGATCTCGGAAGTGTGTTGCTCAATGTAGGGCGCAACGATGGCGAGTTGTTGAAGAACACTGCTGTGTGCATCTGATACCGCTTTGCAATCGTTGTCGTAGAAGCATTTTCTTCCCACAGTACCCTTCCCAGATAATCTTCCATCATGTCGAGGCATCGGTATCCCAATGGGATTGGCATCTTTCATATAATATAGGCAACACTCGACAACCTACTCAGTTGTGTAACCCTCTATCATCGAGCCCTCCGGATAAGCACGATTACGGACATACCCTTTCAGAACGGCCATGTATCGCTCGTACGCCCACATTTGATGTAGGTATAGAGGACCAAGTTCAATAATTTGAGGGACAATGTGAACAATGAGATGTTCCATCATGTCGAAGTACAATGAAGGAAAAAACATCTCTAGCTGGCAAGCTGTCTCGACTGCGAATTTCTGAAGGGGTCCTAATTCTTCTAGATCAAAAACTTTCTGTGATACTCGATTAAAAAAATAGCATAGCTTTGTTGTCACTACCTTGGTGTGCACTGGTTTCACCGTCCTTATAGCGATAGGAAGAAATACCGTAAGCATCTTATGACAGTCATGAGCGTTGTATCCAGAAATCGACAAATCTTTCATTGATACTAGTTTCCGGATATTCAATGAGAATCCAGTCGACACTTTCAATCCACGAAAGACATTTACAGAAAGCTTTTTTCTATTCTAGTGTCATTGAGTAGCATGCCGGTGGAATCTCAATCTTACCATTCGTTAGCTCTATCGGGTGGAGATCTTTCCTTATGCCCAAATTGACCAGGTCGTTACGTGACTTCAACCCATCCTTTGTTTTACAAGGGATGTCAAGTAAAGTTCCGATGGTGCTGTCGAACACGTTTTTCTCGAGGTACATGACATCGATGGCATGACGAATCTCCAGGTCTTTCCAGTACGTCATGTACTTGAAAAAGATTGAATGTTTCTTGAAGGGCAGTGTGTTTTCTACCACTTCTTTCTTCCTCTTGCCTGAAGCTCTCTTTCCCTTGCCGAACATGACCTTTATGTTCTTTGTCAGCTTGAGAACCGTGAAACCATCCTTTGCTTCGGGAGCAGTCCTTCCCGACAGTTTTGTCAAAAAAGGTAGCCATCGCACTATACCTATGCTTCTGTGGTAAGAAACGACGATGACGCATGTAAACTAACTTTTTTGACGAGGTCAGGTATATGTACGATGTGTTGTCAGACATATCAGACATCCAGTCTTTCCTTTAATCTCTCCAAATAGGAAAAAATTGGCTGGTAGATCGTTTGTAGTAACGAATATGATAGCACGCAGAGTAAAATACTCCTGGCAGTATGCATCAAATAATCATAGACCCTCTTCCCACATTTCTTTCATATCCTCCATCAAAGGTTCAAGAAACACATCTAGGTCGATGCCAGGCTGCTTTGGCCCTTGTATAAGGATAGTCAACAAATATACTTTCGCTTCTGACAAAACCATGTCGGAAGGTTATACATGGTGAGCAGAACTGGCCAAGTGTTGTGCGAGCTGCTTAGGTCACCGAACGGATTCATTCCATCCGTGCTCAACGCAAACCTGACATTTCTCGGATCATTTGCAAATTGTGGGTGCTTCGAATCAAAGTTTTTCCATTGTCGAGCATCGGCGGGATGTCGAATCATACCATCTGTCTTTCGACCCTCTTGATGCCACCTCATCAACTCGACATCGGTGGGGTTCGAGAATAATCGCTTCATTTGATCTTTCACTGGCAAGTACCACATCACCATGGCCAGAATCTTTTTCCGTGGCTCGACCAATGCATTTGGTTCGGCAACGCCACTATCGGCGGCACTGTTATCCTTTTTGTACCTACTCGCCCCACAAGTTGGACACTTGTCCAAGTCAGCGTATTCCTTGCGATAAAGTACACAGTGATTAATATATCCATGGATCTTTTCCACACCAAGTGATAATGGACATATCAGTTTCTTGGCTTGATAGGTGTTAGCTGGCAACAAGTTAGACTTAGGAAGCATAGCTCTCAGGAGACTCATCAAGTCGTTGAAAGTAGTATCAGACCATCCGTGCCTGGCCTTCAATCTAAGAAGTTCTAGCACCGACCGCAACACTGTATAATCCATATCACATCCCTTTGCTTGATCGTACAAAAGATATTTCGATGCTTTCTGCAACGCCTCCCAATTGTTTAAATATTTTGCTTTCTTTGTTAGGACCTCTGGTTCAGTGTGCCGCAACATATCCTCAAGATCAAGATCAATATCAACGTCTGGCTCGTCAAAACCAGAGCCACCAAAATCACTCGTCATTTCACGGCACATGTCCTCAATTATAAAATTCTCTGCCTCATCAAACCAAATATCAGGATTCTCTTCCGGAGGGGTGACTTCCCCGTGATAAGTCCAAACTGTGTATTTCTTCACAAATCCACGCTGAATTATGTGTCCGAGAATTACATGCGGATCTTTCAACATCTTCTGATTCTTGCAATCCACGCAAGGACAAAAAATATCCTTCCTATTCTCCCTCAAAGCATGTGCCTTAGCCTTATCAATAAATGTTGATGTTTCTTTCATGAACACCGGATGAGTTCTCCGTGTCTCATACATCCATATCCTTAGCATAAATTAATATTATATTGCCGATGTTTTCTAAATAAACAAATTAAACTTAAATCCTACTTTATAACTAAAACCTCATGCACAACAAATAATAATAATGAGACAAAAGTAGTTACCAAAAAATAGTTCAATAAAAAACAAAATATTTGACCTACAAATTACAAAAATAGCTCAAAATATATAACAATTCAAACAAGTTTAAATATCTTCGCATTCAACCGATGAAATTTTACAAAAACAGAAGCAAATGAAGAAGATGATCAAGCACGTTACCTTTATATTGATTTAAATTGAAGATTTGAAGTCTAAAGCCTCCCACAAAAATAAAATGTCTATTATTAAAGAGAGAAACCGAGTTAAAAAAGTTCAAATATCTTCGTATTTAACCAATAATTTTTTTAAAAAATGGAAGCAAATGGAAAAGGAGATCAAGTATGGTACCTTTTGTATTGATTCCAATTGAAAAATTCAAGTTGAAACCTTCCCCCTGTAATTGTCCTTTTTTGGAGAGAGAAACACCATGGTATAATGCGCAGCTGTCGGGTTGAGCGAGAAATTTATAGCGGCATCATCGCATGCGGTCCACTTAATGGCCCACATGGGAAAATGCATTATCCCGTGCGGGACCTTAAGTGGGCCGCACGAGATAATGCACCATTATCCCGTGCGGACGATTATGTGGACCGCACGATATCGCATTATCCCGCGGGTCCACTTAAGCGATCATATGGGATAATAGCCCGCGGTCGCTAAGTGGACCGCGCGGATAACGCATTATCCCATGCGGTCCAATAGCGGTCCCCGGACCTGCTTTTTAGTGCGGCTCTTATGACCGTCTGAATCTATTGAAGTCTCATAAAAAATCGTTTCTCCAATAGTGGTGGAATAATCATTCGGTGTAAAAAGTTAGAGGACGTCGAATGTTTAGTTTGACCGTTAGGAGGGAGTATGTAATTCCGATGGTCACAATAGTTCCTTGTAATTCAGAATTTTTCCCAAAAGAATTTATACGTAGTACTGGTACTCGTTAATTTTTTTTCATCTTGTAACGTTAGTAGTACTTCTGTCATGAAGTGCGATCGATGCACCACGACTGCCGAGCTCAGTCATAAACTGACGACTAATCCATGGATTTGGAGCAATCAATCCAACAAAAGAAGCCGTATCCAGTAGTAATAACCAGTATACCGCTGCAACAACCGGACACATCGGTGCTTGCTCACGACAGAAACAGTCGTCGTAGGACGAGTCACCCTCCAGCACAATGTACGAAAGGCCGGTGTCACGCAACATCAAAGCCAAATCTGTCTCCTGTAGGCTCAACCATTGCAGTCCACGGAACGATCATACGAAGCTGGAAACGGAATGACTATCCAAGAAGTACGTGAAACGCGTACGAACTTCCACTTTACGCCCAGTAGCACCGTCCTACTGTTTGGAGTGCACCTACCTACCTAGTGATCGATATGTGCGCCCACAGAACCGGTCCCAAGATTGGTGCCGCTTCCCTGCACGGTGCACGGGTCTGTTCCTTCTCTCTCAGCATTGATCAGCTACTTGACCTTCTACATCCAAATCACTGTTCACACTTCAACAAAACTATTTAGTTCGATGCATTTTTTTAAAAAAATCAAGCAATGTATCATATATACTCGCAGTACAACTTTACTTGAATCTTCTGTTGTATCATGGGAATTTTTTCAACTTTATACTGAAAAACAAAGAAAATCACTGAATTTTGTACCCCCATCTACGAGAATGACAAGGAGTAACGCTAGAGATCTTTATGGTGAAGATCTGATTGCATGATTTTATCCACAAACAATGTTTAAATCTTAGTGCCCACAATCTCACAAACATGAACATGAACCGGGCGCAGCTTAGCTAGTTAGGTTAGTTGTGGTGAAAAGGATTCAAGAAGCTTAGCCATGGCCATGCTCGACCTCGTCGCTCTGGGTGGAGATGGGGTTGTGACGAGATAACGACGAAGGTGAAGGTAACTTGGTCATCTTGCAACCAGGCCGTCTTCTTATGAAAGTGTTCATGGTGGTCAAGGCCGCGCGGCCGCGGCAGCCACACAACAACGTCACCTTTAGGTGTGTTGATTCAGCTCCGAGTGAGCTAGCCTATCGCCAGCTCTCCTCTTGTCGTCGCCACTCCGAACAAGCCAAACTGATGCCGTCTCCTCTCTCGTCCTCGTGTGTCAAAGGGAATCGAGGATAAGGAGCCACGCCGATCTAGAGTCACTGGAGCTCGGGACACCGACTGCCAGCTGATTTGGAGGCGCTGGAGATCGAGACACTGCACAGTCCACCGATGTGGAGGCATCGATCTAGAGTAATCGGTTACTAATCGGTGTTGGGGTCGAGGTCGTTTAACCTACACCGATGTGGTTTCTTCATGGCTTCTCCTCCTCCATGAATCAGGATAGGCAAGACGAAGAAGATGAGGACGACAATCAACTAAAATAACAAAAAATATGTAATATAGTGAACCCGGTTAACAAATAATTAAATATTTTTGTACAGTGTCACGCGTGAATACATCATCTGAAAGAATAGCATAAAGTAAAAAAAGAGACGTGACCTATTTGGTCACCAATTCACTATTACAAATTATATCCTCCGAAAGAATAACATAAAGTAAAAAAATAAGAGATGTGACATATTTGGTCACCAATTTGGTATTACAAATTTTGATTTGGGTAATAAGGGGACGTTTGGCAGGGCTTCAGATCCTGGATCCTGGTGGAGTGGAGCTAGAGTCATGTCAAACACTTCAACTCCAAACAAATCTGGATGAAACACTCTAAAAAATAAACTAAAAAGTTGAAGCTACCTTTCACCAGCTTCATCTAAAGTTAGAGCTACACCTTCTAAACTAAACACAATTTCCTTATCATAATCTTACCAAACTTAACCAAATTTCGGTCGCTCCATTTAGCATTATCAAAGTTTAGAAGAACAAAGCCCAAAACTACACGAATCTCCCCCAATTTCACCCGTGTCCACGAGTCTATCCGCTTTACTATAGCTATCCTCTCTCCGGTGCGTCCGTGCATGCATGTCTCCGCTTTAAAACGGGAGACAACGTTACATCACACGCACACGCGAGCACCAGATCAGAGCCCAAACACACGAGGCGGCAGCAGGAGCACCGCGACGCGACGAGCAGTGCACAACCACTGGAGAGGAGATCGTCGCGATGGGGAGCAGCGGGGGCAGCAGCGAGCACTTCCTGCGCCAGTTCAGCGCGAGCGACGGCGCCGCGCCGCCGCGTGAGCTGGGGGAGGAGTGGGCGGCCGAGTGTGGCGGCGGGGGCAGGAGGGGGTCGAGGCGGTGGTCCAGGAAGAAGGCGAGGGGACACCACCGCCGCGGCGGAGGCGGGCTCTGCAGGAGCAGGGAGGAGACCCCCGCAGGGAGGAAGCGGGTGATGGTGGTGGTGGACCAGAGCTCCGGGGCCAAGCACGCCATGATGTGGGCGCTCACCCACGTCGCCAGCAAGGGGGACTTCCTCACCCTGCTCCACGTCCTCCCCCCCGGCGGCGGCGGCGGCGGTGGCCGCGCCGGCGACGACGCCTCCGCGCTCGCCAACTCCCTCGGCTCACTCTGCAAGGCCTGCAAGCCCGAGGTGCGTGCTTAAAGCTACCAGCTTTCTAGTCATGCAAGCCCAAATATTAATTTCTTTTTAGGAATGACTTCAATTTCTAGTGTTTTAGGTTCATTGATCGTGCAGAACTGCACACCGTTTTTTTTTTTTGAACTTATGAAGCACAATGTGATGTGTTTCACATTCTCCTATATCTTTGGACGATTCTTGGCATTCTCTTTTACTAGCTACTACTAGTTTAAGTGGCACTGTGCTTATCATTTTGAACTTGAGTGGCACACTGAGCTTACCATTCTGAGCTTGTGACTCTCTTACGGTGGGTGCTTTACATTTTTGCATTCCGAGCTTAAGTGGCAAATTACAGTAAAGGGCGTTCTAGTTTGCTCAGGAGTCAGGAACATACTTAGTCATAGAGTGTATGAACTGTGAATGGAAAATGTTTGATTTAATTGACACTGTAACAAGTGAACTGGTTCTAGGTTATTGTTCTCCTTGCTTTCAAGAAAGTACTTTGTTGTTCTCACTAAGCATATATTGAAAGAACTTCGGTTGTTTTTTGTTGCCTTTTCACACATGTGCCTTTGGTTCTTGGGCAACCTGGAGCCAAGAGTTATGCAAGGTAGATGGAGTAGATCGGATCAGAACATTCATGGAAAAAGAATCATAGCCAACTTTCCATTGATGGATCATGGCAGACCTAAAGCTAAAGCCTAAAAGGCCTCAACTTCATAAAAGCAAGGGTAATACTAATAAAGAAGAAAATTGTGGGGTTCCCATCTAGATGCCTCATAACCATAGTCATATTCTCAAAAATTAGATGGCCTTTAAGGACTGCACCAAAAGTTGTCCAGAAGCATTTCAAAGGGCTTTAATGCAAAATCCGTGTCCTTTCTGGGGCTAAAATGTAAAGAACTCATTTGTGACCTTGTTGCACGAATTAAAAACTAGCATCCCAGTGTACTTCACATCTCCATTTTTTTATTTGTGAATGTACTTGTCTTTGTTTTGTTTAGCAGAGGATGCATGCACTGTTCCTCGTCTTTTTGCCCGTGAAAACGGAGGGCTCTTGCATCACAGTTATCTCACATTCTCACTGTACTGTGCATTTCTGCAATGTTACAAAGCTGGTTTGGATGGATGAATGTTAGGTGGAGGTTGAGGCGCTTGTTATTCAAGGGCCCAAGCTGGGCACCGTCCTCAGTCAGGTGAAGAAGCTGGATGCGTCTGTGCTGGTGCTGAGCCAATGCAAGCCATCTCCTTTCTGCTGGTAAAGCTTGTACTACTACATCTAAGCATATGCATGCATGCACCGCAATCCCCATCAAAGCCCACAGAATAGTAGTTCTGCACAAAGGTGAAAGAGAGAGAATCTTACATAGCTGGCACAGTAGCACACGCCATCGCACTGTCAAGTCCCTTGTTTCTTTATAAGCAAAATGTTAGTACTTTAATAGCTGTTCATGTCTGAAGGTCCCAGAGTAATATTTTAGCAGCTTAAGTTATGTTTCTAAAATGTAAAACATATAGGGTTACACTAATTTGGTATAGTGAGGAAATTTTGGGAAGAAACTTTATCAGGAAGTAGGCCAGGAATGGGGTCACTGGCCCACTGCCTTTTGTGTGAAAACTCATCAACAGCAAGAGCCATGTGCCAATGCCATCCTTAAATCACAGATGCCTCTCGTAGTAGTCAAAGATGTCCTTTCAGGCAGCTTAAACTCTCCTAAATGAATCAAGCAGCAAGAACCATGATAATAGTACTGTGCGGTAGTGTATCACTGAGGCCCTGACCACTGCCTGACTTGTTGCAGCTGTATTACTACTATGTGGTAGTAGTAGCAGCAGCAGCAGCATCTGAAGTTTTAAAACTCCACGAAAACCTTGCAAAGTTACTCAGAAAAGTTACCCAGGGAAAGTTACCTTTTCACCAAGTGCAATTGAACTCAAAACTGGCACTCTGTGCACCTGCTATATACGGAGTATGCTAGATAGTCCTTGTTGAGATTAAAGCAAAATTTTTGTTGTTTGTTCCCTGTGTGCTTGAAATGCAGCTTCATGAGGAGCAGCGGCGAGGAGTTTGTGAAGGAGTGCATCAACAGGGCCGACTGCCTGACGCTGGCGGTGAGGCGGCAGAGCAAGGGCGTCGGTGGCTACCTCATCAGCACCCAGTGGCAGAAGAACTTCTGGCTGCTGGCTTGACAAATTTTTACTGCCAAGGCGAGCTTCTGTCCTACCCCACTACAAGAGATCAATAAGTTCAGTAACTAGTAACTACACGGATAACTTGATCGCAAAGCCCATGTGTGCTGTCTGTGTGTATGTGTGCATATGCATGTGTGTGTTTGACAGGGTGATGGTGTGTGGTGTGTGTTCTTTGATTCTATCCTCTTTGGTTAGCTGTAGCCTCTCACTTTGCTGTTGTAAAGAAGCCAAAAAAGCTGACCCGCTCTCCCTGTAATCCTGTGCTGTTCTCTGCGTGTCTGCTTGTTTGTTTGAGCAGGACGGTATGGTGCATAAAGTAGTAAGTGCTCTACAATTTGTATTATGCGGTGTGTTTGTTTGTATGTGTTAGTATCATCTGTGGCGTGTTGACCAACTGTCTTCTCTCACTCCCATGTTCTAACTCTCTTCTCATTGCACCATTCCATAGTTAAGTTCACCAACATGGTCACCAGTGGCCAGAATCCGTATGGCGCTGTGTATTTAACCCAACAAGAACTGAATGAGAGGGGCCATGGTTGGTCGCACTGAATCTTCTAGAGCGGTTGCCGGTGAAGCATGCATCATTCATCATGGCGATGGAAATGGTAAAACTAAAAGCCGGGCAGTGCATTGTAGGAGTAGCACGGTGCTATCATGGTTTATAGACTGGGCAATGCGACTATTGTGCCATTAACTTCATAGCGATCTCATAGCTCAGCTCGATTGGAGGCACAGCCACGCAGGCTTTTGCTCCCACGGGCGCAGGCAGGCCCATCATGGATCATGATTCGTGGGCGTTCAAGGCTCAACCGTTCCACTGTACTCGCAATTCAATCCTGTCTGATCGGTAACCAGGATCAGTTCCCTCTCTCTCTCTCTCTGCGCTTCGTGAAAAAAGAAACTGGCAGTAGGAATCAAGACATTTTGGTTCATCATCTGTTCTTGTCCATGAAATGGTCAGTGATCACCGTTGCTGTGCGAGGCCCCTGATGGCGGAATACCTAGCCTGGTGCTTCGCGAGTTGACGTACTCGAGGGAGGGAAAAGTGGCGACCAGCACGCGGATTCACGGGCGCCGGGAGCCGAACTCCGCCGCGTGCGACGCGACACGACGAAGCAACGCGAGCCCGAGCCGCACGGGAGCTCCTGCACTCGTGCACGCAGCCGTGCGTGGTTTCGGCGGACCAGAAGGCGCGGAATTTGCGCTGGGAGTGAGGCTGGGAAATATCGCGTACGGCCCCTTACCGCAGTGGCGCGATTCCACCGGATTTCCACGTTGCGGGTCGTGGACGAGGAGGAAAACGGGACGACCTGGCGGCTTCCCACCTTCACACGGGTTTGGTCCGTGTGGAGAGCACACCTGGCCTCGTTGCGGCGTGGGCCTCCTACCCGGGATGTTCCAGCTCGAGTGTGCCACTCTCGCGGCGGATACTGCATGTAGATCAGGCCGCATTCTTGAGGGTGTTGAAGGCCGTCTAATGAGTAGAGGCACAAAGAAGATATACATGTGTAAAAGGTGAGAAATGAGATCCTTTGCATCGAAGAAGGAAATACAGAGGTGCTACAATACACTTACATTAGCTCTTGTTTTTGGACGTTAGATCTTCATCGGATGGTCCAAAACAGCGTCACTACTAGAAAAAGGATTTTCACGGATGCAGTGCTTTTAACTTTGCAGACGAGTATTTTTTTGACACCATACGTCCGTCTATAATATGGGGGACGGGAGACGAGATGACCATCCGTATGCGACGATACATCTTCAAGAATGACATAAGGTGTTGTCTGTGAAGATATAACTTCGCAGATGAAGGCTTAAACATTCGCTTGGGAAATAGCCCAAGCGGATGTATTAAGAGCTCCGTCTACGAAGATATATCTTCACAAGCGACATCTTATATCATTTGTCTAGAAAGATTAACCTATATAGTCTTCTTCCTCCCTGAGCCCTATACAATTCACAAGAAGTTTCTCTCTCCAAAACAAGCAAAATATAGGGCACGGTTTTGAACTCGAAATCTTCGGTGGATTTTTCTACATTGGTTAGATCCATGCATTTCCTCTCTTCTTACGAATTTTATTATTTTTGTAGGCCTTAATTGTGATGGATCTATGCACGCAAAATACTAAAAATACCATGTGTATTTTTTCTTTTTATACTATGATTATGGTGGATCTATGTTATACACCTTGATGCAAGGGTGTCTTCTCATCCTCTGGTAGTTAAATGTGATGCTTTCATTAGCCAAATATATGTATATTGTCTACTTTTTCAATCACCTAGATCTAGATAGCAGGGATAAAAAACTTGGGACTCCCCACATAGTAGAAAAAATATATCTACGTTAAATTTATAGATTCACCATTTTCTAGTTATTTATATTTCTCTTACAAAGTTAAGTTTGTTTATAAATATGTATTTTTCTAAAAAAATATTTTTTATATAATTATAAATAAAATATTTTTAAAGATATGGATAGGCAATGAATGTACCATATGCCAAGATATTTCCTGTCATATACAGATAAAATATGGATCCATCATGACGAGCAACGAGTGGATCCTGAAAACAAAGAAGATCGGTTGGATGTTGATCACATGGAGGCTGCTGATGGTGATAGTTGTGGTAATGATATTATTGATTCGGAGAAAATGCAACGCCATGAAGAACCTGAGGTGATAATGGGGTCAGCTAGGGGTTTAGATAATTTTGAAGCTTTGCAGAAGGCAACGAAGGATGTTATGTATGATGAGTCAAAGTGTTGTGACAGGGAGTTCTCAACTTTAAGATCAGTGCTTGAACTTATGAGGTTGAAGACCAAAAATGGTTGGTCTGATAGTAGTTTCGTTATTTGACTATAACTTTTGAAAACCATTCTACCGAAACCTAACTCATTACCTTCCAACACATATCAAGCGAAGAAACTAATATGTCTCCTTTCTCTTGGTGTGAAAAATATTCATGCGTGCGTGAACCACTACATCCTATACATGAAAGAGTACGCTTCATTGGATAAATGCGCAACATGCGGTGCTAGCCGGCGCAAATCAACTAACAACACTTCTCCAAATGTTGATTTTTTACAAAGCAGAGGGTGACTCATTCGAGGAAAACAAGAAAAACAATCCCCCAGTTAGTGATGTGATACCTTCCTATGAAAGATCGTATCAAGCATTTGTAAATGCGCTGGCATCAAGAAGGGTGCAAGAAAGACAGGATTCGACACCCAGCGAATGCTCGTCATTGGAAAAACTTTGATGCATTGTACCCATAATTTGCTAAAGACCCACGAAATATTAGATTTGCACTAAGTACTGATGGAGTGAACCCTTTTGGAGACATGAGCAGCTCACATGGTACTTGGCCAATGCTTCTGACCACGTACAATCTTTCTACCTGGCTTTGTCAGAAGTGAAAGTGAAAGTATGTTCTACTCTGTGTCCTGATACAAGGCCCCTCGGCAGCCTGGTATTAATATTGATGTATTTCTTGAGCCATTGATGAAAGATATGAAAGATTTATGGAAAACTGGGATGAATATGTGGGACGAGTATTTAAGATTTAAGAGTAGGCCTAGTGAGATTTTTGGCTCTCGCTAGCCTGAGGGATGGTAATTTTACTCGTGGGTTCGGGTACCTGTGGGTACCACATTCGATGGGCATAGGTATGGGTTAGATTTTGTGTACATTGGTATGCCCGATCCAAACCCAAGGTATTAATGGGCGTGGCGTGGGTTTTATTCTATGTCCATGGGTAATCCATGGGTATCCAAATATTTATGTTCATATGTGATTTTTTAGAAGATTGTAGGCCAACACTAACTAAAACATGAATGTGTAAGTACAACAAAGCCATATATTATTAATGGTTTAACCATTTGTTTTTTTCTCGGTGATGAAATAATTTGTAATTGCTGAATTTATGGATTTTGACCCATATTTAATACTTTATGAATAATTATAACGTGTAGTATTGATTGCTTATAGTTTTATACTTATTGGCCAAACGATAGATGTCTAATTGTGATAGTCTATATGTATCAATTGATATATTACATTATGTTAACATCAGAATTTGATATGGTTCTTTAGTGGATTCAGTTAAGAAAAAAAGCCAATTGGTAGATGAAAGTTTATCCAAATCAAGCTGAATTCAAACAGGAATCGTGAAGACCACGACAAGACAGTTTCATATTTTTAGTATACCTCTTAAATAGGCAGAATTAATTATTTTATTTTTCTTGTTAGGAGTGTTATCTCCTGTCCGATCAGGACTTGTAGCAACCCGTGGGTGTAAATATGTATATCCGAGATCTTTGTAAACTATCTCCACAGATCAATATAATTACTTTTGGCATATCACTAGTTTTTATTCCGGCGAGTTCTTAGTTTTGAGCGGGGTTGCATCGGTTAAGTTCGATCTCCGGCGAGGAAGTAAGTTCTGTCAACTTTGCTTGTATCGGCATGGCCAAAAATTTCTCGGTTAAGTCCGATATTCTATTTAGGTTGACGCAAGCATTGCCTATCTGATATATTGGTTCTAGCTCTAATTGCTTTGTTGTTTAGAGTCGTGTCGGTTTAGGTAGGACTTTTTCAGTTAGATTTGACATTCTGACTAAGTTGATTATTGTCTAATCACATTGTTGTTTTAGATTGATCGATATATCCATCACATTTGTATAGATCTATCAGATAAATAGGTTTTTCTTATTATCTCCAATCTTATACGGTCTCGGTTAAGTTTGATTTATCATATTGCTATTAGTAAGTTTATTTCTACTAAAAGATGTTTCATCAGAGTGCTAGCCGATGAGTTATCTCGATACGATTTCTAAGTGTTGTATTGGCTCATATTCAGATTTGTATATTTACTAGTTAAATCTCTTTGTATCAACTTCAATCTTATACTGCCTCAGTTTGGTCCAATCTATCAATGTTATCTTTGATAAAGAATGGTTTACTGATGATTATATATATTTTGGTTCTAGCCGATGATAGCATAATATTATTGTTATCTGACTATTTGAGTCTACATCGAATTCATAGCCAATTGATCAGAACCCTATCGACATCGGTTGGTCTCGCTACATCGCATTGGCTTGTTGGTCGATCGGTTTCTTGATCATTGATCTACTTCCATCTTGTTAGTTATAGGATCAAGCTAATTGACAATGCCTTGAACCTGATTTGATAGGACCTGCACTGAAGATAAACAAAACTTCTAGGCCTAGGTGTGTCGTGACGTATTTTGAGTCAACAGTACCCAATACTCGATGTGCATGGGCATGGGTTTTATTTTGGGCCCAATGAGAGTAGTGGGCATGGACGGGCGAGGAGTTTTGGGTCTTGCATCGGACATGTTCTTGCTCTGCGAAACCCGACCCGACCCATTGTCATCCTAGGTCTGACCAAATGAGTTTTTTTGGATAACTGTGATTTTGCCCCTATCCGCCGGTCTAATTGTGATTCTGCCCTTGTTTTTTTAACTTTGTGATTTTGCGAATTTGAAATAAAGTTGCCGTTTGCCCCTGGTTTGGATGGTTGTTATATGGTATTAAATAAACGAATTAAAAAATACCAAATATATGAAAATAATGGTGAAAAGATAAAATTACCCTCCTATCCTTATATGAAACCATCCCCTCCACTCACGCAGGCCACAGGCGCTATGTCACACCCTGGAGTTTTCCCCCCTTTTAAAAATCATTAAGGAAAACCATAAAAGAAAATAATTTGAGAATTAACCTAGAGCAAAGAAATAATTTTTAAAATGAAAATTCTAAATGGAAATGGCATAGTAGGATTTTTGTTTAATTCTATAGATCAAAATACATTAACAAGAGTTTTAGTAAAATTTTCGAGCACTAGAAATAATTTTTAACCAATTAAAATCAAAATTAGAATTAAATAAAATCTTTTTCTCTCTCGTCATTTTCCCGCTCTTTTCGTGGGTCGCCGCCCGAGCCGACGACCCAATCCTCCCCGCGTGCCCTCCTCCCTCTCTCTCCTTCGCGGGCCGGCCAAAGGCCGTAGCCCATTAGCCTCGCCACACGTGAACAAGTCCTTTTCGCCTCCGTCTTCTCCCGGCCGCCGACAGGTGGGCCCACCCGTGAGGCCCGTCGTCCACCTCCGGCCGTGTCGCCGCCACTCGCTCCGCCTCACCCCGCCCGAATCCCGCCATCCCCGCCTCTCCCGCGCGCCCCCCCCCTCCGGCGTTGCCGTCCCATTCGTCGCTCCCACGCCTCGTACCGGTCGGAATTTTATTCCCCATTTCCTCCACCGTGCAAACTCCGTCGAACAATTATGCCGCTTCTCGACCGAAACCGACCTCCCCGAGCCCTATAAAAGCCACTGGCCATCCTTCCCATCCTCTCCACACACTCGTCGAGCTCTCCTGTGCCTTCTCTCTCTCCCATCGTGCACCCGAGCTCCGCCGCATCCAGCCGCCGTTTGTCCGCCAATTCCTGCTGTCCCAAGCTGCGCCGGACCTCTCCGCCGTCTCCATCCTCTTCGCAGGCTGTCAAGCCACCTTGGCTGCCCCTCGTCATCGCCTCCCATTGTCCCCTCACCACCCGTGCCGTCGTCTTCATCCTCTCCGGCATCCCGCGGTGAGCCGCTCTCCCTCTCTTCCTCTCAGCCCAAGTGTGCGCGGCTTCACCCGTGTGATGCCGCACCACACTGCCGCCCCGCACTGCCGCCCCTCGCCCGGTCTCTGGCCGCCGTGCCGCCCCTCGCCTGCTTCCCGGCACCGTCCGATCCCGCCTGCCCGCATGGCAAGCCATGTGGCCGCCAAGTTGGTGCCACATGGTGCGCCAGCAGCCGCTCGGCCCATGGACCCGGTCCATCGTGGACCATTGCTCTCGGGCCGATGATGTCAGTCGTAGCCGCTGACGCAAGCTTAAGAATTTATTGCATAATAATTCATTAAGGATTTTTCCGTTTTAGTAATAAAAAAGTTAATCTTTTAAAATTCATATCTTTTCAATCCGAGCTCCGTTTAAGCCCATTCAAATTTCATTAAATTCATAAAAATGCCAATAATTCATTAAAATAATTTTGTTTCCTATTTCAGTAGGCTTTTAGCATGTTTTTTGAGTGCTTTGTTTATCGTGTAGATCCCGATAGTTACGTCGATCCGGTTTACTCCGAAGTTGTCACGGGGTTTCCCCAAGTCAAAAAGCAAGACAAGTCATGCTTTATTAGTGATCATATTGTACCCATTTTTGCTAAAATACCTTGTTTATTCTGTTAAACTGCATTTATTTTTGAATGTCATTTTATGAGGATTATTACACCTTACTATTAGTACTCAGCCTTAGGACTTGAACACCCTCAACCCTGAAGGCCCGTAGATGTCGCCTAGAGAGGGGTGAATAGCTGACTTGCTGGTGGATGCCGCCTCAAGCCACAAAATCATAAGTTTTATGGATGGCAATGCATGTTATAATCAGATCTTCATGGCCGAGGAGGACATTCATAAAACAACTTTTAGATGCCCTGGGGCAATCGGCTTATACGAGTGGGTCGTCATGACTTTTGGCTTGAAGAATGCTGGAGCTACATATCAGAGGGCCATGAATTATATTTTTCATGACCTAATTGGCTTCTTGGTAGAAATCTATATCGATGATGTTGTTGTCAAATCCAGGGAAGTGGAAGACCACATAGCCGATTTAAGGAAGGTGTTAGAGAGAACGAGAAAATATGGCCTGAAGATGAATCTCACAAAATGCGCATTCGGCGTATCGGCTGGCCAGTTCTTGGGGTTTCTTGTTCACGAAAGGGGGATTGAGGTGACGCAAAGAAGCATCAACCTATCAAGACTATTCAGCCCCCGCAGGACAAGAAACAATTGCAATCCCTGATCGGCAAAAACAATTTCATCAGACGCTTCATAGCCAACCTATCGGAAAAAAATGGAGCCATTCACGCCTCTACTACGGCTGAAAGACGATCAAGCATTCACCTGGGGGGCAGAGCAGCAGAAGGCTTTAAATGATATTAAGGATTATCTGAGCTGCTCTCCAGTATTGATTCCTCCACAAAAGGGAGTGTCGTTCAAATTATATATGTCAGCCGACGAGAAGTCCATCGGCTCAGTTCTGATTCAGGAGATCGAGAGAAAGGAGAAATCAATTTTTTATCTTAGCAGAAGACTTCTGGATGCAGAAACAAGATACTCTCCCGTGGAGAAGTTATGTTTGTGCCTATACTTTTTATGCACAAAATTAAGGCATTATTTGTTATGCAACGAGTGTACCATAGTTTGCAAAGCCGACGTAGTAAAATATATGCTATCGGCTCCAGCTCAAGGGGCGAGTCGAAAATTGGATATTTGCTTAACAGAATTTGATTTGAGGTATGAGGCACCCAAGACAGTAAAAGGACAAGCCATAGCCGATTTTATAGTGGAACACAAAGATGATTCAATCGGCTCGGTTGAAATGATGCCTTGGACTTTGACTTTTGATGGCTCAGTTTGCACGAACGGATGCGGCATTGGCTTGGTGATAATCTCTCCCAGGGGCAAGTTTCGAGTTTGCTTTCTCCATTACGCCTCATGCCGTGAACAATCAAGCCAAATACGAAGCTGTTCTCAAAGGATTGCAGTTGCTGAAGGAGGTCGAAGTCGATGCCGTCGAGATAATGAGTGATTCACTATTGGTCATTAGCCAGCTATCGAGAGAATATGAATGCAAAAATGATGCGCTGATGATCTACTATCAAAAATGCCGAGATTTGATGGATAGATTTCGGCTGGTAACCTTAAAACACATCCTTAGAGAGCAGAATTCAGAAGCAAATGATTTGGCTATGGGGGCATCAGGCTACAAGCCGATGACAAAAGATGTTGAAGTGAAAATCATAACCATTGCAACCGACGACTAGAGGTTTGATGTCTACAATTATCTACAGAACCCTTCTCAGTCGGCTTCAAGGAGATTACGCTACAAGGCTTTACGATATGTTTTGCTCGATGATGACTTATACTATCGGACGATTGATGGCGTGCTACTCAAATGCCTAAGTACTGATTAGGCTCAAATCGCCATAGGAGAGGCGCATGAAGAAATCTGTGGCACTCATCAATCGGCTCATAAGATGAAGTGGTTACTTCGGAGAGCTGGATATTTCTGGCCGACTATGCTGGAAGATTGCTTCAGGTACTACAAGGGTTGTCAGGATTGCCAAAAGTTTGGAGCTATCCAAAGGGCACCAGCATAGGCTATGAACCCTATCATAAAGCCTTGACCGTTCAGAGGTTGGGGAATCGATATGATTGGCCAGATCAATCCGCCCTCGAGCAAGGGGCACAAGTTTATCTTGGTAGCAACCGATTATTTTACCAAGTGGGTGGAAGCAATCCCCTTGAAGAAGGTTGAATCCGGGGATGCAATCGAATTCGTTAAAGAGCATAGCATATACATATTTGGCATCGCACAGACTATCACTATGGATCAGGAATTTATCTTTGTCTCAGAAGAGTTTGTTCAGTTTGCCGACAGCATAGGGATTAAGTTATTAAATTCGTCATCGTATTATGCTTAGGCTAATGGATAGGCCAAAGCGTCAAATGAAAGTTTGATCAAGTTGATAAAAAGGAAGATCGCTGAGTATCCGAAATAATGGCATAGCCGATTGGCCGAATCACTGTGGGCTTATCGAATGGCTTGCCACGGTTCAATCCAGGTGCCCCCATAAGTTGGTCTACACACACGAAGCTGTTTCGCCATGGGAGAATATCATTGGCTCAAGGAGAATTCAGTTGCAGGACAAGTTGACAGCCGATGATTACTATAATCTGATGGTGGATGAGTCTGAAGACCTAGTTTTGTCAAGGATGCGTGTGTTGGAAAAGGTGACTAGAGATAAAATATGTGTGGCTCATCATTATAACAAAAAGATTGTCCCTAAGTCGTTTGAAGAAGGCGAGCTCGTTTGGAAGCTGATCTTGTCGATCGGCTCAAGGGAAAGCAAATTCGGCAAATGGTCACCTAATTGGGAAGGGCCTTTCAAGATCCACATATGCGTCTCTAAGGGAGCTTACATGTTGGAAGGATTGGACGGAGAGGTATTTGGAAGGGCTCTCAACGGCAAGTAATTGAAGAAATATTACCCAAGTGTGTGGATCAATTCATGATTCGGCTAAGTCCTGGCCGATCCATGCTAGCCGATGTGTTGCACGATTCACACATCGCCTTTAGAACGTTTTTACTCTAAGTTTTTTCCTCTCTGATTTCTCCAATTGGTTCAATCTAGCCGACAAGTGTTGGATGGTTTGTTTTATAATTTTATCAATGCTGAAGGCATCATTGACAAAATTAGGGGGGCATATATCATACAGAGTCAGACTTCAAATTTTTTGGGGTTTTGAAAATTTTCAGACATCCAAGACATGGAAGATGAATGAATCAGCGACATGCATATGATTAATGCTTAAAACGCAGACAGTCGAGGGCAGTCAGCCGATTACAAAAGATTATAAAAGGTTTACAAAAGTTCTTAAGCTGCGAAGTTAAATATTACAATCGGCCTAATGAGACAGGAATTCGTTTATAGCCGATATAGCCTTATGGCGGATTTGATCGATGTCCTCAATCGCCTTAGCATCGGTTGCATCACTCTCAGGGATGGGCCTCAAAGCCTTCGTCAGATCGGACAGATATGCTACTGAGGCTTTTATCTTTGATCTTTGGTCCTCGATCGTCTTTGATCTTTGATAAGATGTCGGCATCGAGCCTGGCAAGTTCAGTCGCTACTTCTTCTCGGCGTTTGCGTAGCCTATCCAGTGTGGAGTTTGGTTCAGCCTTCATGTCATCAAGTTTAGCCTTTTCGGCGATGATTGCTTGCCGATTGTTCTCGATGGTGGCCTCCAGCGCCTTGTTCTCCCGCCGATTGGCTAATCTTTGTTTGGCCCTCTCAAACTTGTGCCGATGAGCTTCAAGGAAGGTAGCTGGTGAGATTGTGTCAGCCAACCGATCTGGGAGCCGATCTTGGATTTCTTCAAATCTATTCCTGATGGATACGCAATTGGCAACTAGGGCATCAGGAGAACTTTCAAGCCGTTGGGCTATGCTCGACAGAGTGGCCCTCAGATCTTCGTCTAATGGAACCAAGGCCTTATTGGCATCTTCCTCTTTGTCCATGAACTCTTTAAGGTCGAAGGGGAGGAGATCAGCTAGAGTCTGCAAAGCGGAAAGCGACTAGGAAATCAATAAAGGTTGATGAGCTGATTCACAAAGTTAGAGGAAACCCACTCGGATGGTTGGGATTGAAGTTGCCTCATCTTCAACGTCGTCACCACCTGGAGCTGATTGTGTATGTTCGCTTGATACATGGGGGGCAGGTGTTGGGACGCGAGAAGGCTAAAAAGAGACAAGTTTAAGGATCGGCTAATCGACGGAATGGAAATGATAAAACTTACTGGTGAAGGAAGAGCCGCCCTTTTCCTGGAAACCAACTTCTTTTTCTGCAAACACAAAAGGTTGATGAAAGAGATGAGGAGATATTAGCAGTCTAAGAAATGAAAGATGTTTACCGGCGGAGGACGGGATGGACGGACAGACGTTTTGGAGGACTGGGTGTTTTTCTAACAGACTGGTTGTCGGCTGATGGAGTCCGAGCGTATTTGTTTGAAGAACTTACTTCGGCTGCACCGTCATCGATGGCCTGTTCGATTTCTTCGTCCCTGACTTCTTTCTTGAGGACTGCCTCCACATCCGGGTCTATAGGAGACAGATCATCGGCTGGGTTCTTCTTTTGCTTCTTTGAAGCCTTTTTCTTCTCAACAGCTGGAGCAACAACTGATGGCTTGTTCCTCTTTTGTCGCCAGAGTGGCTCGCGCGTTTGGCCGTGCAATAGCATTGATACTTTGGCACGCGAAAGCCGATGATAGAGGGAGCCAGTCCTCCATCGTTCGGCAGTAGTCCGAAGGCGTAACAGAGTGCGACCCCTGTGTTGCTTGCATGAGGAGGGGAAGAATCGGTTGTCTGCAAAAGTGAAGAAACATTTGATTAGGCATTTGAAATAGCCGATGAAGTAAAAAGCTAGGAGAAGAAGATACTTACTGTTGGGATCAAGTCTGGATCGATGACAGTGAGGTACATTGAAGCCGATTGATGAAACAAGTGTTGTTTCCATTCATTCCACCATCGGCTGAATGTGATAGTCCTTGTCACCGCCAAGTCTATGTTGGCTATGCTACCAAGAGGAGGGCCTTCAATGTCCAGTAACCGATGCATCATGAGATTTGATTCAATTTTTTCCCTGGCCTGAATCTTTTCTGAGAAGAATAGACTGATCGGCAGCTGACCCATGCCCAGTTGTCTGACAGTGCTCGTGGGTGGTAAAATTCATATGACTACTGCACATTTCTCCCTTGATGGATGCCGATTGGGAGGATACATGGGGATATAGCCGATACAAAAATCTCCCTCGGCTTCTCAAAATTTTCAGAATTGATTTCGTCTAGCCTGAAGTCATCAGGGAGCTTGAAGCGCTAGAAGTTTTCATAGGCAAACCAGATCTTCGAGGTGGTCTGAAAGCCATTATAGAAGTTGCTGAACCAATTTTTGAAGTGATCGGCCGAAAGCTTGGATCCAGAATAAGAAGAAGTTGCTTCTCCAAATGACAAGCATCGACGCGTTGTAATTTCTTCATCATCTTCGGTTCTTGGTTCGGCTAGTGGGAAATCGGCTTCAAAAAGATCTGGCCTTTGGGCAACCTTGTAGGTGTGAAGGTTAACCACAATTGCAACAGCCACCAGGGGCCCCCGGTGTTGATAGTTAGGTTGGAGGCAAGTTTAGCCAATGCACTGCTTAGCATTTGGTAGAGGTAGCCGAGGAGATATTTTCCTAAAGGGATTTGCTTCTTATCTATCAAGGCCTCGGCTATGTGTTGCCAGTTGCTAGTTGGACCGCAGCTTGACCCATAGAATACAAACTTTTCCAACCACAAAAGGAGGAAGGTTGTATGCTCTCTATCGCTTATCGGGCAAGTCTTCATGTTCATGGCTATGAATCCGTTCCAGCCTCCAATGCTTTTCGTCTTGAAGGAGTGGCGGCATTTGGTGATGAGATTGTGGGGGTTAACAGATGAGGTAATGTCGAGCCCTGTGATCATACAACATCTAAGAGCGTTGGTGTCATCGGCCCTTGCCTGAACAGGAAGACATTAAGAGTATGCGACCAGAAGTAACTGGCAGCCGATAGGAGGAGTTCATCCTTGGGCATGTCGGCTATAGTTAAGGCTAAACACTGTCCTATCCCTAGGTCATTCCAGTGAACTTGTTTCCTACCCGACATCCTGAGGCACCAAGCTGGCCATGTCTTGTCAGTTGAAGGCCATGACTTAAAGGCTACAGACATATATGCCAGATTAGGGCTGGAAAACCTAAAGGGGATCCGGTTGGTTTCGGCATTGATAAACTCGGAGGGATCCAAATTGCCGATTGGCCCTAGTAGGAATTGGTTGGGGTGAAGAAGGTTTGGGATTGCGACTTGATAGGAGAGGTGCTACATTTTGAAAGATGAAGAAGAACAAAATTACAAGAGGAAAACAACCAAGTTGTGATGGAAAGGAACTATGGCCAACGGGACTTACCTCAGGGTACTCTGTTGGTGGCGCACCGGAAGAGTGCTGGAGGAGGCCATCGCTGGAGAGAATGCCGTCGCGGGAAGAATCGCCGGTGGGTGCGCCCTTTGGTTTCGAGGAAATCGCCGAGGAACCTAAGGGAGTTTTTGGCTAGGGCTTGGATGGAGCGCAAAGTGACGGCGTGAATCTGTTCGGCGTGAAACGTGCATTATTTAAAGAGTTTTTTTGTAACGGCCAAAACAGACTTGACCTAGGGTTGCACTGAGGATAAAATTGCATCAAATCCGTAGTATTATCAATACCGCGGACTTGGGGGACATGTGTTAACGACCGAATTTGGTAAGCAAATTCCCGAGTTTGAAGCAAAGATTGAGGCTGAATCGGAGGAAAAGCGCGATCTGCGGAAACAGAGGCTGCATCGGCTAAGTCCGAATCGGCTATGGAGCCAGTCGGCTAAGTCTGAGTCAGACCAGGACAGCCGATAGCTGATTCCGATTGGAGACCGAAGATGGAGCCAATCCCGGAAAGGAAGCTTAAAGATAATTATTGGATTCGGTTTCCAGAGGGCCTAAAAGATATTGCTATCTATGGATAAGGTCATATAACGGCAATTGTATCTATAAAATATGATATTTTGTAGATATTCCTTTTGTAACGCGGCATGGGACCCCGACCCAGAATATTGTCGTACTGTAAATAGTAGATAAGATAGAAACCGTGATCTACACGGATGCTGTTGTAACCGGGTATAAATAAGACTCGAGGATTTGTTATAATCAATCGAACACACATCAATACAACTTCGATGCATCGCCAACCTTTCTATTTTTACCTTTTCTCGACGAGTTCTTGCTTTGCTCTCGGGCTACATCAGTTTCGATCTCCGAACAAGGTAATTTCTTGTTACAAGTGACTTGTATCATCGGAGTTAATGCTTCCATCATCATGATACTCTAATTCTGATGTTATGAACTGCTTAATTTATCATATGCGACATATAATCTAGGTCAATGTCTAGATCTATCTCTCGATCGGCTAATGCCTCTTTGAGGATAATAGCCGACAGAGCTAGGTCTAGAGATTGATTTGGGTTATATGGTGTATTTACCATCTCAAGGGGTTCTCATTAGCCTAAATAGATCTTGTATTTCTTTTTGTACTTAATGCTGCATCAAGTTGATCTATTAAGTAGCTTTTAGAGCTATATAGATCTATTTGGTTTAATGTTTACTATTAGAGATAGTACCGGGGTTTCAGCCGATCTTGCCTGTTTTAATCATCTTTATGTGTTATTACTACTAGATGTATTAGAACTACTTTTTATATTAAGATCTCAATCTACTTAAATGTGCTAAGCTCGGTTTCAATCTGTTAAAGTCATATTAACAGCTGATTGATCCTAGTTTAGTGTATTTAGTTCAGATTAATATCTTTTTATAAAATATATCAGAGTACTAGCCGATTTACATTAAACCTGCGATATCAGCTTGGTTATAAATGTATATAATTATTATCCTAATGTACCTTTAGATATAAGTGATTTATACTGTCTCGGTATGCTACCGATCTATCCCAATCACTTGGTCTAAACGTGCTTTGGGATAGTAATTATGTATTTATTGGTTTCCATAGCCGATCGAGTAGGATCTAATCTTAACCAATGCCTATCCTTTTTGTTCCTTATTGGTTGCATGATCAAACCAACTGGCACGCCCGCTTAATCACCAAAGGCGACTAATTTTGAACCTGCATTAGAGTTAAGCAGATCTCCCAGGCCAGCGCGTGGGAAAAAATTCTCATCAACAAACCCTTAGGATACCATAAGTCAAGGTTAGGAGTATGCACCAAATATCGAAGGATTTTTTAACGGCAATCAAATGACATTCTTTGGGTGCCGCTTGAAAGCGAGCACATATGCACACATTAAGCATAATATCGGGCCTAGATGCACAAAGATAAAGCAAGGATCCAATCATGGAGCGATATACCTTTTGATCCACGCTTTTGCCGTTTTCGTCGAGATCCAAATGACCATTGGTAGGCATCGGCGTCTTGATGGGCTTGGCATCCTCCATCCCAAACTTATTGAGTATGTCTTTCAAATACTTTGTTTGGGAGATGAAGGTTTCTTCCTTGAGTTGCTTGACTTGAAGCCTGAGGAAGAACGTGAGCTCACCTATTTTTGACATCTTGAATTTCTTTGTCATTATCCAACTAAACTCTTCACTAAATGAGATATTAGTTGAGCCAAATATTATGTCATCAACATAAATTTGGCACACAAACAAATCATTCTTGAATTTCTTAGTGAAGAGAGTAGTGTTGGCTTTGCCTAACTCAAAGCCATTTTTGAGCAGAAAATCCCGAAGGCATTCATACCATGCTCGAGGGGCTTGCTTAAGCCCGTAGAGAGCCTTATGAAGGTTGAACACATGATTTGGATATTTGGGATCTTCAAAGCCAGGCGATTACTCAACAAACACCAATTCAGAGATTTGGTCCATTCAAGAAACGTCCATTTGATACAATCTAAAAACATGGTTAGCGGCATACGCTAAAATAATGCGAATGGACTCAAGACGAGCAACCGGCGCAAATGTTTCACCAAAGTCGAGGCCCTCGACTTGAGTGAACTATTGTGCCACTAACCGGGCTTTGTTGCGAGTGTCTACCCTATTCTCATCATGCTTGTTGCGAAAGATTCACTTGGTGCCGATCACATTTTGGTTAGGTCTCTCCACCAACGACCAGACTTGATTGCGAATGAAAGTTGTTCAACTCTTCTTGCATGGCCATCACCCAATCCGGATCACCAAGTGCATCCTCCACCTTAACTGGTTCCAAAGAGCAGACAAAAGAGTAATTCTCACAAAAACTAGCAATACGAGATACCCTCTTTTGAATATCTTCAAAAATGTTGTCAACGGGGTGATCTCGTTGAATGGTGTGGTGTATCCTTGGATGATGCAGGAGGGGAATACAGCCTGATCAGGTAGCTCTTGAGTGCCCTCGGTGTCGAGCCCATCCACTTGTGCTGGAGGCACGCCTTCGTTTTCATCATTCTGGAGGTTTCTGTCTGTTGGATCCGGAACTTTCGGTCGTCCTGATGCCCGGATGTTTCGACCCCTGAGGCTCGGAGCATCTGTCCGGAGGTTCCGGGCTGCGGGCACCGAAACTTCTGGGACATCATCACCTTGACTTGATGAAGAACTATTGGCTGTCAACAATGGAGGTTGATCATCATCCACTTGATCATCCTGCGTCTCGACTGGTCATATGTCACCCATAGCCTTCGTCGCAATTGTCTTGTTTGGAACCACATCATCTACAACATGCACCACAATTTGCTCTCCTTGGTAGCCGTTAGATTCATCAAATGTCACATCCCTAGTGATCTCAACAATACCGGAGGTCTGTTGAAAATCCGATAGGCATGTGCATTTGATTCATAACCGAGTAAGAAACCTTCATCCACCTTAGGTGCAAACTTAGAGGAATGAGGTCTCTTACTCAAAATAAAGCACTTGCTCCCAAAGACACAAAAATAAGAGACGTTAGGCTTTTTACCACTCAAGAGTTCATCGGATGTCTTCTTCAAAAGCTTGTGGAGGTAGAGACGGTTGATGGCATGGCATACGGTGCTCAAGGCCTCTACCCAAAAGACATCGGAGATCTTGTATTCATCAAGCATCGTCCTTGCCGCTTCAATGAGTGTGCGGTTCTTCCTTTCGACGATGCCATTTTGAGGTGGATCATATGGGGCGGAGAACCTGTGTTTGATGCCTTTTTCATCAAGAAATTTCTCCACTTGTGTATTCTTGAATTCTCCTCCATTGTCGCTTCGCACTCACTTGATGGAGAGATCCTATTGATTTTGGGCTTGTCTAGCGAAGTGCTTGAAGACTTCTTGAGCTTCACTTTTGTCATGGAGAAAGAATACCCAAGTAAAACAAGAATAATCATCAACAATCACAAACCAGTACTTGTTACCTCCTATGCTTAGATAAGCCACAGAGCCAAATAGATCCATGTGAAGAAGCTCGAGTGGTCTTGAGGTGGTCATGATGTTCTTGATAGGATGTGGATTTCCAACTTGCTTCCCGTCTTGACAAGCGTTACACACACGATCTTTCTCAAAGGCCACATTAGTAAGAACGAGGATGTGTTCCCCTTTTAAAAGAGTTGACAAATTCCTCATTCCTACATGGGCTAGCCTTTGATGTCATAGCCAACCCATGAAAGATTTAGCCATTAAGCAAGCTTTGGGGTTTACTCTATCTATGTCAAAGTCGACAAGATGGAGATCACCCTTCAACTTTCCCTTAAAGGCCAAGGATGAGTCATCTCTTCTAAAAACGGTCACATCCTCATCGGTGAACAAGCAATTGTAACCCATTTTGCATAATTGTGAAACGGAAAGAAGATTATAGCTCAATGACTTGATAAGGAGGACATTGGAGATGGATTAATTATTTGAGATAGCAATTTTACCTAACACAATTATCTTTCCTTTACCGTCATCTTCAAAGATGATATTCTCATTATTTCCTCTCTCCTCGTCAATACTTGTAAACATACTCCTCTCCCCGTCATATGGTTGGTGTATCCGCTATCCGCCACCCAACTTGATCCACCAGAGGAGTATGCCTACAAAAGAGAGTCACACTAGTGTTTTAGGTACCCAAACTTGTCGAAGTTTGGGTCCTCGAATGTTAGCCACTAGTGCCTTGGGCACCCACACACAAGCACAATACTCATCATTGTGACCTCCATTGAAGTGAGCAACCACCTTATCATTGTGGTTCTTACTGATCACAAATGAATCATAGTATATACCTTCTGGCCAGAACTTTCTGGCTCTAGCCCTAGAACTTCCTGCCAGCTCCCTGGGTCTGGTAGAGGTCCGGAACATCCGGTCGGTCCAGCTGAAACTTCCGGAAATTTCTCTCTGTCCGAAAGATCTCCTTGCCCAGAACTTCCGGTCAACAGGTCTGAAACTTTCGGAGCTCTAACCAACCAAGGGACAACTCACCTTGCTTTCTTGTGGGGTGCCTCCTTCTTTGACAAACTTCAAGCATGGCTTCCCGTTCACAATTACTCTTCTTGAGGGCTTGCTTTTGAGTGATAATTCCTCAAGCACTCATATTTCACCAAGGTGTCCAACCACTCATTTTCCTTCTTGAGTGTCGCTATAGCTTCAAGGTTAGTTGCATAGAAATCCAAATCATAGCTATAGCACCTAGCACAACTGTTGCTAGTGGAGGCATTGGAGGACTTAGCGTCTTCATTGGAGGGAGAGGTGCTATTACAAAGGATATCAAATTGCACTTCAAGCGCTTTGTGACTTTGGTCCAATGTCACAAGCTTCTTTTGGAGTGTGTCATTGATATCCTTTAGGCTAGCCATTGATCCATTGACCAAAGAGAGCTCATCGGTCAATTTCTCAATCCTCTCCCGCTCCTTAGCCAAATCCTACTCTAGGGCAAGGTTTCTCTTCTTTTCAAAAATGAGCAAGTTTTTTTTGCCTTTCGAGGGATTCTTCTTGTAGTCCAATGTCTTCATTAGCTTAGTCAAATGTTGCATTGCCGATTTGCTAAAGTTTTTTTATCAAATCATTCAATTCATCCTCACTTCCCTCATCACTCTCAAGATCATCATCAATGAAGAGCTTGGATGAGGGTATTACCTTGCGGCCTTGAGCCATGAAGCAAGAAGGGTTGGTGTAGCCCTCGTCGTCGTCACTCAAGTTGGAGAAGAGACGCTCTTCGGTGGGTGATGAAGACTTGATGGCAATGGTGGCAACTCCTCCATCACCTTCTTCCTTCTCATCAGGATTCGCCTCATCACCTGAATACCACACCTCTCCAATGTGAGCTCGCCCAACCTTCTTTTGACCATCTTCGGCTTGGCTTCATTGTTCTTTGGGCACTCGACGATGAAATGACCATATTCACCACATTGGAAGCAAACTCTCTTGGATTGACGGGTTTTTCCTTTGTCTTCACTTCTTTTGTTCTTGCCAAATCCTCCTCAGCGAAGGTATTGCTTGAACTTCCTCACCATGAGGGCCATATCTTCATCCTCACTCTCATCTTCACATGAAGCTTGATCACTTGAGGCCTTCAAAGCAACTTCTTTGTTCTTGATCATTGCCACATTCTTGGCCATTTGCTTGACCTCCTTCCATTCTTATTCTAGCATCTCATGAGCAACAATTCTTCCAAGAATGTCACTTGGTGTAAGCCTATTGAAGTCCTTAATCTCACGGATGAGAGTGACCAAGGTAGGGTTCCTTGGTCCAAAGGCTCGATAAAGTCTCTTGACCACGACATGATCCATCATGTCTTCACTTCCAAGGCCTCGAATCTTGTTGACCAAGATCATCATGTGATCGTACATCTCTTGAGGAGTCTCATTGTCTTCCATCACGAATCTTCTGAGCTTTCCTTCGAAGATCTCAATCTTTGACTCTCTCCCTCCGGGGGTGCCTTCATGAGCTACTTGCAATGTGTCCCAAATCTCCTTGGCCTCCTCAAGCCCATCAACCTTGTTGAATTCCTCCAGGCTCAAGGCGGAGAGAATGACATTGGCGGCTTGAGCGTTGCGGTGGATGCTTAGCTCTTGCTCCGGAGTGAGGTCCATATCCTCCGTAGGCACATCGATACATGTGTAAACAATCCTCCAAATGCTAGGATGCAAAGAGATTAGATGCAACTTCATCTTGTGCTTCCAAGCGGCATAGTGTGTACCATCAGAGTGAGGTGCATGCCTGGAAGGCACGGAGATGAAGTTGTTAGAGGGAATGTTAAGCTTGCTGTAATCAAAAGGTATAGAAGCTCCCCCTGTCTCCTTGATTAAAGATTTTTCTCCATTTGCATTGTCTTCATGTTGATTATCCACTCCCGACATCTCGGATCGACTCTAAGCGGTGAAGCCTATAAAGAGCTTAAGCTCTGATACCAATTGAAGGCCTGTAGATGTCGCCTAGAGGGGGGTGAATAGGCGATCCTAAAATTTTCTTGAGAGTGCAGTGGTTAAAACACACAAGCACCAGAATTTTTGGTACTTGAACCTCGGAACTTCCAATCAGCACAAGCTGTCTGGAACTTCCAAAGTTTCTGTCCAGAACTTCCGGTGTTCTGTGACTTAACGGATCTGAATTCAAATTTAAACTCTTTCTACACAAGTTTATAGCTAGCAATTGGAAGATACAGACACGCAATATAGGTAAATAGTAGGAAGTAAAGAGATATCACACGAGATACAAGGATTTTTACCCAAAGTTCGGATTCACAGAATCCTACTCTCCGTTGAGAAATCCGTGGAGTTGGGTCTCAATTAACACCTTGCCTCACCAACCAAATCCCTAGAAAGAAGTCGACGGTCTTCAATTCCAACATTCCTAGGTTCTTGCCTATAGATCAAATGACACCAAGATCCAAATTTGATCCTCTAGCGTGAACCACAAACGCGAATTGCTCTACCTAGACAACCTCCTAATGATCAGCTAGGTTTCACACTATCCATACCTCGTTTCCTTGTGGAGGAGAGGTGATCCTTCACAAGCTTTCCTAGGTCAATCCACAATCCTCCGGAAGCTCACGGGAGACACCTAACCGTCTAAGAGATTGCTCTCCAAGAGTAATAGGCACCACTCCAAAGCCTTGCAAGAATCACCAAGTGCTCAAGTCATCTAGCTCTCTCACTCTCACAATCCCTCCAATCACTCAAATATCTCACAAATTTGGCTCAAGAATTGAGTTAGAATGGGCTAGAACACCATGGAAGAGACTAGGGGACTGAAAAACGAAAGTTGGATGGCCAAAAGTGAGATGGGGACAAGGTGAGATATATATAGGTACATCATTGCATCACCTAGCCGTTACTCACAAACTCAGCTGGAATACTGTTCGGAAGTTCCTGTTTGGGATTACTGGAAGTTCTGGTCAACACTTGGTGCACATGTTTAGGCTGCGAGGTGATGAAGTCCGGAAGTTCTGGCTTGGAACTCCAGAACTTCCGATCAACTTCCTCTACTATGGAAGGAGTGGTTTTCCTAAAATCGCTCCAAAAGAATCTCACTCAAGGATATTCTGACTAAGAGCACTTGGATCATCTCATGGCATGAGTTTCACCCCTCTTAATAGTACGATTTTTCCTAAAACTCAAGATTCAAGAAAATAAAACTATAAACAGTCGTCGGATCTTTTCTCCTTTTTGCAATTGATGTTTGAGGGTTCTCCTTTCTCAAAACCTGCACAACTAAGCATCTAGGGACTAATTCTCCTACACACATCTCAATTAAACGCATTAGTCCTTTAAGCAAATGTTAATATGACTAGATAAAACTTTCAAACCACTTAGGGGGCTAGGTGCACTTTCAAACCCTTGATAAAACTTGGGTATTAATATGACTAGATATTGGTCTAGGATATGCTTAACCCTGCTTAGATCAACTAGCACACTAAATGGGTCATTCCACTGAATCATACTATTCTGGACACATGAAATGAAGGACTTAATCTTGAGACACTATGATCACGTCTAACAACTAAAACATGGCAAATGGTGGGCTATGGACGCATTAGTTTTGGATAGTCGCGCCCATGGCAATTAAGGACCGGTTCACGAAAAACCCTGGAAGAAATATCATACTAACCACAAACTAAAATGGGCAACGGTGGGTCCCGTAGTGTAGCTTTCCCTAGCCAACGTTCCCTAGCAAGGGTGAGCGTGATGGAGTTGCAGTCGGCCGAGGGATTACTGGTTGCTGGGTTGCCAGATTCACCATGACACTCGGGGGGGAGGGGGCTGCCCATTGCCCTGTTGGGAGTGGGGGCGAAACCTTGGTGTGGTTCGCTTGGTTATTGGGAGGTTATATGAAAGGTCCTATCATAGTCTTTTTCTGGGGTACCGTGGCGGTATTCTGGCACATGAAAACGTGTTTTGGGGCTGTGTCTTGTGGGTACAGATGTACACCTCTGATCAGAGTAAACCTATTCAAGTATTTTTTTCCCACGGTTATGGGCAATCGACCGGATTCACCATGATTAGTCTCACACTGCTAAAACCTGAATAATGAAACTTGAGTAGTATAGATGGATGGTTTGGGCCTGTCGCAACGTGGGGATAACATTGGACAGTGTTAAAAAATAATACTGCTTAAATACTTAAGTTACAACTGTTTTACTATTTTCAAATCTCTCTTGATTGCGAAAAATAGTTGTTTTGTGCTAAAAGAAAACCCTAGCCAAATCCTTGTCTCCCCTTGCATTCATACCCCTCTCTTCCGGTATGACTTGCTGAGTACGTGAAAGTACTCATCCTTGCCTCTTCACCAGAGCCAGTCCTCAAAGAAGAAGAAGACACTGAAGTTGTGTAGGCTTGGCCTATAATCTGGAAGATGCTTGTGGAGTGGAGGTGCCACGCTGCAAGCGTCAAGACTAGGCTTAGTTCCTTTTCTCTTTCCGTTGCTCTTTTGTAATCTTTTTGTAATGTTTTTAACAAGTGAAACTGTAATATCAACAATTGTCGTATGTGTATCTTGGCTGCTCCTGAAAAGGGATTCTTAATACATATATAGCTTCGTAAATTCTGGTTTGAATTTTTGGGCGGGACAAGTTGGTATTAGAGCCAATTCTAGACTGTAGGACAAGGCAACCGGAAAACCCTAAGAGCCCTCTAAAATTTTCCATATGCATAAGTTCTTGCAGTTAGAGTTGTTTCAGGAAAATGTGGGTTCTGTCTTCTCGGGTTTGGGAAAAATCTTGATCACTTTCTAAAATAGAAAGTTTTGAAAACCAAGTCAGTCTAAGTAATAGTACTTTTGAAAATAAATCTGAAAACAATTGCAATCTTATTCAACCGTCAGTCGGGATTTCAAAGGGATAGATGTCTTAAGTTAAGTTTAGGTGGGAATGGTCGCCAAATTTGTACTTAATATACCTAAGCATTAATTTTTAAGCATTACTTTATTGCTTAGATGGTGTCGACAATATCTTTATTTGGCTTCATGAACATGTTTCATGCATAAAACCCTTCTTTACTTGTTTATTGTACTTGAGTCCTTTATTGCTTTATTTAACTTGGACTTGAGCATGCATTGATTCCTTCTCCTTTGTCTTCTCTAGATGGTAGGTCGTCCCGTTACCGACCACGGTCAGGGTTTGGAGGGTTTTGTCACTGAGTTGGCTAGGATGACCTTGGTAGTGGGCTATCCTGATGCACCAGAGTACACCGCCATCTCGCCGTTCAGTATCGAGATGCCTCATTAGGTCTGATTAGAGGTGCACGGTTTCATCGGCACCAACCTCCCGAACATGGTGGTCACTGCTTCGGGAGGGACAGACAAGCATGCCTGCCAGGAGGCTGCTTACCTGATGCTGGCTCAGATGAGGGAGATGCACGACTACCATCTCCGCCACTCTGCCAACCGCTTCCATCCCCGGCGTGGAAGTTCTTCGGATGTCAGCTCCTTCTAGTCAGCAGTGGAGGAGAATGACACCACCTTTAGTCACATGAGGACTGTGATTAAAGGATTGGACCATATGCACTCGGATCTTCACAAGGCAGCCAAAGCCTTGAATGATCAGAAGATCCTCAAGATCAAGAGCTTGAAGAATGAGGTGGACCGCCTCAAAAAGGAGATCGCCACCTTAAAGGGACTCCTAGCTCCCGGAGGCCTTAGGATCAGGATCACGCCTCGGAAGACCACAAAGGCACCTGTGTGCATCCAGCTGTCGCCCAGGAATCCCCCTCCGGTTCCTCTACCCCCCAGCTCCACTAGCACCAGCTCCTGCCCCAGCTCCGACTCAGGCCTTCGGACCTGTCCTCGCCTTTGCTCCGGCTTTGGCGTACCAGGGGGAGGAGGAAGAGGAGCATGGATCTCTGCGTCCAGCAACAGCGGAGGCAACAGTAGCTCTAGCTCCGAGACTTCGGGTGGAGATGTGGAGTTTGTGGATTCCCGGAGACGTTTGGAGGAGGAGGAGGAAGATGGAGACCCCCAGAAGAGTGGTTTCGACTCCACCGACCGCAGGAGCCGCTTCGAGCGCTAGAGTGTCGCCACCCTTAGTTTTTCGTCTTCTTAGTTTTCCTGTTTGTTAGCTGCTATGTGTTAGGAGTGTTTGTTTGTGGGGTATTGGTCAACCTATACCAAGTGTGGGTATGTGTTGTCCAGTTAAGGATATTGAGTGTGTTTTAAGTGTTTTAATGAAGATCAGATCAAATCAGTTATAAATTAATAAAGTTCAGCTTCTAAGTCCAATCCGTTTTACTCCTTCCCTCTCCTTGTCCGGTCTGCTCCTTCAGATGGTGAACACCAGGAACGGTGGCTCCAATGCCAACACCGAGTCTGCGGAGAACAACACCAGGGCCAACGGCAATGCTCCACCACCGCCACCAGAAAACATCACTTTGGCTCAAGTCTTGACCAATCAAACCCAAATAATGGTTGTGATGATGCATCAAATGCAACAGCAGCATCAACAGATGCAATTGCAAATGATGCAGCAATTTCAGCAGGAGTAGAACGACAACAACAACAACTAGTTCGCACCCTCACCTTCCCCTCAATCCAAATTGTCGGAGTTTCTCCGTGTCTGACCCCTGACTTTCTCTAGCACCACAAATCCTATGGAGGCTAATGGCTGGCTCAATGCCATAGAGAAGATGGACCTGCTTCAGTGTACGGACCAAGAAAGGGTGTCCTTTGCCAACTCCAAGGCCTCGCCTCTACCTGGTGGGACAACTTTTTGGTCACCCGTCGAGCAGACGCACCAGCTGTCACTTAGGCAGAGTTCTGCCACCAGTTTTGGAAGGCGCACATTCCTGGAGGGATTGTGGCACAGAAGAAGAGGGATTGCAGCGGGCGGGGGGCGGGACGGGCGGCAGCGACTCGGGACGGCGACAGCTCAGGGCAGCGGCGGGCAGGGGGAGCGGCGGCTCAGGGCGGGGCAGGCGGCAGCGGCTCGTGACGGCTCGGCGTGGCACGGAGTGCAGAGGCGGCTCGAGGCGATGACGACTTGGGGCGTGGCGCCATCCCTGTTCCTCCCAGCAACGTGGAAAGTCGCCAGCGTCGCCGTCGCCGACTCGTACTCCGGGTGGTGACCCATGGCGACATCACGCGGTGGCAGCCTACGCACGGAGAGGAGCTCCCTTGCCCAAACCGGCTTCACCATCGACGCGTTGGGCACCCCCCGCGCGAACTCGCTCACCGCCGTCATGAATTGCGCAACGCCGACGGCCATGGAGAAGGGCCACCTCCAGTCGGTGGCCGAGCTGATGGCGGCGCATGGGTGGCCACGGTTCACCGTGGCGCACACCTACGTGGTGTCGGACATCATGTGGTCGGGGCTCGACGGCATGGACGTCGGGTAGGGCAGGCCGGCGACGGCGATGCTGACGACTTTCCACGTCGCCGGGAGGAACGGGGACAACATTTTGGTCTTTTTTAAAAAGTTAACACGGTTACAACAAAATCATGAAATATAGACAATGTGCTGCTTCGTTTTGAAAACACAAGGATAACTTCATAAAGGGTAACTTCATAAAGTAAAAAAACTAGGATAAAAACATAATTTTTAATATAAAATAAATACAAATCTAAAGGAGCCTTTTTTTCAGCCGTTGCCCCCTTTTCTACGTCCCTCCCCTATGCGACACTTTAGCATAGGGCATCGCGCCAACTGCCAAGCAAAGCATGCGGATAGCTCCTCAAGAGTTTAACATCTACTCCTATTAGATTTACTACGGTATTCATTTCCTAATCATCTAATCTTAAATTTGAGTCCGTAACATCTTGATATATTATTTTCTTTTCTTTTACATATTAGAATAGAGTTGTATTTTACAACTCTAATATCTATTTATATTCGATTAATCTTCACCATTATATATTTATATTTGATTAATCTCCACCATTATAATTTAGACACACCACGATATAATTCTCTTATATTAGATTTAATATACAACTCTAAAATTTTATTTCTATAGATACAATTATATGTAAAATTAATTTTATTTCTATAGATACAATTATATGTAAAATTATATGTAGAAGTAATTTGGATTTTATATACATCTTTTAGTTTAGCTTCTATTTTTATAAGATCTAGATTTCATATATAACTAGCAATGTCCGTGCGTTGCAACGGACGACGACGCAGGAGGGAATCAGCGGCGGGCGTGGGAGCTCCAAGCGGCGACGGGAGGGAGGGACGCGGGCGCGGCGCAGGCGTGGATGGGGACGAAAGAGAGGGACGCAGGATGTCTTTTTATTTTTGTTGTTAGTCATTTATATATAACTTTGAAAGCAAGGGTGTCTTCAACTTTGTGTACCACTAGACCTTCATTAAGAAATAGTATCAGATAGACATTTAGTCTAAGTTAATTTAATTTCACCTAATTAAGTTAAAAATATAATGAAAATAGATATTGACTTACTGATACTTTAAACCGATTAGAAATTTGGTAAAAGTTTAAAATATTTATGACTCGGATATTATTAGTTAGAAAAGTATATTGATGAATAGGATAAGTTGCATGTTATCATCAACAGGCATATAAACCCTTGCATCTCCTTATAATTTACTTACCCCATTTGACTACGGTCAAACATCATAGACAATGGGGCCTGATGTAGCCTCTAGGACCTGTCTGTGATTTATCATAAATATGAGACTAAAATATAAAATTGCCAAAAGCTACAGGATGTCGTCTTCCTCCCGTCCTCACGCGGAAGGTGACAGCGCTCGGCCATGCCTTTGGCCGCCGGCGATAGGAGGACGTCAGAGAGGCATCCTGCCTCACAGGCGCTTCTCTCCCTTGTTCGACGGCGGCGCGCTAGCTCACGCGTGCAGCGTGTGCTCGGCCGCCACTCAGGGCAATGCACGGCGAGGCAGGAGGTGCGTGAGTCGGGCTCGCCTGCTGAAGGTGAAGAAAGCGAGGCAACAATGGAGCGAGAGGTTATACGGATTGAAAATTTTATAGATTTGGACGAAAAAATGATTTGATGATCGAAAAGTTATAGATTTTTAAGTAGTTAAGATAAGCTCTATCGTACGTATAACTAGGGTTTTTTAAAAATAGCCATGTGGATTGTGGGTTAATTTTGAAAAAACTCAAAATGTTTTCTGCAAAATAGCCAGGGAGAACAAAATTTTGGGTGGAAACACTACTTGCTTCATAGATAATTATAGATATAATAATAGCAAAATGTCCGTGTGTTGCAACGGGACGACGATGCGGGGAGGGAAGCAGGCGGAGGACGAAGGTCCAGGCAGCGGCGCGGGAGCTCCGAGTGGCGACGGGAGGGAGGGGCGCAGGCGCGGCACGGATGGGGGCAGAAGAAAGGGACGCAGGAGGTCTTTTTTTTATCCAAACCCTCTCTTTCTTTTCAACATTAGGACTGCATGTTAATTTTATAAATAGTGGTTTTCTGCACAATAACCCATTTTTCTTCTTTGACTAAGTTTTTTTAAAAATAGCCAGACGAACTGTGGGTTAATTTTGAAAAAACTCAAAAGGTTTTCTGCAAAATAGCCAGGCAAAACAAAATTTGGGTGGAAACACTACTTGCTTTATAGATAGTTATAGACTTTTAGATTCTACTAGTAAATATGCCCGTGCATTGCAACGAGCGTCATTTTATTTTATCATAATTATTTCAAAGTTGAAGTCTCATGTAATTCTAATTTATATTTTTTATGTCTTCACCTGAGACCTATTGTTCGACACACTTGGAATACTAAACATGCTTACACGAATGATTTGGATTTAATTTAATTTAATTTGGATATCAAATGTGAGTTTGTTTTAGACGGACTGCGGGTTAATTTTATAAACACTCAAGAGGTTTTTTGCAAAATAGTCAGTCGGACTGCGGGTTAATTTATAAACACTCAAGAGGTTTTATGCTAAATAGTCAGACGGATGAAAATTTTGGATAGAAACACTACTTGCTTTATAGACAGTTATAGATTATAGATTTCTATAAATTTATAATTTATATACAACTCTTTTCTTCTATTTAATTGTATTTTATATACAACTAAATCAAACAATCTATACCGTTATAATTCCCAGTATGATCTAACGGTTTAGATCTTTTTCTTTTTATTCTATTGATGTGGAAATCCATTACATATAACACGTTATAAGTTTGTCCCAAGTTATTTTTTTTAGTTTGACATCTACAACATCTACGCCACATTTTTTTAAGTTTATTAAACGTAGTAAGATCTACAACATCAGTAAATATGTTTTTATAAAACATTTATTTTGTGTTCAAAATTCCGCTATATTTTTTTATAAGCTTTAAAAAAATTTAACCTAACATAAACCAAAAATACTTTACAAGGGAATAGAAGATATAAGCAAGTAAAACAAAACATAACGCTCGGATGATAAAAACACATTTCTATTATAATATGTATTCCGTACTTTTTAACTAAACATTTCCTACTCTCGATCTTTGGCACGTTCAAGGAATGGTTCCTCAAATTTTGAAAATTGTAACGGTAAATTTCATTTCAGAATAAATTTATAAAATGTAATAAGAGTCTCTATTGAATATATGATTTCTAAATATACATATACAGGCTAATTGGTACGCGCGTCAATAAACATGCTGATTTTCTAGTTCAATAGTAAATCAAAGTATTTTTAGAGCACCATTGCTACGTTAAGGGCTGGCCTTCAGTTTTCCCGGTTAAACAGCTTGGTTTCTTCGGTTATGTACGGTTACGTAGAATTTCGGTTTCTTGTAAGCTACCGAAGTGTTCAATAAAAAAAATAAAACACACCAAATAAACCGAAGCACGTCGGTTTGGCTCCTTGGTTTACCGAGAAAACCGACTAGCTCAGCTAGCATGCGTTCCAGGGAGCATTGGGATGGCTAGATGCAATCTTCCGGAGCGAACATCTCCCACATGCCAGTTACCAACAAAGTTGTATTAATGGGCTTTGGCCTATTGAGTTAAGTGGCCTTTTGAAACTTTTCACGTTGGTAACACACCAGGGAAGGAAAGGATTTTGGACTAGTAGTGCACGCACCTAGTTGGATTGTTCGGCTTCATCGGTTGTTGGGAACAAAAAACCGCACACAAAACCGGAGACTGAATAAAAGGAGAAATAAAACCGAAGAGAAAACCAAAGACCGAACAAACTGATATTTTGGCTTGGTTCTGTCCGGTCTTGGGTATTTTTGTGCTCAGCCCTTGCTACAATACACACATTAGTTTGTTACTTTGGGTGTTCGGCTGTCCTAGCTGTAGCAGCTGATGCCGTTGATATCTTGTGTTCGGTACTGTAGCTGCTTGCTGTTTGCAGCTACGTCTAAGACCCTGTTTGTTTTAAAAAATTGAAAAGCTAAAACAAACTGTCAACTTTCTAGGATGATTTTTAAAAAACTACAAAGCTAATTTTTGAGAAAATAAATGGAAAACTAGAAAGCTAGATGAAATGAGCTTTTGTTGGTTTTTGTGTACTGAGAAGATAAAAATTTATTACAAAAAGTTAATAATAAAGATCATCAGCCAATAAGCTAGTTTTTTAGAGAAGCTGAAAAGTAAAAGTTCAAACAAACACAGCCTAAGTCTATCGAACAACCACATCTAGACTCAAAGCACTATATGAATAATATTATCTTTACTTACTTCAAAGTTTTTCAATACAATAATGCAAGACTCAAAGCACTATATGAATAATATTATCTTTAGTTACTTCAAAGTTTTTCAATTCAAAGATGGGATCGATAGAGAAGATGATAATATTCAGATGATAATTTTTTAGAAACATTAGACTTGTTCGGTTACTATTTTTATCCATGGCTATATGCTGCAGCCATAAATACGCGCAATAGCTGCTGCTGCAGCAAAAATCGCAGTCGAACGGGGCCATTGAGATGATTAAAGGAGGACTAAATATTAAGGATAAGAAGATTATATAGAGAGAGATATTTGGGGTAAAAACCACTTGCAAATTATATATAGGCAGTAGAAAAAAGGAAACCCAATATATGTTGATCTGTCTCAAGACCATATATACATCAGAATGACACTTGGGTTGAAAACCTAGATCTACAGATTAACCTGCCGATCTCGATAGAGCTCATCCATCAACTCGTAGTCTTATGGACTGTGGTGCATAGTGTCCAGCTTAGCGAAGAGCAGACCGACCGAATTTCTTGGAAGTTCACTAGTAGTCACGGGCAATACTCGGCATCGTCAGCTTATCAAGTACAATGCTTGGAAGCCCCAACTCCACCTTGGACTCGCTAATTTGGAAGGCTTGGGCGCCAGGAAAATGCAAAGTCCATGCATGACTTATCATCCAAAACAGGGTTTGGACTTTAAATAGGCTTGCGGCCAGGGGCTGACGAAGCAATGGAGTTTGCCCTTTGTGCAGAACAGCCCAAGAAATAGCTCTTCACCTTATCGCAGATTGTCCCTACACCAAAAGAATTTGGGCATCCATAGCCAGTTGGGTGGGAAGCCCACAACTCGAGTAGGCGCAATGGGAGGGTGCACCAATCGGTCTTGAAATGATGGGAAAGCCGGGCAAGCATGCGAGATGTACCCAAGAAGAGACTGCATACCCTCCTCCTCCTCGTTGCGTGAGAACTTTGGAAGGAAAAGAACCAGCGAATTTTCAAGCATAAGGGATCCACGACGAGTTATCTGCTTACCAAAACTAAAGAGGAGGCCAGGTTATGGATGCTAGCTGGTGCTAAATGATTACGTGAGCTCCTATCGAATTTTGCCTAATCGCACGACTCTATAATCTTCTTATATTTTCTCCGCCCATAGGGGTTGTTTTTACTTCTGCTATTTTTGAATGAAAAGACACAATCTCATGTCGTTTTTTCTTTAAAAAAGTACCATATATACAACTACGACCACAGATTGCATGTGAGAACACCGTGCGTGCACGCTTGAAGCCGGCATAATTGCAGCTTTGTAGTGTGTGTACTAGGTTTCTGCACAACAGCTACCCTAGCCTGGAGGACCAATGCTTTGCTGCTTTACGGCCGAAAAATTAGGTCCTGTTTGTTTCAGTTTTCTGATAGCTTTTCAGCTTCGTTTTCGAAGTTGAAAAGCTAAAACAAACAGCCAACTTTCCGAGCTGGCTTTCGAAAAGAAAAGCTTGTTTCTGAGGAAATGGATGGAAAGCTGAAAAGCTGGCTGAAATAAGGTTTTGCTGGCTTTTAATGTGTTGAGAAGATTAAAATTTATTATAAAAACTAATAGTAAAAGATCATTAGTCAATAAGCTAGCTTTTCAGAAAAGCTAAAAAGCAGAAGCTCAGCCAAGCCACACATAACGTAACCAGCGTCACAAACTGCCGTTCGTTATCGATTCATCGTTGATCAACGATCGCCAGAATGGATTCGCACGGGCTGAAAGTTGAATGCGGTGAAACCTGCAGAGTTGAATGTCGATCGTGAAACCTGCACCAGAAAGTCACTTGTTAGTTATGCACTCTGTTCGCTTGAACGGCATGCGTCGAGCTGGAAATTAATAAAACGTAGCTAAACCGGGCCTTGTACACACTGTGGATATATTACCATAATAATATCGTACACCATTTTGTCACATAATGCGCTGGAGAAAAGGGATAATTGATCTGCAACCAAAAGTTGCTTGCTCGATTTTAAAGATTTGGCAGCTTGCATATTCAGCTATAGGCAAATAATGAATACGAGGTAATTAAAAGTTGCCCTACCAAATTAACTAATCAATGGATGAGACGAGGCTTATAATAGTCCCCTAATTAGCATAGTCCCCTTACCTATTAGGAGCTAGATGAGGATCAAGTGGTTTAGTGATGTACTTTACGTTAAAAAAACATGATTCTATTGATTTTATTGAAAATCAGAGAGAAAAATTCTTAGCAAACAAAACTTATATTGCAGATAGCATATCAAGCCAACCTCGTTAAGGCATCAATACATGACCACTAATCCTCTTCCATCTCTCGCCTGCACGCCCCTTTCTCACTTGCATGTCCCTCGATAGATACCCAATCATTCTAGCTACCAAGCTATATGTCTATATATATGTTGCCATTGCAGATTGCACGGTTGCATCTAAGTAGAGCGCAGACAGATACTGCGAGAAGAGCCTTGAGAATCGAGATCGACCAGACGACGACGAGACAGGCATAGCCGCCGTCATGAAGGCTGCTGTGCTCGCCGCCGTGGTGTTCATCGGGCTAGCGCTGTGGTCGTCGTCGCCGGCGGCGGGATGCGAGTGGCCGGCGGCGGCGGGGACGGAGGAAGAAGACGGTGATGACCAGCGAGGAGAGGTGACGTATGATGGGAGGGCCTTGATCGTTAACGGCACGAGGGTGATGCTGTTCTCAGGGGAGATACACTACGCCAGAAGCACCCCTGAAGTACGTGATCGATCGACTCCACTTCATTCCTTGAATCGATTATGCTACATAATTAGTTTCATTGGATATTATTGTTTCCTCTATTGCTCCTTTGGTTAATTGATTTGTTCTATATATTTCTGGTCCGGTGGTTTATGTAGTTGATTTTGGGAGGTTTTCGTCGGTTCTCGGAACCTTAGTTTACGACACACTTTTTATTAGGAACTCTTTAAAACACATGATTCTTGAAAATATAATATTGTTCCTTCCATTCTCACGTTGATAATATTTTAAGTTTAAAAGTTGATGGTTTATTTTTCTAAAAGAATTATAAATACTTACAAATATGTTATATATAGAGAGAGAGTCATACATATAACCATACAACTTTCATTCATCATGATATAATCATTTAAAAGTAACATTCATGATCAAAGTGAAATTGTTGTAGTCAATAGAGACAATTATTCGAAAGATGGAGTAGTTAAAAAATAGTATAACCTAAACTTGAAGTTATCTTAATTTCTATATGATTTCAAAACAGGGAAAAGTTTAAAAATTACTGCTTGGATATTACACAGAAAAAATCTTTAGTATAAAGCAAGAGAAGGAGAAAAGAATTATTTTTCTCCAAAAGTCCTAAGAATAGGCAATTTCAAATTCTCCATAGGAATTTCGACCTCCTTTGAAATACCAGGAGTTTTCTCGTTTTCTATGAAATTTCTACTGAATTACCATGTTCCAATGAGAGGCCTTTCTTTGGCCAAAGATAAATACTGCATTCATCTTAAAATATATTTATTTTTAAATACAAATATAAACAAATACTTGTTCAGATTATAAAAACAACTATATTGATGGTGATAGCACCATCTTTGTACCAAATTGTTAAAGAATAGTGCAAAAAATTTTCCCTACAATCAGTTCAATTATCATATATTATGAAAAGTATAAAAATACAATATGCAGTAGTGGAAATAAAATATCACACAGTTGTGTCCCACAGTCCCAGGTCCAAACCGACTCAGAACTCGCCTCTACACTTTCGTTAGTGGCTTTGGACTAGAGTGACCTTTATGTTGGTGCAAGCTTCTTTGGCTCAGCACTGTGGTACTTAAAGTATTATACTCAAAGTACAGATTAAATGCTAGGATTTGACAAGCGTCATTTGAGTATTTCTCCCTAGCGGCCTCTGAATCCTTTTATTGCACTGAATATACCTGAGAATTTGGCCACAGCAAATGGACAACAACAGTACAACACTTGAAAAAAAAGGTGTTCTTCTTTTTTTTTCCCCGAACGGTGGTGTACTAGTGTATCTAACACAAAGAAGATAAGGAGGTGATCAGATGATAGAAAAATGTGTAAATCTATACGGAACTGCTCATCAGCCTCCACCTTTCACTACGAAAAATCCTCTTTTTACCGAGTACCTGAGACACTCGGCGAAAATTTCGCCGAGAGTTGCACTTGGCATAGGTCACACGGTGAACTTTGCATCGGCAAAGAGCTATTTGCCGAGAGTTTTCCATCGGGCACTCGGCGAAATCTTCGCCGAGTGTCACTTCGACACTCGGCAAAAAAAGTACACGTTAGGTTGAGTATACAGTGACGAAAAAGTTTGCTGAGAGCCAGAAAAAACACTCGGCGAAGTTTTCAATTTTGCCGAGAGCCTGGGAAGAAAACACTCGGCGAAATTGAAAACTTCGCCGAGTGCTTTCGCAAAAGCTCTCGGCGAAATTGAAAACTTCACCGAATGCTTTGGCGAAAACACTCGACGAAATTGGTAATTTCGCCGAGAGCTTTTGTCGATACACTCGGCGAAGTCTCGGCACTCGGCAAAGAGGGTTCCCGTAACCCCCAGTTACCCTCTTTGCCGAGTGTTTTGGCCATTGCACTCGGCGAAGGCCTCTCTTGCCGAGTGCAACACTCGGCAAAGTGAAAATTTTAACCCTCTTTTATTTGTTCAGTCGCATATTTCACAAATTTTCAATATATACATCACATTCACAACCCCAATCATTCCACAACCCCATAAGCATCATTCCACATCCCCAATCAGTATAACCACATCGACAACCACAATCACAACAGTTTAGCCATAATTCACAATCCACAAGACATATAATTCACAATCGTAGTCACAGTCACAATCCACAAAACATAAACATAGTAGTTCACAGTACGTAGTCCACAATTCGCAAACGAAATTCGAAGAAAATATAGTAGTTCACAGTAGATACTCCAGAATTACAATTGTTCAAAAGAAATTTACCGAGATGGCCATGGCGCCCAACCATCGTGGTCATTATTGGGGGTTATTGGATGCCGCCGACTGAGACTGCACAAAAGGAAAATAGAATAGTATAGGTTGTCAAGATAGTAACATTCGCAAATAAGAAAATTAAATGCGAGGTTAAGTGACTCACCGGAGTGCCTACAAAAGGATGTGGAGGAGTGAATACCACAGGCTGTGGTGGCGGTATGACAGGAAGACCCATGTTTTGACTGATTGATTGCACGTAGCTGTACATCTCAGTCATCCTCATCTCAATCTCCCGCCGTTTCTTTTTCTCCTCTTCCAACTCATCCTACAATATTCCATTTCAATTTTACAAAGTGAATCAAACAATCAGTAAATATTAATGAATTGAGGAAAAAAGAATTTTCTAACCTGGAGGTGCTGCACTTCATTCTGTGCAGCGGTCGGCCGTGTGCGTATGGTCGGGCTTTCGCTCGTGCTCCTTGCTCAAAGCTGGGACAGAGTGGGTGTACTGGCTGTGTCAAGGAGGTTGTCGCCAATCCAGTACTGTCCATGCTTCTTGCCTCCTCCCACCCTCATGACGACTTCTCCATCAATATCCTGGGTAGTAGGATCGAAATCCTCCCCATGGAGCTCCCTTGCCATCGTGGTGTACTGACTGAGGCGGCTATGGACGGTCGCATTGGTGTACGCCGAGGACCCGTCCTCTGGGTTGTAGTCCACGTCGGACGTCGCCTTGCCCTTGTGGGCCAAAGCCCATACCTTGAACTGGGAGATAGGTTGCCCATCATGCGACGCCGACTGTGAATAAAACAATAGTATGGTTAAAGAACTATTGAGCATTGGTCGTTGAAATGAAAAATAGAATTCACGTACCCATCTAGCTGCATACTGGTTGAGGCTAAGCCTCCCTTGGTGGTGTGGTGCACCTGGCATCATCAAACGCCGCTCCCGGCAAGCGGAGTGCGTCTCCTGCCACTCGGCAGCGCACCACCTATCCACCATGCGCTCCCAACAATCGATAAGCTGGCCGCACCACCAAACAGACACCTACACGTCATCAAGTATAGGAGATATACCTAGATCAAATCAAATGTATTTAATCATTCAAAAATCCGTTGTTATATTTACCAGCATGTATTGTTCCTTTGTCAGAGTCATGGTTCTTGCTTCGGTTTTGGTGACCTTTAGGTTGTTGTATGCAGTGTTGTTTGCAATGATGGCCTGGATGCGCGCCTCGTAATGCATGTCAGTCACGAGTTTGCGACAGGATTTGTCAGCCACTGCAGCCGCTCTTGCCTCGTATCCTGTCTGGTATCTAAAAAAATCCTGCAAAACACATGATGTATTGAGCCATTGTTTCAATAATGTGCAATGAATGTGATGTATTGAGGGACGTGGTTTGACAGAAGACTTACCCACAACTCGGCCTTCACCCGCTCCGCCCTATTGTTGAAGATCCTTCCATCTCGATCAGGAAAATCGGGGACGGCGACGTAGTGGTCAAACGTGTAGGCAGGCTCCGACCTTCCGGCGTACTGAACAAGGCCAGGAAAGTGTACTCTGCACAGAAGACCCAGGATGTCGTTGACTTGGAGTTTGTGATCACCTTCTCTGATCACAGTCCAACACCTGACAAGTGAAAATGCAATGAATTATTAGTTTTAATTGTAATTTTTAACAAATCAAATGAAAAGTATTGACAACATCCAAGGTTACTTACCGAGTCCCTTCAGCTGAATCAGCGGGCGTCTCTCGAAAGGTATCGGTCGCCGTGGGAGGGTCGAGGGACCTCGCAACCAAACAGTCGTGGCAGACCCCCCCTGCGGAAGCAGAACCCCCAGCCGAGCCAGACCCCCCAGCCTCCTGCTCCTCCTCCTCCTCATTAGAGCTACTAGACCCCTCAGCCTCCTCCTCCTCCCCGCTCCGCCTGCTCCACCCGCTCCTCCTGCTCGTCGTCACTAGAGGACGGTACAGGGGAGGGTATCCTCCCTCGACCCCTGCCAGCACAAACCTTGCAGCAACCCCTGTCACGACTCCTACCAGACCCCTCAGCTGCATCGGCCCCTCGAATGGCATCTTTGGCTCTTCTAAACACCGACGCGCACTTCCTCAAACCACCCACCATCTTTGTTGAATCACCTGCACGTAGAAAAAGTAAACCAATCAGTACAGATATACAAAAATACAAAGAGAGAGATGCAAAATAAATAGATAAAGAGAACATAGTTAACACAGTGCATACATGTATTAGAAATAATCATCATGGTCAGGATTAGCTGGATCATAATTGTCATCATCACTATCACCCATGTCGATATAATCATTAGGTTCCTCCTCGGCAGGAGGAATGTTGTCGTCCCTCTCATTTCCTAAATGTAACCGCTGAAGTAATTCTAAGTCCTTCACATTACGAACCTCTTCTCCAGCGTCCTCATCAACAACCATTTCATTGTCTACATCCAACCCCATCGCTTCGGTTAAGTCTATCTCAAAACTTCCTTGTATCCCATCTTCTTGAAAGAACTCGCCATCATATGTGTTTGGGTCCATGTTGTAGTCTTCATTGTTTGGTACAGGTAGTTTACCGTGTGGCGCTACCTTGTACACAACATCCCAACCCTGAAGACGATCGTCGGTTTGGCACGGATATGACAGATAATAAACTTGTGTTGCCTGTTGAGCAACGATATATACGTCGTCTCCTGCTAGGACGGTTGACTGTCGAATTTCGACTAGGCCAAATTAGGAGTCTGTCTCACTTGAGCAGGATCAAACCAATGACATTTGAATATGACAGGATTAAGAGGTCTACAACCATAAAAGTCGAGTTCATATATTTCTTCTATTCTTCCATAGTAATCAACCCCATCGAGCCCTGGAGTAAAAACTCTAGTATTTGTGGTTCTTCGATTGGATCGACTCTGCTCATGGCTTGTTGTGTGAAAGCGATATCCATTCACATCATAGCCGAAAAATGACTTAACCCTATACGAACAGCCACCAGAAACTTGTCTCAACTCGGCACTCATAGACGCATCGTTTTGGCCCTGCAAGTTAAAGCAGGTTGTAGAGTTAAACTTCACCAGCATAAGCAAAAAGATTAAGCATTAGACAGAATGTCGATAGTACCTTATTTTTGAACCAAGAAATAAAATCGGGCATTCCATTTCTCGCACCCTGCCTTAGAAGGTTTTCGACTTCTTGCGGGGTAGGTTCCCTTGGTTGACGCCAGAATTGATGTTGAAATTCCATGTACGAACGAGAACAAGAGGGTTGAACAATGCGAATAGTGACTAATTGGTAACAAATTTCTTTGAGAACTTACCGCATGTACGGCTTCACTTCATCGAGGTTGGTCAACACGTATAGCATGATGTTGCGCCACTCATGATGATTCAATCTCTTGTTGGTCGCTTCACTAGCAGTTCCAAGTTGGCCTTTGCGGTAGGCTCCGGCTCCTCCTCCCTACATCCTTCATCGAAGTGTGCTTCTTCATAGTCATTTAACATGTCTCCTACCCCGGCATCAGAATCAAACTCCTCGATGCGTTGTCGGACGACCTCGTCTCTCCCACGGTAGGCTTCACCATGGAACGTCCACCGGGTATAATCAGCTGTAAAACCGTTCTTGCAAAGGTGTTTGCCCATGATCTCTTTTGTTTGTCGCTTCATGTTACCACATTTGCTACAGGGACACCATGTGGTACGTGCTCCTTTAACATTGGCAAATGCAAGTTCCAAGAAAGCATCGGTCTTCTCGATCCATTCATCGGTCAACGAACCGTGACTTGAGCGGCCCGTATACATCCACTCATGGTCATCCATCCTCTATCATATTGAATAATCATATAAATATTATTTCCATCTACTGAGTGCCTCTAATATCTAATAGGTAAAGATATGTCCTAATCCTACCCGAGGATGTGTAGATGAGTTTACTTCCCATGCTCTAGTACTCCGCTCCAAGACAGAATTTCGGCAGCACCTCCTCGTTGTTCTCCAAATACACGTCCCGACAGGGAGATTGTGTATCCGGAGAACAACTGGGAGATACTACCGAAATTCTGAGTCGGACCAGAATACTAGACCATGGAAACTAAACTCATCTATACATTCTCGGGCTGTCCAAAAAACATGGATAATTCGAAAAAGATACGGTTAAAGATATGCAAGAAGACACATATTTTCATCCATATCTCTTTCGAACGGGAGACGCCTAAGGTTACGTTATACACAGACAAACTACAGTAAAGACAGCGGCACCTGCAAAATAGGGAAGCACGGCTCGATGGTCGGCACACAAGCGACGGTATGGCTGCGCGATGCGACTCCATTCATACGAACATATATACAATAATCTTCAAAACATATACGTGCATACAATAAATATCATTCCTTTTACCATTGATTTGTTTATAATAAATACCTAAATTTGTTTCTTTTTGCCATCAATTTGTTTCTAATGTTGCACATGGTATTATATCGATTAATGTTTCTAATGCTAACAATTTCAAATCTATTAACAAAATCTCAAAAAAAAATTCTAATATATGCAAAATATGATAAAAAATTACCTAGGCCGGAGCGGGGGAGCCATCAATCGAGGGGGGCGCCGACGGGGGGGGCCGCCGGCCGGAGGGTGGTTGGCGGCCGGGAGACGTGGCGGCGCGGCCGGGGGCGGGCGTCGGCCGGGCAGCTCGGCCGAGGAGGCGTCGCCGGGGGGGGGGCGTCGGCCGGGTCGGCTCGGCCGGGGAGGCGGCGGCGGGGCGGCATCCGAGGCGTGGCGGCGTCGGCCGGGGCCGGGCGGGGCGTCGGCCGGGCAGCCCGCCGGGAGGCGTCGCCGGGGCGGGGCGTCGCCGGGGCAGCTCGGCCAGGGAGGCGGCGGCCGGGGGACGGCAAACGGCAGATGGGGCGCAGGGATGCGGCGGCGGCGAGTAATTTCGCTAAGTCACGAAATGAATGGCACCGAGAGGAGGCGGCCATATTAGCAATATTTGCCGAGTGCCGAACTTTACCGAGTGCCACCGATCTGGGCACTCGGCAAAATCGAGCTTTGCCGAGAGCCGATCGGCGGCTCTCGCAAAGGCGTATTTCGCCGAGTGCCTAAGGATAGCTCTCGGCAAAGCATGCGATGAGGATCTTTTTGAACCATTTGGCCGTGTGTCACATTTGTGCCGAGAGCTATGCTCCGCAAACAATTTTATTAGTTTTTTTCTTCTAATAATTTAGAAATTATCAAACGGACTCAAAAATTTACAAAATTTTTGCATAAACCCATATATGCTATTTATTGCCTATGGAAAAAGATTTGAAATCAAACTACAATTCGACCGTCACTTTCTCTCCAAATCTAACCAATCTTTCTCAACACTTATAATCTACTCCGGAGAATCTTCGGTTTTGTGAGCGTCGTACCGATAAAATATTCAAACCTTTTCGATTTTTTACCCCAGCCTCGACGTATGATATCATGACATCCTAATAAATTTTATGATTTTCGACTTCGTTTGCTATTTTTACAATTTTAAAATTATTCGGTTAACACGTTCCTAACCATGTTGCATGAAGAAAAACATCTCAATTTCGTTCATTTACCACATATTGACTCAAAAGAGTCTAAATAACATGAATATAATTTTTGGCACTACTTTTTTATTTTTTTAACCACTTGTGGTTCTAATTTGAGACTTGCAAAAAAAATTCACGAAAATACAATAAATCAAAGAAATATAGCAAAACCAATTGAAAAATACCAAATTTGATAATTAGGGATTACATGTTGTATTTACATAATAGAAAAAGTTTGGAGGATGGATGAGGAAAAATTTTGACATGTTTGCTGAGAGCCGGAAAAGACACTCGGCAAAGGGTGGTATTTTGCCGAGTGCCTACCCATAGCACTCGGCAAAGATGGTATTTTGCCGAGAGCCTTGCCCGGCTCTCGGCAAAGATGGTACCAAACGGTATTCGTTGACGGCGGTTACTATTTTGCCGAGTGTCCCTTATTGGTACTCGGCAAAATTATACTTTCGCCGAGGGCCGTGTGGAGGCACTCGGCAAAATGGATTTTTTGCCGAGTGTTTTTTTCGCCGAGGGCAAACACTCGGCAAAGTGTCCTTTTTGTCGAGAGTTTTTTTTGCCGAGAGCCCTCTCGGCAAATATATTGTTCGTCGAGTGCCCGACATAAAGCTCTCGGCAAAAAATTTTACACTAGGCAAACATGGGCTTTCCCGTAGTGTTTGAAGTGAACTTTACAATTTTTTATATCCTCTCATAGTTCGATGATACACACTAAAAAAATCAAATGTTCAAATAAAATAAAATTTTGAAATTAAAGTTTATAGCTTTGTTTCTACATTTATTTGGGATTAAAAAAACCAACTTTATAAGGTAGATGCAAGATTTTCAACTCAAAGTTTTCAACTTTAAAAGGAGAAGCATCATTGGTGTGGCATGAAGACATGAGTTCACGAGTTCACAAATATGAAATATGGTTGAGTGCATCGTTAGTTGGTATAGAAACTGAAAAATATACTTCCGCTGTCGAAAAAAAAATCTAATCCAAAACCAGGTATAACTCAAAAAAAATCCATTTCACGACACAACAAGCGATCATCTGAGATTGCCGCAGCTAGGCACATATGCATCTCTCTTGTCACCTTCCTCTCTCCCCGGTCTAATCTACCTCTAACCTTCATTTTAGGGGTTGTCTGATCAGAAATAACTTTGAGATCCTAGCATGTTTAATTATGACGTTCGATGTCAAGATTACTACAATAACATTCGTATACACTATATTTTTGAGGAACATGAATCCTATGTAGTGCTATACTGGTGTAGTATAGACGTCAATGATTTTAGTATATCTAGGTTCATATTAGTGGTTGATAACGGAGCCAACAGCATTAAAGTCTCACTACTAAAAAATCTCATAGACACCGGTTTATATGTTTATAGGTGTCGGTTTATTTAAAATCGACACCTATTGACGTTTTTTCACATCCTGTGCGCTAAAAAATAAAAAACCGACATATTTTAACAACGATAGGTGCTGGTTCTAAAGAAAAATCGGCACTTATACTATTGGTACCGATTTTTTTTAACAAAAACAGACACCTATAATATAACAATAGGTGTCGATTCTAAAGAAAACCGACAACTAAACTATTGATATCGGGTTTTTAAAAAATAACACCTATAACATATTATAGGTGCCGATTTTCTTAAAAACCGACACTTAAGATCTGAGCCGAGCCGACAAGTGAGCCGAGCCAACGCGCCGGCCCATGAGGAGATAAGATCCTCTCGATCTCTCTCAGTCCCTCGGTCCTCTCTCTCGATCTCTCCTCTCCCTCTCTTTCTCCCTCTCTCTTTCTCACTTTCTCTCGATCTCTCTCTCATGCTCTCCCCTCTCTCCCTCTCTCGGTCCCCTCGCTCGGCGACACCCTCCCCTCCGCCAAATCCAGGGGGAGGGGAGGCGGCGCCCGAGGAGGAGGTGGGCCGCAGTGGCAGGCACCCAAGGAGCGGCGGGTGACGGGCGGCGAGCGGTGCCCTTCCCTCCGCCAGATCCCGCGGGACGGCATCAGTGATAGGCAGGGCAGCGGCGGCGGCGGCTCCCGTGGTGGATTCGGCATCGGCAGCGCGTGGGGCAACGATGGCAGCTCCCGTGTCGGATCTGGCATTCACAGCGACGGGTAGGACAGCGTCGGCGGCGAGTGGGGTGGTGTCGGTGGCTCTCGTGGTGGATCCGACGTCGGCGGTGGCTCTAGCATCAGATCCAGTGTTGGCGACGGGCAGGGTGGCGGGCGGGACAGCAGTGGCGGCAGCTCCCGTGGCGGATCTGGCATCGGCAACGGGTGGGGTGGCGGCGGCGGCGGCTCCTGTGACGAATCCGCGTCGGCAGCGGGCGATGAGATGATGGGGTGATGGGTCTAGGCCGGGGTGATGAGGAATGGCTCGATGCATTGGCTCGATTCGAGCCGTATTTTTTTGGATTCTGAAGACCTAACCTGGCACTTTTGAGATAATCATAAAGGTGCCGACTAATAGGTGCTGGTTAAAAACCGACACATGTAGGGGTTCCCAAGTAACACTTATAGTTATTTTGTAGCAGTGTGCAGGTACCGAAGAGCTTTTGCTAATGACCAAGATTTCTTTTTACGTGTCTTTGTCGATTGGGGATAGTAGTGTTATTGACGGTGGTGGAACTTGGACTACTATCCAACCTGCCTGAGAGTTAGCTTCGCCGCTGGCTGCTACTGCATCAACAATAATGCATATTCTCTTTTGCGTTTAAGCTTCAACGAAAAGGGAACATGTCGCAGCTGCAGAAGAGCACGTCCTTGGTTGATTATTCAGTTGGTGATCTGATAGACGATAATGATCACCGAAAAGTGGTAGCGTACGAGTTAAGTGTGAACCATTTCGTCCTGGGATCCCCAACTGAAAATTGGACATGGTGTCCATCGGTGCGTAGAGCAAACACAAGTGCTAAATCAATTAGCAGGTATAGTAAAACAAAGTGCTAAATCAATAGCGCGGTCGCATGCCGTTCGATGTCCTCGCATCACGTGTTTTCTTACCGATGTATCAAACCACATACAACGTAGTTTGGCGGTGAAAATAGGTCACGTCGTTGGCCAAACGAGGCATATGCATAAGTGACGTAAACCAACAAAAATGACCGTCAAAACCACTACTCTGATCAAATGATCAGTGGTCACTTATTCACTGTAGATTTAAGGTTAATTCTGCACTGGGATGTGTTACCTAGCAAGTTTTACTAGCTACCCAACTACCCAAGAATTAGCAAAACAGAGCAAATCTTATCACACACATTGTGCAACTAAGAGGCCAATATATACACACATATTTCCCTCTTCAACTGCCGGTTTCACCCAAAGTTCATGCATATGCTGCCTCCACAAAGGTGATATGAGATTGAGAGATCGTCTAATTAATTAAGCTGAAAAGAAACTGCAAGAGGCCGGCCAATTCAGTCAGTGATCAGACATGCGGAGAGACATGGCCGTCGCGGCGGCGGTCGTCGTCGTGGTGGTGGCGGCGGCGGCGGCGGAGAGCCGGTGGGAGCAGGTGGGAAGGGAGGTCACGTATGATAGCCGGGCACTGGTGGTGAGTGGCGCACGGAGGATGTTCTTCGCCGGTGATATGCACTACGCCAGGAGCACCCCTGAGGTATCTGCATTTCATTGCCATTTTGCAAACAGAATTAGCTGGTGGTTTTCATTGAATTAACGTTCAAGGTGGCCTACTGGCTCATAGAGTCCATGCATGGTTGTAGTTTTCAGTGCTAAACTAGGATCGGCTGTCCTGTTTTTCTTTCACAGCGATGGAGGTGATGGAGAGTGTGTGCTTTTCTTGTTTTCATTTTTTATTATTGAAAAGAATAACTTGTTCACATGAGCTTCTCATGGCCTACTCACGGTGCTTAATGATATGGATGAATGCAACTATTTCTGATCAATATTGATGGATAAATCATAGTTACTATTTCGTCTATCTCAAACTGACTTAATTTTTCATTATCTTATTTGTCCAAAAATAATTTATTCTTTCAAGTAATCATAGCATTGGAGTTTGTATAAGAGACAAATGTGTTAAAGCAAGGAACAATTGCATTAAGATTTATAAAAGTGTAGGACATTTTTTATTGGTACGTATGAAATGGATAAAAAATAAAAGTATTTTAAGATAATATATTCAAAGATTTTCTGGCAGTCAGTCATACCGTATAATTTACTTGACATGTTATCATCTTGTATCAGTTTATACTCATTTCAGAACCATGTAACCCCTAATACAATACTATTTAATAGTGGCTTCAAGACACGTGCAAAGTTTTATATCATTCCCTGAGTTCTTGCCCATACAAATGTCAAAATTTAGAAGAAAAAATGCTCAACTGCAAATATGTCCATTTGTTAATTTAGTCCCGTTTCATAGCTACTTTAAGCGTGAGACAAAAGAGGGGCGGTTTTGGGGGCGGGAGGAGAAAAGAAGTTCTAACATCTACTTTTGTTCTTACTTCATTATACACACTTTACGTACCAACTAACAAATATTACCGAGAATTTAAAAAAAATATACATATATAAATAATATATAAATAGTATTATACACATCTGCAAAGTCTCAACTCTAAATTCATTGTATCTTAGCCTAAAATGAAAAGTCCGGATATAAATTTATTAGAATTTTACCTTTTTTCTCTCTATGTATGATGAATTTAGACATAAGGTTTTACACATAGGTGTAATAATATTATTGAAAGTATACGTACATTTTTTCCTAAAATTTTCAAAAAAAATTTCTAAAATTTTCAAAAGAAATTTCTAAAATTTTCAATAACACTTGTAAATTGGTGTGTACACCTAAAATTTATGTGCACAGGATACATTCACACTTGTTTGCAGTGCAACTAGGTGCTGCTATATTTGTCATCTATATTTTCTAAGTGAATTTGGTGATGAAAATCGAAAGGAAAAGGGAGAATTAAAGAGCTTAACGCTACACTTCTCAATTTTTAAGCATGCATGACCTTGCAGAAAACAAAAGAGAAACACACATGAACTTGTTCTGAGGAACGATTCCTAACAAGTTAATAACTTTTCTCTTTTGCGAGGAACTAGTCAATAACTTGAATGCTACTACACCCTTGTGTACGTTTATATCACAACTATAATCTGTGGCTTTGTGCCTTGCCTTCCATATATCCTTCGGATTATATCTTCTGTTAAAAGAATTTCTTGGTTTACAAATATAAAGCCCCGGCCCCTTGGTAAGACATCAATTTTCCACAGCTTGAGCCATCGGAGGCTAGGGGGGACTACATAATTTCCAAAAGTTGTAATATCTACGAACAGGGAATCTTAAATTGACGAGGATGAATAGATATTGGTTTCCTCTTTTCAGAGAACTAGCAGTTTAATAGATATTGGTTTCCTCTTTCCAGAGAACTAGCAGTTTTGAGACATGCATCTATTTCCCAGAATTACATATATGAAGTGGAAAGCACAAATAATTACGCTCAGCGTTTGAGTCATGAAAAACATGCACTATATAGCCTATATAAAGGTCTGGTTATTTGGGACAATTTTCAAGCAACAATTACTATGAACTTCGATAACATTTCCGTCTTTCCTTGGAGCAATTCTCTGGTAATGCCAAACTTTCCAATTCATAACATTGGCAGATGTGGCCAAAACTCATAGCAAAAGCAAAGAGCGGTGGCCTCGATGTGATACAAACTTATGTCTTCTGGAACGTTCATGAGCCTATCCAGGGTCAGGTATTCACTCTTTCCAATCTAATATGCTTGTCTGTCAAAAGAGCATTGAAGATATTCAGTAGAAGAATTTCCATAACTAAGATATGCTTAAAATGTACCATTGTATCAGTATAACTTTGAGGGAAGATATGATCTTTTAAAATTCATCAGAGAAATTCAAGCTCAAGGGCTTTATGTAAGCCTCAGGATTGGTCCCTTCGTAGAAGCAGAATGGAAGTACGGGTATGAATGAATTGAAATATTTTCCTGTGCAGATAAGAGGTTTTCTTTTAAGAAATGCTCTGATCTATAGAACTCAAGGAAGCAATATGTTCAAATCAGCGTACAAATTCTACTCTTTCATAAACTACCTTAACAAGTCTTTGTTAGTACAGAGGGTTTCCATTTTGGCTACATGATGTTCCCAACATTACCTTCCGAAGTGATAATCAACCCTTTAAAGTAAGTGCATACAAGATAAGATTCTTCAATCCCATAACACAAAACTGTTTCCATTTTCCAGTCATTTACACCGCAATAAGTTACATGTTTTTATCCATGCAGAAACACATGCAAAATTTTGTCACAAAGATAGTAACCATGATGAAACATGAAGGGCTTTACTACCCACAAGGAGGCCCCATCATCATTTCTCAGGTTAGAAATGTTAAGTTGAATTAATAGTTGCATCAAGTTGTTTTAATTTACATCTAACTACATCAATTGACATGTAGATTGAGAATGAATACCAGATGATTGAGCCTGCATTTGGCGCAAGTGGACCACGTTATGTCCGTTGGGCAGCTGCAATGGCTGTAGGTCTCCAAACAGGTGTTCCATGGATGATGTGCAAGCAGAATGATGCTCCAGATCCAGTTGTTAGTGTCATGCTTACAGCACTTGACATGATTTTCCACATGTCTACCTCAAAGTACTAAACATACTGTCAATTTTTTTCTGAAAGAAATAAAACCTTGACAAGTTCATTTTTAGATTAATACCTGCAATGGGCTCATTTGCGGAGAAACATTTGTTGGACCAAACTCACCTAACAAGCCTGCATTGTGGACAGAAAATTGGACATCTCGGTATGTTGAAATGGCACTCGTCCTTTGATTTCCATATATCTTCTTGTTCTGATGGAATAAGGTCTAATGGTCTAAACAATTCTGCATTCAGCTACCCTATATATGGTAATGATACAAAAATGAGAGCTCCAGAAGATATTGCGTTTGCAGTTGCACTTTTTATAGCACGGAAGAAAGGTAGCTTTGTGAGCTACTACATGGTATGGACTTTAGAGGAAACACGTTGAACATTTTCCAATGCTACATTTTGTCAGAAAAAAGTACAACCTTCAACTATTTCGTTGTTGATGACGAATTTATGATGCAGTACCATGGAGGGACAAACTTTGGGAGGTTTGCTGCTTCATATGTAACAACAAGCTACTATGATGGAGCTCCTCTTGATGAATATGGTAAATCCTTTTTATGCAAAACAAATCATGCTAAATACATTTACCAATATACCAGTTAACAATAATTATATTTTCTCCACGAAAAAATATTATATTTTAACTTTCTTGTTTCTCAAGGTCTAATATGGCAACCTACATGGGGTCATCTTAGAGAATTGCATGCTGCGGTAAAGCAATCATCAGAACCATTACTATTTGGGAGCTACTCCAATTTTTCATTAGGCCAACAACAAGAGGTGAAATTACTGAAAGAACTATGGTTCTTCATTTTTGAACAAAGTTCCAAAAGACAAGCACATAATTTAGGATGTACTCCAGGCACATGTTTTTGAAACAGATTTCAAGTGTGTGGCTTTTCTAGTAAACTTCGATCAGCATAACACACCAAAGGTAGAATTCCGTAATATATCTCTGGTGCTGACCCCTAAGTCCATCAGTGTTCTCTCAGATTGCAGAAGTGTAGTTTTTGAAACAGCCAAGGTGAGTGATCTACTAAGGAATATCCTCTGTTTTTCAATCACATGTAAATACAAACACATCCCCTCATGTTCATTTATTTATTTGTTTTCATCACAGGTAAATGCTCAGCATGGTTCAAGAACAGCTAATGCAGTACAGTCTCTCAATGACATTAATAATTGGAAGGCATTCATAGAGCCAGTTCCTCAAGACTTGAGCAAGTCTATGTACACTGGAAACCAACTATTTGAACAGCTCACAACAATTAAAGATGAGACAGATTATCTCTGGTACATTGTCAGGTAAATGAGCTTCGAAGTTAGTGTTCATCATTTACTTTTACTTGCTTGTCTTCAATCATTACAACTGTATGACAAGGGGAATTCACTCAAATGCAGCTACAAAAATAGAGCAAGTGATGGCAACCAGATTGCCCGTCTCTATGTCAAGTCACTAGCACATATATTGCATGCTTTTGTCAACAATGAATATGTAGGTAAGTACCCTATTAGATAAATGTCGTCCCCCAAGTTTCTGTATATATATTTTTATGAAAATTAACAGCAATAACTAGACAATATGTTGCCATGAACTAAATGTGCACTGTATTTGTCTCTCAGATATTGGTATTTTCTCCAATATATTTTACGTGTGATACGTTATATTGCTCCTATCAGAATTCACTTTTATCTAATGTTGAATAACTGCCCTCAATAATTTGGTTAGGGAGTGTACATGGCAGTCATGATGGACCTCGCAATATAGTCCTCAACACACACATTTCTCTTAAGGAAGGAGATAACACCATATCATTGCTTAGTGTAATGGTTGGATCACCGGTAAGAACCCTGCAATCTGTCATGGTAATTTAAAAAATGTTGCAGAAACTACAACGGAGGAAGTCACTATGTTCAGATAAACAGGGCCTTCAACAAATGAGAAAGTTGTGCTGGTGTGACGTGTATATTTTTATACGCAAGTTGCACTCAGAGTACATTGAGTAAGGGTGTGTTTGGTTGGGTGGATGGGGCTGGATGGGAGATGCCCGCCTGGTTTTTTGATGTGTTTGGTTTGTGGGCACATGGGTGTTAACACTTCTAGATTCCATAATTTTCACAAAATAAACCACTGAGCCTAAGTACCATAAATTTGTATAATAAATATTCATTCTCTTACTTAGTGAGCTACCTAGTCATCCATGAAAGTTGAGATTTATCTGCTAATTGGAAGGACTCTGGCGCCTACATGGAAAGAAGAACATTTGGGATTCGGACAGTGGGTATACAACAGGGACAACAGCCAATGCATCTCCTCAACAACAACCTATGGGGATACCAAGTAAATAAGTCAATCCATTTGGAATTTAAACAAAGAGAGCAATATCACAAGCTCAATCTTGTGCTGAAATATTAATTGCAGGTTGCCTTATTTGGAGAAAAGGATAGTATCTACACGCAAGAAGGAACATACAGTGTTCGATGGATGGATATCAACAATTTGACATATCGTCCGCTTACTTGGTATAAGGTAAAGAAAATAGCGAACTCAATTTCCTCTTTATAACACTAAACTACACCTTAACATCGTTTATTTTGTGATCCAGACAACCTTTGCCACACCACCGGGCAATGATGCAGTGACACTAAACCTTACTAGCATGGGAAAGGGTGAAGTATGGGTCAACGGAGAGAGCATCGGACGGTATTGGGTCTCCTTCAAGGCTCCAAGTGGGCAGCCCTCTCAATCACTGTAAGTAGAGCCAGCTCCAATCCTCTGCCTCTCAACACAAAGTTCTTGTCTATTCACTATAACCTTGGGTACAAAATCATCGTTGCAATGCATTTCTGAAGGTATCACATACCACGAGGCTTCCTGACACCTGAAGATAATCTCCTCGTCCTTGTTGAGGAAATGGGAGGCGACCCGCTACAGATTACCGTGAATACAATGTCTGTCACAACAGTATGTGGAAATGTTGATGAGTTCTCCGTCCCCCCTCTCCACTCTATAGGAAAGGTTCCAAAAGTGCGTATCTGGTGCCAGGGAGGCAAACGTATCTCATCAATTGAGTTTGCAAGTTATGGAAACCCTGTGGGAGATTGCCGGAGCTTTAGAATTGGAAGTTGCCATGCAGAATCATCAGAATCCGTTGTAAAGCAGGTATATAAATACAACCCTCTATCATTTGTAAACTATATACACAAGGTTATAATGTCCTCTCTAATTAGAAATTTAACTATCTGTTTCTCTCTCAGTCTTGCATAGGCAGGAGGGGATGTTCTATTCCCGTAATTCCAGCCAAGTTTGGAGGTGACCCATGCCCCGGAATCCAAAAAAGACTTCTAGTTGTGGCGGATTGCAGGTGAAGCAACACAGGAAATCAATCATGGGGAATTGCAATATCAATATATCAATATAGATTATAGAAGAAGCAAAATCAAAATAAGCTATCGCTATTCTTGATCAAGCTGCGAATAAATTGAGGTGTAGTCACCTCTCATGTAAATTCTTCTGTGAATCGATTGTATGTGAAATATAAGTACCATTAGTTTCAAGATCAGTAGTGTGATACCTTCAGATGACTGCAACTCTGAATATTCTTAACTTCTGAAACTCTGAACACCAACGCGCTACCGCTTGGATTCGGGCCTCCTGCGCCTCACCACGTGGCGATGCTCATCGACAAGCTCTCGACGGCGGAGAAGTGAAGCATGGGTTACTGCGTGTGTGTAATGTGTGTCACCATAGGCCGTGGAGAGAGACGACGCCAAATACCTTTGAGCGGCGACGAGCCGCTGGCTTGAAGCTCCACAGCCGCCCATCAGGCAGCTGATCTTGCTCCCCCTCTCTCCTTCTCTTCCGGGCGAGAGGAGAGCTCGTCGCAGCCTCGCATTGCTGGTGGCGGCGGCGGCATTCGGGAGGGGAACTCGAGTATTAGGTCATCCACAGCGTAATCGCCACGCTTGTGGAGGGAAGAGGCGGCCGGTGTTGAATCAGCGTGTAGGGAATATTCTGGTCGGACGGCGACGGTGGTGACGGCGGCGGCGGCGGCGGCGAGGTCGGCATGCCGATGCGGCTCAGTTTGCAAAACAGTCCCTCGTGCTGTTTTGCATCGCTGTAATAGTATTTGCAAATTCGCGGTCCCTATAATAATTTATAAAATAGTCCCTCGTTTTATTTGGATAGAAACAAATCCCCTGTTATTAAAAAATATTTGAAGATCTTATATTTTTTAAATATAAAATTTAATACTTCTAGATATACTTTAAGATAAAAAATTTTATTGTAAAATTTAAGTATCTCAAAATATTTTCTCAAATACTGTAGAATTTTTCAAACAAAAATGGTTTCTTCTCTCGCTAATTGTCTCGAAGGCTCAAACTTTGTGATGACGTCTCAGAAATCTCTTTTACTTAAAAAGTTGGTCTGTTGGGTTTCTTTGGGGGGCCAAAATCTTCATTTTCCACCACCTGCCGACAGTCTAGTTACACAAACAAATCATTGGTCTTAATTCAACGGTTCACAATCAAAGATTTCTGCTCCAATAATTATCTTATTCAGAGGTCGTATCTTGAGGTTACATCAGGTTGTTTCACTGATATTAACAAGTAACAAATACTTCTAGGAACATAAAAAAAACAAATTGCACATAGGAAATAAAAGCAATTCAAGAAACTGAGTTGGAAAAAAATTCCAGGGTCACTCCTCCTCACTCCACTCAAATAATTAATTACCTGGGAATGGATAGTGCTATGATTTTGACTGCAGGAGCGTGCCAAACTGTCATCACATTCCCCCTCATCTCTATTAGTTTTCAGAATGATGTAATCGGTCGTCTAATCCTGTTCTTGCTGGCTTGCATCATTGTCAAGTGACAATAATTAAATTGGTATTTACTACTCTATTATTTCCTCTAGGAGTATCAAGGACGAAACGGGAGACATCACTCAAATTAGCGAATCCTAATCTCATATCTAGGAGAAGAGAGCAAAGCAGAGAAGAGAATATCTCAGGCATTATGAATAAGCAAGACTGCAGGAGCCTTAAATTTCACAAGTTAATAACTAAAAGTCGATTTGTGTTTCTTAAGCCTATATACCATCTTAGGAGTTTTATTTTGCTCAGTTATGTGTATATTAAGTTATCAACTGCCAATGGAGTAGCTTCCTTCTGCTTTTTGAAATGCGTTTGCAGCCATATTTCCATATGTTGGTTGTACAAATTGGCTCCAGGAGTATAAGCTCGACGTGTAAGCTGACAACACCTGATGGATCTGGATCAAGAAATTAAAACTTGTATAACTCATCGTGATTACATGATTCCAATTTGGCATTCTTGTCAGTCTAAAGTGACCCCCTACCTACAAGCAGTGGCCTTTCTCGGCCCTCCTCTTTAATTGTCATTATCATGTTGCTCTCTCTGACCACAACATCTAAAAATTTCAATTTCCAGACACAAAACAAGTCTCCAAGTTCGGAACTGTAGGGTGCATTCTCTTATAATTGACATTATCTTGCTGCCCTATATGAAACCCTTTCCTTTTTGCAACTGTATTTTGATGGAGAACAGTTGATGGAAATGGACCTGCAAAGCTAAGCTGACTAGGAGCAGAAATTCAGAATTGCTCCCAGTTATCACTTCAGGAGTTCAAGTGTGGGTTTCCCTATTTTCTTCCCCTGTTACTACTCCACTTTCGATGTGCACATAGAGATGCTTGGATCATGAATGAACATTGCAAAAGTACAGAAGATACTGGCAGTTCCATAGGCGCAAATGTACAATATACGGTTTTCACATACTTAAATGCATCCAAATTTGCACTAGGACAGTGTTGATTCTTGGACACCAATAGGAAATCAATAACTAATGTAACTGTGGCACTGTGTTTGGTTTTGATGATTTTAGATCTAAAACTAAACCGCCTACGAACACAATCAATACACCTAGCTGTTGTACATGTCAGTACGGATGAAAGAACAATTCCCAACTGTTTGCCTCACGTACGATTAATATTATTTTTCACAGCAGATAAGCCATGATCACAAGAACACGGTTCCAATCAAGTTGGCCAGTGGCCACCATGCCTCGTTGCTGCCTAATTTTACTGCAGAGGCTGGATGCATTGCACGCATGTATGCTTGCTGGATAGCTTCAGCAGCTAAATACCTGAAAGTACATATTGCAAACTGACAGCATCACAGCTGTTCCTGAACGTACGACCTCGATCAGAACCATTCACGGCCGTGGTTAACTCGATTGATCACGGACTGGATATCTGATCATCCATTGATTTGATTCTGTCATGTCTTGCAACCCTTCTCTGTTTTACTGAGGAGTTTTTGACACTATCTGATCTGGCGTTGTTGGAGAATCTTTTGTTGCATTTAGGTCCAGATGGCTTCAGCATGTACTAGATCTATGCTGTTGTGTACTAGTAAATGGAAGCAGTTAAAAAATCAAGCAGTGCATGCAGCCAATGTTAGTCACTACACTTGGTAGGCTTTTGTGGTGATCTCCACAATTGCAGAAACACATGAGAGGGCCCTACCTGCCTCACAACTCACCTGTGATTGTTCTTTCCCACACTAATAATATCTCAACCAATTCTTGGAAAGTTGGAAGAACATTTGCTCCTATGCCCCATCCTCCCAAAAGTTGGAATCATCACATTGAGTGTGCAAATGGTGAACTACAAATCTCACATTTTCAGGTAATAAATTCACGGTGCTACCCTACCACGTGTTCCTTTCATGAGCGTTGGATCAGAAATGAAAAACTTGCATATCTAGAATTATCCGGTACGGTGGCACTATTTCGGATACTACAAAATTGGTGATATGGCCCTAGATGAGTTCTCGGGACAAAATGTGTGGGCCTAGGACCATGAGGCCCTCAGTTTTGATGATCTGATCTATGTATCCATCCTAGAGCAACTCCATACTGTTAATTTTATCCTCAATACCTTGTTTAGAGAAAAAAACAAAAAAAAATGGTCTCCAACAGTTTTCCCAAAACTCCCCTAAAATATTAGCAACGCCAAAAAAACATTACCCACCGTGCGTATATTAGCGACGCCAAACCTTCTCCAATCCTCTCTCGACCTCCTTCCCGCAGTGCCTTCCCGTGATTTTTCTTTTTTCCCTGCCTGGACACCTTCGCACCGCTCGCCAGTTGTCGTCCCGCGCCATGCTTCGTCCGGGTTGGGCCTAATTTTGATGACGTGATATGTTTTGAATTATTGGGGAGTAATTTTTACCATTCTGCTGTGGGATATATGTTTTCTAAGAAAAAAATTTTAGCATAGCCCCTAATACTTCGTTTTGGGAAAGAAATTTTTAGTCGTCTATTGGAGTTGCTCGAGAGGTAAGAAAAGCTACAAAATGAGAGAAGAGCATTATTGTTACACCCGATGTAAAATATCAACAAACTGATCATATGCGCAAAACGATATGTTTTTGAGATATTTTTACCGTTCACAAATACTACCAAGAAGTAGCATAGTATAAAATCTAGTACTTCTTTGTATCTCTTAAAGATCCATAAAAATATCTCAAAAAGTGGTTCCTGAGGTGGTACCAAAAAGAGATCATATCTTTATAAAAATTATGATACCTTTAAAGACTACTCGAGGACTATAAAATTTATATGTAATTTTCATAGAAAATGCCTAGATGATAATTCTAGATGAACACCTAAGTTAATTGTAAGATTTGAACACCGATGAATGATGGCTAGAGTCTTGAATTTTAACCCTCTCCATGTTTTGACAACCATTATATGTCCTTTCAAACCCAACTCGAGAGACTTATTCGGTTCGAAGGAATTTCAACACATAAGAATAGAAAAATTAAAAAAAAGAAATATATGGACGCATCAATCCATATGAATTTTTTCAAGAGATTTGAGTGACTGAAAAATTTCATATGTTTTCTCTCTACATCTCGTAGGAAAGAAAAATTTCCTTTAGTTTTCATTTACTCACATTCCTACAAACCAAATAACATTCATAGGAATTAATTCTCATGAATCCAAATCGTTTGTTTTTCCTTCAAACCGAAACCGAACAAGCCCGGTAGCGTGTCCCCCATGGCGCCTTGGCTTATATGTACTGCCATGGAACACTTCACACCAACCACCCTCCACCCATCGCTATCTCCCTCTCCCTCCCTCTCTCTCTGCTTCTCTGGTCCGAACTATCCCTACAAAGAAGCCACGCATAGCTCGCCTCGTTTATGCTCTACACGCCTATTATAGCACTGACATGTAGTGTGTGTCGTTGCGAGCTGCGACCCCTCCTGAATTCTCTCACTCCTTCACTCTCTCTGCTCCTCCCGTTTCCTTGACCTCCTCGTCGTCGTCGTTTTCGGCTGTGCCGGCCGATGGGGAACCCGCCGGAGCTGTATTACAAGATCCTCAACATCTCCAGGGACACGTCGCCCAAGGAGATCAGGGCGGCGTACAAGACGCTGGTCCGGCAATGGCACCCCGACAAGCACCCGCCCTCGTCCAAGAACGAGGCCGAGGCCCGCTTCAAGGCCATCACCGAGGCCTACGAGGTGATATGCCAATTCCTCCTCTTCCTCTCTCTTTGCATGATCGATCTCGACGTGACGGCGACGGTGATGGCGATGATGAGACGGTGGCTGTTGTGCTTTCGTTGCAGGCGCTCCTGGACCAGCAGGAGAACAGGGCCGCGTTCGGGGCGCGGAGCAACGTCGTCGTCGACGAGAAGAAAGATAGGTCGACCGAGACGGCGGCTGCCGCTGCTGCTGCCGGCGGCGGCGGCGCCACCACCACCGGCGGAGTCGGCGGCGGGCGTGCGCCGGCAATGCCTCGGGCGCAGGGCGAGAAGGCCGCGGCGCCGAGGACCGCGCCGTGCACGCCGGCGAGGGAGTTCAAGAAGCCGGTGCTGTACAGCTCGACGGACCTCGGGGAAGGCGGCTGCGGCAGCGGGCGGCGGCGCGCCTTCGCCGAGTTCTCGAGCTACGTCGTGCGCAAGGCGCCGCCGCTGGAGCGCAAGGTGGAGTGCACCCTCGAGGAGCTCTGCAGCGGGTGCAAGAAGGAGGTGAAGTACATCCGCGACATCGTCGCCAAGAACGGGTAAGTTGAGCTGTCGCTAGTTGCCTGCTACGTATGGCAGCTGATCGATCGCGCGTCTCGCAAGTCGCAACAAATACATGGAAACAATGTTCATATGTCCAGTTTTAACTCATTCGCGACAGCATCATTGCGTTTTTCATTGAATCACTAGAAATCCATAATTCATAACCTGACATAAACAGATGACAGATTGTTTTCTATTAAGAACAAGATTGTTTTATCTTACTACACATGGTATTATCATGCATGCCTCTGCATTTAGAAAGGAGATTTAGTTTTAGTGATAAATTTTTCAGCATGGAAATGGAATTTCCATTCTGACAATGCTAGTGTTAGCATTTATGCGGCAGTTGTGGAAAGACAGGCGACGGACGGCGGATGAAAACCCAGCCCGGCCTTGGCCAGGTCGGCAATGGTGTCGTTCGAGCGTCACTTCCCCTCCTGAGGGCGTTTCCGTATCGTTTCATCCTCTCTAGCGGGCGGTTGGGTGAAAGCCTAGTCCTGGTTCTCTTGGAGACCTCGACTGACGGCGGCGGCGGTGCTCCGTCGTTTCTCTTCTTGGAGACGTTGTCGAGGCAGCCCCTTGCTGAAACCCCCCAACTACTAGTTTAAGCTCCCTCTAGTCTCACGTCCTCTTGTGTCGGCATCCTAGTTTCGACAAGTTGGTCACATCGGAGGGCCTAGGGAGGAGAGCGGTTCCATTCTTCTCTCTCACCCTCTCTCTCTCAATCCCTAAAATGTGGATAGAGCGGAGTTTCGTGTCGGTTGTACAGGTTGGGTTTTGGGCGATCTTGACGACAATTCTTTGTTGGTTTAGCGGCGGCTGATCTAGTGCTAGCCTTCTCTTGGGTGAGCTGTCGGTGTGTAGGTGGTTGTATTCTTGGTTATAATTTTGTAATTTTTTTCTGCTTTATCAATATGAACTTCGCACTACGAATCGTTAAAAAAACAATGCTAGTGTTATTTTTATAAAGAAAATGTTAATGTTTGTGTTCATATACAAGAGGGCCTACTTTTGAAAAACAGATAAGAAGGATCATAGTACGCTTGAAACCTTAGCCTTGGCGCCCTTCCATAAAAATGAAAAAGAAAAATCTTCAGGCTAGGCAAACAGAACTGTAACTGTGACACCAAAATGCACTTTTAATTAGGCCAACTATGTGCTGTACTTTTAGGAGAGTAAGTTGTCAATGATCCATCTCCTAGCTCATTAAGTGAAACACTGTTTTAACATCGTTAGTACAGCAATCTTTCAGATGAGTTTTTTTTTCCTTTTTCCAGCCAACCACAGGCAGCATTTATCACTAGAATATTTAGCTTTTCCTTTAGAGCCATGAAATCTTCACTCATGCGTCCTTTGCTGTCTGCCTCCTCTCCCGTCCTTGTATCTGCATATACATCTACTACCTAGCAAGAATTGCAGCTGCCACTATTATTGCAAGAAAAGATTATCCAGACCTAACACCATCGACAAGGCATGCAATTGGAGGAAGAAAATTCCTTAGCAGTTAGTCGAGGGATTAGGCCTTATCTTGAGTAGACAATTCTTAGGGCTCATGTTTGTTGGGGATGAAATATAATGCCTCTCTTTTGGAGGATATCACCTATCACAAGTGGTCCTTGTGTTTGTGTGGCATTAGGTGGTGTGTTATGTATTCTGCCTGCATGTGAGGTTTGCTGGTGTAGCAGGGATTGGAGACAGTGACTCTGCACTTCCTTTCTGCTTGGACTCTCCTCTCCTAGTTGTACCACTGATTGGACTGCCTGCTTACCGATAATTAAGCTCACGTATTTACACCACTGATCACTGATCATGCAACTACTGTACTAGCAACAGGCTTGATATATTTTAGTACTTCCCTATTTTTTTTCTGAGTGTGTGACTCTCAGATGGAGTTAGTTCATCGTTATCCTAATCTGATTTCAATTCAAAATTGTTCGATTGATTTTGTTGGTTATATGCGTCCACTATATGCAGAGGTAGATCTAAATATTCCCTCTAGTCATGAACATTTAGCGTTGATGGCAAAATTTGCTTAGTATTTATTACTACACCAATTCTAAAATATAACCATTTCTACGAGTTTCTCAAAATATATCTGGACAGATATTTTGGAATGAAGACAGTAGAATTTGTAAACTTATTTTCATATAAACTTCTTTAAAGTTTTAAAAGTTTAGCTAATTTTTGTCGAAAACGTCAAATATGTATCTGACTTGTGTAAATATGTGCATTAGTCTGATTTCCAAGAAGGAGGAGACGAAGACGATCAGGGTGAAGCCGGGGTGGAAGAAGGGGATGAAGGTGACGTTCGAGGGCATGGGCGACGAGCGGCCGGGCTGCCTCCCCGGCGACGCCGTGTTCACCATCTCCGAGAAGAAGCACAAGGTGTTCAAGAGGAAAGGCAACGACCTGGTGCTCAAGGCCGAGGTGCCGCTCGTGAGCGCGCTCACCGGCTGGTCCTTCTCCTTCCGGCTGATCGGCGGCGAGAAGATGAGCTTCACGTTCCGCGACGAGGTCATCTCCCCCGGCTACGAGAAGGTCGTCGCCGGGGAGGGCATGCCCGTTGCCGGCGGCGAGATCAAGGGCGCGCGCGGCGACCTCCGGGTGAAGTTCGACGTCGTCTTCCCCAAAAACCTCACCGACGAGCAGCGCGCCGGCCTCGCCAACATCCTCAGAGCCTGTCCCTGATCGAACCACACCACACTTAATCACGTATAATAGTACATTTTACAAGTTTTTTTTTAACTCGTGTAGAAAATTTTGGTTTCATTTTTTGTGTTTGATTACTAGCGACGGATCGATCACCCTGGTGAGTACATAAAAGATCGCTGTCGCTGTAGATATGAGTTTTGAGTATGAGATCTGAGCGACCGTTTTGACGCATACGTACATAAATACGGATGGCCTCGCCAACAATTATGTGTACCTTTTGGCGCCTTGCTCTTCTTTCACATCGCTTCATTCATTTCGTTTTGATCCGTAGCTTAGCTGCAGAGAGAGCACCCTGCATGCGTGCGGTCACGCCAAATAGGCTATCAAATCGTACGAGGCCGTGGTGTACATAAAACATTTGGTAATTATTTGCAAAAAATGCAGAATTGATGAGCAGGCACTTGATTTCAACCGAAGCAGCAGGCAGTTCATGCAGTGCAGAGATAGCTAGGGGCCATGGGCTGAGTGCAGCGGACACCATCTTGTTTGCGTTGTACGAGATTGCAGCATGCCTTCAAGCACAAGCCAATAATAGGGCCATGCGTCGTATATATATTTGTTCGTCCTGGACTGGACTGAGCGAGCTAACAGAGTACGACGTAGCCGTTGATCCATCGGCAGCGGCCCGTGCATTCGTACCAAGTACTTGAGAAGAAAAAAAGTTAGAAGGCGTCGGCGACTTGGCGTCCGGTGCGTCACAGCGCAGGAGGAGGCGGCCACCTCCACCAGGCGAGGCGCCGAGCGCAACCACCGGTTTTCCGATCGATCACAACTTGGTGTTTACCCGCAGCGTTGCGGACAGGAGGGGGAGCCTAGTGTTTCAGCTCCGTGAAAATAACACGTTATCATGGGATTTTTAAAAGTATATAGAAGTTAAATTCTAATTACAATATGATTTTATTTTATTTACATCTAACACATTTTTAAAAGAAAATTTTTTAAAAGAAAGATGTATAGATAATCCCATGAATCATTGTTAAGTCAGTAGGACTGCAGTCTGGAAAAAGTTTAAAAAATATCGTTCACATTTTTTCCTCAGGAATATACCGGACAAAATTTCATTTATGTAAATAGACTGTCATCATCAGGGTTCCGGATTTCGCGAAAGTCAATCCGGCTTTCGCGGTTTTCGGTCGTTTCGCGGGGTTACGGCACGGCATCCCCGCGGTTTCGTTTAAATAATTTCGTGGGAATTCAAAAAATTTGAAAAAAATCATTTTAACACTATATATATATTATAAAAAAATATAAATTTCGCGATGTTTGCCGCGAAAACCGCGGTATATGACGCGGTTTTCGCGCGATTTTCACGAAAACCGCGGCACGACGCGGATTTCGATTTGGTTCAAATTTAAATTACGGTTTTTACGGTTTCCATGGTTTTTCACGGTTTTCACGTGTTTTGCGCGGTTTTCGCGGTACTCACGAAATCGTTCAAATTCAAATTTGTTCTTGTTCATTGCCGCCGCTTTTGCGAATTTCGGGCGAAATTGCCGTGCCGCTCAAGGGCGGCAGACAAGATAACCCGCAGGCATTGCAAACCCCGATCATCATGTATTGGTATAACAAGTTAACAAGTGGTATCGCAGGCGAGTAGTACGATACCGGCGTTTGCTACGAGACGGGATCGATATCGCTTCTCCACAGCGCGACATGAGGAAACATTGTCGACCAAAAAACGAAAGTGACGACACGATGACCTCACGAATTTTTGGTATTTTTAATTTTCTATTAAAAGATTTGTAAAAATATTTTTTCAGTATTGCAGAAGTAGTCGATCGACGTCCTTCAGGAGGGAAAAAATTACCCTCTCAGAGGGTGTTTTCCGTGACGTGGCTCACGACCATTCGGCCGCCGTCTGCCGCGGGCATGACACTTTGTATGCGGCCCTTTTGTCGTCCTTGGGAAGGGCGATTTTCGACGGCAGGGGGCCGCCTGCAAAAGGGACAGGCGGCCGGGGTGAGAAATTTATAGGCGACCCCCTTGCTGCCCCCGTCCTCCCCAAGGGTGATTTTCCCTGTAGGGGGTCGCCTGCAATAGGGGCGACAGGGTGGCAATTTTGTATGTGGCCCTCTAGCCACCCTCTGTAAGGGCGATTTTAACCCTTGTGGGTATAAAACCCCTTTTCCCTCTCAAAAATTTCATTATATTCATTGAAAATCCAAAAAAAGAGAAACTGAGAGGGGTGAGGCAGAAGGAGGAGAGCGGCGAAGCCCTGTCAGTCTGCTAACTCCATCGTAGGTAATACAATATCCCGAATTATGTTTATAATTTTTGTTGCATACTAGTTTAATTACCATGTATTTAAAATCTTTGAGTAGATCTGGAGCGCAGAACAAATGTGTATAATTTTAGACATAATTTCTGTTAGAAACTATGACTTAGGACATAGCGAAAATTTTTATAATATATGTATGTTGGATGATACATCTAGAGTACAAACCGTATTGGTAGAATTTAAGACCTAGGACAGACAATATATTTGTATAGACTTTTACTTAGCACGCATTACATAATGATCCAGATAACATATTGTTAGTATGAAATGAACTTAGTTTCGATGTTTTTATTAGGCACAATGGCGGCCCCCTGCACAGGGAAAATCGCCCTTGGGGAGGGCCGCAAGGGGACCGCCTGTAAAATTCCCCTACCCCGGCCATCCCTAGGCACGCATAGTAAAAACCGCTCTTGGGGAGGACGGCAAGGGGGCCGCCTGCAAATTTTCTACCCCGGCCGCCTACCCCTTTTGCAGGTGGCCCCCTACCACCAAAATTGCTCTTTCCAAGAGCAGCAAAGGGGCTGCATGCAAAGTGTCACGTCCGTGGCAGACGGCGGCCCAACGGTCATGAGCGACGTCACGGAAAACACTCTCTGGGAGGGTGATTTTTAAAAAACGCCCTCTTGAAGATCGACGGCCGATTACTTCTGTAATACTTTAAAAACAAAAATTATTTTTGCAAATATTTTAATAAAAAAATTAAAAATACCAAGAATTCATGACCTCACTTCGTGGTCGCGCGAAGTGGCACAAGGTGAGCCCGTAGTCTCACTCGTTGGTAGCTCGAGGGAGTTAGAGCATCTCCAACAAAAGCTCCAAATGATTCCCTAAACCCTTTTTTGAGATTTTAGTTGGAAAAATTATTCCAACAGAGTCTCTATATAGGTCTATAAAGAAAGAGGTTCTCAAAAATCGCTTTTTCGTTCTCAAAACTGAAAAGAGCAGGTTTGTTCTCAAAACACTCCAGCGCGTACATTCTATTAACATTTTTAGCTGCGCCATGCTCTCTCACGCACGAAGCAGATTCACTCTCCCGCGAAATATTTTCAGCGTGCAGAGATGGATGAAGCCAACACCTTCTTCGTCGTCCTAGCCGGTATATACGGAGCCTTGGCCGTCTCTATGTAGCCGCGCGGAGGAAAAGAGGCGGTGGCGGCGTGCCGGACAGGCCGCGCGGTGTCGGACGAGCCCGACAGAGTGGGAAGGCCCCGCTGAGTTACTGTTTGTTTCTGAACATGAACATGAACTTGCAATGTTGTCTGATGGACTATAGATATTGCATTTTGTATCATGTATATAATATAATGAATGCTCTGATACCTGATCATTATATTTTCAGATTTTTAAAGGAAGAAAAATGAATAATGAATTTTTCAATATGTTTGTAGAACCCAGTTAGTTATTAAATAGAGAAGTTTCTAGAGAATCTGTCGGATAAAATTTTAATTTTATATCCTAAATATTTGGAAAAAATTTTATATATTTTTTGAAAAAATCATTTTATGAGATCATGTTTGGATGCTGAAGCCCATGGTCTCGCGGCAACCGTAGAGCGATGGTGTTGGGCGTAGGTGGGCCTACGGTCTCGCGCGGTGGATCTATGATACAGACCGGTGTTGCCATCGTGGGCCCGTAGTATCGGCGAGAGGACGGGTGGTATCGCGCTAACGACTCGTGATATGAGCGGTGAGAGGTCTTGTGATAACGCCGATGCTTTTTTCGTCGCCTTCCTCCGTTTTTCTTTCATTAAATCTCCTTCTTACTAATGCAAACACACACAATAATGATGAATAAAATTAAAAATATTTTTTATCGGTTTTATATGAATATACATGTTTTAAAAGGTTTTTGCATAAATATATCATTCTCGCGCGAAGAAGAGTGTAAACTCGCTGCGAATTCGCAGAGTGAGTGTTGTGACATATTCGTGCGATTTCGTTGAGAGACTCGAGTGCGTTAATTCAAATAAATCAATAAATTAATGTGCTAACGTAATTAATTAACTAATTAATCTTTGATTAAGCTTGTTGAGGTGCCATCTCGTGTGGCAGCCAAGCCAAAGTGCTGGCATTTTGCTTGGACGCATGGCATGTCAGAGCAAGTAAGTTTGGCAGGGCGCGCGAGATCGCTTGATGGTATTGCGAACTTGCGACTTCGTATCCACGTTATGCGACGACGTAAATTTTCGTTAATTCTTTATTTTACAAAATAAGTATATATTCAATTTTTCTCTCAATACTACTATCACGGTCTCACGTTGGGAACGTACGAACTAGCTTTCATGGTCGCGACAAAAAATACTAACGATGGCGCACTTGCTACCCTGGCCCGCGAGACCGCAGACGCACTCGCGGCGCGGCTCGGCGCAACGACAGGGCCCGTGGTTTCGCGCCACCGCACCGCAGAGCGAGAGCGCTGGCCAAATCACGGCCTCGCCCCCACGATACCGCTGCCACTCCCGTGCGCCATCAACTGAGCACAATCTCGCGGAGCCGAACAGCGAGACAGCTCTCGTGTTAGTGCCGCCCCTTTGCGAGACCGCTACTGGTTCCTTTTCGCTCCCCCCAAGTCAGCAAGATCGGCCCAGCCGCGACACCGTTAGTGGAGGCCAAACGGACGGCTCGGCACGGGCACGGACATGGCCGAGGCACGACTCATCACGGCACGACCCGTTAGACATGGTCATTATATGATACAATGGTACATACTATCTCGTTAAAACTTTGTCATGTAAAAACTCATAGGGAAAACTGAGAAAATCATGACAAAGAAAAGAGTACATCTCAAATATCACAACTACTTCTAACAAAGTTCTATTGTGATTGGTCTGGATCTAAGTAGAGGTTCTCGAACTGGACGAGCAATTCTTGGTTCTCAGCAGTGTATTGGCCATGTTGTCTAGCTAACTCCCAGTCTTTAACGCTTAATAGCATTTCGACGTGGTCGCTGCTCAGAGTCGTCCTCCTTTCTTCGACGATTCGACCGCACAGGCTGCAGGCCGATTCGGAGGACACTGCTGACTCGGGCACCGTCAATACATCCCGTGCTAGTTTTGAAAGCACGGGATATGTCATCTTGTGATCATTCCACCACCCGAGGACGTTGAAGTTTTGTGCTTCATGTCTGATGGTGTCGTTGTCCAAAAGTTGACAACTCTTCAGTAACACCATGCGAAGAGACGTCTCCACTTGCAGCCGACGAACTGTCACCACCTTGGCTTGAGCCACCCTAAATTCTACCCCACTGTATCTTCTACTTACCTATAGTGGGGATAGGAGGGGGTTTCTGCTGGCGAACACCCTGAAACTTTAATTCATACTTTTCAAAAACTTCGTGTAATTTACCCTTAACCTCACTATAAAAGGGACTATAATCTATACCTACAGTATCTCCAATAAATGATAAAATAGTGGAGAATCTCCTTAATTTACCCCTAAGATCTAATATGAAAGCAAAACATACCACATAGGTATATTTTTCCAATATTTTAAATATTTTTGTTTCATGTGGAAGACAAGTTGGGCTAGAATTTCATCATTTTTATATTCTTTTAACAACGTAGCAATTTCAAAAATATTGTGTAAAATTAAATTGGCAGTTGGATAATAAACTTGGGACAAAGTAAGAGTACACTCATAAAAAGTTTCAAAAAATTGATAAAATCTTTGGACAATTGCTCAAACGTGGTCAGTCAGTATTGGCTCACCGTCATTGTTTCTTGGGCCATTACGTGACTGGACAAAATCAGTTAGTAAATCACTATAAGGTAAAACAACTTTTAACATTAAATAGGTTGCATTCCACTGATGCTCTGCATCGGTGATAAACTTACGTGTTTTCTTACTGGCCGCATGGCAAAATCTCTTCCATGCAGCAATCCGCGGATTAGAAGCAGTTAACCATGTGATTGATTGACGAACAACGTCGATGTGATCACCTACTCTCTTCATCCTACTCTTAACAATCAAATTAATTATATGACAATTACAACGCTGATACAGTAGAAAAGACTGAGCATAAACAGAAAATAAAGGTTGTAATATTTTCATTGCCCTAGAATTAGCAGATGCATTATCTAGAGTGACAACAAATACTTTATCTGTAAGATTATATTCATTAATTACCTCCCTAATTCTTTCAGCTATGTTTTCACCTATGTGTAAGACATCTATTAACCGGAGACCTAGAACTCTTTTTTCAACTCTCAATCATCATTTAACAAAATGAACAACTATGCTAAGGTAATCCTCCCTAGCTCCACTACTCTATATATCTGAGGTAATACTAACAGAGAAAGTGCATGTACTAAATAGTTCCTTAAGTGTAGTACTACCCTTCTCATAAAAATTTTCTAAATCTCGGGTTGTTGTTTGTTTACTAACAATTCTCAATCTAGGATTATGCGATTGCTAAACGTACTCTTCGAAAGCAGGAGACTCTCCAAAGTTCAAGGGTAAATCTTGTCTGAGATTAACCGGACAAGATTTTCCCGAGCTACCATGGGATCGTACTCCCAACTACGTACCATACCGTCCGGGTTTAGCATCAGTTGCTGCTGCCACAATTGTATTCATTGCTTCCTCGCACACGCCTCCGCATGTGGCTTTAAGTGTCCTGTACCACCAGAAGATCGTGCAGATAAAGAATTCCTATAAATTCTACATCTAGCTTGTGTTACCTCCCTCCCATCGGGGCCGGTCACTTTCACCTCGTCGAAGTGCTGCCACACACCGGAGGTTCTCGATCTTTTCGAGCCGGTGTGTGTCGAAACACTTTCGCTCACGGATCCGGAAAATCCTTCCGAAGCCATCGTCGCCGTCTGAAGCGATTCCTCCTCCACAGTTGGTGGAGTTGGAGCCGATCCAGAGGCATCGTCAAACCCCGACATGTAATTGGGGTCGAAATCACCCAAAGTGAACGACGGCGACTGATATGGATAGTTCGGATCCATTCTGAAATTTTAATCCAAAATAAACAAATTTTAGAATATTTATTAAATTCACGAACAAAATACAAATAATACATACATATGAATATCACTTACATCTTTCCAACCGCGAGCTCTTCACACCTCTGCGATCAAACTATTTAACTACGAAACTAATTTTAATTTTTGACAAAATTTAAACAAATTTTGTCAAAACCAAAAAATTAAAGCATAAGAAGCACTTGAGACTTGAGAGCACAAAATGAAATGTTTGGGGTGAGGAGAAATGGTGGGGTGAATGCCCTATTATAGGACGAAATTTCATATTTTTTGAAATTTTTTTGGATTTTTTCCTTCAACGGCTAGTTTTAAATTCTAGCCGCTAAACTAGCCATTGGGGCGACGTGTCGCGCTCTGATTCGCTCGTTCAAATGCTCACCGAACGGCCGTCAGGCGTCAGCTGCCCCCCGTCCGCCACGCGTCGGCCCCTGGGCCGGCACGGAACAGTATTCGTGCCGTGCCGTGCCGATCCATGGGCGCGGCCGCCGGCCCAGGTACGGTCCGTCGTGCCGTGACGGCATGGCCCATCCCGAGTCGGGCCGTGCCGTGCCGGGCCGATGCACAGTGCCATCGTACCCGGGCCGGTAAGCCTCGGCTCAGCCCAGTTGGCCACCTATAGACACCGTCGCTAATCACGAACGTGATGACGGTACATTTTGGCAAATCTACCCAAAACCAATATTTTATTGGTGAATTCGATAAGAAAAACATATATTTTCAAAAAAATTTCCTGTAGTCTGTGGGTGGTTTTCTAATAGTAGGAAAATCAATAAAGAGAACAACAGCATCGGCCAAAAAGATTAAAAAGATCAGAACAGCATCGGCAAAACTGCATTAGTTCTGCCAAATAATTGAGACATAAATGACAATTACATCAGAAGAAGCATACCTTCATAATAAATGTTTCTTCTCTAAACTTACAGTACACAAATATGCAAATAGTTTTCATGACAAAGCAACATAGAATTTGCAATGCTAGAGATACAAGGTGAAGTCTGACAAATTGACAGTTGAGGGAAAAAGGAAAACAAGTAATTGCTGCAACTACCCTCTCTGATTAACGGACTCGAGGTCAAGAGAAACAGCGTCTTCGCTATTGGACGTACGGAAAATAATGATTCGGTCACAATGAATTCCTTCAAGTAAATACAAGACATTTTGCGTATCCTCCTCATTCCTCAACTAGGGTACAACAAACTTTCATCTCCGTAGCTAAGGCATCCGTTCCAGTTGTGTGAACTTTGGTAATGCAGGCCTGTGTTCAAGTCAGATATTGTGACGTTGATCAAGGCATAAATCACAATAGTAGTTAGAATGCGAAATATGTCGTGCCATGGATATCTGGACGCTTCAGGAGTCGAACCAGGCAATGGCCAAGGAAAGCCGCAAAGAGACCTTCCAACCCAAACTGTGAATATATCGGTCTTGCATACAGCAGCGGCCACCAAAGCATCGGTGTAAACATGTATAGGCTCAACATTATCATACTAGCTCGCAAGAAGAAATCGACACCTCCCCTCAAATGAAAATGCGTATGGCAGTCATATGATGGGGTGGGCGTCAATCTTAACCCATAATGAACGACGCCCATCATAGCCAAACTCATTGATGAAACATTTACAGTGGTTTCTATCCCTAACAAATAGTTTGGCATGTGATGTGACATCACAATAAATGAAGAAAGAGAAGAGAAAAAAGAGAAACGATTTCTATCCGAGGGAACGACGTCCTCCTTAGTACCGATGCACCAAGAAATCACCGAGACAGCACTAGGGAGAAACGGGTAGTTTCGATCAGGACCGATTGCTCCGCTTGGGCCGCCGTTGCATGCAAGAGAAGAAGGGGAGCTGGATCTCTGGCGGTCTGGCCGTCGACTAGATCTCCTCGGCCCCGCTGCTCTCCGCCATCGCCACGCCCCCTCCTCGGCCCGCCTCCCGCGCGCTCGCCGCCCTCCCGCCTTCCTTACACCGCCCGCCCGTCACGTTCGCTCGCCTCCCGCGCGCTCGCCGCCGTTCGCCGTCACCGCGCCTCCTCCTCGGCTCGCCTCCATGCGCTCGCCGCCCTGCCACCTCCCGCGCGCCCGCCCGCCGCGCTCGGCTGCCCTCCCGCCTCTAGCGTGTCGCCCGCCCGCCCGCCGCGCTCGCCCACCTCCCACGCGCTCGCTGTCCTCCCGCCTCCCACACGTCGCCTGCCCGCCCGCTCGCCACGCTCGCCAAAGCAAGGAGGCGGTGGCCGGGGTTGCGCCCCAATTAGTATACCAAGCAGACCAAAGGAGCAGAGTGGATAAAAAGTAAAATGCACAGAGGATCCAAAGATAGGAGAGAAGCACACTGTAAATAATTAGCCAAATTTTTGTCTACACACCAGATAAAAAAGTTGCATAGAAAAAAATAGTTTCTTGCTACAATATCCTAGACTGTAGAAATTACTAATGATTTTTCCATTGGGACTGTCCTGATAGCTGTTGGGTAGACTAGTGCTCGGAAGCAGCATTGTTGCTAGTATGGAGAACAAGAATGCTAGAATATTGAATTCCATGAATGACTTGAATGCCGGCATCTCTGATAATACTGGGATGCCAGCGTCCTCTCCTTCTGCAATATAGCCCCCAGGCACAGTAAAAACCGCAGCAAAAGACGCTGCTGCAATCAACACCGATATTGTTAGTAGGCTCTCTGAAAAGTTACTGTTACATGCTTGATATATCCTCAAAGCCTTTCTTGTCCAGCTCATTTTGTTGTTTCAGGGTGGCACCATGGACTGTTGTTAGCTCCACGCCATTCCAAGCAGCTTATTATAATGATTTGTCGATTAAACTATACAGAAACTTAGGGACATAAATAGGAAGCTGAGAAAACAGAATGAGCGAATGTGAACTTACCATGGCAACTGGATGTTTGTCACGCTCACACTCACAGATGGCAACATCAAGAGGTGTTAGCCCGTCATTGTTCATTATGTTTAAGCTCACCCTAATGTCAAGCATAAGGAGGATGGCCATGTATCTAACACCATGTTTTATAGCTAGATGTAGTGGCGTATTTCCTTGCTTATCTCTTGTATTCATCATCTTAGTGAAACTGGGGGTTCCGCAGATGTTGCTCACCACATACCTCGCATGTTCAATAGCACAATGCAGTGCATTCCTTCCTTTATTATCAAGCAATTCATCACAGTTTGGCCACAGTTTAAAATCTGGTCAACAATATGGGCATGACCCATTATAGCAGCAATATGCACAGGAAATAGGCCATCACAATTTGGAAGATATGCAAGGTAGATTCCTCTAGTAGAAGATTCCCAACTCCAATTCTACCGTCCGAAATTGCATAGTGAAGTGTAGTATTTCCAAAATCATCGCCTCTTCTCGTGAGCATTGGCTGCCAGAGCCGCAGCGACTTGGTTATATCTTCAATTGTAATTAGAAGAGGTCAGAACTACATACCATATGATGAAAGCAAAACTGTAAAGCTAATATAGACAAAATATTTACAATTAGTTGACCCATTGAGAGCAAATTATGATTCTTCTGTTCCACATCGTTTGATTGTTGAGTCATACACTGTTTTATGATATGACTTATGAGACCACTTTGTAGCATGTCTTGGTGAAACTTATGCTCAGCAGTTGCCTCAAAGCTGTATGACTTGCCCATTCAAAGGTCAAGGACTAAAGAATAATCCATCTAAGTATTAATACTTTGAAGAAACAACAGCCGGAGTTCCCCACCTGAAATTAACTGGACTTCCATGTGGGGAACTACATTTATAGAATAATAAAAAATTTACTACCCACTGCAATTCCATTTGTTCTTCGAATCCTTTGGAACAGATAAGATGAATAGCAATGTGTAGTGAATCTCAAACACTTTTTTAACTGAAGAAATCACAAATGGACTGCAGTAATTCTGCAAGAATTTAGACTACGCATGGCACGATTGGAACAGATGGACTGATTTATTCCAATTTAGTAAAAACCACATGTGTTTATCTTAGCTGTTTTTCTCCAAGCAAAGCATATGTGAGAATTAAAGGACTAGTCGTCCCCGCAGGTCAGTAGGGATGATGCAACAGGAAATTCCGGAGCTTAAAATTGCATAAGGTGCTACTTTTACATATGACATGCACGAGTTCAAATAGTCAACAAACGATTTGAGTTAAAAACTGGTACCTTCACTCACAAGTACAGCAGCATGGAGAGCAGTTTTCCTATCTGGACCTGAATAGTACGCTGGAGATCACAACACTTGGGGAGAATGTTCTATTAGTAGGTTAACCATGTCAGAACGGCCGGATAAAACTGCTAAGTATAGTGGTGATACACCTCTTGCATTCAGAATTGAGCCCAGCCCTGCTTCCTTCAACACAAGTTTCTCCAAGACAGTAAAATGGTCATTGGTAACTGCTTCATGCATTGTGGTTCCACCATCTGCATTACTCACTCTCAACAGTGTCTCATCTCTGCCTTGTTCTCTGTAGAAACAAGCCTGATCAAATGAGAAACCACATCATCATGCCCAGCTCTTGCAGCGCAAATCAGAGGCGTATCAAAATAGTTGCTCCTTGCCTTGATAAGTGAGTCATCCATGCGGCAGATCACCTCAACAAGCTCCAAGAAACAATGGCTGGCAGTGATATGAAGCACTGAGTTCGCCTCTGCAGTGACACCTTTCAGGAGAGCTTCCATGACGATCCAATTGGTCCCAAGAACCTCTTCTAAGAGGTTCTTGTTGCCTGTCACCACAGCTTGGAGCAATTCATGGTTCATTGTATGGATATGTTCCTCACTCCTGCTATCCCAGGTAAACAAGGCGAGCTAATGGCTAATGCTAGTGGTATATGGCTCAAAGTTTTGGTGGAATCTTTGGCTCCCATATATGCTCGTAAACACCACTCATGTATTAAGGTTTATCGAAAAAAATGTGCCAGGCATACCTAAACCACATCCATCCGCACTCCACTGGGAGCAGTTTTGCTTAAACAAGTGGCACAAAATGATTGTATGAGAAGTTGACGAGAAGGTGGTCATAGTACTTCAGTCGGATTTTGAACCGTTAACATGTATCATGCACCCTATTGTAGCTGTCGTGATGTTAGATCCAAAACAATATCCTCATCTGTTGGAAGATGAGGCAAGAAAAATATGACCCTGAAACTAGACGATAAATCAGCATATAGGCAAGAAATTACCGAGTTGAATAATGAAAAGAATGCATTATATTGATGTATATCTAACAAACTAGTCAACTACTACCAACTGCAAGACAGAGAAAGGAAAGAACAACACCACAAAATAGAAACGAAATTTAGTGAGCTTTTTTAGCACACAAAAATCAGCAAACAAAAGGAGCAGGCATTAAGCAACAATAGAATGCAATTTACTGGGGTCTTTTTAGTACACAATTCAACAGACAAAGGGTGCAAGCGTTAATCCGCTTATTTACCGACGCTAATCCAATTTTCAAGTGTTGGCACAAACACAGATGCAAACAGGATCGAACAGGATGTGGTCAACAGCGTGCATACCGCAAGTTCTCGCCAACCTTAGACTGGAGAGAGTTGCAGGCCTGCAGGTTGCAGCTATGCCGTACGGGCACCTCTTCTTCTCCAGCAGCGGCGGAGCCATCTCGCTGCCCTTCGTCGTCAAGGGCCGGGCGCCCTGCGAGGTCACTCTCATTCAGTGGCGGATCTAAAAACAGACCAAGGGAGGCTAAAATGAAATATACTAAAAAACAATACGCACTTCGGGCCCTCGCGTGGCAAATTTATCTTACGGTTTTTTAAGCCTTGAAAGAGCTTCAAATCATCTTCAATGGATGCAAACAAATCCTGCTCAATATAGCATATCATGCTATTATTCATCCAATCATCATTTATTTTATTTCATGTAAAGCAGAAGAACACCACTCTAGTCATTTGCATAAATATTTTTATTTCAAGCAACAGAAATGCTCTTCTATTCCACTCTAATCTAATAAACCTTTCAATTTCAGAATGCTCAAAACTTTCTTTTATTCCCTTTTCCTGCAAGGTTCTATTACTTTTTATATGATAATCCAGAATCTGCTTTGTTTGTTGAATAAATCCGTCTGAACAGCATCTAAACTAAGCCAAACACAGCCAGTTGTATGCAAAACACCCCTAACATCTCGGAAACGACGGAGCAATGGCAGGATTTGACACGCATCACCATCAAACCAAACCCTAACTCGTAAAACAATCTAAGCCAGGGAATCAGCCGGCATCTCATCTCTAAGACAGCCAGACCACAGAAGTTTGACAGTAAAGGCAGTCAAATCCACAGCAAACCAAACCACCACATCTGTATGATCCGAAGCACGAGCCACATAATAACACAACAAAAAAAAAAGTAAAAAATGGTAATGTTGGAATAATTCCTCACGGACCTTGGTGAAGATTCCGACGCCGCACTCCATGGCGACCTTGGCGAGGAAGAGGTCGTCCGCCCCAGCTGCGCCAGCACAAACAACGCCTCCCTCCTGTTGACAGATGCATCGTCGTCGCCGCCGCCTTCTCCTCCTCCTCCTCCTCCACCGCCGTCGCCCGAGGGGAGGTCGCCATCTCCGCCGTCCATGCCGATGCTGCCGCTTCCCAAGGAGGCTAGTGGAGCGGGAGGGAGGAGGGGCGGGAGAGGCGGAGGACGGGGAGGGAGCGCGGGAAGGAGAGGGCGGGGAGGTGGGGGACCGGTTGCTGCAGGTGGAGGTGGGGGTGGAAAGGGGAGGAGGACGGGTGGGACGCCGCGGAGAGGAGCGGTGGCCGCCGAGGAAGGGTTTCGGGCGGTGGAGGGCGACCACCTCGGGGACACGAAGCGACGGGGAGTCGTTATTGTGGGGTTGTGAGTTATTGGGCTGCCGTTTTTATGTGATTTTTAGAAGAAAGTTGGGCCTCGCCTCGGGCTGCAGCCCGGACAGCCCGAGGCCTAAATCCGCCCCTGCTCTCACTAGCGAGATCCCGTTGGTCAAGTCGGGTCACTCCACTACTCCAAGATCTTCCTCCCCTCTTCTCTGTTGCTGCCCCAGTACCCCTCCCAGACCATGCCCGATCAGGTTTGTGCTTCAGCTCCGACGGTGGCCGTCCACTTCGCCCGCCGTTGTGCACGAATACAGTGGAGCGGAATCGCCTACTTGATACATGGCTGAGCTGATGCAAAATTGGCCAACCCGTCAGCAGGTACAGGCCTCAACCCCGTGACATTGTCACTGTGTTCTCACTTCTCACTAGGAGCAAGTTCACTTGCGGTCCCATATCTTTGATTTGAGTTTGAACCACAATACCAAATATAATGCATCCATTAATTTACAATACTGAAGTATCCGACATCTTAGGATAGTATTATGCCTAGTTGTGGCTGATGTGGCAGATTGACTATGGTCAACCTGATTGAGTTAGCGTGGGCCCACATGGCAAAGGTTTCTCAAAGTGCATCCAACCCTCCAAGTGATTTTTTGCGATTAATGACAAAATGACTAAGGGACTAATGTGATTATTTAGATACATGCAAGTAATTAATCCTAAAGGACTTAAGTGTACAAAATATATGAAAAGGAGACCCCAACAACAAATGCAAAGCGACAAGAGGACTCAAAAATTTATTTAAATTTTTTTATATTTTGCTCTTGATTTTAGGAAAGTTGTACTATCAAGAGGAGGTTTCAAACGGTTGCCTAAGATGATCTAAGTGTTTAAAGTCAAAATCCATAAAAGAGAGAATTTTTAGCACAAAATTTAAAAAAGGCTTGGAGCAAGACAACAAGTGTTGGCCAAAAGTTCCTGGCACCTGTCCGGCACTTCCACGCCTTCACCGGTCAAAATTTCTTAAGCGTTGGCCAAAAGTTCATGGCATCATGGCCAAAAGTCCGGAGGATCTCAATCCATGTAAGTTCAAGTGCCTTAATTTGGTTTTGGTGATTAATGACAAATCTAATTATGTGAGACTAACGTTTTTATGAGCTTATCTTTGACTAGTCTCTTTTGGATACGAAAATAAAAATGATGAGAGGTATGTATTAAACTTCTCATATTCTAACTTGGTCTCTCTTGTGGATCCAAAATATAGTGTGAGCTTCCTCATTCACCTTGGTTGATTATGTGCATACGCGTTCCTTTATATCCATATGTATGCACATCTTGAGGGAGAGATTATTCTATATTTTGTTTATTATAAGATCTCTATATTGATTTGAAATTATCTTTTATCTTATCTCTTTATATTGTTTATATCGGGTTATTATCTATCACAAAAGAGAGAAAAGATTGAAAGATCTTGGATTAAACAATTTGTGTAATTGTTGCTTTGGTGATAGATGATAAACCAATGTTTATGGGATTAACCTCTCTTCTTATAAGTTATCAACTAAGTTATTTCCCGATAATGAGATGTGGTAGACATGCATTCTTTTGCGATGGATCTCAATCATGACGAGGATGAAATGCATGGAGATAAATTTCTTATCTCCTACTTTTTAATAGGTTCATATATATGATTTCCATGTTATTGTTATATAAGTGTGAGACTAATGATTACTTGAGCCTTATCTTATTTAGTCTCTTTTACTTTGAGAACATGGAGATCATGAAGATATGTATTTTTGTTTGTCTTTATCATTGCTACATGCCTTCTCCATGTGTATAGGATAAACCACATTAGTTTTTCTTTAATTATGGATACACTTGCCTCTCTTGTATATTTCTTTGTATGCATATACTTAAGGGGAGCAAATCCTATACATTTATTGTGCATGTTATAGATCCATGTTGTTCACCTATTATTGATATCGGATCTTTGCACTTGAGTTTGCATACGAGTATATGATACTTGTGGTGTTAATGAATACTCAGCAAACATATCCATATCTTTCGTATGCACCAGTTGATCATCAAGTGAAGGATGACAACCAATTTGCTGAGACTAATGTTTTTCTTTGAGTTATGCAAAAAAATAGATCTAATTATGATGAGGCAAATGGATGACATCATTGGTTGATGGTCACCAAACCAAGGACATCGCCTTGTTGACAAGAATAAAGTCAAGCTTGTGATGATAAGAAAGTCATGATAAAGAATGAACGAAGACCTCGGCATAAACATGGTTCAACCGAATGGTCACAAGTGTTGATCTCGGCTCAAGCTTGACCCCAAGTTGGATGGCGCAAGACAAAAGTATAATGGAGCTAAGAATGTTTTCTTAGTCTTTTCCTGGTCTTGGTGTTTGGTGTAGACCGAATTTGCTAGATAGGCGTTGTACTATTAAGAGGGGTCTATGAAGCGAGCCTATGAATATGAAGAGGAGAGGCGTTGTGCCATACTAGTTCATATGCATATAGGTGTATTTTTTGAGCTTGTCTAGCCAAGTGTGATGAGTTTTCTCAAGTCCCAAACAAAGAGAAAAGTGTGTATATCCTATAGGTTTGGGTAGCCTCATGTAGTTTTATCCGGTGAAGTATCCTTTGGAGTGTGAGTCCTTTATACCTGTATTAAGTTGTGTTTATTGGATGGATTATTCATGGGTTGGATAGCCCTTTTAATAAGCTTTCCATAGAGTCCAAGAATGTCAAATTCCGATACCCGAGTCAAGAGATATCGTCATTTTACTAACGGTTGGTTGTACTAAAAAGTGACCTACGGTCTGACCGTAGGAATTGTGACGGTCTGACCGGTGCTATAGGTAGGTCTGACCGGCTGTTACCCATCGGTCTGACCGCCCGGGTGGATCCTGGTTGAGTGCTTGATGCAGAGCCGCCAGAGCCGAGGCCGGTCTGACCGGTGCTACACTACGGTCAGACCGGCCAGGCTGAGTGGGCTCATTAATTGCTCTGTAACAGCTAGTTTTCTAGCAGTTACAAAGTAGTCCAGTCTGACCGGCCACCCTATGGTGGTCTGACCAGCAGTGCACAGAGTTGGTGGATTTCGTCCCCAACGGCTAGTTTTCTTGGTGTGGGGTATAAATACCTCCCCAGTGGCAGCAAGGGGTCACTCTTGGCATATATTTCATTTGCATATACCCCTTGCATCTCTCCCACACTCACTTGAGCTAGTGTTCATTCATTTGTTGTGGTTGAGGGTTGTTTTAGCCAAGAGCCAAGTGCATTGCTTCCATTGTAGAGCTAGTATGGCACTTGATCATCTCCGAGCCGCGTCATTACTTGTTACTCTTGGAGGTTACCGCCTCCTAGACGGTTTGTGGAGGAGTTGCCCAGTGACCTCTCCAAGAAGATTGTGGAGGAGGCCCGGTGTCGGTTTTGTGAGTGGTTTGGAGTTCACTACCTTCGGAGTGAAGGAAGAACTACCCCTAGTGACCGAGGCTTGGGTAGTCCTCTCCGTGAGCCGGCTCCCACCTTGCCCACCCCTTGACGAAGGGGGCGTGCGGTGGCTTCGTGGTTGAGTGGTGGAGTTGGGCTCACCTCAACAGGGATTAGGAAACCGGCGAGTTTCCGAACCTCGGGTGAAAAATTCCTTGTCTCTTGTCTCATTTATTTATTGTATTTACTTTTGTGCAATTTACATTTGTAGAAACATACTTGAGCCATTATCACCCTAGATTTGCAAAAATATAACTTAATTGCTTAGTTAGATTTGTTCCTCACCAAGCCTAGCAACTTAGGTTAGTTTTGATTTAGTGCCATTTAGTTTTAAATCGCCTATTCACCCCCCTCTAGTCGACATCTCGATCCTACAATCCCTCTTCCCCATCTCTCCATCTCTCCCCTCTCTCCCGATGCTCTCTAGGGCAACGGCCAGCGGGGCCAAGGCAACGCCCCGCAAAAGAGGATCCAAAGGAGAAGGACAAGACTGTTGCGACTTCATCGACGGAACACCCGTGCGTAGGACCGGTGGTGGAGAGGCATGCGTCGGACGGCCCGGGTAGTGGCCAGCCTACCTCGTGTGAGCTTAAGCTCCACGATGGTTCCAAGAAACGGGACGGGCTCTCCCTTATCGAGTGCTATGCCGCCATAGCCTCGAGCTATACCATGGCCGCGCATGTCGCTAGGAAGAGAGGAGGTAGAGGATATGAGGCAACTGCTCCAGCTCGGTGATAGCATCACCGCCACCACCCAGATAAAGATGAGGTCGCCGCTGCCTTGCTCCTCTTTTGCCACCCTAGAGACCACTATTCGCCAAAATCGACCTGCAAAAGTCAACGAAAAGCTATCTTGCTTCCAGTTTACGCACAAGGCATCCAAGATGCTACTTCGCCCCGATACGCCGCCACGTAGGCTGCACTGTTCCGCCTCCTCGTCTCCGCCCTGCACCTTCGTGCGCGACTGTCATACATGGACCGCGGCGCTCCTGCCTCGACGGCCGTCATCACCACTGTTATCTTGCCTGAATGCTTGCAGGTCCTCACAGGAAGAGTCCAGGTCCTACGATGCTAGGTCTTCACGAAGCGTGGGGGCGCTTGGCACTGCTCTCATGCCATCACTTGAGAGGCCCCGACCGAGGAGCAGCTGGACCGGCTCGTTGTCGCTGGCGAGGCCTCCAGTAAGGGCGAGGCGGCGATGCACGCGACCATGCTATCCTCGTCAGAGGTGAAGGAGGTGGACGGCGGGCTGGTCAAGTTGCATCAACTATTCCTCGACATGGTGGCACTGGTGGAGACCCAGGGCGATGACATCGAGCGGCACGTGGCCGCAATCACGGGGGATGTGGGCGCTGTTGAGGGGGAGTTGACAGAGGTCCAACAGTGTGGTTGTCCGTGGCCTTGTGCTGCCTCTCGTCTTCCTTCCTGCCTTGCTCCTCTTCACGCACCAGTCCTATGCATGGGTGCTCCTGCCGATGAGGTTGCAGTCGCCTCGGTCTCCATCTCCAGATCCTCTTTCGCCTGATGCCGCCTTGGCCCAGCTGGTTGCCGTCCTAGAGATCATTGGGAGAGCGAAGAGGTGGAGAGATGGAGAAGAGATGATAGAGGGGAGGAGGCAAAAGAAGGTAGCCTATGCCATGTGGCTCCATGTGGGTTTCAAGGTTAACCATATTCAACTCATCACATCAGCTGAAACTAGGCACAATACTATCATGGAATTTTGGGTACTTCGATATTACAAGTTAAAGACACGTTATATATGATAATATGGTTTATTGACATGATTTAAATTTGACGTCGAAATAAGAAAACTAAAATGAACTTATTTTCCTTACGTACGAGACCAAGAGAGCGTTTTGGACCGCTAGCAGCCCGCTTTTCACGACGGCCACAAATGCGCCGAGAAGCAGTCCGGTGCCAGACTGCCACGAAGGCTGTCTTCCGTGACCGGTTGATGTGTAACACAACTCACGAACAATGTGAAGAGGAGAGGAGTACCGGTGTACGACGGGGCAAAATGCAAGACACAAGTTGTCGTACATGACAACTTTAATAAGCGTGCGTATAGATAAATGTATATAATAGATGCTGCCCTTAGGGCTTAACATCTGAGCTCCATGAACTGAACATTCACTCTTACTCGCATGGGCCTTACGAGCATAAATGCCCGTGTTATGTACCGGTTTTTGTCACCTTCATGTTTATACTCATATACACATCTACGGTCATGTTGGCATTTAACTATACGTGCAGGATCTTCTCATGGCCTCATGTAGCCAAAAGCATCGACTTGTTCTTCTCATAACCTCACAAATTAAAGGCCTCTTGGCTCTTGCTGTGGTCAATGGCTGGCTTTCACTTCGGCTTAGCTGTATCTGTATGGTTTGTTCGCTCGTTTGTGTGGAGCATAATTTCGACAAGATGGATATCAGCTCGTATGCAATAACTGAATGAAGAAAAGGACAGGAGAAATTAAAATTTTGACAGGAAAAGGAGGCATGAATACTTGAATGGTGACATACAAATTCATTCCGTACCTGCGAAGTTTCACAGATGTGCTGAAGCTTAGCATCGTGGAATGTTGATGCAAATGGTGATTAAAAGAAAAAAGCGCCATATTTTAGCTTCCATGCAATTGATGTTCAGTTCAACCAGTGTGACAGTGTTTATATTGATGACAGGTTAAATTAATTTATGTCACATCAGATATTTAAACATTAAAAAACTAAATATAAATTAATTATAAAATAATTATAAAATCAGTGTTTATTGATAATCATAAATTAATTATAAAAATAATTATAGAATCAGTGACCGCAGAAAACTCAAATCTAGTCAGGGGAGACCAAAGGACTTGACCAGACTCCTGTTTATACATGCCATGAAATCCACATGGTAGAATGTGAAATGACGATACCATGTGATGCTGCAATGGGACAGTGCCCAAAGGAGCCCAGTGGTGGAGCCAGCTGAGCTACTATACTAGCCACCGTACTGCCAAAGTGCCAATGGCGGCTATGGAGTATGGAGAACGCAGTTGGTGGCAGGCTCACTACACTAATCCCATTATTATTCCACCAAAGAAATTAAGCGGACAATTGTTTCGATTGCATATTGACCGGTAGTCTCCCGTCAGCGCAATAGTATTTCACTATTTCAGGCCTCGTTGAAAAATTCAGCGAATTTCAATCTGAACCACCGCGTTCCAAACTACGAATACCTGCAAATAGAAAAAAAGTTGTCCCAACTACCGCAGCTCTGACCAGCTGCTCCCTGAATCCTGAGAAAGCATGAAGGTTAGGCAGGCAGGCCACCCTTTCGTTGCTGATCATCAGTCGACCGTTCTAAGAACCTGTAACCACCCCCCTTGGAAAGGAAAGTTTACTTCCTACCAGACATCCATCAGGCAACTTGGAATTATATAATCGAGATTTAGTCTCCTTAGAAAATGCATGCAACGATAAGATATCTAGCAGCCATCATATAAACAATGCCAATTGAATCCATCACTTTTCACATGCAAGAAATCTCGATTATGTTATTAAGACCCCAAATTTTTTTTACCCCGTTCTTCAGAAAGGATTCTGTCATTGCCGTACTATGGTCTGCAGTAATATTAGCAATTCTGACATGGCATACTATAGTTAAGTATGTTTCAAAGAAGTTTTTTGGATCCATGAGAAATTTTTACTTGCAGCTGCAGAAAAAAGAATGACGAGCTGGTTACTAGTCAGCCGAGGAAGGCGTCGCGCGGTCGTGAGCTGGTGGTGATCACCAATCTCCACCCTGTGCCGCGCTCCCGCGACCGGGCTCGCGCGCAACGCCGCAACGGCGACCACGACACGAAACTTCCACGCGCGCTTGCCAATTGGCCTCACGAATCCTCACGCACCTACTCCGCCTCGACTCACACACACCTTACACTCTCGCACCAACCACCACCGAGCTACCCAACCTTTCACCTATTTAAACCCGGCCTCCCCCTCCATTTTCCTCCAAGAAGAGCAGCACAATCCAGAGTGCCACACTACCCAGCTCTTCTTCTTTTTCTTCTTCTTCGCAGCAACAGCAGCAGCTAACCAAGAAGCCAAAGCTTCCATTGATCACTCGGCTCTGCTCACATTCTCCTCTCAGCTTATCTGATACTACTGCGATGGAGTGCGAGAATGGCTACGTTGCCGCTGCCAATGACAGTGGTCTCTGCATGGAGATGCCCCGCGCCGACCCGCTCAACTGGGGGAAGGCGGCGGAGGAGCTGACGGGGAGCCACCTCGACGAGGTGAAGAGGATGGTGGCGGAGTACCGCCAGCCCGTGGTGAGGATCGAGGGCGCCAGCCTGAGGATCGCGCAGGTGGCCGCCGTGGCCGCCGGCGCCGGCGAGGCCGCCTTGGTCGAGCTCGACGAGTCGGCGCGCGAGCGCGTCAGGGCCAGCAGCGACTGGGTGATGAACAGCATGGCGAACGGCACCGACAGCTACGGCGTCACCACCGGCTTCGGCGCCACGTCGCACCGGCGGACCAAGGAGGGCGGCGCGCTGCAGCGGGAGCTCATCAGGTTCCTCAACGCCGGCGCCTTCGGCACCGGCGCCGACGGCCACGTCCTCCCCGCGGAGGCCACGCGCGCGGCGATGCTCGTCCGGATCAACACCCTGCTGCAGGGATACTCCGGCATCCGGTTCGAGATCCTCGAGGCGGTTGCCAAGCTGCTCAACTCCAACGTCACGCCGTGCCTGCCGCTCCGCGGCACGATCACCGCGTCGGGAGACCTTGTCCCGCTCTCCTACATCGCCGGACTCATCACTGGCCGGGAGAACTCCGTCGCGGTGGCGCCCGACGGCAGGAAGGTGAACGCCGCCGAGGCGTTCAAGATCGCCGGCATCCAGGGCGGCTTCTTCGAGCTGCAGCCCAAGGAAGGTCTCGCCATGGTCAATGGAACGGCAGTGGGCTCCGGCCTCGCCTCCACCGTGCTCTTCGAGGCCAACGTCCTCGCCATCCTCGCCGAGGTCCTCTCCGCCGTGTTCTGCGAGGTGATGAACGGCAAGCCGGAGTACACCGACCACCTCACCCACAAGCTGAAGCACCACCCGGGGCAGATCGAGGCGGCCGCCATCATGGAGCACATCTTGGAAGGCAGCTCGTACATGAAGGAGGCGAAGAGGCTCGGCGAGCTCGACCCGCTGATGAAGCCGAAGCAGGACCGGTACGCGCTCCGGACGTCGCCGCAGTGGCTCGGCCCCCAGATCGAGGTGATCCGCGCGGCCACCAAGTCGATCGAGCGCGAGATCAACTCCGTCAATGACAACCCGCTCATCGACGTCTCCCGCGGCAAGGCTCTCCACGGCGGCAACTTCCAGGGCACCCCCATCGGCGTGTCCATGGACAACACCCGCCTCGCCATTGCCGCCATCGGGAAGCTCATGTTCGCGCAGTTCTCCGAGCTGGTGAACGACTTCTACAACAACGGCCTGCCCTCCAACCTCTCCGGCGGCCGTAACCCGAGCTTGGACTACGGCTTCAAGGGCGCCGAGATCGCCATGGCATCCTACTGCTCCGAGCTGCAGTTCTTGGGCAACCCGGTGACCAACCACGTCCAGAGCGCCGAGCAGCACAACCAGGACGTGAACTCGCTCGGCCTCATCTCCTCCAGGAAGACGGCCGAGGCCATCGACATCCTCAAGCTCATGTCCTCCACCTTCCTCGTCGCGCTCTGCCAGGCGATCGACCTGCGCCACATCGAGGAGAACGTCAAGGGCGCCGTCAAGACCTGCATCATGACGGTCGCCAAGAAGACGCTGAGCACCAACTCCACCGGCGGCCTCCACGTCGCCCGCTTCTGCGAGAAGGACCTGCTCAAGGAGATCGACCGGGAGGCGGTGTTCGCGTACGCCGACGACCCGTGCAGCGCAAACTACCCGCTGATGAAGAAGCTCCGCAACGTGCTCGTCGAGCGCGCCCTCGCCAACGGCGCCGCCGAGTTCGACGCCGAGACCTCCGTGTTCGCCAAGGTCGCGCAGTTCGAGGAGGAGCTTCGCGCGGCGCTGCCCAGGGCCGTCGAGGCCGCGCGGGCCGCCGTGGAGAACGGCACGGCGGCGGCGCCCAACAGGATCACCGAGTGCCGCTCGTACCCGCTCTACCGGTTCGTGCGCGAGGAGCTCGGCACCGCCTACCTCACCGGCGAGAAGACGAGGTCGCCCGGCGAGGAGCTCAACAAGGTGCTGGTCGCGATCAACCAGGGCAAGCACATCGACCCGCTGCTCGAATGCCTCAAGGAGTGGAACGGCGCACCCCTGCCAATCTGCTGAACAGTGGATTCATCAATGACAGTAGGATTTTTGGGGGAAGCGATGGTAGTAGAATCCGAAGGTTGAAGATGATGTTTTCATGTGACGATACATTTTTTCCCTTTTTTCTTTACATTTCTTTGTTGTTATTGCAAAAGAATTCTTCGTGCCATGAGCACCCAAACATAACTGTTGCAAATTACATTTTTCAGAAATCGGATTAATAAGAATCAATTTTAGTGTTTGAACTAGCTTCGATCTGTACACGAACCAGTAAGAGCATCTCCAACAAAAACTCTAAACGATTCACTAAACCCATTTTTGAGATTTTAGTTGGAAAAATTATTCCAACAGAGTCTCTATATAGATCCCTAAAGAAAGAGGTTCACGAAAATTGCTTTTTCGTTCTCAAAACTGAGAAAAACATGTTCGTTCTCAAAACACTCCAGCGTGCGCATTCTGTTAACATTTTTAGCCGCTCCAGGCCCTCTCACGCGCAAAGTAGATTCACTCTTCCGCGAAATATTTTCAGCGCGCATAGATGGATGAAGCCGGCGCCTTCTTCGTCGTCCGCGAAATATTGCACTTCGTATCATGTATATAATATAAAAAATGAATCCTCTAGTACCTGATCATTATATTTTCAGATTTTTAAAGAAAGAAAAATAGATGATGAATTTTCCAATCTGTTTACAGGACCCAATTAGTTATCAAATAGAGAAGCTTTTAGAGAATCTATCGGGTAGAATTTTGATTTCATGCTCTAAATATTTGGAGTATTTCCTATATACTCTTTTTTGAATCATTTTATGAAATCCTGTTGGGATGCTCTAAAAAGCAGAAAAAGAAAAAGAAAGAAGAGAATTCCTAATTTATTCCCACTTTACATATTTAGACAGATCATTCAAATTCCAAACTTCAAAATTGAAATATGGAACATCCGCTTTCAACTAGTTAAAATCTGAAATTTCCAAGTTTTGATAAGTTTTAGTCATAATTTAATTTGAGTTTTTCTGATTTGATACAGCCTTTCACAAAACTTCTATCCCCACTATTAGTCAAAAATTTGAGCCACCTGGGTTAGATCCAATGGTTCACATATATCCACCTTAGTATATAAACCACCCTAGCTACACTAACCCTACCCAAACCTAGCAACCAAGCCACCTCTTGCACCGCCACCGTCCTCTCTTTGCCTGCCACCCCATTGCTGCTCCTCTCTCCCATTCCCTTTCTTTCTCTAGCATTATTGAGCACATCGTCATGCCCTTACCATTGCCACCATTAACTACCAACTCTCAACTACTTTCATCTGATACCTCTGTAGCTTCGGCGACACCAACGTTACCTCACTCTCATCCTGTCACCATTGCCACTATCGGTCGTCCATCGCCCTTCCCTCTCTCTAAGCCACCTCTCCTTTCAACCCTCCCTCCTTTCCTTGCCTAACCTCGAAAATATAACTCAACAGGGTTGTTGTCGGAGGTCGTCGAAGCTGCAGGAGATGCCTGAGTTGGAGAAGAGGAAAGCTTGGCACGCAATATCAACATCGAATTCGAATTTTCAAATTTGTTAGATTTCTTCTATGATTTTATATGAAATTAGAGTAAGCAAATTCATCGACTGTATACTTGCATCCTAATTTAATTCTATATTTGCTATTTCTCAAGCAGCTAAGAAAATTTTAGATCCCCATCACATGATCTCAATGTTGGAGTCATATCCAACTAGGATACAAGCAGGGCTAACCCACAAGCCTAGGCACGAGAATAGACTATGTATTGATTTGCAGGCTAGCCCAATTGCACTCCTATATCAAAAGTACGACACCTATACATCTTGATCCTCTAGACATCACTGCTCTTCAACAACACCCTTCTTCTCTAGCGACCACTGTATTTAGCTACTATCTACCCTTTTGAGGTGACCACTACACTCATTCTAAGACCACAACCCATCACTGTTGGATTAGGATTCGGGGTTAGCATAGAGGTGGGGAGGTGGTCAGAGGGAGGAAAAGTAAACATTGATCCTATGGACTTAATGTATGGCCTAGGAGGCGGTGAAGCTGATGAGTGGGGATAGTAAGAAGGGGAGAAAAACATAATGATTAGGAGACGACTGAGGGCAGCAATGGATCCAATGGCTCAAGGTGATGAATGATGTGGCGCGTAGAAAGTGTTGGGCTAGGCCCATTTAAATTCCGAGGCCCATGTTTATTGGAGGTGGTTAATGATTAGTTCCACAATTGAAATTAAGTGGGTTTTACACCTACTTAAATATGCGGACTAACTGTGCACTAATTCAGAGGTTAAGGAGGAGCCACAGGAAGCCACACACGCGCGCTCGCTCACCTCGCCGAGACGTGACGTGGTCGTGGTCCAATGGCGTAACTGGCCAGTATTCATTCCTGTGACCATTGAGCAGTAAACTGACCAGTAAACAACCATGAATTGGTCAGTATTTATTCCTGTGACCGTTGGGCAGTAAACTTGCCACTAAAACAACCATGAATGGGCAATTCAAATGCCAGTAACCGACCTGTTAAATGGCAGTATGATGACTGACAATCAATCATCCAATGTTGTCCAGGTTCACTGAATCTACATGTTAAATGGTAGTATGATGACTGACAATCAATCATCCAATTTTGTCCAGGTTCACTGAATCTATCTCTTCATGCGCCTATAAAAGGAGGGTTCTTCCTCTGGTTACACACACAAAACAACCATCCTCTCTTCCTCTGTTAGCTAGCTGTTGTCATCCATAGATCTTGCGAGAGCAAGCCTCTGAAACCTCGCCGGCTATGATACTTGCATGAGTAGGCAGGCGATTAGGTTTTTGGATAGCGCACCGGTGCATGACAACTCGCTGCTCCCGTCTTCTTCCTTCTACTTCCTGGAGGCAACTGCAATGCGTGTGAGTCGTCACTGCATTAGATATTGCACTGCGCTCAAGTTGTTCGCCCCTGCATCAGATCGACAACATCAACAACACCAACTGAACAGGCGCAATGTCTGTTTCATCAAGCTCTGGAGAAGGCACACCCATTGTCACCGGCAATGGACCTACCCCAAGGTATCATCTAAATCTTTCCTGATACCATTTCCTATTTATATGTGTTTTAAACATTAATGCGAGTATATACCATGCATCACTCTCCATAGTGTTGATTTATTTCATATTGTTTGGAACTAAACTATATCCTAAAATGCCTAAATTATTAATAGAAAGCTCATCGACAAGCTCTATTGAGGAGAGTGACAGGATGGTCTGTCGACGGGTAGGTCGGCAGTCCTCCGAGGAGGGTGCCCAAGGAGGTGAGTGAGTGGTTGGGAATGCGCTTCCTCTCAGGATCTGATGGTCGACTTGAGTCACCAAGACGAGTCAAGAAACAAGCGACATGAGATTTATACTGGTTCAGCCCTCCTGAAGGATAATAGGCCTACGTCCGGTGTTCTTTGTTAGGGTGGATGATGAACAAGGTTTAACAGTGTTGACGAGAAAAATCAACACGCCGGCCTGGGAGATCTGCTTAGCTCCAGTGCAGGTCCTAGAATAGATGAAGCGCGGGCGTGCCAGTCAGTTTGATCCTGCCACTGACAAGTTATGTAAAGCAACCAATTATAAAATTCATTAACCGATTGGCTAATATCCAGAACAGCCGATTGGTCGTCAGCCGACGCTGATATCTACCAATGTAGTTGTCTTGATCCATCGGCTGTGTACTTAACAGACATATATATAAAGGTGATCGGCCGATGATAACATGACAATGTAACAATGTAATATAGCACGAACCAATCACATGATGAAATAGATATTGATTTAAAGATTCACATGATGAAATAGATATTGATTTAAAGATTACAGCACATATCGGCTGGAATTCCGATGTCATAAAATTCAAATGATCGAATATTCAATGAAGCCTCTGCTGCAATCGGCTAGATCCAACTTGTGTACAATACTTGCAAGCCGATGCAATGTCCAGATAACTCATTGGCTGAAACCCCGATGAAACCCTTAGTGGCAGTCAACAGGCAGGCTAGAGATCACGGTTCTAATCACGACTTAGTAGATCAAACTGATGCAACACTAAGTATGAAAAGAAAAGCAATATCTAGACAATCAAGCCCTTGGCTGGTTTTCAGGGTGGTAGATGTCTAAACCAATCTAATCTAGGATAACGATTTAGCCGGTATCAGCAGAAACCCTAAAACGAGAGTCAACCGATAGGGCTAAACTAAAATACTAAGATTAGGTTAATAGAGACATATGATAAATAGTCAAGCAAGCATGCTAACTAAACCTGAGCAATCCAAGAGATCTAACGTATCGATGCGGCCTTGGACAACGTCGACGTAGTCAATATGATCGCCTGATCCAACAGAACGTTGGACTTATTCCTTTGCTGGAGGTCGAACCTAATTGATGCAGCCCAGCGTCAGATGCCAAGCTCTACCGGATGTCGAACGAAGATGAAGAACAAAAGAGTGGCGATGCGCCGAATTGTATTGATCGAGGGATAATTACATGAACCCCGGGCTTACATATTTATACCCGTGGGATGACAAAGATCCTAACAGATTACAAAACAAACTTTTCTAAAGATAAAATAGGAAACTAACAACCTCTTCCTGACTAATAGATACAAGCCGTATCCTCCCTGGACTCGGTTTTTTCTAGATAAGATCTTCTCAAACCAAATCTTAACAAGAATCTGACTGCTGGAGATAGTGATCCCTCCATCGGCTGTCGCAAAACTCTTAGCCGATTCTCGCTTCGAGCCGATACTAACCCTTAGCCGATAAGGACTTCGGGCTTACCAAATTTTGGCGTTAACACATGCCCCCGCTTTTGGAGTATGAGAAGTCATGCTTCAAAATTGTCCTTGTCTTGATCGTCCCAAAACTGATTCTTTTCTTCTTCTTGACACCGGCTTTCGTAAGCCGATACCTTCTGTAATAGCTGAGCCAGGCTGTCGAACTCATGGATGAAAAACCTGCTTCGGTTTGCTGCCAACAACCCTTGGAATGCAAGATCTGCTACTGCTCATCACTTAGGCTCAAACTATAACATCGGTGTGGATATTACGAAACCTTTGAATGTATTCCTTAGCCGATTCCCCTTCTTGCGTTTAACCGATATCAAATGCAAGCCTCTACTCGCTAACCCAAGAAAGAAATACATGTGAAACTGCTTTTCAAGATCGGCCCAACTTCGATGGAATTCGGTGGCAATGATGAAAACCATGTAAAAGCCGATCCAGTCAAAGACAATGGAAAAATCTAACTTTCGAGCTTCTTCACCGATGCTTCCCCACATTGAGCTAAGAACCGGCTGATATGTTCCATTGTGGATATACCATCTTGCCCCGAAAACATGGAGAAATCTGGAACCTTGTATCGGCTTGGAAGTGGAACCCTATCAAACCACTCAGATATGGCAAAGATACACGTAAATTTGATTTTTGCGTTTAATTCCAAACTCGCTCCTCCATTACCTTTGCAACTATATCGGTCCAATCCTCTTTGGACGGATATCTTTGAATTTCCTCTGGCCGATATTGCTGATGTGGCTCTGCATACTGATATCGATCAACTTGCCCCCCGAGCCAATTTTGTTGTTGCCGATAGCGTTGAGATTGCTCACCAATTTGCCCCCCATGCTGACTTCTTAAAGCAATCACCCTGGGAACCGTTTCCTCGATCAAACCATGCAATGTACTCATCAAAACTCCAGATTGATCAAACACAACACGATGAATGACGTTATCAACCATCTCTTGAAGTGTCTCATCATCCATCGACACGGTAGACTATTCCCTGTCTTCATTTGTCAGCTTGAGAGACTGTTCTTCCTCGGCCTTGACTTCTTCATCAGACATTCTGGCAATTGTGGGTCCACCGAGCCGTGTGAAAAGATGTGTTATCCAAAACACAGTCCCACCGGGCATGCCAAAAATGTGTTGACGAGAAAAATCAACACGCCGTCGTGGGAGATCTGCTTAGCTCCAGTGCAGGTCCTAGAATAGATGAAGCGTGGGCGTGCCAGTCAGTTTGATCCTGCCACTGACAAGTTATGTAAAGCAACCAATTATAAAATTCATTAACCGATTGGCTAATATCCAGAACAGCCGATTGGTCGTCAGTCGACGCTGATATCTACCAATTTAGTTGTCTTGATCCATCGGCTGTGTACTTAAGAGACATATATATAAAGGTGATCGGCCGATGATAACATGACGATGTAACAATGTAATATAGCACGAACCAATCACATGATGAAATAGATATTGATTTAAAGATTACAGCACACATCGGCTGGAAGTCCGATGTCATAAAATCCAAATGATCGAATATTCAATGAAGCCTCGCTGCAATCGGTTAGATCCAACTTGTGTACAATACTTGCAAGCGAATGCAATTTCGATAACTCATCATGAAACCCCGATGAAACCCTTAGTGGCAGTCAACAGGCAGGCTAGAGATCACGGTTCTAATCACGACTTAGTAGATCAAACTGATGCAACACTAAGTATGAAAAGAAAAGCAATATCTAGACAATCAAGCCCTTGGCTGATTTTCAGGGTGGTAGATGTCTAAACCAATCTAATCTAGTATAACGATTTAGCCGGTATCAGCAGAAACCCTAAAACAAGAGTCAACCGATAGGGCTAAACTGAAATACTAAGATTAGATTAATAGAGACATATGATAAATAGTCAGGCAAGCATGCTAACTAAACCGGAGCAATCCAAGAGATCGAACGTACTGATGCAGCCTTGGACAACGTCGACGTAGTCAATATGATCGCCTGATCCAGCAGAACGTTGGACTTATTCCTTTGCTGGAGGTCGAACCTAATTGATGCAGCCCAGCGCCAGATGCCAAGCTCTGCAGGATGTCGAACGAAGATGAAGAACAAAAGAGTGGCGATGCGCCGAATTGTATTGATCGAGGGATAATTACATGAACCCCGGGCTTACATATTTATACCCGTGGGATGACAAAGATCCTAACAGATTACAAAACAAACTTTCCTAAAGATAAAATAGGAAACTAACAACCTCTTCCTAATTAATAGATACAAGCCGTATCCTCCCTGGACTCGGTTTTTTCTAGATAAGATCTTCTCAAACCGAATCTTAACAAGAATCCGACTGCTGGAGATAGTGATCCCTCCATCGGCTGTCGCAAAACTCTTAGCCGATTCTGCTTCGAGCCGATACTAACCCTTAGTCGATAAGGACTTCGGGGCATACCAAATTTTGGCGTTAACAACAAGTGAGAGTTCTTGGAGCTTAGAGCAAGCTAGCCAAGAACAAGCTATGAGCTGAATGATCCCATCCTCTCCCTCGGCCTGTCCTGCCCTCCCTTTTATAGCTCAAGGGGGCCAGTTACAAGGGACATGAGGGCCAAAAAAGCTAAGACTAAAGATCTAAAAAGGTAAGTACAAACAACATCTGAAAAAGGTACACGTAGATGCTCTCTGGGCCCTCCGCGTCGTGGGTGTCTTGTGCCTTTTCTTGCCTTGGGATCCCTCCTCTACAAATACCACATGTATTGTGCTGTGCTGTTGGGTGACGTCATTCCTTGCCGGGTTGTCCCCTCCTCGCCTCCTTGAAACCCAAGTCTTGTCCCGAGGAGGCCGAAAGTCAGGTCGAGGAGTCAAGGTCGAGAAAGGAGTGCCGAAGTCGGACTGGGGGGAGGTCGGGGCGGCTGACCCCAAGGAGAGGTTGGGCTCCCGACCATATCTCAAAGACTCGCAATCTGACTTTAGCTTGACTTTAACTCTGTTCCGAGTGCTACCCCGAGGTGACACCCCCACAGCAGCCTCTAAGCCTAAGGAGGAATGAGACATCCATCCTTAGGATATAAGGTCCTCTTCGTCGTCTTCAGTGAGTTCCCAAGGCATTGCAACAAGGCTTCAACGGGTTCCCAGAATTTTTTAGCTCGAGCTTCGGCAGGTGCACCGCCTAGGTGCACCTGTCAGGTGTAGCCCCCGAGCCTAGGGTCGAATGGTACATCCAAGCCTAGGGTCCAATCTGTAGGATTGCTTTTTATTTTTCTCTTCTGATCTGACCGTACCTCGGGGTCCTGCGATGATTATTGTGTTCAATGGGTCTGCTGCCCAGAGGCACATGGTAATTCCAACCTCGACCAGGGAATGGTCAGGAAGTCGTCGCCTAAGTCGGCAAAGCCATGGCCCGGAGGCTAGTGGCGGTCGGCGAGATGGTCGGAACTACCGCCCGGAGGCTTATGGCAGTTCCAACCTCGATCGAGGGTGACCCGGAAGCCATCACCCGAGTCGATAAAGCCACGGCTCGGGGGGTCAGTGGCGGTCAGCAAGTCGATCAGAATCACTGCTCGGAGGCTTATGGTAGTTCCGACCCTCGACCTGGGGGTGGCCCAAAAGCCATCGCCCGAGCCGACAAAGCCACGGTACGGAGGCCAGTGGTGGTCGGCGAGTATGTCAGAACTACTGCCCGGAGGCTTATGGTAGTTCTGACCCGTCCGGGGGATGGCCTGGAAGCCATCGCTCTAGTTGGTAGAGCCATGGCCTAGAGGCCAGTGGTGGTCGGCGAGGTGATCGGGACTATTGCCTGGAGGCTTACGGTAATCCCGACCCCGACCGGGGGTGGCCCGGAAGCCATCACCCGAGTTGACAAAACCATGGCCCGGGGGCCAATGGTGGTCGGTGAGTTGGTCAGTGCTACTGCCTAGAAGCTTATGGTAGTTTCGACCCCAATCGAGGCATATCCCGAAACCATCGTCCGAGTCGATAAAGCCCCCAGAAGCTAGCGGCGGTCAACGAGTTTGTCGGGACTACTGCCCGAAGGCTTATGGTAGTTCCGACCCTCAATCAGGGGGTAGCCCAGAAGCCATCGCCCGAGCCAACAAAGCCATGGCCCGGAGGCCAGTGGTGATCCATAAGTTGGTCAGAACTACTTCCTGGAGGCTTATGGTAGTTTCGTCCCTGACCAGGGGATGTTTCGGAAGCCATCGCCCGAGTCGATAGAGCCATGGCCCGGAGGCATGTAGTGGTCAACGAAGTCGGTCGAGACTACTGCTCGGAGGCTTATGGTAATCCTGATACCGACGGGGGGAGGGGGCGAAAGCCATCGCCTGAATCAGTAAAGCCACGGCCCGGAGACCAGTGGTGGTCAATGAAGTCAACAAAAAGTTTTGCGAAACTCAACGCAGGGAGGGCCCCTGAACTATGGACGCGTTTCCCAACTGAGGTCTCCTGACAATCTACTAATCATGTTCCGTCGTGCCGTGAAAACCGACACCGCACAACAGCCTAGTCGTGCCTCCGGTTCTTCACTTTTCCCGAAGCGACAGGTGGAACTGACGTTTGAGATGGCGAAAGTGGTGCACCCAGCGGCGACTTCCCCGAGACGTGTAACGACGACCCGATGGACACCGTTAACTGCTTTCGGCCGTTCAATGGTTCCGATTCGATCATCAAGATGACGTGGCAAGCCATGGATATGCATAGGCAGGGGCGCCTCGGACGCTCCGCGTGTGTCATTAATGTTGTCGCGTGCTCTTCGAAGTCGGCGCTGCTAGGCCCATCATTGCTCCTTTTTTTACCGCGCCGCCATTTCGCTTTGTTTCTTCTCCACGCCTTTCCATTGCCAAGAAATTCCCAAACGCTTCCAACTTCAAACACTCGCGCTTCCTTTCTAGTAGTACACCGCTTCGTCGTGCACAGTCACCTCCTCCATTGCCGGAGCACCACTCGCGCTCGCAATGAGCCGCTGATATTCCTGGCCGAGACCTATGGCGTCGTTGATCTTCAAGCACTCGCATGAAGCCAGAAGATGTGGACGGCATCTACGCCGAGGTCGCACCGACCACTGAGAAAATAGTTAGTGAGATAGACCTTTGAGGTGCCTCTTGTAAATAAAACTATCATGAACAAAATTTGATTAGGAAGGGCTGAAGCCCAAGAACTTGCTTTTGTTGTAATTTTAACTTGAGCCCTTAGGCGAAATGAGAGAGAGAGAGCAGTTCAGAAAACCGTGAAACAAGCTTAAGTTCACCCGTTCACACCGTTCCTGACTACCGCACATCGGACCGCGATCCTTGCCCGCAGCGCCCGGGAGGAATATCTGACTGGATGCCGATAGGTTTCAAATCAATCCTCAGCATAGTAGTCGTTCACTTAGCGACACAAGCGAATCAGAAGGTCTCGAAAGACCGAATCCCCCGAGTAATTCGACATTGTGTTCGACCGTCGTGTATCGGGTCCCAACTATAGCCGACCCCGGGAGGGGATTCCTTGCTCTAACCGGAGGGCAAGAGGTCAGACCACTACATCGGGCTAGGACGCGCCGACTTAGTACTCGGGAGAGCTGCCGAACCATCAAGTAACACAAACGCAACCGATAAACTCACTTCCTGGGAACCCAGACCATAAGGGATCGGGACCGTGAAGCTCAGAGCTGGTCATGAGTACGACGCGGAAGTTATCGGGCCATTTGAATGTTACTCGATGGTCGGGAGAAAGCGCCAAGCCCCTGGGCAGCTATTGTGTACTCAACTGATCACCTACCGGGGAACCCCGATCATAGCGGGTCGGGTCTGCATAGCTTAGGGCTGGCCATAAGCGAAGTGCGGAAGTCGTTGAGTAGTTGTAGGCTGCTCAGCAACAGGGCAAAAAGCAACAAACGACAAATGGAAAGGTATTGAAGCTGCTTAGTAAAAAGAGATGAGTACAGAATACGTATCTGTTTGAGGATCAAATCCGCGGGAGCTGATGTCACGTGTCTGTGTGCTTCAGAGTGCCAAAAGCCTGTCGAAGGAGAGCGTGGTAGCTGAAGCTGCTGACACGGCGCATCAAGCTCCCGACGACCAAAATCGCCGCAGCAAGCGACACAACAACAATGAAGAAATGATTCTCCACCAAATCGCCAGAAACAAAGAAGAAACACACCCCTACCTGGCGCGCCAACTGTCGACGGGTAGGTCGATAGACCTCCGAGGAGGGTCCCCGAGGAGGTGAGTGAGTGGTCGGGTATGCGCTTCCTCTCAGGATCTAATGTTCGACTCGAGTCACTAAGATGAGCCAAGAAACAAGAGACACGAGACTTATATTGGTTCAGCCCTCCCGAAGGACAATAGGTTTATGCCCAGTGTTCTTTGTTAGGGTGGATGATGAACAAAGCTTACATGTGAGAGTTCCTTGGGCTTAACGCAAGCTACCCAAGAACAAGCTATGAGCTGAATGATCCCATCCTTTCCCTCGGCCCGTTCTGCCCTCCCTTTTATAGCTCAAGGAGGGAAATTACAAGGAACTTGGGGGCCAAGAAAGCTAAGACTAAAGATCTAAAAAGATAAGTACAAACAACATCTGAAAAAGGTACACGGAGATGCTCTCTCGGCCCTCCGCGTCGTGGGTGTCTTGTGCCTTTTCATGCCTTGGGATCCCTCCTTTGCAGATACCACCTGTATTGTGTTGTGCTGTCGGGTGATGTCATTCCTGGTCGAGTGGTCCCCTCCTAGCCTCCTTGCAAGCCAAGTCTTGTCCCGAGGAGGTCGAAAGTCAGGTCGAGGAGTAAAGTTCGAGAAAGGAGTGCTAAAATCGGACTAGGGAGAGGTCGGGGCGGCTGACCCCGAGGGAAGATCGGGCTTCCGACCATATCCCACAGACTCGCAATCCGACTTTAGCTTGACTTCAACTCTGGTCCGAGTGCTACCCCGGGGTGACACCCCCCATCACAGCCCCCGAGCCTAAGGAGGAATTAGACATCCATCCTTAGGATCTAAGGTCCTCTTCGTCGTCTTCAGTGGGTTCCCAAGGCATTGCAACAAGGCTTCAACGGGTTGTAAGAATCTTGTAGCTCGAGCTTCAGCAGGTGCATCGCCTAGGTGCACCTGCCAGGTGTAGCCCCCGAGCCTAGGGTCGGATGGTATATCTAAGCCTAGTGTCTAGTCTGTAGGATTGCTTTTTATTTTTCTCCTCCGATCTGACCGTACCTCAGGGTCCTGCGATGATTATTGTGTTCAATGGATCTGCTGCCCAGAGGCACATGGTAATTCCAACCTCGACCGGGGGATGGCCCGGAAGCCATCGCCCAAGTCGGCAAAGCCACGGCCCGGAGGCCAGTGGCGGTGGGCGAGTTGGTCGGAACTACTGCCCGGAGGCTTTTGGTAGTTCAAACCTTGACCGGGGGTGGCCCGGAACCATCGCTCGAGTTGATAAAGCCACGGCCCGAGGGTCGGTGGCGGTCGCCGAGTCGGTCGAACCACGCCGGAGGCTTATGGTCGTTTCGACCCTCGACCGGGGGTGGCCCGGAAGCCATCGCCTGAGCCGACAGAGCCACGGCCCGGAGGCCAGTGTTCGTCGATGAGTTGGTCAGAATTACTGCCCGGAGGCTTATGATAGTTCCAACCCGACCGGGGGATGGCCCGGAAGCCATTGCTCGAGTCGGTAGAGCCACGGCCCGGAGGCCAGTGGTAGTCGGCGAGGTGATCGGGACTACTGCTTGGAGGCTTACGGTAATCCCGACCCCGACCGAGGGGTGGCCCGGAAGCCATCGCCCGTGCCGACAAAGCAATGGCCCGGAGGCCAGTGGTGGTCGGCGAGTTGGTCAGAGCAACTGCCCGGAAGCTTATGGTAGTTCCGACCCCGACCGGGGAATGGCCCGAAAGCCATCGCCCGAGTCGGTAAAGCCACAGCCCGGAGGCCAGTCAATGAAGTCAACAGAAAGTTTTGCGAAACTCAACATAAGGCGGGCCCCTGAACTCAGGGCACGTTTCCTAACTGAGGTCTCCTGACAATATGCTAATCATGTTTGTTAGGGCCGTGAAAACCGACTCTGCACAACGGCTAGTCGTGCCTCTGGTTCTTCACTTTCCCGAAGCGACAGGTGGAACTGACGTTTGAGATGGTGAAAGTGGTGCACCCAGCGGCGACTTCCCCGGGACGCGTAACGGCGACCTCGCGGACACCGTTGACTGCTTTCGGCCGTTCAACAGTTTCGGTTCGATCATCAGGATGACGTGGCAAGCCATGGATATGCATGGGCAGGGGCGCCTCGCACGCTCCGCGTGCGTCATTAATGGCGACGCGTGCTCTCCGAAGTCGACCACTGAGAAAATAGTTAGTGAGATAGACCTTTGAGGTGTAAAATCAAAGTGTTTTTGATTCTTTTATGGTGATGAACAATTGGTATCTGTGATTATTGGTTTTGTTATTTGGAGATTATTGGCAAAATGGATTTTGAGATATTTAGTTTTCGGACGTGAACACTACTCTGCTGGTTGCATGGTCCGATGTGACCGGGTTTGTACTGTCGGTCTGACCGGAGGACACTGTGCGGTCAGACCGGTTGGGCATCGCCGGTCAGACCAGCCGACACAGTCCGACTGCAGGCCGATTTGGTTTTGGTTTCAGGTTGTTTCCTTGTTAATTTATGGAAGATTCGTGTTTCTATGCGCATGTATGATTGTTTATGCTGACAATGAGTCAAGTTGGAGATAGCTTGTGCTCGGATATGGTTTCTTTGTTTAATTATGTGCAGGTAATCTCTACGCCACGGGAAAGTGTTGCCGGTGATCGAGTTGGAGTCAACTTGGGGATAAGGTGATGTCCAAGATGGAGATTATGCGGGATACTTAAGGGTAGAGATTAGTGCACGTGATTGGTGAAGTTTCCATATGGCATACGATGGAGATAGTGTGCGTATGGAATACGATGTTTCAAGATTGGAAAGACCGAGATTGCGACGGTTGATTTATGTCAAGTTTGTACTTGTATGGGAAGGTTTCCTAGGGGATTAGGACTTTCTATATGAGTTGGATTCGTGGCTTTTGGTTGCGCATCTTGTGTATAAATAGTGATGGGAGGCGTGACCTCTTTGTATCGAGTTTTAGAAAGTTTAGAGTTGAGATAAATTTAGGGATTCGAGTATTGCTCGAAATTTTGTGAGGAGTGCTGAGGTTGCTCTTTGTAAACACAAGAGAGATTTAATAAAGTTCAATCTACTTTGAGAAATCTTTGTGTTGTGTTTTTATCGGGTGCGGCGGTCTAATTGGCGGTTAGACCGGAGCTTTACACCGGTCAGACCGCTCGAGTTACTATGGTCAGACCGGTGCATATCGGCTACACATGGCGATCGGCTACATCAGGAGAATCGGCTAAGTCCAGGAGATCGGCTACATGGGCGGTCAGACCGGCGCTATACCGGCGGTCAGACCAGCTGGTTCGGTCAGACCGGTGCAACACTTCCGGTCAGACCGCACTCCATTGAGTATTGAGGGTAAGTCTTATTTCCGCTAAGATTTGGTTTTGGGTGTACCAACCATTCACCCCCTCTCGTTGGCTTAGTTTGGAAGTTCGATCCTACAAGTGGTATGAGATCCTTGTTTTTCTTCTTTGGATTTTTATCGATCTAAAGTTTTTTCGCCATGTCTGATAAATTTTCTACTAAGCCACATGTTTTCGATGGTACGGATTCGCTTATTGGTGTAGTAAGATGCAATCTTATATCATGGCTCAAGACTATGATGTTTGACAAAAGGTGGCTATTCCTTATGAGATCCCTGAGGTTATTAATTCTGATGCTTTGAAAACTGAATTTAATAACAATTGCAAAGCTCATAATATCTTATTGAATGGGATTTCTCGTTCGGATTTTGATTGTGTTTCGCATCTTCAAACTGCAAATAAAATTTGGATTGCTTTAAGAAACTTTCATCATGGAACTAATAACATAAAAGAACTTCGTTGAGAATCTTTTCAAAAAGGAATATATAAAATTTGAGATGAAACCTACGAAGCTTTGGATGATTATCTTGGTAGGTTTAACAAAATTTTGAGCAATCTTAGATCTGTTGATTGTGCCTATGATACAAACTATCCTCAATCTGAGATTTCTCGCCACTTTTTGAATGGTCTTGACATGTCTATTTGGGAGATGAAAGTTATTTGAATTCAAGAATCTGTTAATATGGCTACTTTGACTTTGAATTCTCTTTATACAAAACTCAAAACTCATGAGATGAACATTCTTTCTCGAAAAATGGATTCTAAGTCAAGTGCCTTGGTTTCTTCTTCTTCAACTTCTTCTGATGTTGCTTCCTCATCAACTCCCAATGCTCTTGCTTTAATTAATGCCATGTCCAATGAGCAACTCGAGCAATTCGAGGAGGAGGATTTGGCTTTGGCTGCTAACAAACTTTCTCGAACTATGAACAAAGTCAGGTTAATGAAAAGAGGAGGACCAACTTGGTGTTTTGAATGTGGCGCTTTGGATCACATCCGCTCCAATTGCCCCAAGTTTGGGAGAAGCAAGAAGGAGGACAAGGGCGGGGAGAAGAAGAAGGATGACAAGACCAAGGAGAAGCGCTCAAAGGAGATGATAAAGAAGGTGTTGAGCCAAGTCTATGCCGCTTTTGAACCACTAAGCGACATAGATTCCGATAGCGAGGAAGAGAAGGGCAAGAATATCTCCGGTATTTGTCTCATGACGCGTGAAGATGAAGATTCTGAAAATGAGGACAATGAGGTAAGCTCTCTTGAGGAAGTCATTCTTGTTTTAAGTGCAAAGAATAAAAAAATGTGAAAAAACGTTCAAAAAATAAGAATTTGTGATTGAATCTTTGAATGCTGAAATTACTAGATTGAAATCTCTTATTACTAATGATGATGATTGCAAAAATTGTGAGGTATTAATGCTTGAAATTTCAAAGATTAGAGATGTTAATGATTCTCAAGTTTTGGCTACTAAATCTTGTTTAACATGTGATTCTAATGAATTAAAACTAAAAGATGCTTTAGCTCGTGTTAAGCAAATGGAGGACATTGTTAAACAAGATGAGGTAGTTTCTTGCTCTAAATGTCGCAAAAGTAAAGATGGCATGATTGGTTATGAAAATTGTGCAAATCTTGAAAAAGAAGTTTCTTATTTGAAAAGTTCTTTGCAAAAATTTTCTGATGGTAAGAAACAAGTTAACATGATTTTGGATCAATCTAAAGTGTGTTGCGACAATAGAGGAATAGGTTTTGATGCTCGTGACTATCTCACCAAAAATCTCCCAAATGTTTTGAAAATGACTGAAAATGGTTAGATTTTGACAAAACCTAATGATGTGAAAACAGTTTTTAAATCTGCTGGAAATATGCCATCTCTTTCTGTTTATTTAAAAGAAACTAAAACCAATATTTCAAAAGCACCAACCACTAGGGAAAAGTTTTCTTCCTCTTTTTGTGGTAAAGATGATCATCTTGTTGGTTTTTGTTTCGATTAGCACGAAAACGAAAAAAAGAAAGAGAGGTTAATTTTGCAAAATCAAAGTGGCAAAAATCGGCTTTCCCTTGGGAAGGCCGGTCGACCGGCCGTTGCACTCCGGTCGACCGACAGTATCCTAGTGGTCGACCGCTCCAAAGGAATTTTACCGAAAATTCTAAAACTATTTTTGCTTGTGGATATGTGCCTATTGGATCTGTTGGTTGTGTGTCTCAGTACTGGATTCCTAAATTTCTTTTGACTAACCCTAGTACTGAGGCTTCGACATCTTCCTTTGCGTAGGCGTTGGTGGCGAGGAAGGAGAATGTGTGGATCGTGGACTCCGATTGTTCGAGGCACATGACCGGAGATAAAAATTGGTTCTCCTCCCTCAAGATGGCATCCAAGACTGAATCGATAATCTTTGGAGATGCTTCTACAAGTGTCATTCTTGCTACCGGATCAGTCAAGGTAAGTGACAAATTTGAATTGAAAGAGGTAGCTTTAGTCGAGGACTTAAAGTATAATTTACTTTCAGTTTCATAAATTGTTGATGAGAATTTTGAAGTTCACTTTAAGAAAAATGGAAGTAAAATATTTGATTCTTGTGGTGATTCTGTGTTGAACATTTCTCATTATGGGAGAGTTTTTAAAGCTGATTTTGGAAACCCTATTTCTCCCATTGTTACATGTTTAGTTGCGAAATTCAACAAAAATTTAATGTTTTGGCATCGTAAACTTGGACATGTTGGTTTTGATCATTTGACTAGACTAAGTGGTTTGGATCTTGTTCGTGGTTTGCCTAAACTTAAGAAGGATCTTGATTTGGTTTGCGCACCATGTCGTCATGGAAAAATGGTTGCTTCTTCACATACTCCAATTCTTTCTGTGATGACGGATGCACTGGGACAGCTTTCACACATGGACACTGTTGGTCCAGCTAGAGTGCAATCCGTTGGAGGAAAATGGTATGTGTTGGTTGTTGTTGACGACTTTTCTCGATATTCTTGGGTTTTCTTCATGGCAACTAAGGATGAGGCCTTTGGACACTTTCGGAGTTTGGTTCTTCGCTTGAATTGTGAAATTCCTGGTTCTTTGAAAACGATTAGAAGAGATAATGGTGGTGAATTTAAAAATGCTTCTTTTGAACAATTTTACAACGAAAAAGGCATTGAACATCAATTTTCTTCTCCTCATGTTCCTCAACAAAATGGTGTTGTTGAAAGAAAAAATTGTTCTTTGGTTGAGATGGCTAGAACAATGCTTGACGAGTATCACACTCCTAGGAAATTTTGGGCCGAAGCTATTAGCACTGCATGCTATGTTTTCAATCGTATTTTCTTGAGATCAAAACTTGGAAAAACACCTTATGAGCTTCGATTTGGTCGTCAGCCCAAAGTTTCACATTTGCGTGTTTTTGGTTGCAAGTGCTTTGTCTTGAAATCAGGAAATTTTGATAAATTTGAATCACGTTGAACCGATGGTTTATTTCTTAGTTACCCCGCACACACTCGTGGTTATCGTGTACTTGTTTTGGAGACTAACAAAATTTTCGAGACTTGCGAAGTCACTTTTGACGAGGCCAGTCCCGGTACTAGACCAGAACTTTCAGGTACTTCGCCACAGGTTCAGGGGAAGGATGGTCGTATCTTCGAAGACGAAAGCGACAACAAAGATGACGAGGTCGACTCCACCATCGACCGGACGAGTGCCGCCGGTCGACCGGAGTAGGCTGCCCCGTCGGATCGCGAGGCTCCGGTCGACCCGGCAGGGCCGACCACTCGGATTAAGTTGACTCCAATCAATGGGATTTGTCGGGGACTATGACCAGTGCAGGTATAGAACGTGAATCAACTTCTGAGATCACTGCTCCATTGCATATTCAGCTACAACATCCACCGAAACAAATAATAGGTAATTTACATGAGCGGACTACAAGATCTAAGGTAACTACACATGACTTTGCAAATTCTGCTTTTGTTGCTTCTTTTGAACCCAAAGATGTTACTCATGCATTAACTGATGAATCGTGGATTAACGCCATGCATGAAGAACTTGAAAATTTTGAAAGAAATAAAGTTTGATCTTTAGTTGAACAACCTTCAGGACATAATGTTATTGGAACCAAGTGGGTTTTCAAAAATAAAAAAATGAGAATGGTTTAATTGTTAGAAATAAGGCTAGGCTTGTTGCTCAGGGTTTTACGCAGGTGGAGGACTTGGATTTTGATGAAACTTTTGCTCCTGTTGCTAGGATTGAAGTAATTAGACTTTTGTTAGCTTTTGCTGCTTCAAAAGGTTTTAAATTGTATCAAATGGATGTTAAAAATGTTTTTCTGAAAGGCTTTATACAGGAGGAGGTTTATGTTAAACAACCAGCGGGTTTTGAAAATCCTGATTTTCCCAACCATGTGTTTAAATTGTCAAAAGCTTTGTATGGTTTGAAACAAGCACCTAGAGCATGGTATGATAGACTTAAGAACTTTTTGCTTGAAAAAGATTTTCAAATGGAAAAGATTGACAAAAGTTTTTTGTTCTTTAAGCATGGTAAAAATCAACTTTTCGTTCAGATTTATGTGGATGATATCATCTTTGGCTGTTCAACTCACGCTTTGGTTGTAGAATTTGCTGAGCTATGCGCAGGGAGTTTGAGATGAGCATGATGAGTGAATTGTCATACTTTTTGGGATTGCAAATCAAGAAAACACCTCAAGGTACGTTTATCCATCAAACAAAGTACACCAAAAATCTTTTGCGTAGGTTCAAGATGGAGAGCTGCAAGCCAATCTCTACACCCATTGGTTATACTGCTGTTCTTGATCCCGATGAAGATGGTGAGGCCGTGGATCAAAAGGAATATAGAAGCATGATTGAATCTTTGTTGTATCTAACTATTTCTAGGCCAGACATACAGTTTGCTGTGTGTTTATGTGCACGTTTTCAAGCTTCTCCTCGTGCTTCACATTGTCAAGCGGTCAAGCGAATAATGAGGTATTTGAATCATACACTTGAGTTTGGAATTTGGTATTCTACTTCTTCTTCTATTTGCTTAAGTGGATATTCCGATGCTGAATTTGCTGGTTGTAGAATTGATAGAAAAAGTACTAGTGGAACATGTCATTTTCCTGATACGTCATTAATAGCATGGTCTTTTAGAAAACAATCTAGTGTAGCTCAATCAACTAGTGAATCTGAATATGTTGCTGCTGCTAGTTGTTGTTCACAGATTCTTTGGCTTATTTCTACTTTGAAAGATTATGTACTTGCTTTTGAAAAAGTACCTCTTTATTGTGATAATACAAGTGTCATTAACATTGCTAAGAATCTAGTTCAACACTCACGCACAAATCACATTGATATTCGCTTTCACTTTTTGAGGGATCATGTTGAGAAGGGAGATGTTGAATTGAAGTTTTTAGACATAAAGTTGCAACTTGCTGACATTTTTATTAAACCATTGGATTCTTCTCGCTTTGCTTTTCTTCGAGGAGAGTTGAGAATTATTCATCCTTTTGGCATGTTTTGAGGGGGAGTTTTGTGCTCTTGTTTTTATCAAGCAATTCTTGACTAATATAAATTGAGAAAAAGAGAGCTTTATCGATACATATTGTATTTTCATGTGCATGCTAGCAATACTATGAAAATTTATTTGTCACTAGCATAGCTTATATGTGTTCTAGTATCTTTTTGTGATCTAGATTTTATTTTTAATTAAAATGATGCATGACATTTAATATCATACCTAAATTAATGAAATATGCAATGTTGATACTAGTGCATGTGTTTATTTATAAATACTTATATATGCACTGTTTTGAAATTATTATTCCTCAAATTGCTTTAAAATTGCTCATTGTGTAAGAGAATAAAATATTATCTTTGAGGAAAAAATGAATAGTGAATCCTTGGAAACAGTCTTGATGACAAGGACGTATTCGAAGTGAGCAAAAATAATGGGTACCAAATCCTTGGAAACAGTCTTAACGATAAGGACGTACTCGGAATAATTGAGAGAAAACATGAGCAAAAATTGGCTCATATAAATATGAGGAAAAAATTCTCTTGATTTTTGTGTGCAAAAAGGTAAATTTGAGAAAGAATAATGGTTGCAATAGGTATATATATTTGGATTTATTTTTTAACCTACGTGCTTGTAAAGATGTTGCATTATAAAACGTTTGAATCCATGAATTTTGATTGCATTATTGATCTTACTTATAAAGTCTTTGATTCATGACTATACTCTAGTGCATATTTGCTATATAATTGATAAGTTTATCTTCTTATTATTGCAACACATGCCATGACTTGCTCTATGTATGGTGCTAAGCTCTTCAATCATCATGAACATAATTCTTATGCTTGATGAAATCATTGTCAAAAGGGGGAGAACAAATGGGAGAAAAACAAGTTAAAAAAGTGCAAGTTTTTCACGTTCAAAGGATTTTCTTTCTTTTAAAAAGGGGGAGAAATTTTCTTTAATTTTTGAGCACTCAGATGTTTTTTACCATTTTTGTTTTTAATTTTCAAAACACCAACAAGACATTTTTATTTGGTTTGCCAATGTGTTCATCAAGGGGGAGATTGTAAAATCAAAGTGTGTTTGATTCTTTTATAGTGATGAACAATTGGCATCCATGATTATTGGTTTTGTTATTTGGAGATTATTGGCAAAATGGATTTTGAGATATTTAGTTTTCGGACGTGAATAGTACTCTATTGGTTGCATGGTTCGGTCTGACTGGGCTTGTACTGCCGGTCTGACCAGAGGACACTGTGCGGTCAGACCGATTGGGCACCGCCGGTCAGACCGGTCAACACAATTCGGCTGCAAGCCTATTTGGTTTCGGTTTCGGGTTGTTTCCTTGTTTGTTTATGGAAGATTCGTGTTTCTATGCACATGTATGGTTGTTTATGCTGACAATGAGTCAAGTTGGAGATAGCTTGTGCTCGGATATGGTTTCTTTGTTTAATTATGTGCAGGTAATCTCTACGCCACGGGAAAGTGATGAATGATCGAGTTGAAGTCAACTTGGGGATAAGGTGACGTCCAAGATGGAGATTATGCGGGATACTTAAGGGTAGAGATTAGTGCACGTGATTGGTGAAGTTTCCATATGGCATATGATGGAGATATTGTGTGTGTATGGAATACGATGTTTCAAGATTGGAAAGACCAAGATTGCGACGGTTGATTTATGTCAAGTTTGTACTTGTATGGTAAGGTTTCCTAGGGGATTAGGACTTTCTATATGAGTTGGACTCGTGGCTTTTGGCTGCGCATCTTGTGTATAAATAGTGAGAGGAGGCGTGACCTCTTTGTATCGAGTTTTAGAGAGTTTAGAGTTGAGATAAATTTAGGGTTTTGAGTTTTGATCGAAATTTTGTGAGGAGTGCTGAGGTTGCACTTTGTAAACACAAGAGAGATTCAATAAAGTTCAATCTACTTTGAGAAATCTTTGTGTTGTGTTTTCATCGGTTGCGGCGGTCTAATTGGCGGTTAGACCGGAGCTTTACACCGGTCAGACCGCTCGAGTTACTACGGTCAGACCGGTGCATATCGGCTACACACGGCGATCGGCTACATCAGGAGAATCGGCTAAGTCCAGGAAATCGGCTACACGGGCGGTCAGACCGGTGTTATACCGACGGTCAGACCGGCTGGTTCGGTCCATTGAGTTTTGAGGGTAAGTCTTATTTCCGCTAAGATTTGTTTTTGGGTGTACCAACCATTCACCCCCCTCTGGTTGGCTTAGTTTGGGAGTTCGATCCTACATGAGGCGCCTCTTGTAAATAAACCTATCATGAACAAAATTTGATTAGGAAGGGCTGAAGCGCAAGAACTTGCTTTTGTTGTAATTTTAACTCAAGCTCTTAGGCGAAATGAGAGAGAGAGCACAGTTCAGAAAACTACACCTCGGACCATGATCCTTGCCCGCAGCGTCCGGAAGAAATTTCTGACTGGATGCCAACAGGTTTAAAATCGAGCCTTGGCATAGTAGTCGTTCACTTAGCGACACAAGCGAATTAGAAGGTCTCGGAAGATCGAATCCTCTGAGTAATTCGACATTGCGTTCGACCATCGTGTATCGGGTCCCTACCATAGCCGACCCCGAGAGGGGATTCCCATGCTATAACCGGAGGGCAAGAGGTCGGACCACTACATCGGGCTAGGACGCGCCGACTTAGTACTCGAGAGAGCTGCCGAACCATCAAGTAACACAAACGCAACCGATAAACTTCCTTCCTAGGAACCCGGACCATATGGGATCGGGGCCACGAAGCTCAGAGCTGGTCATGAGTATGGCGCGGAAGTTATCATGCCATTCGAATGTTACTCGATGGTCGGGAGAAAGAGCCAAGCTCCCGGGCAGCTATTGTGTACTCAACTGACCACCTACCGGGGAACACCGATCATAGCGGGTCAGGGCCGCATAGCTCAGGGCTGGCCATAAGAGAAGTGCGGAAGTCGTTGAGTAGTTGTAGGCTGCTCGACGACAGGGCAAAAAGCAACAAATGTCAAATAGAAAGGTATCGAAGCTGCTTAATAAAAAGAGATGAGTACAGAATATGTATCTATTTGAGGATCGAATCCGCGGGAGCTAATGTCGTGTGCCTATGTGCTTCAGAGCGCCAAAAGCCTGGCGAAGTAGAGTGTGGTAGTTGAAGCCACTGACACGACACATCAAGCTCCCGACGACCAAAATAGCCACAGCAAGCGACACAAGAATGATGAAGAAGGGATTCTCCACCAAATCGCCAGAAACGAAGAAGAAACGTGCCCCTACCTGGCGCGCCAACTGTCGATGGGTAGGTCGACAGTCCTCCGAGGAGGGTGCCCAAGGAGGTGAGTGAGTGGTTGGGAATGTGCTTCCTCTCAGGATCTGATGGTCGACTCAAGTCACTAAGACGAGCCAAGAAACAAGAGACGAGATTTATATTGGTTCAGCCCTTGTTGATGAGAAATTTCTCACACGCTGACCTGGGAGATCTGCTTAACTCCAGTGCATGTCCTTCTCGGCTACCTGTGTTGTTCAAGGCGTGCCAGTTGGTTTGATCTGTTAACCAACAAAAAAAATAGAAATATATGCGTTAAGTATTAAGTTAGATCCTACTGGATCGGCTGCAGGAGTCAATCTACATATATATGCTATTTTAAAGTGTATTTAAACTAAGTGACTAGAATAGATCGGCTGTTGCCGAGACAGTATTAGCCACTTAACCCAAATATACCACAGAATAATAAAATATGCTTTAACAGACTTAGCCGATGTCATAAGTCCAACTGTGAATCGGCTAATACTCTGATTTATCTTATGAAAAGATATCGATCTGAATTAAATGCGCTAAACCTAGATCAGTCGGCTATCGGCTATAGCCGATAAACTGATTCTGGCTTAGGGCATTTAACCAGAGCGAGATCTTAATATAAGAGGCGGTTTTAATAATCTTGATGACAAATATAACAAAAGAATATTAAAATAGATAAGGCTAGCTGAAACCTCGGCACTGTCTCTAAGCAAGATACATCTAGCCGAACAGATCATAAAAGCTCTAAAAACGACTTAATAGTTCAACACTGATATAGCATCAAGTATAAAACGAACACTATGATCTATTGTAGCTGATGTAAATACCTCGTGACGGTGGATATCACATATAATCTAGGTCAACCTCTAGATCTAGCTCTATCAGCTGCCAATTTCTTACAGAAGTGAGCCGATGACGAGACAGATCTGAACATTGTCTAGATTATATGCAATATATGATAACTAGCGCAACATAAATCATCGAATTTAGAGTGTCATGACGATGGAAGCACTAAATTCGACGAGATACACCACTAATGACAAACATTTACCTAAACTTGGGGATCAAAACGATGCAGCCCGAAGCCGGATCAGTTGTTCGTCTGAAGAAAAAAGGAGGCGATGCGCCGAAGGTTGTATTGATTGTGTTCATTTCTTTTACAGGGGTCTTGGGTCCTATTTATACCCAAGATCAACAAAGACCGCGCTAAACACAGCTGCAACTAACTACTATATCTATACGACAAAAGCGCATAAAGCAATCCTTTGCTGCCTTTACAATAAGGTTATCTCTAAACAAATCTCTAATTTACATACACTTGCCATTGCAGGGCTTTATCCCTAAATGGCAATTTCTCTAACGCGCAATTTGGAAACCGAATCTTCTATTTTATCTCTAAATATCTGCATCAGAAACACTTTTATCTTCTCTGAACTTGTAGTCGGCTATCGGCTGTTCTTGTCCGATTCAACCTTAGCTGACTGGCTTCGTAGCCGACCGCACCTCAGCCGACCCGGCCTCTTTTTCTCCGTCAAACCAGCTGATCCGATTCTGCTTCAACTTCAGCCAGGACTTAGGGATTTGGTTACCAAATTTAGGCGTTAACACATGCCCCCCAAGTCCGTGATATGAAATGTTGTGGATTTGTCGCCCTTTCGAGTTCCCGCTCTTTCCTGACCTAAACCGTTTCGGCTGCCAAAAATATCCTTTAAATAATCCTTCCCTCTTACCGAAACGCCCATGCTTTCATTTTCACTCTCGAGCACTCCGCAACAAAACTCTTTCTCTCTCTCCTCTCCGGCAACTCACCGACGCGTTTGGTGAATCTCGGCGACTCCGGCAACCAGAAGCCAAAACCAGCTCCGGTGAACCCCAAGCGGCGGCGGTCTCCTCCAAATGGCATCCTCAAGCACTCCTGTCGGTGCATCGGAGCAGCAGCAGCAATACCCCGAGGTAAGGCCGATCGGCTCGACCCCCTTTTTAGTCCTTGTAATATGAACCTTGCAACTTGACTCCCACAACTCGCCGTTCTTCCTTGTTATAATTTCTTTATTTCTCATGCAACACATAGCCCACCAGATCACTGTTCCTCACCTAGTCCACAAAAATCATTACTTCCTAAGGCCAATCGGTAATCCGGACCCAAGCGAGTTGATCAACGCCGAAACTGACCAGGTTCCATTCTGGTTCTCAAACCCTAGCCTGCCGAATTGGAGCAGCGCTTTTAAGTCATGGCCCTCAACGGACAAGAATTGGTTGGCATGGTATCTCAGAATGTCGGCTAGGAAAAGGACACATTGGGCTGAACTCAGTATTGACCAATGCCTAGATTTAACAATAGCCGACATGCCGAAGAGTGAATCGATGCTATCGACCGCCCACTCCTTCTGGTCAGATACCATCAACGCCTTCCTATTCAGGCAAGGGCCGATGACGCCAACTTTGATGGACGTCGTGGTGCTGACCGGTTTGGACATCACCTCGACGGTCCGGCCGAGCGACCTCCAACGCAAGAACAGCCACATTTTCAAAACTAAGAGCATCAGCGGCTGGAGCGGCTACATCAGCATGAACATGCGCGACGGGCCGATCTCGGAAAGGGAGCACACAGCCTTCCTGATGATGTGGCTCGAGAAGTTCCTGTTCTACGGATCCAGCTGCGGGCCAACAACACATAGCCGAAGCGCTCGTGGAGAAGCGGAAAATTCCCCTGGGAAAATATCTTCTGGGCTATCTGTACCAAACGCTAGGATCGGCTTCGGCTCGGCTGGCGTCAAGGCAGTCCGTCGGCACTGGCGGCCCCTGGTGGCTACTTCAATTATTGATGAACTTACACATGTTGAAGATAGCCGACCAGCCTGCTCCTCCCCAAGCTAACTTCCCACTGATTGAGCCAAGGATCGTGGCTGATGAAGAGCATACAACTCGTCGGCCGATGTCAAACGGCGAATCGGCCGCGACATATCCGGGCTCAAGACTAACAGTCGACGAGTTTTCGGAATGGTTCGAGCGGCTGTACGACGGCTTCGCAGCCGTCTCCAGAATCTGGTTCGCCTATGAAGATTTCCATGAGTTCGAGCAACTAGGAAGCCTTCGGCTGGACGAGCTGGATTCGGAAGAAAACCCAGAGCCGAGGGAAGTCTTTGTCACCGCCATCTCCCTGTGCATCCTGCCGATCGGCATCCACCAGGGCCGAAACATGGTGAAGTCGTACGAGTTCTACCATCGATGGTGGTAGCACAGCAATTCAGCTGGAGCCAACTGTCGATCGGGCTGTGGTTCGCCGACATGATCTAGCCTAGGGGCCACATCGAAGGAGCTATAATGATGCTTCGGCTGCTGCACCTTCCGATTCCCCCACTTGGCCAAGTCGGCCGAATCAGCTTGGCGCGAAGCAAATCAACAGTCTTCAACAGCTGGTGGGTCGAATGAAAGCAACATCTTTTCCATCAGTCGGCCAGTATGTACCTGACGTTGATCAACCCAGATCGCATCCCATTAGTAAGCACTTTTCCCTTTAAATCTTGTCCACTTTGTCAGCTCTCATTTGCATCGCCGGCTAATCTTGTCTTTTCTTGTTTGCAGACAGTCGACGACTCCCCTCCCCTAGTTAGCCAAAGTGGAGTAGTGATCTAGTATGCGCTCGACATTTTGCCGGACGGGTGCGGGCTGGCGCCATCGCCCATCGGCTTCAACGCGCCGAAAGTCGGCACTCTACTTTACGGGCAAACCCGCCAGCCGGTTCAGCGGACGAAGAGGGCTAAGTCGTCAGCTGCCGCCACATCGGCTGCCGAGTCGAAGAAAAAGGCCGCCAAGAGGGCGAAGCGGGCTACAGCCGACGACGACCTGCCATCGATCGACCCAGACATCGAGGCCTACCTCAACGAAGAAGTGGAGGACAAAGAAGTTACCGACGCCGTTGACGAACCTGTAGCCGATTCGAATTCGGACAAGTATGCTGCTACCCCATCGGCTGACGAAAGCGAAATCAAAAAGATGCCAAGCCCTCCGAAACGCCCCGTCCGGCCGACCATGGTAAGTGATTTCAACTCTTTTGCCTTCTTCAAAATTACTTGCACTCGCTCATATGCTTCGAATCGGTAGAGAACCAAGCGTGTGACCAACAAGCCGCGAGTCGTCTCGCAGACGGTAAGCTCTTACCTCCCAATTCCCTTTCACATTGTTAGCCGATTTTAACTAACCCCCCTTGCAGCCGCCACACGCACCAACTCCTGCCCCCATAACATCAAGTGAACATACCGGATCGGCTACGGGCAGCGGCAATGGTGCCGATGAGGAGGCCACATCGACCGCGGGCGACAAGCCGGCTGAAGAGGCTGCCTTCGTTCCGATGTCCATGGCAAGTCGACTAAGCTCTGTAATTGGCTCCATTAATTTAACAGTTTTCCTTTTAATGACCATCTCCTCTTCGCACAACATAGCTGATATTCTTAACTTTGACTCGTCGGAGTTCGAGGACCCGAGCGAGGACGGCGAGAAGGCACTGGTGCCGTTGGATGCGGATCTGAAGGCCGCTCCAGCCGACATCGGCAATCGTCTGGAGGCCTCACTTGACGTGCTGGTAGCCGACAGCGGCTCAATCCGTGCGCGCTTCAAGGAAATCCAAGGCCAGTTTCCGGAGGTGATAGCCGACGCCATTGTGCGGCGACTTTTTTGGAGGCGCACCAACTAAAATATGAGCGGGCTCAGCAGTGGATAGCCAACCGCCGAGAAAACCAAATGCTGTCGGCAACCATCCAAACCAACAAAGAAAACATCGAGGCACAGAAAGCCGCATTCGACCGCCTGAAGACTGAGCCAACTGCCAAGCTCAAGGAACTCCTCGCACGCCAAGATCAACTGATGGCCGATCTCGTTCAAGTCAAGAACAAAATCGATATCCACAAGGAGTACATGGCCAGCCTGCCAGCAGAAATCAATGCCCAACGTCAAAATATTACGGCGGCTCGGCTCGCCTCAAGGGTGGTGAAAGGGATTCGGCCGATGACCGGGTGCGAAGCCGATGACGCCAAGGCCATAGAGGAAGTAGACCAGATTAGGCGGAAGGCACTATCGGCTATAGCCGACTTCTTGAAGAACTAAAATCCAATTCCTTGTAATATTTTTGTGATTCTGAAATTGGTTGTCACTCTTGTCGCTTTTGTAAATGTCGGTCTAACTTTTGTAATCGATTTTGGTCTCGCCAATGTTACGACTTGTCGATTCCTAGAATTATGTTTGTAAACAAAATCGGCTCTGGTCTTATGCGTTACATCATGCTTGCCGATTCCGAAATCTTTTATGCTGACCGCCGACTACGACGACTGCCGATAACGACGCTCGAAAGCATCTGATTCCTGTAATAATGCCGATTACGAAGCCCAAAAATTTCTTGCTGTCCACTTTTTCTATAATCGGCTCAAATTTATCTTGTGTGTGTATATGCCCCCTAATTTTGTTGATGTCTTCGATGTCGACAAAATTATGAATTGAAGTCAAATTTCACTTTGTTGTAGTCGCTATCAGCCAATAGCAGCCGATTATAGAAATTAGGGGAAGAACGTGCCATAAAAATGGCCTAAAGGCGATGCCTGATCGAAACAGGACTCGGCTAACACGAATCGGCTAAGCAAACAGTCGAATCATGAGTTGATACATACGATTGGATAGTATTTTTTCAAGTATTTTCCATTAAGAGCCCTTCCAAACACTTCTCCATCTAAACCTTCTAGCATATAAGCTCCTTTAGAGACGCATCTGTGGATCTTGAAAGGCCCTTTCCAATTTGGTGACCACTTGCCGAATTTATTGTCCCTGGATCCAATCGGCAGTATCAACTTCTAAACGAGTTCGCCCTCTTCGAAAGATTTAGGCACAACCTTTTTATTATAATGTCTAGCTACTCGTTCTTTATCCCTTGTAACTTTTTCCAAGGCCCTCATCCTGGATAAAACTAAGTCTTCTGATTCGTCCACCATCAAGTGATAATAATCGTCGGTTGTGAGTTGATCCTATAGTTGAATGTGCCTCGAGCCGATGACGCTTTCCCATGGTAGCACTGCCTCATGCCCGTAGACTAGCTAGTATGGAGGGACTTGAATTGATCCATGGCATGCCATCCGATATGCCCACAGTGATTCGGCTAATCGGTTGTGCCATTGCCTGGGGTACTCAGAGATCTTTCTTTTAATCAATTTAATCAAACTTTTATTTGAAGTTTCGGCTTGCCCGTTGGCCTGTGCGTAGTATGGCAAAGAATTAAGTAGCTTGATCCCCATGCCGTCGGCAAACTGAACAAATTCGTCTAATATGAATATAGATCCCTCGTCTATTGTAATTGTTTGTGGGACACCAAATCGGTAGATAATATGTTCTTTAATAAACTCGATTGCGTCCTTAGAGTCAACTTTCTTTAAGGGAACTGCTTCCACCCACTTTGTAAAATAGTCTGTTGCTACCAGAATAAACTTATGCCCTTTGCTTGAGGGTGGATTGATCTGGCCGATCATGTCAATGCCCCATCCCCTGAACGGCCAAGGCTTGATGATTGGATTCATAGCCGATGCTGGTGCTCATTGTATGGCGCCAAAATTCTGACAATCCTGGCAACCTTTGTAATATTTGAAGCAATCCTCCAGCATTGTCGGCCAGAAATATCCTGCTCGCCGAAGTAGCCACTTCATTTTATAAGCCGATTGATGCGTGCTGCAAATCCCTTCATGCATCTCTCCGATAGCCACTTGGCTTGATGGGCTCCCAAACACTTAAGCAACACACCATCAATCATCCGATAATACAGATCTTCATCAAGCAAAACAGATCTTAGTGCCTTGTATCGCAGTTTCCATGTAGCCGGTTGAGAGGGGTTCTTGAGATAGTTGTAGACTTCAAACCTCCAATCGTCGGCTGTAATGACAGCAACTTCAATGTCAATATCATTTATCATCGGCTTGTAGCCGGATGCCCCTTGAGCTAAATCGTTGGCCTCAATATTCTGTTCTCTGGGATATGCTTCAACGTGACTAGCCGAAAACCTTTCATCAATTCCCAGCATTGTTGATAGTAGATCATCAGCGCATCGTTTTTGTATCTGTATTCTCCTGACAACTGGCTGATGACCAACAGTGAATCCCTCATTATTTTGATGGCGTCGACCTCAACTTCCTTGAGTAGATGCAATCCTTTAAGTACGGCTTCATATTCGGCTTGGTTGTTTGTAGCATGGGGGTTAATGGCGAAAGCAAATTGAAAACTTGCCCCCCTAGGCGAAATGATGACCAAGCCAATGCCGCAGCCATAGGTGCAAACCGAGCCATCAAATGTCAATGTCCAAGGCATGATTTCTACGGAGCCGATTGAGTCATTCCTGTGCTCCACGATAAAATCGGCTATAGCTTGTCCCTTAACTGCCCTGGGTGTCTGTTGGTGATATGGGCCCGGGGGTATGTCAGAAGTACGACATCTGAGAAAAGGAAGGCGCCCTTGCCCATCAAGGTGCGTCAAAGTTATATCTTGAATGGCCTAAGCGAGTCCCGGCCACGGACGGCCACGTGGCCGCCCCAAGAAGGGGCTAGCCCGGAGGCTGCCCGGAGGCCGCCGTACTCCCAAGCGGCAGGGTCCGGGATCACCCGGACCCCAGGATGGTAGGGTCCGGGGTTACGCGGACCCCCATCCCTCACCCCGCACCTTTCTGAGAGAGGGGCGAGTCCAACTGCCAACCAACTCATTTAATGCCCAAAAAGAAGGAGGCTGAGCGCCTGCCCCACCACATTTAATGCGATGTGAGGCGCGCTTGTCAGTGGCTCTCGTCATCATTCCTTTTTGCCTGTCGCGAGGCAAAGGAGGCCTAAAGTCTTTGACTAAGACCGCGGTATGGCCGCGCACCCACTCCGCGCACGCCTCCCTCACGCCCCGTCCAGTTGCGTTTAATGCATTGGGCGGCCGCGTGGGAGAGAGAGTGCGAGCGCAGGAGGCGCGGTGTCAGTGCCTACCCGCGGGATGGGCCGCTGACCAGTGAGTCCCATTGGAGTAGGTAGGCAAGCCATCACCGCGTCAGCAACATAGCTACCACGGCGATCACCTTTTTCTGCCTACCCCCATGATGCAGCAAACAGGAAGGAGCAATGATGGGGTGGCTTCCCTGACAAGACAAGGAAAAAACCACTCCTTCACGTGGAGAGGACTAGAGAAAATCAGGACTATTGTGGTGTTCCCTTGTACTATAAAAGGAGACCCAAGTCCATCATAAAAACGGTCGGTCGGCTCTCTCGCTCTTTGGTCGGCTGGGCTCTCTCATCGGTTCCCTCCTCAACTCAGTACACCAGTCCCCTGGGCGACAGCTAGCTCTTAGCAACCCCTCGTCCACCTCTGACTCCAGAGAAAAGAGGAACACTCTCATTGCTTCCTGTAATTCTTCCCTCATACTACACACAGAACAGGAGTAGGGTATTACACCTCGCAGGTGGCCCGAACCTGTATAAACCTCCGCGCCTCCGCATTCTTGGTTTCTCCCGCCTCATCTGCATCATCTTATCCTCATCGCGAGTTTAAACCAGGACTCACCGCTCCTCGTGCCGAACCAAAAAAGGGGGTCCCTCGGATTCCCGCGTGTCGATCTCCGACATCGACAGCTGGCGCGCCAGGTAGGGGGAGCGCACTGCGTTTCTGATTTAAACTCCCGTATTCCTCCCATTTTCTGGCGGGAAACCCTCTCTCCCCGTCTCCACCATGGTCCACGGCCGCGTCCCACGCTTCGCGTCAGGCTCGCTCGCTACGCGCGAGCGCGACCTGGCCAACAAGGTGGCGGAGGAAGTTGACACGGGCGAGCACAGCCCCAACTTTCGCCACCTCCGCTCGAGGGGGGAAGGATCTTCGTCTCCCTCGCCGCCGCTGGTGGCGACGGTGGCAGTTGCGCCCACGCCATCTCCTCTGCCCCCCGCTGAAACAATGGCGGCGGGCGGAGGGGGCCAGGCATCCCGCAGGGCTGACAACGCTCCTGCAGGATCTAGGCCACGCCCTAGTGGGCGTACCGGCGAGCCTCGCCGAGGAGACGTCCATCGTCGCCTGGAGTTTGGCACGCCTGAGGGTGCCCTCCAGGCGGCAGAAGCTCTTTTGCGCCACCCCCGGTCACCCCTGGCGAGGGATCCAACGCCAAGCGGTGGTTCGACGACGTGGCGAAGCTGGTAGGCACGGCCCAGCGTCAGCTGGCCGCTGACCTCGCTTCCTCCAGCCACCAACCGCACGGTTCACATGCTGCAGTGAGCTCATCCTCTCGGCGACGGGTTCAAAGGGCAGCGGCTGCCGCGAGGGCGGAAGAGAGCCTCTCGGCGGCAGCCCAACCAGAAGCACCTCGGGATCGCTGTATGCAGAACGGGACGCCAGCCTTCGCATCGAGCAGCACCATGACGAGCGCCGCATGGGGCGGGCACCGGATTGCGCCTCCTCATCGGGAGGCGCAACCACTCGGCGAGCGGCCGCAGCGGCCCTCCCGCAGGTAGAGCCCCTCAGGAGACGGCGAGCGGTCGTGATGGCCCAGCCACGAGCAGGAGGCTCCACGACGCCCAACGGGGCCCCGCAGCCATTATCGCCCCTTCCGGCCGGCAACGGCTGCCAGGCCTTCGTTACCGACCTCCGTAATGTGCGCTGGCCTAACAAGTTTAGGCCGGCCCTTACAGAGAAGTACGACGGCTCGGTGAACCCTACCGAGTTCCTCCAGATCTACACCATAGCCATTGAGGCTGCTGGAGGGGACGAGCACGTCAGGGCCAACTTCTTTCCCATGGGACTCAAGGGCCAGGCCCGCTCCTGGCTGATGAATCTGCCGGCCCAGTCGGTCACTTCTTGGGACGATCTGTGCCGCCAATTCACCTCCAACTTCCAGGGCACGTACCCACGCCCGGGAGTGAAGGCAGACCTCCACATGGTCCGACGAGGGGAGGACGAGTCCCTGCGCAAATACATCCAACGTTTTTGCAAGGTACGCAATACCATACCCTCCATCGTTGACCATGCAGTGATCTTTGCCTTCCGGAGTGGTGTATGCCACGATGTTATGTTGGAGAAGATCGAGTCCAAGGCCCCCCGGACTACCACGGAGCTCTTTGAGCTCGCTGCCCGGGTGGCCCACAAGGAGGAGGCTCGGGATTGGAATCCTAGGAATCCTGCCCCAGCCTCCACCGGCGCTGCCCCCTCCACGTCCCGAGAAGAGCGACGCGAACGGCGACGGAAGCGCAGGCCATCGCGCGGTGGCGAGGAGGGTCATGTCCTCGCCGCCGACGGTGCAGAGAAGCCCTCGCGGAAGGGCAAGCCCGAGGGCAACCGCAAGCGGTCCCCGGACCCTCGCCCCCAGGGCCGGATCGGGGACAAATGGTGCATGGTGCACCAAACCTCCCACCACGACCTCTCCGAATGTCGTTCGGTCAAGAATTTGGCTGAACGGGTGCAAAAGTACGAGCAGGAGCGGAGGGAGAGTGAGAAGGAAATCCGCCGCAAGGGCAAGGCCTCGGCGGAGCGTTCGGACAACCGGCGAGAGGAGGCCAAAGATGTGGCCCCCGTCGGGGACGACGATGACAACCTGGGCTACCAAGATCCCCAGCACGTCGTCGCCACCATCGACGGCGGTGCAGGCACCCAGGTGTCCCGCCGGAGCCTCTAGTCCATGAGGCGCGAACTCCTCGCGGCTGTGCCGTCCCACGAGGCGGCCCGAAAGTCGCGCTGGGCAGAGGTGCCCATCACCTTTGACCAAACCGACCACCCGGGGAGCATCGCACGTAGCGGCCACTTGGCCCTCGTGACCTCCCCCACCATCTGCAATGTCAAGGTGCGGCCCTCAATATACTATCCCTGAAGGCCTTTGATGCAATCAAGGCCCCGAGAATGGTGCTCAGGCCGACTTACCCCATCATTGGGGTGACGCCCGGGAAAGTGTGGCCTCTCGGGTAGATCGCCCTGCCGGTCACCTTTGGGGGTCCCGCTAATTTCCGCACTGAGCGGATTGACTTCGATGTGGCGGACCTCAATCTGCCCTACAATGCCGTGCTCGGGAGGCCGACGTTGATGAAGTTCATGGCGGCTACCCATTATGCCTACCGCCAGCTTAAGATGCCGGGCCCCGGAGGCCCCATCACCATCCACGTCGACATTAAAACCACGCTAGACTGCGCGGAAGCACGCGTGGACGACATCGCGGTGGCCGACCGTGTCGAACCCGAGGGCCCCCAAGGAGAGACCTCGGGTTCCCGGGCCCCAAAGCAACGCATCACCTCTGCCGATGAGGTGGTAATTAAGTCTATCCAGTTGGGTGACGACCCGTCCAGGACCGCCAACATTGGCGGCAACTTGGATCCCAAATAGGAAGACGCGCTCGTCTCCTTCCTGCAGGTGAACGCCGACGTGTTTGCTTGGAAGCCGTCGGATATGCCCGGTGTCCCCAGGGAGGTGATTGAGCATCGACTCGCAGTACGGCCTGATGCACGGCCAGTCCGGAAAAAGGTGAGGCGGCAGGCTCCGGAGCGGCAGGCGTTCATCCGCGAAGAGGTGGCACGGCTCTAGGAGGCCGGCTTCATCCGGGAGGTGCTGCATCCGGAGTGGTTGGTGAACCCGGTGGTCGTCTCGAAGGCCAACCACAAGCTGCGCATGTGCATCGACTACACCGACCTCAACAAGGCATGTCCTAAAGACCCCTATCCTCTACCTCGAATAGACCAGATAGTCGACTCCACTGCGGGATGCGACCTTTTATGCTTCCTAGATGCATACTCTGGTTATCATCTATTCCGCATGGCTGTAGAGGATGAGGAGAAAACTTCATTTATTACCCCTGTGGGTACCTTTTGCTACACGTCTATGCCCTTTGGTTTGAAGAATGCCATGTCTACTTTTCAACGTGGTGTCTGCATCACGTTGAAAGACCAAATAGGGTGCAATGTTGAGGCGTACGTCGATGATCTCGTAGTCAAATCTCGGGACCAAAGAACCTTGCTCCCGGACTTGGCTGAGACGTTTAATAACCTCCGGTCCTCCCGCATGAAGCTGAACCTAGAGAAATGCGTGTTCGGGGTGCTGACAGGCAAACTGTTAGGGTTTTAGGTCTCTGCCCAAGGCATTGAGGCCAACCCCGCTAAAATAAAAGCAATAGAGGCAATGCGCCCCCTAGGAAACTCAAGGACGTGCAGAGACTCACTGGTTGTATAGCTGTCCTGAGTCGTTTCATATCTAGGTTAGGAGAGCGGGTGCTCCCTTTATTCAAGTTGTTAAAGCGAACTGGCCCCTTCACTTGGACGGACGAAGCGGAGAAAGCCTTGGGCGAGCTCAAGCGCTACCTCTCCTCGCCGCACATATTGGTAGCCCCCCGGGAAGGAGAACCCCTCCTTTTATATTTAGCGGCGACCCCCCAAGTGATTAGTGCGGCTTTGGTTGTGGAGCGCGACGACGAGCTAGACTCTCAGTCGTCCCCAACCCCATCGAACTCGGAGGCAGGAAACCTTGGAACGGAGTTGGCCGAGGAAGCTCCCGAATCCAGAGGTGGCCCCTGGCCCCCTGAGCTTCAGGGAGCCGCCCGGCCCCCTAGTCCGGGGGCTCCCGAGGCCCCTCCACCCGAGTGGCCCCGAGGGCCCCGGAAGGCGATGGCCCGGTAGCCCCGGGCACCGGGATGACCCGCCCCGAAGCACCCGTGGCAGGAAACCTCGGAACAGTGCCGGCCGAGGAAGCACCTGAGCCCGAAGGTGGCCCTTGGCCCCCCGAGCTTCAGGGAGCCGCCCGGCCCCCTAGTACGGGGGCTTTCGAGGCCCCTTCCACCCAGAGCGGCCCTGAGGGCCCCGGGGGAGGCGACGGCCCTGAAGCCCCGGACACCGAGATAGCCCGCCCTGGTGTACCCGAACCAGTCACCCCTAACAAAGCAGCCAAGGCCCGCGCCAAGGTTCAGCGACCGGTCTACTTTGTCAGCAAGGCGCTACGGGACGCAAAGACACGTTACCCGCAGGCCTAGAAAATGCTCTACGCCATGCTTGTGGCCTCCAGGAAGCTGCGCCATTATTTCCAGGCGCACCGGGTAACGGTGATCACGTCCTACCCTCTCGGGCAAATCCTGCGTAACCGAGAAGGCACGGGACGGGTAGTCAAATGGGCCATCGAGTTGTCGAAATTTTATCTGCACTTCGAAGCCCGACACACGATCAAGAGCCAAGCCTTAGCCGATTTCGTGGCAGAATGGACGCCAACGGTCGATAGCGATCCACCCCCGGGTGAACCCGAGAGTGCGGAGGATCGTGGCCAAGGAGCCGTGCACTGGGTAATGAACTTTTGACGGTTCACTCACCTTACACGGGGCCGGAGCAGGCGTGGTGTTAACTTCCCCAGCGGGAGGCGTACTTCAGTACATCGTCCGACTCGACTTCCGGGCAACCAACAACATGGCCGAATATGAGGGGCTTCTAGCGGGATTGCGAGCGGAAGCAGGTATGGGCATCCGCCGTCTGCTAGTCCTCGGGGATTCCCAATTGGTTGTAAACTAGGTTTCCAAGGAGTACCAATGCACCGACCCCCAAATGGAAGCTTATGTCAAGGAAGTACGGCGTATGGAGCGTCATTTCGATGGCCTCAAACTACGCCATATTCCCGGAAGAGACAACTCCCTGGAGGATGAGCTATCTAGGATCGCGTCTGCGCGAGCCCCAGCCCCGCCAGGCGCATTTGAGGAAAGTCTCACAGAGCCGCCGGCGCACCCTGAACCGCCCCAGAGGCAGGAATCGGCCAGTCTCGATGCCCCGGATCTGGTGGGCCAGCCACAGCCTGGCCCTGCCGGGACCAACATCACGCGCCAGGTGGCTTGGATTTCGGAAATCCGAGCGTACCTACAAGACGTGTCATTGCCCGAGCGACGCGAGGAAAGCGAACACATTACCCGGACCTCCAAGAGGTACGTGTTGGTAGAAGGAACACTCTACCGACGCGGTGCCAACGGAGTGCTCATGAAATGCATTGCTCGGGAACAGGGTCTCGAGCTCCTAGCCGAGATCCATGAAGGCGAATGCGGGGCGCACTCGGCCTCCCGAACCTTGGTGGGAAAGGCATTCCGCCAAGGATTCTATTGGCCCACCGCGCTGGAAGATGCAACGGACCTCGTGCGGCGATGCCGAGCGTGTCAATTCCACGCCAAGCAGACGCACCTGTCGGCCCAGGCCCTTGAGACCATCCCGCTCTCATGGCCATTTGTGGTCTGGGGGCTGGACATCCTGGGTCCGTTCAAGCAGGCACAGGGCGGCTGCAAGTTTCTATATGTCGCCATCGACAAATTCACCAAGTGGCCCGAGGCCTATCCAGTCAGCATCATCGACAAGCATTCGGCTGTGCGGTTCATGAGAGGCATCACGGCAAGGTTCGGGGTCCCCAACAGAATCATCACCGACAACGGCACCCAGTTCACGAGTGAGCTGTTTGGCGAGTATTGCGACGACATGGGCATCAAGCTCTGTTTCGCCTCGCCCACCCACCCCCAAAGCAACGGTCAGGCCGAGCGTGCAAACGCAGAAATACTGAAAGGCCTCAAGACTAAGACATACAACGTGCTCAAGAAGCATGGGGACTCGTGGACTGATGAGCTGCCTGCAGTCCTTTGGGCCAATCGGACAACCCCGAGCCGTGCCACCGGGGAGACACCTTTCTTCTTGGTGTATGGAGCCGAGGCAGTCTTGCCCTCTGAGCTCACCCTAGGATCGCCCCGAGCCATGTTATACACCGAAGCAGATCAAGGGCAGATGCGTCGTGACGACTTGGATTACCTGGAGGAAAGACGGCGCCGGCAGCGCTCGCGCGGCCCGCCACTGAGCCTCCGCCGCTACCATCAAAGCAAAGTCAGCCCCGAGCGCTGCAAGTCAATGATCCAGTCTGCGCGTGTGCAAATGCGTGCGGGGCGAGCAAATTATCCCCGATGTGGGAGGGGCCATACAAGGTTATTGGCACCCGCGTCAGGGAGTAGTTCGCCTAGCCACGAGAGGACGGCACTCCGTTGCCGAACCCGTGGAACATTTCCCACTGCGCAGGTTTTACCCATAAGCGGCATGGTGCCGAAACATACATGGAAGTTCATCCACTTCGGTGGCATGGACAATAAGTTTGCTTTGTTACATCCCATATAATTTCTTGCAAAATACATGTTTGTAGTGTGTTTTCCTCCATGTCTTTGGAGCATGTATGCGGATGCGGCTTTCCAATGGTTCCCTGGCCTTGCCCGCCTTAGCCAGAGAGCCCTAAGGGCGTCGAGGGTACAGCGATGCTGCATACTACCATGCCTGGGGGCAGTCAACGCTTGGGGTTTCGGGTGCGTACTAACACGCCTGTCACGTCCCCCTGTTGCCGCTGCCCTCGCTGGCCTTTTTATGCCTTCGCTCCTACTCGGAACCCCGAGAAAGGCACCAGCCAACAGCCAGTGCATGCTGCCCGAACCCAGACCAGCCCCCCAGCTACATGGGACAAATCATGGCGGAGGACCACGCTACTGCATTCTTGCAATGGTTAAGCTAACTAAGAGTCGAACTACCGTTGCAGGAAAGCAAACAGGCAGAGGCTCGGGCCAAACAACTGCCACTACGTGTGCGCTAAGTTGGCCGGGGCTCCCAACATATATACATACACATATGAATCATCAGAAGCAGCCACGATGGGCTGTTACAGTGCAAGTCCAAAATAATAAAGGCAAGTTCACTGACTTTATAAACAATACTACAAATGTCTTTGTACACAAATACAGATGGAAGCAAAAAGGGAGCGAGAGAGTCCTAAGTGGTCGGCGGGTCGCTGGGGGCATCTGCTGGGAGATCTTTGTCCGGCGAGTCCTCGCGGAGAGCAAGCTGGAAGGCCGCCGGGGTGCCGTCAAAGCCCACCATGATGGAGTCGACGGCGTCTTGGACCCGAAGACGGGCGGCCTCCTCGGTGCCTTCGGGGAAGTCCTCGGTGGGGATATAGGGGTCAAAGCCGGGGTCGCGAGCCTCATAGCTTGCCAAGATAAGCGTAGGGACTTGGCGGGACAAGTCGTATGACGACTCCTTTGCCACCTCGTCAACCTCCTCCGGCACCTTCTTGATCCCCTCAGCCAGCTCATCGATGTGAGTGGCCAGCCCCCCTAAGGTAGGGATGCCGATGAGGGGACGGTTGACCCCTACCCCGCGAGCTGCATTCCGAAGGCGCTCGACGGATGAGGCCAGGGCCCGGAGCCCCAGGCGCAAGGTGCGCTCCGGCTCCGCGATCCGGCGGCGCGCCTCCTCCGGTTCGCCCCGGCCCACTGCGCTGCGCATCCATGACCACTGCTCTGGGTGGCCAGGATCTTGCTCCCACCGTTCCAACTCGTCTTAAAGGCGGCCCGAGGCGGTGGCGAGCAGCTTCTCGCGCTCCCAGATAGCCTTCAGGCACCGGGAGGCCTCCTCCTGGGTCTCCAGCACCACCGCCTCTCGCCTCCCACGGTGGCCTCGCGCTCCGTGATGGCCTTCTCTGGGCCGGCACGTTGGCCTCCCGCGCGGCGAGTCCTCCTCGCTCGGCAACGGTGGCCTCCGGTCCTCGACCGCCCGCCACGCCGCCTCTAGAGCCCTCTCCCACTCCAACAGGCCAGCCTCGCGGGCCTGGAGGTCAACGTCGGTGATGGCGGCGGTGGCCTCAGCGTCGCACAGGGTGCGCTCGCGCTCGTCGAGGCCCTGGGCGCGCTCCCTGAGGTCGCGAAGGAACCCCCCGGCGGTGGTGCGGACTCTCTCCTCAGCGGCGGCGACGACCTGCTCGCGGAAGTCGACGGTGTGCCGCTCAACGACGGTGTCTTCGAACACCTGGCTGAGCTCCTCCTAGCGCCGCTCGATCTCCGCCAGCTCCAGCCTGCGGACAAGGCCTTCCACCCTCGCCGTGGCCGCCAGCTCCCGACGACCCTCCTCAACCTCGGCCTCCCGCCGTGCCACCTCAACCTCCCTGGCGGCCAAGGCCTGCACCTGGGCCCGGAGCCCCTCCAGGGAGATCACATTGGCCCCCTCCAGCGCCCTGGAGACAACCTCCCTCGCCCGTTCTTGCGACTAGACGAGGGGCTCGGTATCCAGGGCGGCCACTAACCCGGACAGAGCACCCCCAGATTCGGAGTCGGAGCTCGGCCCGAGATCAGCCGCCTGCGCAGGCTTAGCTGCTGAAGACCCCCCATGGCCGGAACCGCCCGCTCCTTGCGTTCGGGGCTCGCGGCGGGCCGGCGCCGGCAGAGCTAACGGCGCCGTTTGGTGCGAGCGGGCGATAACTGTTGTGGCGGCGGCGATGGTTGCTGTGGAGGAGACCCCTGGGGTTGTTCTCCGCCGCCCTCCGCTGCCCCCTCCGTGCCGGGGCCGCCCACGGCTCGCTCCTCGTGGGCGGCCGGCGCCCCGGTCTCTGGGTGGGCCCTCTCCTCGGGTCGCACCGGATCCGGGACCAAACCCGTAAGGGGCGACCCGGACCCGGAGGGCTCAGGCACCCCGAGTCTCTCCTGCGCTTCCTCCCCCGAGCCCGAGGCAGAACCGCCCTTGGGTATAACCCTGGGGCGAAAAACAAGACAAAGGTGTAAGGCCCAATGATCATGAGCGCGTCGACAAGGCGTACCTGCGGGCGGGGTTAAAGTCCCAGGAAACCCTTGAGATGGCCCGCTTCTTCTTCGCAGGGCTGCCTGGAGGACTCGTCGGGCTACCGCTCGCCGCATCCGCTGATGCTGGAGCCCCGCGGACGGCCCCCGCCGTCGGCGTGCTCACCATGGATGTGCCCCGGGCCTCCTCTGCCGTCGTCGTCCCCTCCGTTGTGCCCGTCCTGGCCCTCGGCGGAGTGACCCCTGGGGACGGGCCCACCGCCTGCGAGCCCCCCGATCTGCGGGGAGGAGCAGCGCGCTCCGCGCCGCCACCACGCGGTGGGGATGGGGGAAGGGCGAGGTCCTCCTCTGACCTCTTCCTCTTCCCCTTGGGGTCCGGGGCCCCCAGATCGCTTCGGCCCAGACCCCGGTGGTTCAGTCGCCCGATTGGCACATGGTCGTCGGCGTCGGCGTCGTCGCCGCCCGCCCTCGGGCGGCCTCGGCCGCTGCGACGAGCGAGCCCACGCCGTCGCTCACCACCTGCGGTGCGTGCGAATCTCCGCACGCGCCGAGTCCAAGAACAGCGGCACCAACCCGGGCGAAAGCTGCGTCAGGTCCATCGCCGTAACGCCGAGGGTGCAGCGGACCAAGATCCCGAGATCCCTCTCGTCCCAATCGAAGGCGGCACCCACGTGGGTCCGCATGTCGTCGTTGGGACCCGTGTACATGTAAGCGGGACACGGCCTTTCCTGCAACGGCGCAATGCGCCCCATCTGAAAGTCATAGAAGACCGCGTGGCTGGGCGGCCCCACCCGGAGGTAGGCGGTCGATCCGGCACCCGTCCGGCTCCTCGACTCGCGGACACGCCCCCGGCTCCTAGGCGGGGTGGTCGCCTAGGCGGTGTAGAACCGAACGCCCTCCGGTTCTCCCACTGGAGCGAGGTGGATGTCGATGAAGGGGGTGCCGACCGTCCTATCGTTCCGCGGCTGGATCATCACGTACCCAACCACGTCGGGGGAGCCATTCCGGCACACCCGAAAGAACTGCTGAAAGAGGTGAAGTGAGGGCACCACCCCCACAAACATCTCGCAGGTGTGGGCGAACACGGCGAGGTAGAAGACGGCGTTGGGGGTGAGGTGATGCAGCCGGAGGTCGTAGAACTCCCGCACGTCGAGGAAGAAGCGGGAGAAGGGCGGCACCAGCCCGACCATGGCGAAGGAGGTGAAGAACACCATCCTCGTAGGGGGCCGCTCCTCCGGGACATCACCGCCGCTGCGCGTGCTGCGCGGCAAATACTTGTTGAAGAGGCTGCGAGCCTCCACGGTGCGGACCAAGGATTTGGGGAGCACACTCCCCGGCTCCAGAGGCGAATCACGGGCCATCTCAAGGGTGGACGCTGAAATGCAAAGGAAAGCCGGCGGCGAGAGGAAGGAAGTGAAGAAGCAAAGGGCACTGGGAAGATGAGAGACGAAAAGCTGTGTGAGGCGATGGCTGTGGGAAGCGTAGAAACCGATTCCCCTCCGGGCGGATCCGTTTTTATAAGCGACCACGGCCCCCTCGGATTCCACGGCATTAATTTCGCCCCACTCCAAACTACGCGCCTCCTTGCCTCTGCGCCGCTTCGTTTCCTTTTCGCATCCCCTTGGGTTCCCGCGTCACTTGGATTTCGCGCCGCCTGGGGTTTCACGCCCACCAAGCGCACTACGCGGGACGGAGAGAGCCAGGCGGTTTGAATGGGCCCCCGCGCGCGCGGCCCGAATAAACTCGCCCCCTGTCCTGAGAAAAACTTAGCCTGGCACGGCATCGGTTGTCGCGTACCGGCCTCTTGCCATAGCAAAACGCATCCAGTGCCCGGGCCCACACACTCAAAGAAATGGCGTCAACCGCGCCCGAGCCCGACTCAATCTCGGTCAACGCCGGGGGCTACTGTCGGTGATATGGGCCCGGGGGTATGTCAGAAGTACGACATCTGAGAAAAGGAAGGCGCCCTTGCCCATCAAGGTGCGTCAAAGTTATATCCTGAATGGCCTAAGTGAGTCCCGGCCACGTGGCCACCCCAAGAAGGGGTTGGCCCGGAGGCTGCCCGGAGGCTACCCGGAGGCCGCCGTACTCCCAAGCGGCAGGGTTCGGGATCACCCGGACCCCCGGATGGTAGGGTCCGGGGTTACCCAGACCCCCCATCCCTCACCCCGCACCTCTCTGAGAGAGGGGCGAGTCCAACTGCCAACCAACTCATTTAATGCCCAAAAAGAAGGAGGCTGAGCGCCTGTCCCGCCGCATTTAATGCGATGTGAAGCGCGCCTGTCAGTGGCTCTCGTCATCATCCCTTTTTGCCTATCGCGAGGCAAAGGAGGCCTAAAGTCTTTGACTGAGACCGTGGTATGGCCGCGCACCCACTCCGCGCACGCCTCCCTCACGCCCCGTCCAGTCGCGTTTAATGCATTGGGCGGCCGCGTGGGAGAGAGAGTGCGAGCGCAGGAGGCGCAGTGTCAGTGCCTACCCGCGGGATGGGCCACTGACCAGTGGGTCCCATTGGAGTAGGTAGGAAAGCCATCACCGCGTCAGCAGCATAGCTACCACGACGATCACCTTTTTCCGCCTACCCCCATGACGCAGCAAACAGGAAGGAGCAATGATGGGGTGGCTTCCCTGACAAGACAAGGCAAAAACCACTCCTTCACGTGGAGCGGAGTAGAGAAAATCGGGACTACTGTGGTGTTCCCTTGTACTATAAAAGGAGACCCAAGTCCATCATAAAAACGGTCGGTCGGCTCTCTCGCTCTCTGGTCGGCTGGGCTCTATCATCGGTTCCCTCCTCGACTCAGTACACCAGTCCCCTGGGCGATAGCTAGCTCTTAGCAACCCCTCGTCCACCTCTGACTCCAGAGAAAAGAGGAACACTCTCATTGCTTCCTGTAATTCTTCCCTCATACTACACACAGAACAGGAGTAGGGTATTACACCTCGCAGGTGGCCCGAACCTGTATAAACCTCCGCGCCTCCACAGTCTTGGTTTCTCCCGCCTCATCTGCATCATCTTATCCTCATCGCGAGTTTAAACCAGGACTCACCGCTCCCCGTGTCGAACCAAAAAAGGGGGTCCCTCGGATTCCCGTGTGTCGATCTCCGACATCGACAGTGTCTGATACCTCAAATCAAACTCTGTTAGAGCAAAAATCCACTTCCCAATTATTTCTATCAATACTGAAGCTGATAGCATGTACTTAACTACATCGGCTTTGCATATTATTGTGCATTCGTTGGACAGCAGATAATGCCTTAATTTGGTACACGAAAAAAATAGGCATAGGCATAGCTTCTCCACTGGTGAATACTTCGTCTCTGCATCTAGTAGCCGTCGGCTGAGATAGAAGATAGCCTTTTCCTTGCCCTCAACCTCTTGGATTAAAACTGAGTCGATTGACTTATCATCGGCTGATAGGTACAACTTGAACGGTATCCCTTTTTGTACGGCTGGCGAGTTATTTCGGCTTTGATCGCGTCGTACATATCGGCTTTGAACCTCCTGGTAGGTTGTTTGAACGGCCGATAGCCTGCATTGATTGGCAGTTGATGAACGACAATAGATCGGCTAAGACCGGGCATCTCGAAGTACTCCCAAGCAAAAAATTCTTTATATTCTTTTAACAAATTAATGAGCTAGGATCTACAATGAGAAGGTGGATTTTGTCTAATATACGTCGTCCTCGGCTTGTCACCAAAGCCGATGTCGATTTCTTCTAACTCGTCGACCGACGTAAAACCTTGCCCGAGTTTGCCATCGTCCTTGTCTGCGGTGTCTATGCTGAAGACGCTTGAACCCTTCACCATGTCTTGTTCACAGCAGCAGTTGCGGCTCGTCATCTCTAATCGGCTGTATTGTGGAATCGGACATATTTAGAAAATCGGCTTGTCAGATTTTTCCAGACAAACAATCAATGCCTTCGATTTTCCAAAGCGGTAAATCGGCACTGACAACGCTAACTGACCTGTCGGTTGGTACGATCTCGATTTTGTCGCCGTCCCATTGGATCAGGCTCTAATGCATTGTAGAAGACCCCTTCCCGTCGATGACAAAGAATGTTGTGGGCACGGTCTTATTATCGATGGTCAATTCGACATTCAGGACGCCCTTGGTTTCTGGCGGGTTGCCACCGAAGTCCTTGAGCACCATATTGATCTTGATCAGGTCTTCGGCCCCTTTGCCTGGTTTTCTGAATGTTGCGTAGGGCATTAGGTTGACTGCCGCTCCCCCATCAACTAGCATCTTGGACATCGGCTTGCCGTTGATGAATCCTTTAACGTAATGGCTTCAGGTGCTAATTTTCGGTCCCCTCGGGTTTGTCGAAAATAGCTTGGTCCGGGGAGAGTGCTAGTTTCACCAAGTCGTCTTCAATAGTGTCTGCATCGGCTTTAGGAGAACCAAATTTGGCTCGCAATATGAATACCATGTTGACCGATGCAAAAACTTTGCCTTTCCCTTTGGCTGCCCTCCTGGCTTGATCGGCTGAACTCTCCTTGGCTTGCTCCTTGTCGGCTGTGGCGGGTTTCTCCTTGGGGATCCATCGCCTTTTGATCTTACCCAACCGGCGGCGTTGTTCTTGGATCATCTGCCGAACTTCTTCTTCCCTTCCTTCATGCTTTAGACTTTGAATTCTTCGTTTCTGTGTTTTTGTGAAGAGGTCAGAGGGACACCATTGGGGGTTGGTCGATTCTTCATCGTCGGCCTCTTCTTCGTCGTAGTGGTCGTCGTTCTCGTTTTCATCGAAGAAGTCTTGATGGATCGGCCCTAGCCGATCACGAACGGACTGCCGGTGCCGGTTGAGCTATACGGGCCTTGGGACGAACCGAGTTGGACTGGTGATCGACCGGCTCCTGTGTTCGTCCTCAGGGCACTCACTGCAAGCCGGGCAATCTTCTAGCATTGGCAGCCTCATCCCGGTCTCCCAGCAGTACCTGAAAAATTCGCAATGCCAATGGGGATCGGCACCGCTGCGATTCTCGTCTTACCGGCGGCCTCGTGTTTCTGGCTCTTGCCGATAAAACCTTTCAAACAAGGGCCTCCTCCCGCCATGATTGCTGTTAGGGGCGACGTCGGCTGCTCGTGTTGATCAGTCGTCGATCAGCCGATCGGGCAACGGGGCGCACCATGTTGATCGACGCGGCTTGGCTTCCAATCGACTCACCTTCTGCATTGACCCCTTTCAATGTTTTGGCTAAGCTGTACGTCATTCTGCGCTGCCGATCAGCTTGCCTGGGGCCGGCTTGAACCATGTTGATTGGGAAGGGGTGGCCATCTACCTTCAACGGCCGATTAGAATCGGCGAACTTGAGTTTCCGGGCTTCTATTGCCGACTGGATTTGCTGCCTGAAGACTTTGCAATCGTTAGTGGCATGAGATGTGGAGTTGTGCCACTTGTAATATTTTTTTCTTCTTGAGCTCTTCGGCCGATGGGATCATGTGGTTCTCGGGAAGCTGGATCTCTTTCTCCTTGAGCAATAAGTCAAAATCCTATCGGCCTTGGTGATGTCGAAGTCATATCTTTCCTCTTTGGTCGTCTTCAGTAGCCACTGGCAGACGATGGCCTTTTTGTTCTTGGCCCATTCGGCTGCCGCCACCTCTGCATCATCATCGTTAGAATCGGAGTCTGACTCAACAATGACTTGAGTTATGTTTTTGACGGCCTTCCTGGTGTCCTGAAATCTTTGTTCATGGGTCGTCACCTTCTGTGCCGGATGTGCTAGGCTGTCGAAGTCTTGAGTGGAGAAGCGCTCGCGGATCGGCGTGATCAGACCATGGAAGGCCAAATCGGCTAGCTGGGCATCCGATAGCACCAGGCTGTAGCTCGGTTCCTCATCTCCCTGAAGCGTTGGATGTACTCTTGAACCGACTTATTGTGCTTCTGCCTGATGCTAGTGAGGTCCGACAACTTCATTTCATGGTTGCCGAAGTAAAAGTAGCTGTGAAATTGTTTTTCGAGATCGGCCCAGCTCTGAATTGAGTTGTAAGGCAATGAAGAGAACCAGGTAAAAGCCGATCCCAAAAGGGACAGAGGGAACAACCGGACTCTCAAGGCATCTGTAGCCGATGCTTCGCCGCACTGCGCCAAGAATCGGCTGACATGCTCGTAGGTTGACACATTGTCCTGCCCTGAGAACTTTGAAAAGTCTGGGATTCTGTATTGGTTGGGCAATGGAATCCGCTCGAAATGCTCCGGATAAGGATACCAATACATGTTCCCTGAGTCTTTTGGTTTGAGGCCGAATTGGTCACGCATGACGTCCGTAATCAAATCGGCTCAAGTCCGGTTGTCGTGTTGTATCAGCTCATATTGATCATATGGCACGGGTGCTTGCCGATACAGTGGTGGTGGTGTCTGAGGCCTGTAGTGATGATCCTGGAGGCCTCCTTGACACTGGTAGTGGAATGGATGATCAGCGGGAGGCGGCCGATTTGCCGGTGGTGGCGTTGGTGGGCCCGGGAACAGTTGTCGGCCACCGGCGTTGTACTGTCTGTCCAGGCCAATCTGGGCAACCGGCTCCAACTGCCGATTGTCGTTGAACATGTTGGCGACCTGATCCTGGGGCAACGGTTGCTGTCGGTTCAGCATGGTGATTATTGGTCTCGCAGCCGATCCGGATGGATTCGGCTGGTTGAGGACCCCTCCTGGCAGCCCTGGTTGTGCTGGCGATGGCATCGGCCGATTCTGGGTGGCCAACGTCCTGTAACCAGGAAACTGGCCGTCTGTGAAGTACGTCGGCCCCCGCTGTAGTTGGTCGGCTATCTTGGCGTCGATCACAGTAGCGATCATGTTGTTAAGGGTGTTGACCAGGATGCTACTTTGGTTGACCAGCACGTGGTGGATGGCCGAATCGATTCAGTCTTGCAAAGTATGTAGGGCCGAATCGTCCTGTTCCTGCATCGGCTCCTCCACCTTCTGTTTGCCCTTTGATCCACTGGAGGAGGACGCCTTGAGCTCGTCCACGCTGAACTTGTACTTTTGATGTACGGCCCCGGATCTTGTTTGGGTGAAAGACTGCAGGTAGTTGGCTTGGAGCTCTTCTACCATCTTTTTGTAATCGGTTTGTTGTTCAGCCGATAGTTGCTCCATCTTCACAGGCACGACGTTGTCCTGAGAAATGCTGGGGTTTCGAGTTTTGCTCGAAATTTTGTGAGGAGTGCTGAGGTTGCACTTTGTAAACACAAGAGAGATTCAATAAAGTTCAATCTACTTTGAGAAATCTTTGTGTTGTGTTTTCATCGGGTGCGGTGGTCTAATTGGCGGTTAGACCGAAGCTTTACACCGGTCAGACCGTTCGAGTTACTACAGTCAGACCGGTGCATATCGGCTACACACGACGATCGGCTACATCAGGAGAATCGGCTAAGTCCAGGAGATCGGCTATACGGGCGGTCAGACCGGCGCTATACCGGCGGTTAGACCGGCTGGTTCGGTCAGACCGCACTCCATTGAATTGTGAGGGTAAGTCTTATTTCCGCTAAGATTTGTTTTTGGGTGTACCAACCATTCACCCCCCTCTGGTTGGCTTAGTTTGAGAGTTCGATCCTACATGAGGCACCTCTTGTAAATAAACCTATCATGAACAAAATTTGATTAGGAAGGGCTAAAGCGCAAGAACTTGCTTTTGTTGTAATTTTAACTCAAGCTCTTAGGCGAAATGAGAGAGAGAGCACAGTTCAGAAAACTACACCTCGGACCGTGATCCTTGCCCGCAGCGTCCGGAAGAAATTTCTGACTGGATGCCAACAGGTTTCAAATCGAGCCTTGGCATAGTAGTCGTTCACTTAGCGACACAAGCGAATTAGAAGGTCTCAGAAGATCGAATCCTCCGAGTAATTTGACATTGCGTTCAACCATCGTGTATCGGGTCCACTACCATAGCCAACCCCGAGAGGATTCCCATGTCATGTAACCTGGAGGGCAAGAGGTCGGACCACTACATCGGGCTAGGACGCGCCGACTTAGTACTCGAGAGAGCTGCCGAACCATCAAGTAACACAAATGCAACCGATAAACTTCCTTCCTAGGAACCCGGACCATATGGGATCGGGGCCACGAAGCTCAGAGCTGGTCATGAGTATGGCGCAGAAGTTATCGTGCCATTCGAATGTTACTCGATGGTCGGGAGAAAGCGCCAAGCCCCCAGGCAGCTATTGTGTACTCAACTGACCACCTACCAGGGAACCCCGATCATAGCGGGTCGGGGCCGCATAGCTCAGGGTTGGCCATAAGAGAAGTGCAGAAGTCGTTGAGTAGTAGTAGGCTGCTCGGTGATAGGGTAAAAAGCAACAAACGACAAATGGAAAGGTATCGAAGCTGCTTAATAAAAAGAGATGAGTACAGAATACGTATCTGTTTGAGGATCGAATCCGCGGGAGCTGATGTCGTGTGCCTATGTGCTTCAGAGCGCCAAAAGCCTGGCGAAGTAGGGTGTGGTAGTTGAAGCCACTGACACGACACATCAAGCTCCCGATGACCAAAATAGCCATAGCAAGCGACACAAGAATGATGAAGAAGGGTTTCTCCACCAAATCGCCAGAAACGAAGAAGAAACGTGCCCCTACCTGGCGCGCCAACTGTCGACGGATAGGTCGACAGTCCTCCGAGGAGGGTGCCCAAGGAGGTGAGTGAGTGGTTGGGAATGTGCTTCCTCTCAGGATCTGATGGTCGACTCAAGTCACTAAGACGAGCCAAGAAACAAGAGACGAGATTTATATTGGTTCAGCCCTTGTTGATGAGAAATTTCTCTCACACGCTGACCTGAGAGATCTGCTTAACTCCAGTGCAGGTCCTTCTCGGCTACCTATGCTGTTCAAGGCGTGCCAGTTGGTTGGATCTGTTAACCAACAAGAAAAATAGAAATATATGCATTAAGTATTAAGTTAGATCCTACTGGATCAGCTGCAGGAGTCAATCTACATATATATGCTATTTCTTAGTGTATTTAAACTAAGTGACTAGAATAGATCGGCTGTTACCGAGACAGTATTAGCCACTTAACCCAAATATACCACAGAATAATAAATATATGTTTTAACAGACTTAGCCGATGTCATAAGTCCAACTGTGAATCGGCTAATACTCTGATTTATCTTATGAAAAGATATCGATCTGAATTAAATGCGCTAAACCTAGATCAGTCGGCTATCGGCTATAGCCGATAAACTGATTCTGGCTTAGGGCATTTAACCAGAGCGAGATCTTAATATAAGAGGCGGTTTTAATAATCTTGATGACAAATATATCAAAAGAACATTAAAACAAATAAGGCCGGCTGAAACCTTGGCACTGTCTCTAAGCAAGATACATCTAGCCGAACAGATCATAAAAACTCTAAAAACGACTTAATAGTTCAACACTCATATATAGCATTAAGTATAAAAAGAACAGTCTGATCTATTGTAGCTGATGTAAATACCTCGAGACGGTGGATATCACATATAATCTAGGTCAACCTCTAGATCTAGCTCTATCAGCTGCCAATTCCTTACAGAAGTGAGCCGATGACGAGACAAATCTGAACATTGTCTAGATTATATGCAATATATGATAACTAGTGCAGCATAAATCATCGAATTTAGAGTGTCATGACGATGGAAGCACTAAATTCGACGATATACACCACTAATGACAAACATTTACCTGAACTTGGGGATCGAAACGATGCAGCCCGAAGCCGGATCAGTTGTTCGTCTGAAGAAAAAGGAGGCGATGCGCCGAAGGTTGTATTGATTGTGTTCATTTCTTTTACAGGGGTCTTGGGTCCTATTTATACCCAAGATCAACAAAGACCGCGCTAAACACGGCTGCAAATAACTACTATATCTATACGACAAAAGCGCAGAAAGCAATCCTTTGCCGCCTTTACAATAGGGTTATCTCTAAACAAATCTCTAGTTTACATACACTTGTCGTTGCAGGGCTTTATCCCTAAATGGCAATATCTCTAACGCACAATTTGGAAACCGAATCTTCTATTTTATCTCTAAATATCTACATCAGAAACGGTTTTATCTTCTCTGAACTTGGAGTCGACTATCGGTTGTTCTTGTCCGATTCAACCTTAGCCGACTGGCACCATAGCCGATCGCATCTCAGCCGACCCGGCCTCTGTTTCTCCGTCAAACCAGCCGATCCGAATTCTGCTTCAACTTCAGCCAGGACTTAGGGATTTGGTTACCAAATTTAGGTGTTAATAGCCCTCCTGAAGGATAATAGGCCTACATTCAGTGTTCTTTGTTAGAGTGGATTATAAACAATGTTTACAAGTGAGAATTCTTGGGGCTTAGAGCAAGCTAGCCCCATCCTCTCCCTCAGCCCTTCCTGCCCTCCCTTTTATAGCTCAAGGAGGGTAGTTACAAGGGATTTGGGGGCCAAGAAAGCTAAGACTTAAGATCTAAAAAGGTAAGTACAAACAACATCTGAAAAAGATACACGGAGATGCTCTCTAGGCCCTGCGCGTTATGGGTGTCTTGTGTCTTATCTTGCCTTGGGATCCCTCCTTTGCAGATACCACATGTACTGTGTTGTCGAGTGACGTCATTCCTTGCCGGGTTGTCCCCTCCTCGCCTCCTTGCAAGCCAAGTCTTGTCTCGAAGAGGTCGAAAGTTGGGTCGAGCAGTCAAGGTCGAGAAAGGAGTGCCGAAGTCGGACTGGGAGGATGTTGGGGTGGCCGACCCCGAGGGAAGGTCGGGCTCCCGACCATTTCTCGAAGACTCGCAATCCGACTTTAGCTTGACTTTAACTCTGGTCCGAGTGCTACCTCAGGGTGATACCCCACATGGTCACTCTACTTAGTGTTGGAGATAGAAAAAAGGTCTCCAATGGCTTAGCTTCGTTGACTTGGGCGTTGATTGGATGTGATGTGTCGACTATGGCCTTTTTTGGGATGCAGGTGCCTAGCTTTCTATCGTAACTATTTTCTTCGTTTCAAAAATAAGCTTTCCTGTTATTCATAATTTGCATCACAATGTAAGCATTTCTAGGGCACCGACTCAAATGCACAAAAAGTCATACATTTTCAATCAATGAAAAACGAGAAAGGTCTAAGGGGGTGTTTGGATCCTTGGGACTAATATTAGTCTATGTCACATCAAATATTTAGATGTTATTTTGCAGTATTAAATATAGACTATTTACAACACTCATTCATAATCAATGGCTAATCGATGAGATAAATCTAATGAGCCTAATTACACCATGATTTGACGATTTGATGCTACAGTAAGCATTTGCTAATCGTGGATTAATTAGGCTTAATAGATTTGTCTCGCTAATTAGCCACCGATTCTGCAATTATTTTTATAATTAGTTTACGTTTATTCCTTCAAATTGATGTCCAAACATCCGATGTGACATGGACTAATTTTAGTCCCAGGGATAAAAAAAAACCCCAAGCAATTCAAATTTCAAAATGTTAACCAATGATGTGGCTGAAAAGGAATTTATTCCTTCAACCTTCGTCATGACTAGACAACCTAGAAATATTCATATTTTGAAACTGAAGGGGTACATGACTAGTGATATATCTTGTTGCAAACGCAGCTATAACCAGCGTAACCAAACAAGAGCTTGAACTTATTAAATTATTGTCGAGCTAAACCAATGTTATGGCATGCCATTTCTCTAAAAAAAAGAATAGGAGTTCGAAGGAAGGAATTGACAGAAGGATTAGTCATGGGAGTTTTATTTTTACTCATGGTCGATAGGAATTACGGGAAGTATGAATGAGAATTGAATTTTTAACGGTAATGTATGACTTATAGATTTATATCGTCATTATTCTCTCCCAATTATCCATCTCTACTCATGTATTGAACAGGTAAAAAGTTTGCTCTTAAATTTAACTTTTCAATTCTTTATATAACTCTCACGTACATCAGCCCTTAACAGTTCTCATCAACCAAACGCATCGTGATGGAAATGGAAAGGGGTTGACCTTCTTGCTCAAAGAAAATCAGTGCGCCGTTTGATTCTTTTCCTGTCGTTGCCTGTCTTGCCGACCTCCTTGGAGGTCAGGAGAGTAGCCTGCGTCTCTCTCTCTCTCGCACCGGATTGGAAGGCCACACGGTCGGTCCACACCCCGGTAAAGGCCAACTCAACGATTCCTTATTCCAACCTTTGACATCACAACCGTCGGTGCCCCATCCTACGGTATCCACATGCTGCAGTCTCTCACCACAAAAGACCAGAAGCGCTCTGGACGACTGGACCACGTGCCCACCCTCCCCTCTCACTGACACCGAGTCCCCACCATCAGCCGCGAGACAGAAGCCATCTCGGCGTCGGCAGGCAAGGCAGCAGCGCCCAGCCGTCGAGTCATCATCGCCTACAAATAGATAGTACTACCACCACGCCGCGCGCCGCCGTGAGCTGATTGCCAACGAATTCCCCGTGCGCCTGTGCCTCTCCTCCCTCCTCCTCGTGCCGTCGCGCGGTGGCTTGAGTTCGCTCGCTTTGCCTGGACTCCGCGCGTTTTCTGCGGCGTCGGCGCGTCTCGCGGCTGCTCGTAGCTTTCACCTCCAGAGCGGCGCTTGTCTACCCAGATCCGGAGCGCCATGTCGAGGAACCCGGGCTGCACCGTTTTCATAGGTGAGATCTCCTCTTCCCTCCAGCCTACGGGTCCGAGCCCCGACCGAGCCGCCCGGCCCGGTGGCTCGATGTTTCATGCGGGCCTTTCCCCCAAATCTCCCAATTCTCTGTGGCTGTCTGCTGGGGCTGGGTAGGAATTGGTGATTTTGGCGTGGTCGGCTCGTAATTTCGGCGCGTTTCTGTTGCCTGAGTTCTGATTGATTGGTCGCTGCTGCGTCCCCAAATTGGGGATTGTTTTCCCCCGCGACGGCTACGTTGTTTCCCGTCGATTCGATTTGATTAGAAACCGGTTTGCATTGCATGTCATGCTTTTGTGCTCCGTGGATAGATGTAGTACCTATTGCTGTTCGGTACGGGCGTTTACAGGCGATTGTACGAGTTTTGCAGTAGAATTTGCTAGACTAGTATAAACTTGCAAGTTAGAGGTAGGGTTTCGGGTTACCCTCCATGCCACATATACTAGATTGATGATTACGTGGTTGAGATGCTATTATTAAGCAGGATATTGTGTCCATCCGTTAGGATTAGGATTTGAACCGTAGATTTATTTTTTATTTACCCTCGTATTTGAACCTAGCACGTCAATTTTTTAAGGAAAGGAAAAGGAATTTTTTTTGAAGGAAACCTAGCACGTCAATTGCTTCTGCTTGTATATCATTCTCCTAGCTCTCGAATTTCGGAGTAGGAACAATACTCTTTCATGTTTATTCTTTAACTAACAACACAATCTCCACTTGCCCAAATACCATTTCGAGATGTCAAGTGTCCCCTGCTATTTATGCATAAATAGCGGATCTTCCCACGCAATTTTGCAGGAGCTAGACAATAAAGGAAGTATGTATTTGATATACATCTCTCTTCTCTTTCCTTAAATACAAATATATTTTGTATTCAACTATTTTGCTTATGTTTTCATAAGTTCGTTTTCTATTTCGTACAGAACTATACGAATCAATCAACACCATTCTACGCTAGATCCACCACGGTCTAATAATATATTTCTCTAGGCTTCTAGAGCAAACCTGGTCGTTTCTTTTCAAGCTATCTTATATTAGAGATTGGCAGAGTGGCAGTTGGGAACTTTAAAGGTGGATATAGTAAAAATAAGCATTCAATGGATCATATAGGATATATATTTATAGAAATTCATTAGGCTGAATTCTAACTTGGTAATACATCCCAAGTTGGGGTTCAGATATGGAGATGTTTTTTATTGTGCCTGTCGTATCATTATGAACTCAGTTACTTAAGGTGTTATAATCCTTAAGTTCAAGTAAGGAATATCAGAAAAATCCTTTGCAAATCAGTCTCCACCGCCATGTTCTTTGATTGCATCATATGTGTTCTTGGCTTGTAGTTTCTTAATTTTGTAGTATAGCTGATTTATTGTCTTTTCGGCAGCATTGCATGCAGCTTCATCTTTATTTGATGCTTGTCAGATTCAGATCTGTGGCATGGCTAACTGTGTTGTAGTTCGCTGGTGTTTATATTTCACAATGATTGTTCTTATGCTACTCTCTCTCTTGTTTTTGTCTTCAGCTACAATAAGCTGTATAATTTTATTATTTCTTCTTATTTTTCTTGAATAGGTAACTTGGATGAAAAAGTACCTGAGAGGGTCTTGTATGAGATTCTTATTCAGGTAGGTCGTGTTGTGGACCTACACATACCACGCGACAAGGAAACTAGTCGCTCGAAAGGTTATGCTTTTGCTGAGTATGAAACAGAGGAGATTGCCCAGTATGCTGTTAAGCTATTTTCTGGCCTTGTTCGTCTTCATAATAGAACACTTAGATTTGCGGTGCGTTTCTTTATGCCCTCTATTTATATAACTTCTTTTAGTGTAACAGAATCAAGTTCTGTTGTTGTTATAATTTGGTCTGTTACTGTTAATAACTTAATTTTCTGCACAATTATGGGTGAATGGTTGGCTAAGTTTTTGCTTGACCTATTGTGGTTAACTGGTTGTGAAGTGATTCCGGCTGAGCACTTTATTCCATCTTCTACAGATTTCTGGACAAGACAAGCAATCTTCAAATGGAAATATTCCTGTAACACCTAAACTGAACCCTATACCGCTACCAAAGCCGGCTCAGCTAATGAGATCTAGTGATACTCCTGTATCACAACATACAGTGGTAAATGGCAGGATTGCTGGTATTTCTCCAAACCATTCTTATAGTGCGCACTCTGAGGGTGAGAGAATTTCCTTATTCCTTTCAAAACATAAGACACTGTATGTTTTTTAATTAAATCTCATCATTCCCTTTTCTTGTCCAGCACCAAGTGGGATATCGAGTAGAGGATTAAGCAATGGTACATATGAATATAGTAGACGTGTATTTGGTTCTGTTCTGAATGACGTTAGCCGTCGTACTGACAGGCAACCAATTCCATACCCGTCCTACTAGCATATTGAGCTTCAGGGAAGAACATGGTATGCTAACAGATTAGCCCGGTGAAGCCAATGTTTGTTGTCTCGGCCCTTCTGTAATGTCATCTATGTATTCACCATTACATGCATGTAAATATGTCTTATGCTTAGTCATGTAGGCTGATGCTTATCTTTTCCATTGTTCTGTTCTAAACATTGTAGTCCCGTGGGTTATCTCCCATGTCATGTGCTAGTGATAGCATCACGCCTCCACTAATGCAGCTGTACCAAGACTTAGTCTAATTGCAGGGATGGCTGGCAATTCGTGTTTTAATATTTAATCTAGTGATGTTAGTTGTTGCTTCTGTGTTCCAGTGGACCAAGTTTGTGCTTGAGTTCTTGGTGTGTTCTGTTCTTCTCGTCAAAGTTGGGTCTGTATTATGTTGGGCATCACAAAAGATAATGTCATTGTCTACTAGTAAAAAAACACTGGAAATCTACCGGAATTTAATGTTTATTTATGAATATGAAAGATGTTTTAGATGATTTGTTGGACTTGAGCAATATTTATATGGCAGTCACAGGCATTCATATGCATCATCACTCTGGATCCGGCATTGACCACCTCTGGCTCCGGAGTGATGGAGACGTGCGTTTCCTAGTGCTCAAGTGCTCAGCGGCAACAGCAATCTTCTGGTATGCCTACTTATCTTGCTGTGAGTCCAAGGTTGCCGTTGCTGCCGGATTATTCCGTTGGAAATTTTTATAGTATCCAACAACAATTCAAGATGGACTTAGTTGTTACCTGTCATGCAAGCTTGCTGCTTGTTTTTTGACCTTGTGTGTAGTCAGTTTGTGAAGAAGACTACTGAAGGTGGGGTAATTTTGATGCGGAAGATAGTGCGACTTCTGAGCTGCACAGATCTTAGGTGAGGTACTGTTCAAAATGTGTAGTTTGTAAGCATGATCAGGCGGTTTATCTTGAGAAGTTTGCTTCATTGACTCGACATCCAGGATTTAGGAACGATAAGAATTGAACCTTTCCTTGCCGCTTTCTCAGATCGTCTTATTTCATATTTAGCTGATCCCGATTAACTTTGCTCTGTTTGTTTGTAGTGGAACTGCTGCTGTTCACTGGAATCTGTTTAGGCATAAAAGGCTGTACTTTTCTTCTCAGTGCAAAATTAAAATGTCAGGAACATCGAGTATTTCAGATATTGTAGTTCGTTAGAAGCTTGCTTTGTTCCCGCCTACCTGCCTTTCCATGGAAGAGTCAGGAGTCAAGAAGAAGCAGCACAGCACAACATAATGCAAACTTATCGCTGGAGACGCGAACTACATGCATGGATTTCTTAGCAGATCAGATCATTACCACAGCTGTGAGCACATCCCTCTCTCCTCACTTCTCTTCGGTGTATCAAGCAATCGAAGCCACGACTCCGCGTCCTGTTTGTGCGTACGTACCATCGTCCAAGGCTCGGTGGCTCACACTGTCAGCATGAGGTTCCCTCTCCTCACACGAAGTGCCTTGCTAACTGAACCGCTTCGCCGAGCGTGGATAGATAGCCGGCGTTTTCGGCATCTCCCCTGCCTCCTCCATCGATCTCCTCCGTATACGCAATCGGTGTCCCATATTCCATTCCAGTAGGCAGCTTAGCTATCTCGAAAACGTTCACTGCAATGATGGTTTGTATACATATCATATGGGTGCATTTGATTGAATGGGTGTTTTGTGGTTAGTTTGGGGTGGTTGTTAATGTCGATCGGTTGGATTCAGGCACTGACGGATCGGCAGCCGCAGTCGGAGAAGAAGGCGGCGAGGGCGCGGCCGATGTCGGCGAAGGCCGTCGTCGTGCTGTGCGCCACGAGCTTCTTCGTTGGGCTGCTGCTCAGCGGCCGGATGACGCTTCTGGTGCCTCCATCCGGCGGCGACGGCGCGGTGTCCTCCGGCCATGGCTCCAGGCTCTCTCTCTTCGACGACTGCCAGCACCGGCCTGTAAGTACATTCATGCACATTCAACCAAAACTTTTACAGGATTGCATAGTAAACACTGAACATTCGTTTTAATTTCTGGATGCAGAAACTGGATGAAGGCAACCCGAACGACATCATGAACGAGGTGTCAAGAACTCACCAAGCAATCCAGTAAGTCCGCAACGCAGACAATCAAATACAGTACATTACAAATTAACAGAGTTTCTAATCATGATCGAATTGTTACTTAAGGTCGTTGGACAAGTCGGTGTCGTCGCTGGAGATGGAGCTGGCGGTGGAGCGGGCGAAGCAGAACGGCGGGTTGGGCGCGGCGGTGCCGTCGAAGCAGGGTCGCCGCCCGCCCAAGGCGTTCGTGGTGATCGGCATCAACACGGCCTTCAGCAGCAAGAAGCGGCGGGACTCGCTCCGCGACACGTGGGTGCCCAGGGGTGACAGGCTGCGGCGGATGGAGGAGGAGAAGGGCGTGGTGGTGCGGTTCGTGATCGGCCACAGCGCCACCCCCGGCGGCGCCCTGGACCGCGCCATCGACGTGGAGGACGCCGAGACGAGGGACTTCATGCGCCTCGACCACGTCGAGGGCTACCACGAGCTCTCCTCCAAGACCCGCACCTACTTCGCCGCCGCCGTCGCCACCTGGGACGCCGACTTCTACGTCAAGGTCGACGACGACGTCCACGTCAACCTAGGTTTATACACATCTGCACGTTTACTTCATGCACAATGCTGCAGGGAATTCTACTGTAATTTCTGATGGGCAATAATTCGATCGTGCAGGGATGCTGACGAGTAGGCTGGCGAGGTACAGGACGAGGCCGAGGGTATACGTGGGCTGCATGAAGTCCGGCCCGGTTCTGTCACAGAAGTAGGCACGCGAGAACTCGTTACATTTCGTCGTGGCACTTTGGCAGTGGACATAACTAACACGGAGCGTTGCTGCTCGTGTGTTGCGCATGCATGGCAGGGGAGTGAAGTACCACGAGCCGGAGTACTGGAAGTTCGGGGACGAGGGGAACCGGTACTTCCGGCACGCCACCGGCCAGATCTACGCCATCTCCAAGGACCTCGCCTCCTACATCTCCATCAACCAGTAAGCAAATCAATCGCATCTCCTGCTTTCTCGTAGTCCCGTGTCGAAATAAACACTGTTTTGGAATGATGCTAATGTGAAGGCCGATATTGCACCGGTTCGCGAACGAGGACGTGTCGCTGGGGGCGTGGCTGATAGGGCTGGAGGTGGAGCACGTGGACGACCGGAGCCTGTGCTGCGCGACGCCGCCGGACTGCGAGTGGAAGAAGCAGGCAGGGAACGTGTGCGTGGCGTCCTTCGACTGGTCGTGCAGCGGCATCTGCAAGTCCGTCGACAGGATGAGGGCCATCCACAGCGCCTGCGGAGAGGGCGACGGCGCCGTCTGGAACAACTTCGCCGCCGCCGCCTGATGTTTACTGCAACTCTCGCGCTCGGCGACGTATGGGCACGCGCTAGCAGCGTGCGGCGGAGCTAGCCACAAGGCAGGGCAGCTCTACCTAGCGCGGTTACACTATCTTACGGGGTTTCCCCACTAATTTATCCTTGTTTTGTTGTGTGGGTCTCATAATTAGAAATGGTCTAATCAGAAATCACTCACTTGGTTCATGAACCGTGGAGGTGTTAGATGGTCGCACTTGGCGTCCGGTTGGTAGGCGATATGCTCGGTAACTTCTCTGCAAGGGATAGTTGCAGGCGGCGATTCACTCGATCTGTTCTAAAATATCATAAAATATAACACCCTGTGACTATATTTTAGAAAAGAGATAATAATTCTAGTATACTCCCTCCGTCTCCGTTGGTAAGTGATCTTGTCCTTTATAGTTTGTCTTTAAATATCATTGATTTTGGTGTTCCAATTGTCACATTAATCGACTCTAATTCAAAGCTCTTCTCATCTTAAATGGAGGCATCCTAATCATTTTTTTCTTCAACTATAATATCTTCAAAGAAGAAAAAATTATTATATTATTGAACAGAGAATACTATTCTCTGTAAAAAGACTATTATTTTACAAAGTCAAAGACATATAAGAAAGAAAAACATATAAGAAAAGAAAAAGATCAAAAGACTACCATGTCCTCCATTAATGCAACGAAAACGAGGAGAGAGAGAACGAGAAGGAAAAGGGAGTAATATTGTTAGATGGCCAAAATGAAAAAAAAAGATAAATTGGTATAAGAGGCTTAGTTGATCCCATAGCTAAAAAGACACTTTTTGTGACAAATTCAAAAGCTAAAAAGTATTTTAGAGGCGGAGGGGGAGTAGTGATAGTTCAGAAGGTAAGTGGTATATTCCCTCTATCCAAACAAACCTAGAGCCCATGTGTTGTAACCAGCGTTTTAAATATCCGGCTATAACTATTTGAGAAAGGGTCTAACTATTTGCTCTTATGTATAATTTAGCCGGTATAGCTGTTTGAGAAGGCCAACAGCTAAATGTCTTAGCTCGTTATTCAAAACACTGGTTGCAACGGAAAACAAATTAAGTTTTTATCTTATTAAATCAATTAATAAACAATCCAAGTAATACTATGATTTTTTATTGAACAAATAGATGATTTTGAAATTTGGAAAGAGCCAATAGTAAAACCGGAGAAGATTTATTCAAAGGTGATGTAATAGTATAGATTGTGGTAGAGGTGGTATGGGAAAGGACACCATCATTACGAATATTTTATGTAGTATAGATATACAAGCATTCAAATTTATTCATAAATATAAGAATTCATAGAGCAGCACTTATCCCATCAATCACTTTTCATTCAAATCTCTTTCCATCTAATCTAGAAGCCATCCTCTCTCCTCAACCATTCATCATTTAAATATTTAATAATGGGCACCAAAGATTTTTCTTGTCAACCTTAATCTTTGCTAAACACCAGAAACACAAGACTTGAAACACTAGAAATTGAAGATTGTCGAGGGGCCTTTTCTACCACACACATGTCGTCTCGATGTTCTGGCGACGATCGAAAGACAATCCTGTCGAAAGACCACCCGCATCAAGCCATCAAGAGTTCGACTATGTCATATTGTTGTTTAGATTAGCGCTTGCCAGCATTCTTGGGATAAGGAAGCCCAGCGGAAGAAAGGGCCACTTAAGGTTGTGCGTGTAGGTCACCTACATCAAGTCATTTTCTATTGGGCTTTATCAAATTGCTAACACCCTTCGAGGAAAGAAAGCCCCAAAGAAGGAAGGCCGCTAAATGTTGCAGCCTAGGACACCCAAGCGAAGGGGTGAAGGCGAATAAGGAGTTGGACAAAAGAGAAAAGGAAGCGGCAGGAATTCCATGGTAGAGGAAACATCAACAACGAAAGCGAAGAGGAACACCGATTGGAGGCCATCACAACCACTAGAGAAGCACAGGCTCCAACCAAAAGCAGACCCAAGCTATCAATCCAGGAGCATGCCAAAATTATGGAAGTAGGGTACGAGGCAAAAGCAAACTCCTACATAACAAATACAGGCTATGTTAGTCATGTTAAGGCTATGGCCAGTAGCTGAAGTGACACCAACACCAACCATGGATGTGTGCATTGAGCAAGGGGGTGGAACCAACAGCAGACAATGCCAACGTGTTGCAGATGCGAGCTAACTTTGAAACAGTGCAATGTTCAGATTGAGCAAATAGAGAAGGGGAAAGTGGAAATTTTGAAGAGAGCATTGTGATTTGTAGGAGGGGATCTTTGAAAGCAAAGCCTTCAAAAGGAGACGACATTGGACACATGCCACTCATCGCACATCCTAAGCGAAATGGACCATAGGTGCTACGACAGCTCCTCTGGAAAGGAAAATAATGCACAAGGACATCGTCGTCGTCAGCATTGGCTTTGAGCCAGACAAAGCTTTCGCCTAGCACGCACCATGGCCGATCTGCTAGGATCTCCGCCATCACCACGCCGCCCCATCGAAAGTCCACTGCAAATCTGGGAAGGGAGCCACCGCAGCAACCGCAATATAAAGCAACGACCGCCACAGGAGGAAAACCCATCACACTTTGTGACATCGGATCATCTAGCCACCTACCATGACATCTTCCTCGACTCCAGCAAAATGAGAATCAAGGAAGGAGGCCGAGAAAGTAGTACATCTGGCTGGGCAAGAGGCGGACCTAGTCACCACCGAGCAAGGCCAATTGCCACCATTGGCAGTATTCAGATTTGTCATTGGCAATCACCAAGACCCGAGGGAGAAGGCTCTAGCACCACCGCCGTCCTAACTGGTGCACTGACTTCTAGTTGTGGCGCCGTAGAGGAAGGCGATAGAGAAGAGCTCTAGATGCAGGGCGACAAGTCCCCTTAGGGGCCAACACGAGCAACATCTTCATCTAATTGTCCTATCGTCTTCTAGCTTATCCCAACACCACCGATGCCCAAGCTGCCTTCGCAGGTCAGAGCTGCCCACCTCAATACCGTCTTTTACACATACGTTTTTCAAACTAATAAATGGTGTGTTTTTGCGAAAATTTTTATAGAAAAGTTGTTTTAAAAATTCGTACTAATCCAATTTTCAAATTATTTTAGCTTATATACTTAATTAATGATATGTTAATCTACTTCTTCGTTTTTCGTGTGTGGAAAGAAGTTCCTAACTAATACAAAGAAACAGCCTTAGGCCACACTCTAAGTAGCTATTTTAGATTAGCTACGTTTTTAAACCGCTAAACGCTGCGTTACGTGTAAAAACTTTTTATATAAAAATTGTTTAAAAATCTAATAAATTTATCTATTATTTTTATATATTAATACTCAATTCTAATCATATATTTCTTGTTTGATTTATTGTGAATTATATGTTGCAAGTTTTATTCCTATGCACCAGATAAGCATAACATAGAATTGCCCATGCCATCTGTCCCGTTCATTTCTAACTAAGACGTCATGTCAATTCTATCTTAATAATTTATTTTAATTTTCGTTAATATGTTTTTAAACGTATATTTTATATGATTAATATAAAAGTTGTTCTAAAATATAATAATTAAAATTTAATTAGTCATTCGCTAATTACTTTCCCGATCTGCGATCAGGGCCTGGTAGGAATTCAACTCACATTTCAGGCTGCAGTTGATATTTGAGAGAAAGAACGTTTTAATTAATTTTCTCAGCGTGAACAACAATAGTTATACAGCAAACTGGGCCTCTTTTCATCAGGAAAAACAACTAACAAGATTACTGCGACGCCGCGTGCGTCCAAGATCCATCCATCTATTTACATCTCGACTGCTCAAATTACTCCTCCCAGCAAAAACCACAACGGCAGCAGGCTCCGGCGTACGGACGTGCGGCCAAGGCCATCAATCCCATATCGTCGTCGCATTCTTCGGCGTGTGCATCTCGTTGTACGGCGGCCCCCGCCGCCGCGCGAGACCGGCCGCCCGGACCGAACTGCCACCGGCATCATCGGCGGCGGCGGCGCCACGTAGTTGCTGCCTCGCACGTAGCCACGCGTGTCGTACCTCCCGCCCACGCCGGCGTGGTGCGGCACCGGCACGGGCGCCGGAGCGTACTGGTTGTGTGGGTGGTAGTAGCTGTGGAAGCCACCTTGTGAGACGAGGTGGCCGGCGCCGGCGTGCCCAGGCGAGCTGCCGCTCATGTAGCCCGCTAAGCCGCCGCCGCCGTCCCCCGCGTGCTGGTGCTGGTGGAAGTGCTGCGGCGACGCGTCCAGGCTGCCGAGATTCGGCGTGCTCCGGACGCGCTGCATCTTCAGCCCAAAGACGGCGTGGTCGGAGCCCACGGCGTCGGCGCGCGGGGAGTTGCCCGCCGACACGGCGCCGTGCGAGTGGCCAGCGTACGGCGGGCTCCCGTTGGGCGTGGCCGGCACGGTGTCGACGTAGCGCTCCGGCTGGAACTGGTGGAAGTGGTGAAGGTGATGGGGTTGGTGGTGGGACGCCGGCGCGTAGCTGGTGTGGCGGGAGGACGAGACGGTCACCGGCTGCGAGGCGAAGATGTAGACGCGGAAGCGCGGCGACGCGGACGGCGACCGTTTCTCGTCGAGGCGGTCGTACTCGTCGAGCATGTGGGCCAGGTCCTCGTCGCAGGTGACGGAGACGAGCACGTCGAGGTCCTCGGCAAGGAGCTGGTACTTGATGGCCGCCACATCCGTCTTGAACATCTCCTCCACCTTCTTCTTCAAATCTGCACACGGCGAGAAAGATTACGTTTCTAGCGCGACATCACGAGACGCGGCCGGTTCGAGATAAGGCAGGAGCACGCACCGGAGAAGGGGATCGAGCGGGGCACGGCGAGGACGCGGGTCTCGCCGCCGATGTACTTGAGGGCGCCGTCGGACGGGCGGGGCATGATGCGGCCGCCGAAGCTGCAGAGTATCTTGATGCGGCTGCCGCCGCCGACGCAGGCTCCACCTCCGCCGCCGCTGCAGATGCTGGTCGGGGAAAGATGCACGTCCTCGTCGGTCGTCGTGCCCTCGGACTCTGACGGCGTCGGCCGCGCAGCCATAGCTTCCACTCGGTGGCGAGCAGGCAAAGAGCACGCAGAGAGAGCTTGAATTCTGAATTTATTTTGAACCTGCACAAAAATTCGATCAACAAAGAAACCTCCTACGACGAATCATCCAGAATTCCAAGAGCAACGCGTTTCTCATCGCACACCACAAATAACCGTCAAAAAGACCTCAAATTTAATCTCATTCCGCGTCATTGACTCGAAAGAACCCTCATTGCAAATTGCAATTAAGCACACGCCCAAATAGTGCTTCAATATGGAAGCCATTTCTTGGGAGCAAATTTGCCCGTATGAGACAAGATTACCACGAGAATGGTCAAAGAAGCAATCTCGTAGGAAAGAGAGATTCCGAAAGCAACACCTAGTACTTTCCCATCAACCGTGCAGACACGAAAATGCCATACGAATTATGAAGGGATTTTTTTTGGGCTGGCAGAGCAATCAATCACGCCCATGGAGCTAGTGACAGCACATGAGATACCAGCCTGGCAAGTTATGGTCTTTATCGCTACGGCATTATCCTTCTCGAGACCCACGAGAAGAGCAAGAAAATAGAAGAGAATAGTAGGGTTTTTTCTTTTTGCATATTTCTCTACAGCGATGAATCGAAATTCGGATCAGAGCGATTCGGCGATACCTTTCTTTAGATGGGATTCAGGAAACCGCCGGGCCGACAACGAACTGCGGATTCTGAAACCAAAACTGCAAAAAACAAACTCATCAGCATCAAACGGGATGAGCAAGAACAACACTAACAGGAGAGATCGATTGAAAGCAAAGAAGAAACCGAATCGGACTCACCAGAACGAACGGAAAGAGAGGGAAATCGATCCACACAAGAACTGACGGCGGACGAAGAAAACCGCCGAGAAAAAACTTTCTGTTGTTGAAATGATTGATTCGATGAACCCAACCCAAACCAAATCAAACCAAAAACGATTTGGGGGAGGAGAGACTAGCACCCACCGGTCACCCGTCAAGAAAACCTACCTAGTAATCCTCACGGGATTTGATCAATCTTTCATTCGGAAGAAGGAAGAGAGGAGGACTGACCAACAAATCTCCCCTCGTCGTCGGAGGTAGAGGAACAGGGAGGGAGGATTGGGATTGGACGGCGGCTGCCTGGGGAGCCGGGCCCGGGCTATTTCTCGGTGTCCTCCCGTGTTTGGAAGCCGCTAATTTCCTTTCTTTCCTTCCCCCCACTTCTCCGCGGCCCCCGCCGTGGTGCCGGTTCGGATAAAAATCCCTCCTGGTCGCGGCTCGCGAGAGGGATATTCGTCGCGAATTTCCGTGTCGCGGGCGGTTGCGTCGCGTGCTTGCGCGCTTCGCGGATTGATGCGTCGGTTGCTGGGCTTCCGGTCCGTTGCCGAACTGACGCGCGGGCACGCGGTGAGGGCGGGGTATCGTGCGATGTGCTTTGCGATGTTTCTATTTCTACTCTGGTACGGGGGGCGTTGCGTGGCACCGATTTGGGGAGACGGGGACAGGTGCGTGGCGCCTGGCCTTGCGTACGTGCCAGTTGGCCCAGGCGCGTAGCACTTTTTCTTGGGGGGTGGTGTGGTCGGCGCATGGCGGAAGGGTGGGACCGTCCGTCGCGTCGCGCATTGATCCTTTCAGCGTCCTCCGCGAGAGGGCACTAGGCAGTAGGCAGTACGCACTCGCTCGCGTCTCTACCCTTCAAATTACGGCCGTATGGTGTACTTACATTGAGTCAACACCGGTCACCCGTGAACTTGTCAACCGCCTTCGTCTGGTCTGATAGCACTTGAGGTCGGAGAGAGGGCTTCCGCGGACGCTACTAAAAGTGGTCGCTAGTCAACGATGCCCGAATGTACCGGGAATTTAGGCCCATGTGGCATTGTTTCGGTATTGAAATAAGTCCACTTAGGGTCATTTAAAGTGTCAACGAATATGATTTTCGTCTTTCATCCATAATACCAGATACAACGAGTTCCTAAACTTATAAAACCGGTGCGAATCTTGTCTGGAGGCGGTATGGAGGTGGTTTTGTCCGAGCGTGGCATGTTGACTTGATGCGTGGCATTTAGACCGTGAGTCGGCGCGACGTGGCGCTTACGTGGCAATTTGATTTTAGAGAAATAATAAAATTTGTGGACCCACCTGTCAATTACACCAACAAAATTAAAAAAATGGTGGGGCCCACACGGGCCCCACATGTCATTCTCACCCCTCCTCTTCTTCCTCCTCTCTCCCCAACTCCCTTACTTCATCTCTCTCCCCAAACCGGTGACCATTTCGGCTCCCAAGCGTTCGTGCTTTCTAGCTCCGGCGAGGCCTCGCCGGAGCCTCAACCGAGGCATCCCGATGAGCCCCACCTCCACCCTTCGACGCCGCCGCGACGTCCGTGTAGTGGCCGTAGCAAGGCCTACGGCCTCCGTTCTCCCGCCACCACGACGGCGTCGCGCGGTCGGACCAGGATGGGGTGTAAGACCCACCACCTTGGGACGCGACGAGGTCGGTCGGGCTCGGGCTCATCGGCGCCCGAACGACGACGACGGAGAGATCGACGCCCCGCGACGTCGGCTGCGATGGCGAGCGGCGTGCCCGACGGGGCGAGGCTCCGGTCCAAACGAACTACTACGGACCGTGCTCGCCGACGCCGTGTACGGAGTTCGACGTCAAGAGGACGGCGCGGCGCAGCCGCCGTGCAAGACGCCCTCCGCTCCGCCGGTGGATGTCGGCGAGGAAGATGATGGAGATGTCGGAGGACTACACGTGTCATCGCGTGTGGGGCCAACCCGAGGACGACCCACATCTTCGACAAACCGCGTCGTCAAGAGCTCCGGCGTGTACTTCTCGCCAAAGCTCTGGCCACCGAGCGCTGGCAAGGACGACTTCTTGCGCTACTGCCATGGCTGCAGCAAGGACCTTGGCCTACGCAAGGACATCTTCATGCAGCAAGGAGCCGCCGGTTTGGGGAGAGAGAGATGAAGTAAGGGAGTTAGGGAGAGAGGAGGAAGAAGAGGAGGGGTGAGAATGACATGTGGGGGCCCGCGTGGGCCTCACCATTTTTTTTAATTTTTTGGTGTAACTGACAGGTGGGTCCACACATTTTATTATTTCTCTAAAATCAAATTGTCACGTAAGCGCCACGTCGTGCTGACTCGGCGGTCTAAATGCCACGTGCCGAAGTCAACGTGCCACGTCGGACAAAACCAGCCTCCATACTGTTTTAGGACAAGATTCGCACCGATTTTATAAGTTTAAAAACCCGTTGTATCTTATATTGTGGATGAAGGACGAAAATCATACATTTTAAAGGATCTCAAGTGAACTTATTCCTTTCGTTATTAGATGGGCGTCTGGTGTTTGGCCCAAACGCCCCCAAAACACCTGAGCTCTAGCAATGGGCAAACTGACCGAGCCCAGCTTGAAGCCCAACTGCGACACTGCGTTGCCGGATTCCAAACTTGGACGAGCCAACAACAAAGCACCCGACAGGCGACAGCGCGGTGGCGCCCACGGATGGATAGAATGGCGCACGAACACCCACGACTCCATTGACTCCGGCCGTCCGGCGATCGATGGCATCATCACAGAGACAAAGCGACCGTCCCCACCCATCACCATCACCGCGCGCATCACGGCAGCGCCCCACATGTCGTCCAAGTCTCGTCAAGATCGCACTAAACCCACATGCTCCCATCGCTGCTGGCACGCGCCCGTAGCGGCTGATGCGCGCAGCTCAGCAGCTCGATCGATCGGTCCTAGGATTATCATAATCTGGTTTTAACTTCCTTAATTTGTTCCTCGCGATTTAACTCGACGAACCTAAAACGAGATCATTATCGGAACACACGGCAGTAATATCAGCAAGGTTTGCAGATTGACGCACACACGCACGCAAACAAGCTCGATCGAGGAGTCGCCGTTGATTTCTACAGCCGGAGAAGCTTCTTGCAAGCCTTCATGATTCTGCCGCCCCTCTTCTTCTTCGGCGTCACCGTCGCCGACTCCTTCTCGTCGACGGCTTCAGCTAGCTGCGCTTTCTTCTTCTCGTCGGCGGCTCCAGCTGGCTGCTCTTTCTTGTTCCTCTTTTCTTCCTCGCGATCCTCGCCGGCGGCGGCGGCGGCGGCCGGATTGTCGCCATCCATGTTGTCGTGGATCCTCCAGTAGTACCCGTCGCCCTTGCCGAGGCCGGCGGGGTACCTCCGCATGGAGAAGGCCCTCCTCACCGCGCCGGGCAGGCCACCGCCGGCCGTCATGCCGATCCTCTCGCCGGCGCCGGACCTGGAGGTGGAGGAGGAGGGGATCCTGTGGGAGCCGGTGGAGAAGGTCCTGGCCAGGGTGACCGCCCCGATGGCCAGCCCTTCCCACGCGTTGGTCTCCTTGGTGTTGGTCAGCTCCAGTGATCGCCTCGCCCTGCAGGCAGCGCCGCCATTGCCGGCGGCCATTGGAGGAGACGAGCTGGCGAGGTTGGAGTAGCCATGCATATTGAAAATGGCTGGAGATCTGGGGTTCTTGATGAGGGCCTTGGCTAGCTTAGCTCCGATTTGTAGCTTCGCAAATGGAGCAGCTGGGGTGATGGCAAGAAAGTGTGAGCTCTGATTAGTAGGACAAAATCAATAAACCATGGACAATTGAGTAGGTGAACCCTGTGGAAGCATCCAAGATTTGGACAGGAAAAAAAAACAATTCACCTCTTGTCACCTGATGAAATGTAAATACTCCTACTATCATGTAATGCATGGTAATTGTGCTACCTTTATATAGCTAATGTTGAAAGATTTTTATGTTAATTCGGTTTTGATACTGGAGTGGCCGGTGCAAGGGGTTAATTGCGGGAGGGTTAAACAGGAGCAGGGGCGTCAGGTTTTCAGTTTATAATATTTGCTGACTAGAGAGTTGTCTGTTAGAAGAGATGGAACGGATGGTCGGTCTATTTTAGCCAAGGCAAGTGCGATGCGCTCATGCGCCTAGCTGATTTTATATTGCGTGGCCACATGATTCTGGTGGTTTTAATAGTTTTCTTGCTCGTACTGTCTTTGACTCTAGGCAGCGGCGTAGTCAGAAATCACATGCCCATAAGTTTACTGTTTACACTAACCGAGAAATCGGGGAAGGGAAGTTACTGCACTCATGTTAAATTGTCGATGAGCAGAGTGGAAAACAGAGCGCAAATGAAGTCAGTCAGTCAGCGATCGCGACTTCAGGGTTCAGAGCCTCTATCTCCTTTTTCTTTCCTTCTCTTTTCTTTTCTTTTCTTTTCTTGTATTCTTCTTTTTCTTTCGAGACAGGGACAAAGTTCATCGCCATGATCTGTATCCATAAAAGCAGAACACCGGTGTTCTGAGAGTTTTGCGTCTGAATGAGCCGTCTGCTTGGGCCAAACCCAGCTGAGATGCAGGCTACAAAAGGGCAAACGGCACAATGAAATGAGCCGTCTTCTTGGACCAAAACCAGGGTAGCCTACAAAATCCTACAGCCCAACAAGACAACGAAGCTGTGACGGCCAAACCCAGAGCCGAACACTGCAATTTGCAATTTTGCACGCATCCAAACTACTCACAAACCTGTCGCGACAGCGGATGAACAACAATGGCTTTCGCAGACAGTATTACCAGCTCAGACACGAATTTGTCCATCAACGGCTTAAGAACGTCATGCACTTTCACCGCCATCGACGCAACAATTGCGATATGAATCACACACTAACAACTCCTGCATTTTTACATCTTGCCATCTATACAGGCATACAGCGAGCGATTCAGAGACAAGCAAAGCACGGCTAGCTCCCTGGTGAACAGAAGTGTAATTCACGGTGGCACGAAGCAGTGACGATGTTGTCCATGGGGAGGCCAACGCACGCCTTCTCTTGGCCACGGGATGAGCGGCGCCGGCTGCGCCAGGAACGTCGGATACCGCTGCCCCGGCATCAACACCGTCAGATCCTCCGCCTGCACCACCTTCACCTCCACCACCAAACCCACAAAAGAGAATTAGTGCATGTTCCAGAAAACATCCGGTGAGAATCGAAGCTAGAATTATCTACTTTCTGATTATTCCCTCCGACCTATAATATTCTAAAATCATAACATTTTTAAAGAAAAATCAAACTTAACAGTTTTTTCTAATAATTATACTAATAATATTACACATGTTATATCACTCATATTTTAAAAATTTTTCAAAATACTTTCATGTGATAATATTTTATATTTATTGATAATATAATATAAAATAAATTAGTTGTCAAAGTATGTCATTGAATACCATATAAAAAATTTATATAACTTATAATTTGGGACAGAGAAATTACTAGCTTATTTTCTACATTACTAAGTAGATATTTTTTTTCAAAAAAACTTCTTATTACGAATTTGGCCGTGGGACCAGATTCGGAGAATTTTCAGTTCCAAGCAAGCAATTCGACTGCGCATGGCAATAGACAGAAGTTAATTTTTTCCGTCTCAACATAAATCAATCTTTGTAAAAATATGATATAACCTACTATAACGAATTTGAATAATCTAGTACATACATATGTAGACAATAAAAATTGATTGTATGAAGTTGTGTCATATTTTCATATGAAAATATTTTGGTACGTAGGAAGTACAAACGTACGTACGTAATACATGCTGGCACTGTAGCGTGCAGCCACCGGCGTACGCTGCTGTTACTGCTGTGGCACGAGCGTGGCAGCGCGGGGCACGTACGTGTCGTCTTCCACTGACACGGTGCACGTGAGCGTGACATCCGTGAAAATTACAGCTGCATTCTTACCTTGGCCGGTGGACAGAAGAGCTTGTCCGGCGAGACGCCGGCGGCGGCGGCGGCGTGGTGGGACGACGACTGGCCGTGTCCGTCGCCGTCGCCGTGGGAGGCCCGGGAGGAGGAAGACGACGACGACGACGACGACGAGGAAGACGAGGACAGGCTGGGCTTGATGAGGTGCTCGAAGATGGCCATGAGGAGGAACATGGAGATGAGGATGGCCGTCGCCGCGAAGCCGAACGAGATGGCGCTGGCGTTCGTGGACGCGTCGCCGAGTCCCTTAGCCGCCGTCGCCGCGCCGCCGGCGTCGTCCCTGACGTCTCCGCCGCCGCCGGCAGCCTGGTCCGACCCGGCGGAGGCGTCCCCCATCCACGGCCTCGACCTCTGCCCGGAGAAGCCACTCATGGCTCTCGCTCGTGCGCGGTTCTTGGATTGATTCCACGAATTTTATCAGAGCTCGTCGTTGCGCTGCACCTGCACGCCTTGGCTGGTAGAGGAAATGCAGGCGTCAGATACGGTTGAGCTTTGCCGAAAACTGACCATCACGCGCATGTGCCGCTTGTGAAAGAGATGTCACATTGTACATGTGAAGAGCCAACAGAAATGAAAAAGAAAATGCAGCATATGATGCGTGGTTGGATAAGCAAGCAAGTAAGCATTGCCATGTGGTCTGAACCACAACGCTAATGTCATCACCACGTAGGTCTTCATGTATGAGACGTTAATAGTCAAGAATCAGTTTGGGGGAAGAAAAATCATAATGCGTGTTCATGAAGAGTAAAGCTGAAAAGCATTCTGAAGAGAAGAATGGGAAGAACAGAGCAGCAGGAGGAATTGTCTGAAATCCGGGTGCTCATTCGTGAACCCAGTAGTAGTCAGGAGTACCTAAATTGCAGGAAAAAGAAGCTCCCCTTTAGCGCTGGTACTTCCTTCCCAGAAGCAGCAATGGCCTATTTGCCGGTGCCTCTTGCAATGCCTGAGCCCAACTAGTGTTTGCCTCAAAATGACAAGAACCTACTACAAGATGAGCAATGCCTTGGCTGTCTCTTCTACTTAAAAGAGAGATCTCAGCCACTGAGGAAATGGTGGTGTGGTGGCATTGTGGAATGTGTGAGTGGTCAAGATGGGGAGGAGCAAAAGGAAAAGGTGGAAGAACAAAAAGAGTGTGGGGGATATGTAAACCTTCTACAGAAAACACAGCAGATGATAAAAGGAGATTTCAGCAACAGTTTGATGGGCAGGAAAGCTGCAAGAATGGGGCAAAAAAATAATCCCAGAATCATGTTTGGGCACCTCAAAATAGTGGCTACTCAACCCCATGCACACTAAATCTGTAGCAGCCCACATGATCCTAAGAACATTGTAATTGTAGCCTTGTGAAGAGAGGATGTAGTAGTAGGAGAGGAGAATGAAATGATTCAAAGGGCCCAAGCAAAAGGCAAAGCTAAAGGAAGGAAAAGGGGGGAAAGCAGCACATAAAAAGAATGGAACTCTGGCCTTGTGCAGGATCCAATCAGATATGCAAATAATGGTGCATGTCAGGTCATTCAGGTAATTGGCAGTGTACTGTCCCTGCCAAGAATTCATCCATTTCTAGCACCACATCCCTTTGCAAGTTTGCATGTGATGTGATGTCAGTTTATAAGATTAAGAATACAATGTGATTACATATTCAGAATTGACAAGGGAGTATTGTGCTGAGTTTGAGAGAGATTGGGGGATGGATAAGCAAAGAACCTCTCTTTGCTTCCAAGGGAAAAAAAAACAGCACAGTGTATTGTTTGTTGTGATGGGGAGCAAGAGATGCTTCTTATTATTGTGAGTGAGTGAGTGTGTGTGGTAGGATGGGAGGAGGAGGAAGACAGGGAAGCATGGCCTTTTGAGACTCCAAGGCAACCGGGCCCTACTGCCAGCAGCTCTGTGGATCATCTGCAACCACATGGTCATTGTACACTCCTCATCTGTTCATGTTTCAGTCCATCTGAATCTCTGACTAATTTTGACAGACAAATACTACCAATACCATGCATGATCTAATTATCAGCATTGCTGCAAGAGCAGGTGAAGAAAAATGATGCAACTTTAAGCATCTCTATCATTCAATCATTTCAATGCCATTGCCTTGCCGGTTCTCGTATGGTGCCGTAAGTACGTGTACGATGTAAAGATTCGTGTATAAGACTTGATTTATTTTGAAACGAAGACAGTTGTGTATGAGTTGAAACGGAGGGACTGAGGGAGTAGGCTGTCCTCTGACGCACCGAGGTACATGAGCCTTGCTGCCACAAGAGATGGAGGATGCATCCAACATGTCAATAACTTTGTCTGGGGAAGTAAGTGCATGGTGCCCCAGGACTCCAACTCCAAACCAACATTCAACTCAGATTTTTGGATTATAAAACTAACACACATTCAGTTGGGTATAGTTTTCTCCTGGACAGCCCTCCTCAAGTCTTGGTCTTCAGTCCCAAGGCTGGACTACTTGAACAGTAAGATACTCGGAGCCCATGCTGCTAAAATCCATCCCATGCAAATATGCAATTCAGATGCGTCAAAAATCTCACTTAGGATCCTCTTGGGAACCATCAGATCCGCCCAAAAAGTTGTGTGTCAATTGTCTCAGTGAACTGCTTAATCTGACTTGTTCTGCTTTTCAAAAATGGTAGTTTACAACGAAGCTACCGTGGTAATCATCAGTACATCTACAATGACGGCGTTGTGTCGACTGGTAAAGTGAGTATATAGGTCCTTCAAACTGGGTGATTTTTTTACTACTGCACCTGACCTGGGCGATTAGTAAGTTGGTAACTGACGATTAGGCATCTAATCTGAAGTTACCATCCTTATCATAGCATTGTTTTTGCCTGTACGAGCTTCCTTTGTCATTGTCTCCTCTGACTGAACAACCTCTAGTCTATCTATATAAAATAAGGCGAGGCTACTGTAATTTCATAATCTTGCTTAAGTGAGTAATTGGAGGCACGATTAAAGCGCAGCTTCCACTACTCAAATCTCAGCACGCCAAATTGCTTTAGTCTGGAGAGCACTGGTTCACGAGGACAAATACTAGCTAGCATCAATGAGGGCCATATTCAGATACACTCCCTAGTCATGTGCAACAATTAGTTTACAAATCTCAAAGAACATACACTTCCGTGCATCTTTCATCGAAATGTACAATATAATCCCCTGAACGTATCTGTTCTTGGGAATGCAGATTTCGTTACGAGTAGCACTGATCACCCAAGAAGCAAAGGGATGGAAGAAAGATCAATCCAAATTAATTGTTGAAACTAAACCAAATCGTAATATGGACTCCTTGCTCCAGCTTTACATTGCACTAGTATCCCAGCACAAGCAATCTCCAGTCCTCCACAGAGAAAAGCACACGGGAAATAAAGAGAAAACAGCAAGGATGCCTCCAAGAAAGATGAAGAAATCATCAGATCAGGCAAGTTTTGGGCACAGAAAAAAGGAGATGGCTCTCAATGCATGGGACTATAGATGAACCCTAATTAACAAAAATGATCATGCAAAGGCGAGGCATGACAGAAGGACGTGCTAGGCAAAAGCCTAGACCGGATGGAGCCAAGAGGAAATTAAAGAATGGAGATTGTCACACGGGCAGGAGAACACTTGTGGGGTGGACGACAGGAGGATTAGACTGGATTGGTTAGTTGGGTGCATTGAATCCATCGACCGGTTCTGAATTGCTGCACAAAAGAATATCAAATCAAGCCTGAGGATGATTATATCTACTGCTAATTATATCTAGTGAAATGAAAATGAGGAGGCGGGTCCCATCCTGGTCGCGTTTTGTTTTCTGCTTTTCTTTTACCCGGAGATGAAATTGGAGAGAAACTGCACATGCATGCGCGGGAGCCTTGCGTGTCCCCGTCTTGCACATACATGCCTACGGCTGTCTTCTTCTCCTATCTTTCCGAACTCATCTCTCTCTCGTTTTCACAAACATGTTAAATAAAAATTATATATATAATATTTAAAAATATATTAATTTTATTTTAAAAAGTAAATTAATATTTAATTAATTATGTGCTTATAAGTTGTTTCGTTTTATGTATTTATTAATTTCAACATTTAAACACAGTCTAATTGTTTTGACACGTAAAACGAAATAATTTATTAACGTATGTATTAACTATTTTTTAAGTCTCGAGGAACTCATTAGAGCAATTCACTAACGAGTAGTCTTGAGGAAGAAATAAGAAAAGAGGATGAAAAAAAAGAGCAAGAAAACAAAAAGTTGGCGGCGTGCATCGGTGCAAGAACAGTATTCCAGAATAATTCGTTCAGGAAATGCGACCTGTACACAAAAATAGCAGTTAAATATTTCTAAAAATGGTTTCTCGCAACGCCGTCGATATGTCCGAGTGGTTAAGGAGACAGACTCGAAATCTGTTGGGCTTTGCCTGCGCAGGTTCGAATCCTGCTGTCGACGCCCTCATTTTTTCATTTTTGTTCCACGAATTCGAGTGCGAAGCTGATCGCACGAAGGCAAGCATCCAGAGTCGTTTCAGGCCCAAGCCATCACGGGGATTCACGATGAAACATGCTAGCCCGGACGGTCTGAAACGGAAAGGGGAGCACGCACTCCCTCTTCGGCCCAATCATCCATTCCACTCCAAAAAATCGAGCCCATCAATAGGACGGGCCATCAACGTGCGCGCCTTCGCGGGGACACACACACAATACTATAATTCGCCGCTCTGCTCGTTGCGCAGCGCGCGCTTCGCGTCTATAGCGGATCGGTTTACCTCCCCAATTAGTTTGAACGATGGTTTCGTCCTAAGTGGCACATGTGCCATTGCTTCCTTCGCTAAACAAGACTCACATATCATTCTTCTCCCACTCTCTCTCTTTCTTCTCTCTTATATCTTTCTCACGACAATCACACCAACGTCGATCTGTGGCCGTGGAGCTTAAGCTCCTCCTTATAGTAGTCAGGCGATCTGCACACCTCGGCGACGGCAAATCCTCACCTCGTGAGCACCGACAGTCCATTAGGCGAGTCATCTTTCCCTCCCACGTCCATGGGCATTGGCCTCGCCTTCCTCATCGATATCACCACCCACGACGGCATGGGGCTATGTGAGGGCGATGAGCGAGCCATGGAGAGGTGGTGATAGAAGGACGACTCCACCTTCACCTTCTGCCGTCACAATGTGCTCCTCGCCGTCCTAAACACAAGGCTCACCAATTGCCATGGGTGCCCATGCCGCAGCAGCAATAGCCGCCTCAGTGTCCCTAATGCTGCTCCATTGTCGTCGCAAGTTGCCCATCGATTTAAGCTCCTCTCAAGCGCGTCTACTCCCCTTCCAATAGCGTCGGCGCTCCTCGTCTTCCCTCTCATGGCGTCGGCACCATGGGGCTGCTAGGAGCCTGGGACATTCGGCCGCCTCGCTCCTTCCCTCTTCTCCGGTGAGCGACGCTGGGGACGACCACCGTCAAGCGGCAAGGACGGTTGCGGGAAGTTGTTATCGCCTCCTTCGGAAGCCTTCGCCCTACCGTCGCAAGTGCCATCGACTTTCCGCAAACTAGATCTGAGCCACAGAGGAGTCAGGGCAATTTGGCAAGGGAATCCTTTCGACATGTTCTCCATCCTCGTCCGCCAGGTGGGAAAATCCGGCGCTATGGGCAATGCGAGGGGACTGTCGTCTCCGTTGCCACCAGCTTTTCCACCCGTCATCATCGTCACCGCCGTGCAGAAGAGCTCGAGCTCCGCCACCTCATTAGGAACATCCCACACCGTCCGGCCTCCCTGATGCCACCTCTACACTCGTCAGTCACGGCAGGTACGTGGGGGAGAAGTGGCGGCTCTCCTCCAAGCGGCAATGTTACAGGGACGCAGAGAAAGGGAAGCGGCTAAAGAGGGGAGAGGTGGAGCAAGGTTGGGACTTACAGGTATTTTGTTGATTGTGATGCCATGTAGGCGTCACGTTGGATAAAGACTGGGTCAAAGTGTCATGTAGGCACCACATTGGATGAAACCGTCATCCAAACCATTCAAAGGGATAACTGATCCAGTTTTCATAGTTGACAGGGTCTTTATACCCGTTTTGATGGTGTAGGGATGAGAATCGGACTAGTTCTATAGCCGAGGGAGATAAACTACACTTTTTTGCCTAGCAATCCATACTATGCCCAATATGAGCGATGAGTAAAAAAAGGAGCCCGGTAATACGACGGATCGTCGACGTGCAAGCCCCTACAGCATGGTCGTTCGTGGAGAGGAATAAGTCCACTTGCCGTCCTCAACTACTTTTCGTTGAGTTTGATTGACATTCATTATCCTTAATATCAGAAATCTTCGTCACTAAATTATACAAAACTATATAACTTAGTTTCCATGGCTGGTTTTATTGATGTGACATCCTAGTTAGAAACTTAGTCCATATCGCCCATCGTATGCCAGCCGCCGTCCCATGCCACACCGCCCACGGTCTGCTCCCTGCCCTGACAAGGATGTGAAAGAGAGGGGAGTGGGGGAGAGAGGAGGAAAGAGTTGACTGCTGATATGTAGGTTGGGTCTCACAATAACTCAGCATAAGCGCGCATAGCTGATCGAAGTCAAAAGCGCCACATCAAACGAAACCCTAAGCCATGCTGTCATCGGACAAAAATTGATACTGTTTTATGAATTCGGAGACGAACGGTTCAGTGACAAATTTTAAACTCGATATCTAGTGAGGGACCAATGAACTTGTTCTTCGTGGTGGAGATGCCAATCCCGCGTACATATCCGCTTTTGGGCCTCGGTGCGTCGCGCTTTTCGGTCGCATCTCACCTCGCGCGTTCGCACCTCGGCCCAAACCCGCTCGGCTCTTCAATTGCGTACGCTGCTCTAGGCTTCCACTGCCCAACTGCTTCCTTCTCCTTTCGTTTGTTCCGCATCGTTCAGCAAAGACTTGTACTAATAGCCACACAAAGACTAGCCCTGCTTTTCGTTCAAACCTTACATAGTTACACCGATGAACCTAAAAATAGCCACATCCAACATGATGATTAATCATGGAAGTCGTGATTAGCCGCACGTACGCGTACTCTACTCTACGCCGAGAACTACCCGGGCCCCTCGTCATTAGCGTAACAGAAAGTTTCCGCCGTATTTTCAGTTGAACTATGGTTGGCTGCTGGCTGAGTGAGTGGCGGCCATGCGTACACAAGTGCACTTTCCTTTCTAGCTTGCTTGCTTCCTTGGTGGGAATTAGGAAAACACGCGAGCGCACCCACTAATCCACTGTACATACACTCAAGAAGCTTAGCTTAGCTTACCGGCCGCTGCATGCCGTTTCAGAGTTCTGTTCGTACTCTGCTTTATTCCATGTGTCCCTAAACACCTATCGATCGACTTTTATGGAGATTACGATTATCTGCTGCTAACTTATATTGTTACAGAACAAACAAAGGAGAGGTAGGGTTCATGGCTCGTCAGTTGTCGCATTGGCCATGATTTCCTTCAGCTCAGCCTACGCCAATTGGACTATAAGTTGGTCGTATATTTCTTTCGAATATAGGTCCTATTTTTTTTAAGATTTAGATTTTATTTTGATTTTCATTAGCACGTTTTTAAACATATGTTCAAATATCAAATATATTTATCTGTAAAGTTTATAATAATTAAAATTTAATTAATTATGTGTTATCGTTTTTCTTTAATTAATCATGTATTAATTATTTTACATACGTCAACCTAATTTTTATTTTATTAGCTTAAAATACATTACTATAGTATGACCGTCTCTCGATATGCTGATATGGTTCCTGTACACTTGCTTGCCGTGCTGTTTATCAGTTGAGTTCATTCAATGCAAATGATAGGGTAGCAAAGCCGAAACACAGGAAGAGAAAAATAACTCTATGTTTAATTGATGGTCTTGATGGGCATTGAATAAATATCGTATGACTGTCAGTTTTTGGGAGAATATATTCGGTTGGGACGCACCACCAAACCTCATACGACTGGTATATGCTCGTCTATTTTACGTACTCAGTACTGTCACTATCTTCGACCTGGTCACTTTGTGATGATCATAACCCTTATTTTTAATGGTTAATTAGATACATGTCATTATAAATTGGCGTGGTTTGAAAAATGTCATCGAAACTTGGTTTCGGCAATATGATTTCTGGGGTCGCAGTCAAGATCGCCAAGCACAATGGGTTAGAAGAAGAAGAAGGTTTAGACAGGTTCAGGCCCTCTCGTGAGGTAATACCCTACTCTTATTTCGGTGGATTCGATCCGCCGAGTGTCTTTATTGATCTCGTGATCTAAGGGTCAAAGCTCAAAGCTGATCTAACATATGATTCTCTGATCTAGAATCTGATATCCCTCAAGGGACGCCCCTTAACCCCCTTATATAGTCTTGGGAGGAGGACTTACAGATCGGAAACCCTATCTTACTCTAAGTTGGTTTCCTCAATCTTACCAAACCGTGACTATAGGCCGATTGCCTTATCTCTATCGGCAATCGTAACACCCAAGTCATGTTCGGTTTACAGATATGGCAGGCGCAATCTATCCCTACCTCCAGTCGGATAAGCTTGCCATGTAGATACCCGATTGCCATAATCTCCACAGTAGCCCCCGAGTCCTTTTCAGTCGACGAGACAGCTCAGCTTCAGACCAAAACAGCACACAACCAAAAACCTCTTTGATCGAGTGCTTTTGGCGCCGAGTGATTCCATCATCTCTCTGAATCTTTCCGAGTGGCTCGAAGACGTGAAGGGCTGAAAAATATCTAAAAATTCTTTAAAAATAAATATCTAGGTGCATCTCCCGATGCACCTAATTAGTGTAGCCCCGACTATGTGGTTAGTCAAAAATAGGCTAAGCATATAGTCAAGAACTATTAAAAATCATTCTCATGTAGATGCCTAACTCATGCTAAAGCAATCATAGAAATCTCATTACTCGGCAAGTTCGTACTCATCCGAGTGAATTTGCCCGAGTCATCTCGAACAAATAACTCAATCAACCCTCGTGGGCGAAAAGCACTCGGTAAGCTCATGCTTATCCGAGTGGATCTGCCCGAGTCATCCGGAACAAATATTTTAATCAACCCTCATGGGAAAACAAGTTCTTTCAATCGTATGAAAAATATGACCAAGTTATTAAATAGCTTATGCCATAATATTGGTCTCAATCTATAAAGATCTTCACCAAGGTGAAAAAATAGATAGCATTGATAAGATTACTTAATCAAATGCCAAAAAACCAAACAGCCCTTGTCATCAAGGCAGCTATAAAAACTTAACTGTTGGTCACCTTCCAAGTTGCATCGTGCCGCTTCTCATGAAGTCAAGCAAACCGCGGTATGGAAGGATTTTCAAAGGTACGGGGCACTCGGACGCGCGCATATTGCCGGGGCAATGCTTAAGCTCATCCGCTTAAGTCCCTAAGGACACGCGTCGGGCCACACCTTAGCCGCGCCGTAGATTCTCTTATGGGCTCGCCAATCACTAGAAAACCTAACGCAACCCTCAAATCTTTCTATAAAGGCACGAGGTCATCCCCGCCTCTTCATCTTCCAAAATTCCCTTTTCGCAGATCTTGTTCACCGGTTCACCGCGGAGAACCCTAGACTCGCGCGCTCCCAAATCCATCCATCTAGGAACTCGCTCTTTGCAACAACCAGCCTCCACACCAAATCTCCCACGTTCCTTTGTCAAAAGCCCGACCTTTTCCGACCGGATCCACTTCCCATCAACACCACTCTCATGGCGGAGGAAAAGAGGATTCCGTTCGACCAATGGGCCGCTTCGGATGTGAGGGAATCCACCCTCAAAGAGATGGTGAAGCACGGCGTGCTTCCGCCAAAGGAGATCGTGGGATGGCGCCGGCGGCGGGGAGGACTTCCCAACCCCAAACACCGGTGAGCTCGTTGTTTTTACTTCCTTCTTCTATTGCGGGTTCAGCCTTTCCACCTCCGAGTTCTTCCGGGGCTTCGGATTACTATGGGCTTCAACTCTACCATCTGAACCCCAACTCGATGCTTCACATCGCTCTCTTCATTCATGTATGTGAAGCCTTCCTTGGCATCCTCCCCCACTTCCAACTCTTCCGCCGCATGTTCTATCTCAAACCACATCCAAACAAGGACCACCCATGCGTCGTTGGCGGGGCAGGTTTCCAACTCCGCGGATCTCTCGCAAGGAGTATTTTTCTCTTCCCTTGAAATCTTTCAATAAGGGATGACATGCGGGCTGGTTCTATGTTAGCAACCTTGAACCCAGCCTGCCAGCTTTCATCGGCCTTCCTCCTGTCCCCAGTCCAACTTGGAGCACTGTCCCAGTAGCCCAAGATTGGGACGAGGCCAACAAGCTACTTGCGAAGATCCTGGCGATGAAACAAAAGGGTCTTTGTGGAGAACAAATCACTCGGCACTTTATCAGGTGTCGACTGGCGCCGATCAAGGAACGGTCGAAGCCGGCCTTCGAGTGTGAAGGCGGAACGGACCCCAATCGGGAAGATCCGAGATCCACTCGGCTACGAGGTCCCGAAGATCCGGATGTACAAGATCTTCTCGACGGAATCGCAGTTGAGCGGGCCCTCATTCTGCTGGTCCTCCCTTCGCATCCACCGACCTCCTCTTCGTGTGCCGGTTACTTCATAACGTCTTTCAATCTTGATATCTTGTCTCTTAGCGTTGTGCATTCTTTCTTCTGCAGGAAAATGCTTCTGTCACCTCCAAGCCATACAAGGTGTCCCACGATGACGCGCCGCATCGCCCCGCCAAGAAGCCGGCTGGCGGGATCAAGATCCAGAGCGATCCAGTCGGGAAGCGGGCGGCGCCGAGTGAAGACTCAAACAAGCGTGCGAGCAAAAGGAGGCTGATCATCGAAGATTCGGATGATGACGTCCCGGCTCCTCCGGTCGAGACCCCACCTCTAAGGCGATCGCCGCGGACAGCGCCGAAGATCCGCCGGTCGTCCAGGTATGCTCTATAACCGAAGTCCGAACTTTTCCATTAGAAGCTTTCTTTACCTTTACCCCTGCTGTGTCCACTTTCGCAGGAGGCCCCAGGATATAGACCCTGCCGGGGGAAGTGAAGGGCCGACCCCAGCCGTTGCTCCCGAGGTGCCAAGGCCAGCAGAGCCGAAGCCCCGGAGCCCACAACCAAGCGCAAGCGCTCCGGGCAGGCAACCTTCGCCTCCAAAGAAGGATGCCCCGGGGAAGGAGCCCCCGACCGCCAGTCGGGATATCCCGACTGGAAACCAGTCAACGGCCGGGAAACCTCAGGCCGCGGCTCGAGCGCCCCCGATTGAGGGCCACTCGGCGCGGAGTCGAAGAAGGAGGCCAGCCGGGCCGCTCCACCTAAGCAACGGCGCAAACCGGTGAGATTTGTTTCAAAATACTCTTTTGCTCTTTCGGTTTGAATCTTTCATGTCTTCATTTGTCCTTCTAATTTGCCGCCACGGTGGAGGAGATCCCGGGTTGCGATCCTCGAAACACAGGTTCCCTATTAGGATCGAGTGGCGGGATTCGGAAGGCGAAAGGCAGGGCATCATCCTGGACCGGCAAGCCGAGAAAGATGAAAGAGATGCCCTTGTCGAAAGCTTGAACGAGGCGACCCGGCTGCTCAACGTAAGCCTTCGTCTTTCTCTTTAATTGTACTATCATTGTCTTTCAGTTGGTCACTCTTCTGCTTTCGCGCGCAGAAGGAACATTGCCGCTCCATGGCAAAATCTGAGGTGCTGGAGAAGCTGGTTCCCCACCTGAACTCCTTAGAGGACGTTCGGCGGCAGTGAAGGCCACTCGGGAGGAGGCCGCGTCAAGGGAGGCGGCTTTAAGGAGGGAGATCGCGAGCTTCGGGAGGCGAACCTCGACCTCCGAGGATCAATCGGAAGTAAGCCCGTCTCTCCAAGTTTCTTCATGATTCCCATGTTAATTTTGGTTGTTGACGATCTTCTTTTTGTTGTAGAAAATTCTTCGGAGGTCCATTCACTTCAAGTCCACTAGAGGCGTCGGCCTCGATAAAGCGAGATGGAGGCCGAGTTTGAAGGTAAGCCTCTTTGGAGTAAAACTTCTTCCGCGCTTCATTTCCGAGTGCTTTGAATGATCCGGAGCTTTTGGCGGCTTACAAGGTAAAGACCCGAGCTCAATACGACGTCTTACTTGGGCGGGTCAAACAAAGCGACGAGATTCGGGAAGAGGTCGCTAATGCCGCTATGCCAATCTTGCTGTCCTTATTCGATCAAGGAGTTGGGGCCGGTTCGGCTGGGACCGGTAGAAATATTCGACAAGCTGCGGGCGGCTCCCGACCGATGTCGGCCAACGTCACCTAAGCGGCCAACATGGGGGTGGTCGGCTCTTGCGCGAGACCAAGTCCCTTTACCCCAGTGGATATCCACTCGGTCGGGGAAGGCTTTGCTGACGGAACGACCGACGAGCAGGCCTTGGACATGCTGAGTGAGGCGCAGGAGGCGGTGAAGAAAATATCCATTGATGTAGTAAACAATTCCAAGATTTGATTTGTCTTTCGACTTTATCTTGTAAATGTCGCATACCGTAATGCTCGATGTAGAACTTGTGATATATTTAGTTTATTTATGTTAATGCCTCGATCCGAGCTTTTGCGTGAGATTTCTTAAGTAGTTTTCGTCAGTCGTCATCAAGCCTAGGCTCGATTAGGTCATCGGAAAACTCTCGGTCCCTCAAACGCCGAACTCGAATCGAAGGACATTAAACAATAATAAACCAAATTATGCACAAAAGTTGATGAGGAAAACTTAAGCTTTATTGACGTATGTATGCCCCGACTACGAACTCAAGAAGTCATCTTGCTTGAGGTTGGCAATCAAGGAAAACATGAAGCCTTAGCCGAATTAGGCATAAAATCGTCGAAGATGCTCGATGTTCCAGAGTTCTCCACCATAGACCCGTCTTCACGCTTTAGCGGTATGCACCGGCCGAGTCACTTCGGCGATTATGTACGGTCCCTCCCATAAGGGAGATAACTTGTGTCGGTCTTTGGTGGTCCGGATCTTGCGTAGGACCAGTCGCCAACAATGAAAGCTCGTGCTCGCACGTTGCGACGTGGTATCTTCGAGCCCTTGAAGGTATTTGGCCGACGGATGAGGGCGCCTCACGGGCCTCTTCCAATCGGGTGAGGTCATCCACTCGGTCGGGGTCGTAGCGTTCATCGTTGAAGGCTGCGGACCGGAGGGATTCATATTCCATCTCGTTTGGCAACATGGCTTCTGCGTCATAGACCAAAAAGAAAGGAGTTTGGCCGGTACCCCGGGTGTGGTCCGCGCGACCATAAAACCGAGGAAGTTCTTGGACCCCACTTGCCGCGTAAGGGTTTAGGCGGTCGAAACGCAGGCCTTTATTCCTTGGAGGACCATGCCGTTGGCTCGCTCGACTTGTCCGTTGCTTTTGGGATGGGCTACTGATGCGTAGCAGATCTTGATTCCGAAGTCTTCACAGAATTCCTTGAAGATGCCTTCCGTGAACCGAGTCCCGTTGTCGGTTATGATTCATTTGGGATGCCGAAGCGGTGCACGATGTTGAGGAAAAAGTCTCGGTGCTTTGTCAGCAGTAATTGTAGCGACCGGCTTGGCCTCAATCCACTTGGAGAACTTGTCGATTGCGACGAAGAGGTGTGTGAATCCTCCCGGAGCTTTTTGAAAGGGCCGACCATGTCCAGGCCCATACCGCGAACGGCCAGAAAGTGGGATTGTTTGAAGCTCTGGGCCGGGACATGGCTTTGTCGGGCGAAAACGGCGGCCTTCGCAGGTTCGTACGACTTTATCCGCGTCGGAGACCGCGGTAAGCGAAGAAACCTTGTCTCGTAAGCTTTTCCGACTAGAGTGCATCTTTGCGTGGCTTCCGCATATGTCCGAGTGGATATCTTGTAGTAGCTATTTCCCTTCTTCAGGTGTGATGCACCTCATTAGAATTCCGGAGGGGCTTCTCTTGTATAGATCGGAGTCAACCATGACATATGCTTGGCAACGACGCCGAACGCGTTCTGCTTCATCCCGGTCATCCGGCAGCTCTTGCTGGGTTAAGAATTTGATGAGCGGCGTCCTCCAGTCGGTATCGGTCATGGCGACTTCGTTCGTGGTTTGCTCGTTGGGAGTTGTCTTTGCCGTGATGGTTGGTTCGTAGAGATGTTCGACAAAGACGTCTGTTGGGGCAGCTTCGTGCTTAGATCCGAACTATGCCAGCTCATCGGCAGCTTTGTTGTTATGTCTCAGGACGTGTGAGAGTTCGAGCCCGTCAAACTTGTCCTCAAGCTTGCGGACCTCTTCCCGGTAGGCCTCCATAGTGTCGTTTAGGTAGGACCAGTCCTTCATCACTTGATTGACGACCAGCTGGGAGTCGCCTTTCACAATAAGCCGACGTATCCCGAGTGAAACTGCGAGGCGCCCATGTAGAAGAGCTTCGTACTCGGCAACGTTGTGTGAGGCGGAGAAGTGGAGGTGAAGGACATATCTTAGCCTTTCCCGGTCGGGAGATCGGCAACTCCTGGTCCCAAGCCGGTGATCCTCTTGGATCCGTCGAAGTGCATGGTCCAGTGTTGGAGGTCTTCCCGAGGCACGTTCTCTTCTTTGTTCATCCATTCGGCCAGAATTCCGCCAAGGCTTGTGACTTTATGGACGTTCTTGCCTTAAAAGTCAAGTCCAGCGGCATCAGCTCTAGGGCCCACTTGGCAATGCGTCTGGTTGCCTCGCGATTGTGGATGACATCGCCGAGTGGGAAAGAGGTGACAACGGTGACCGAGTGACCCTGAAAATAGTGTGCCAATTTCCTCGCGGTTATTAGAACACCATAGAGCGCTTTTTGTACCCGAGGGTAGCGAATTTTGGCTCCGCCAATACTTCGCTAACAAAGTAGATTGGCCTTTGAATCTTCGAGCCCGTCCTTCTTCTTCGCGTTCGACCACAAGGACCATACTAACCACTTGGTGAGTGGCTGAAACGTACGCTGAAGATAGGTTCCGGGGTTGAGGCGAGGCCAGACGGGCGGCGTTGTAAGGAACTCTTTGAAATCTTCAAAGGCCTTGTTGGCTTCCGCGGTCCACTGGAAGTCGTCTGTCTTCTTTAGCAGTCTGAAGAATGGCATGCCTCGTTCGCCGAGTCGGGATATGAAACGGCTTAGTGCCGCCATGCAGCTAGTGAGCTTCTGGACGTCTTTCTGGTTACTCGGGGGTTTCATGTTTAAGATGGCGTTGATCTTCTCTGGATTTGCTCCAATGCCGCGATGTGACACCATGAAGTCGAGCGTTGCACGATGGAACACCGAAAGTGCACTTCTCCGGGTTTAACTTCATTTTGAAGGCCGGATGTTCGCAAAGGTTTCTTCTAGGTCGGCGATCGGGTCTTCTTTCGCTTGGTCTTGATGACAACGTCGTCGACATAAGCTTCAACGTTCTTGTCGATCTGCGTCAGGAAACATCTTTGGATCATGCGTTGGTATGTGGCACCGGCGTTCTTCAGGCCGAAAGGCATGGTGATGTAGCAAGAGGCCCCAAACGGCGTGATGAACGATGTCTTCAGCAATCGGATTCTTTTAAGCGATCCGATGATAGCCCGAGTAATGATCCAGAAACTCGGGAGTTGGCAATGGTCGTTGAGTCGACGACTTGGTCGATGCGAAGGCGGCCGAACGGATCTTTGGGGCAGGCTTTGTTGAGGTCGGTATAGTCAACGCACATGCGCCATTGCCCTGTCTTCTTACGGACCGGACTGGGTTGGCTAACCGGTCGGGATGGAGGACTTCTTTAATGAAGCCGACGCCAAGAGCTTTGCGAGTTCTTCTTTGATAGCGTCTTTTCGATCCGCACGAATCTGCGTAATCGTTGTTTTATCGGTTTGGCGTCATCTTTGACGTTCAAAGAGTGCTCGATCACCTCCCTAGGAATTCCAGGCATATCGGATGGTTTCCAAGCAAAAACATCTTTATTATTTTGGAGGAAGGTGACGAGCGCGCTTTCCTATTTGGGATCTAGGTCGGCGCCGATTACATGTTTTTTCGAGGGATCCGACGGATCAAGGGAGATCTTCTTGGTCTTGGCGTCGCCGGATCCCGATTTGGCTATCTTCTTCGCGGGGACTTCGCCCTCTGCCGAAGTCGATGCAGCCAATCAGACTTCTTGTTGGCCACGTAATCTCTCGCGAGATTGGGCCATATCGCAGCTCTCCTTATCGCAAATGAAGGCTTGCTTCACGTCGCTGCGAAGAGTGATGACGCCGTTGGGACCCGGCATCTTCATGCGAGGTAGGTGTAGTGAGGGATCGCCATGAACTTGGCAAGCGCGGGCCTTCCGATGATGGCGTCATATGCGTTTCAAGTCGGCCACCTCAAAAGTGACGTTCTCCGTTCGGAAGTTCTCTCGGGCCCCGAAGGTGACTTGGAGGGAGATATTCCCGAGTGGTGTTGAAGATAGCCCTGGGATGACATCGTGGAAGGGGGCTGAGCTTGCCTTTAGTTCGGCCCTCGGGATCTGCATCTCATCCATGGTCTTGGCAAACAGGATGTTGAGGGCGCTGCCCCCGTCGATGAGGACGCGCTTGAGCCTGATATTGCGGACCACGGGATCCAGGACGAGTGGATAGCGCCCCGGGTGAACCACTCGGTCGGGATGATCCGAGCGGTCAAAAGTGATGCCCACTTCCGACCATCGCAGATATTGAGGGACTTCGGGTTGAGCCGCGTTGACCTCCGGTCAGTTAGCTTCTGTTTCCTCTTGGACTCATAGGCTAGCGGACCTCCGAAGATGTGGTTAAGCTCCCCCACTGGGTCTTGAAAAGGTTCGGCATTTTCAGCCGTGTTGTTCTTTTTGGCGCTGACGGGCCGGCCTCGTCGATCGGCTTCTTGTTGAGTACCAGTGTCATTCGGCGAACCGCTTGTAGATAAACAGTCCTTCGCCGCGTGCTTATGATTCAAATGATGGGTGCACTGGGCGTTCATGATGGCGTCGTAGGCGGTGACTCGGGGACGGCGTTGAGTGTTGGAGGTTGCGGCCACTAGGTCCTCAGATCGGCGCTTGCGATCTTTCTGGCCCTGGTTGCCGTTGTTGCCGCCATCCTTCTTAGGATTACGGCTCCCTCCCGCTTGCTTGTCCTCCCTTCTATCGGGCCGGTCTTGACGGGCGGCCTTAATGGCGTCATTGGATTTGGCGTATGAATTCGCCGTCTTGAACATTTGTTTCACCATCTTCGGTGGTTTGCGCCCGAACTTTTCGATCAGCAGCTCATCACGGACTCCCTTCTGGAAGGCGGCGATGATGATGTCATCGGTGATGTTCGGGATTGTCACACCTGGAAATTTATCCCAAATTTCCTGACTATTTTATGTGTTTAATCCCTGTCCAGGAATCAACCAGGGTACATAAAATGACAAATTAATACACAGGTCCAAACGTAAAAACAAAGCGTAAAAATAAAAATACTTACTGAAGAGGCACTTAGTCCTCACCCAAAAACTGCAGCGGAAAAGAAAGACGACACTAGCGGGGCTTCAGCTCCACTCCACAGGCAAACTCAACTGGGGTCTGAGCCTTGGTCTTCTAACTCCATCTTCAATTCAGAAGCACTACACTTCTGAAAGGGGGAAAATCGCAAGACTGAATACAACCGCCGTACTCAACAAGCCACACCGAGAAATGCAGACGTGCAAGGGGAGACAAGAGTGGCTTGGGCTATTTTGCATAAATACGGTTTACAAACATTTAATTATTTAAAAAAGAGTAAAACAGTTGAGTAATTAAGGCAATATTAATCTTTCACTGAACAACGTTATCCCCACGTTGAACAGGCCCAACCGTTCCACCTGAACTAAACCAGCTCCATTAAATTAAATTATTCAGTAGTGGGACTAATCATAGTGAATCTGGTCAATCGCCCATAACCGCGGGCACGGCTATTCGAATAGTTTTACTCTGATCAGAGGTACGCAACTTTACCCACAAGACACGATTCCACACATGTTATCATGCCCCGAAGTACCACCATGATACCGCAAAGGGAAATCGTGACAAGACCTTTCGCATAACTCCCTCTAACCAAGCGATACCACACCAAGGTTTCGCCCCCACTCCCCAGGCGGCGGGCAGCCCCTCTCGTGCCACGGTGAATCCGGCGGCCGATCAACTGTAAAACCGGGCCGACCCAACTCCATCACGCCCACCCTCACTAGGGTACGTCGGCGAGGAAAGCTATACTACGGATCCGGCTTGCCCATTCGCTTGTGGTTTGCACGGTATGTCTTCCGGGGTTTCTCATGAACCGGTCCTTAATTGCCATGGGTGCGACCATCCAAAACCATGCACCCACACCCACCATTATGTCATATTTTAGTTGAGATAATTATGACCAATAAGACATGGTCGGTGTATCGAGCTTGCGGCTCATCGAGATTAGAATAAAGTGTAATTATCCCATTTAGTGAGCTAGTGGTAGTTAAGCATGGCTAAGCATATAATTCTAGCTAGAATCAACATCGGTGACTAAAGCTAGTCAAATTAACACCCAAGGTTAACAAAGGACGGATAACAAGTAAATAAGGCTCAAACAAGCGAGATAGGTAATCCATCATTCCATGTAATTAGCAAAGCAATGCAATTTTATTTGCAAACATAAAACATTTATAAAAATAGGATCAATATGCTTCAAGGGAAGTGTGACTTGCCTTGCGTCTTCAAGCAAACTTCTGGGCTCTTTCCCTCGCGAGCGCAAACTCCAAAACGGCGGAATCTACACGCGACACGCAAAACAAGAAAAAAACCTAATAAAAACCAAATAATAGTACATAAAAAGTAAACAAACATGTAGAGAGCTTAATTTTAGATAAATTTTGTAATTTGAATGGCCCAATTTGGAGTTCGTATGAATTAGATATGAATTTTAGAAGTTTTGGATCATTTAAATGAATTCTGGAAATTAAGATGATTTATTACGCAATTTTTAATTAATTTTGAGCTGGAAAAGGATGTTTAAGACATCAGCTCCGATTGGTCCACGGGATCACAAGGATTTGGGTGGCTAGGATTGAACTGGGAACAAAGGATGAGTGGCTCAAATTAAACTGAATGAATCTATAAAGATGAACGGCTTGGATTAAGTGACCAAGATTTAACGGGTTTAGGGCTGGGATGGATACACATCAAAAGATACATGGCACAAAGGAGCTCACACGGCGCGAGGTGGCGGCCACGCAGCGCCACACGAGGCACGACGGTCGGCGGCTCGGAATGGGTAGCGGCGACGGCGAGTGCGCGCGGCAACGACGGACCACGACACTCGACGGAAACGGAGTTCACTAATGGAGAGAGGACGGTGAGGCGACTCTTACCACTACTTACCCAACAACGAGAAGCGGCGGGAGACGGCGGCGACGAGATGAAAGAGGCGGCCGAGCTCGGGTTGACGGCGACAACGGCTTTCCGGTGGCTTTCGGTGGAGGAGAGGTGGAGGACGGGCTTCGGCTTGCTGCTATGATGCCGACGGTGAAGGCGGCAACGATTGCGCGACGGAACGGCGACGAGGCACGGCCGAAGTGCAAACGGAGGCGGCGACGCACGGGTCCATGGCGACGGGGCCTTCCGGTGGTGTTTGGCGCAAGGGACCGGTGGCCGGGCTTCTCCTCACCGCTGCGATCTTGGGGAAGGCAACGGCGCTGATTGGGAGTAGCCGAGGCGGCGGGAAAAGGTTGTCGGAGTTGCGGCCGACGGGAAGAGAGATGGGAACTCGCGGGGAAGGTGGCTAGAGCTCGGGAAAAATGAGAAAACCGAGGAGGAGATCAAGGGGTCCTTTTTATAGGCTTGGGAGGGAGAGTCCCGCAGGAAGAGAGGATTTGGCGCCGGATTTTTAGGGTTTATCCCGAGTTTGTCGGGATAAGAACGAGGGCGAAATCGCGCGATTTAGCATGGGATTGAGGGGATTTCTTGGGGAAACGTAGAGGAGATCGAGGGAATCCGTTCCCGCAACTAATTTTTGATTTGGGCAAAGGATTAGGCCGGATTTGGTGGAGGAAACAAAGCCACGGTTTTCGGGCCTTGTCGATGCTGTAGCACGGTTGGAGGTTGAAGACGCTACGTAGCGGGGAAGTAAAACAGACTTTTCGGTCCAAACATCTTTTAATTCTTATAAATATTTTCAATGCCCAAATAATTCCAAGAAAAATCCTAAAAATATATGAACACCCAAAGTATTTAATAAAAATATCTCCAGCTCATTTAAAGTTTAATTTATTTATTTAAATAATTATTGAATTGTTCTTTGTTTTATTAAAATTATTTATGGAGCTCCAAAATTTCACGAAAAATTTCGAGAGTACTTTAGGGCATGAAGAATATTTCAAAAATATTTCCAGCCATGATTTTTAAAGGAAAATTTAATTTCCTTAATAGATTCACTTGATTTACTTTGTTTTTCTTTTTATTCAATTTCTAGAAAATAATTTATTAAATGATTTTTATTCCCGAACGAAAATCGGGCTGTGACAGGGATCTTGTTGCGCTTCTCGGAGAAACGACGAATGTAATCCTTCGGGGGCTCGTCCGGCTTTTGGATGACGTTGTATAGGTCGAAGTGTGTGCTGGGCCTCTCGAAGGTACCTTGGAAGTTGACGATGAAGTGGTCCCTCGGCTCGCTCCACGAGCCGATTGAGCCTCTTGGCAGGCTCGTGAGCCAATTTCTGGCCGAGTTTGCGAGGGTCACGGGCAAGTAATTGGCCATGGCTTTGTTGTCGCCACCTGCAGCACGGATGGCGAGGGTGTATACGGTTAGCCAAGATTCAGGGTCGGTCTTGCCATCGTACCTTTCAATCCTGTGGGCTTAAAGCCACTCGGCCGGTGCACTCGGCGGAGCTCCCGAGTGAAGGCCGGTACTCCGTCGTCGCCGCTATCGGGTGATCCCCTCCGATCTTCCAGAGTGCGTCGGTCGCGCTCCTGGTAGCGGCGATCGAGGACTTCCCGCAGATCACTCGGCGGGGTCTTCGATTGACTGGCGGGGTAGCTGGAGCTATTGCGGCGGACGCGGTGGTGGACGGGTGGACGTCCGTGTCGTTTGTCGCGGGAGTCGGCCATCGCTCTCGGTATTTTAGCGTGGACTCGCGGGGTGGGCCTCTTGGCACAGTCGTCGACCGATCGGCTCGGGCCTCTTATAGTCTCGACCTCGAGGCGGAAGCCGGCTCTTGTCGGCGTTTCGGCCACGATTCGTCGGCCTTCGTGCCGAGGTGGTGGGGTGGCCGTTAGGCGTGGCGGCGACGATGGTCTTGATCTTGTCGAGTATCGGAGTCACATTGGCAGGAGCCGTCTCCATGACGGTGTCCAAGAGGGTGAGCACGGCAACAGCGTTCTGCTGTGGCGTTTGTAAGATGTTGGTGTTGCGGACCCGTGTTTGGAGGATGGCCTCCTGGGCAGATCGTCCAGCTGCACGCAGATCCTGCTTCCTCTTATCGGCCTCGTCCTTGCGTTGTTTCTCTTCTTCGGCTGTCTTGTGCTCGAGCTCCACCTTGGCTCGCTCTTCTTCAGCAAGCCTTCTGGCCATGGCTGAGTCGGACTCGTCCGGCTCGGCCATGAGGACGTCAAGGCACTTCGGCTCATAGTCCATGTGGCAGTCGGAGTTGTCGGCTTCGTCAGAAGGGATGCCGTAGAGGTTGTCGAAGCCGGCGGAGCTAAGGTATCCATTGAGCTCCGAAGATGAGCAGGAGCCGAATGATGGGAGGATGACAGCGACCTCCCTTGATCCTGGGTAACCCGGATCTGGATCGTTCCAGTCCGAGTCAGAGCTTGAGGGTGTGGGCTCCTCCGAGTGGGTCGCCGCCGACTCGGGGGAGAGAAGCTTGCTGTAAATCTCGGCGGCGTTTGGTAATCCAAACGGCGCTGAGAGGTCTTCATCTGAGTAGATCGCTTCCGTCCGGGAGGCGAGAAGATTGGCGCAGATTTCGGCGGTATTCGGTAATCCGAATGGTGCCGAGTGAAGTCCGTCATCGGAGAAAGTAGATTGCATCTTGGTTTTTAAGATGTGGTTGTAGATGCTGGCGTTGTTCGGAAGCCCGAACGGCATCGAGTGGATTTCTCCATCCGACTGGTCTGAATCCGAGTCGAAGGAGGAATCGTCGACGAAGTTGGCGGCGAAGTCGCCGAATCTTGAAGGAGATCCCATCACGCTTGTCGGCGAGATTGTTGAAGAAGTCTTGACGCGCGGCCCCTACGTGGCGCGCCAACTGTCGAAACTTGGTTTCGGCAATCGATTACGGGTCGCAGTCAAGATCGCCAAGCACAATGGGTTAGAAGAAGAAGAAGGTTTAGACAGGTTCAGTCCCTCTCGTGAGGTAATACCCTACTCCTGTTTCGGTGGATTCGATCCGCCGAGTGTCTTTATTGATCTCGTGATCTAAGGCTCAAAGCTCAAAGCTGATCTAACATATGATTCTCTGATCTAGAATCTGATATCCCTCGAGGGACGCCCCTTACCCCCCTTATATAGTCTTGGGAGGAGGGCTTACAGATCGGAAACCCTATCTTACTCTAAGTTGGTTTCCTCAATCTTACCAAACCGTGACTATAGGCCGATTGCCTTATCTCGATCGGCAATCGTAACACCCAAGTCATGTTCAGTTTACAGATATGGCAGGCGCAATCTATCCCTACCTCCAGTCGGATAAGCTTGCCATGTAGATACCCGATTGCCATAATCTCCACACTATTCAACAAATCGTGAATATGCCACTGGTTCTTGGGTGAAACTCTCTTCACGTCACTCTGTACGCACGGATCGTCGTCGGCGTTGTTTGTAGTGTACGGTATTTATGTATGTACTGAAATGCCCCAAGATATTTTTCTCTACACCACGGAGGGACTGGAGGGATCTGGAGGGACTGGAGCAAGCTCTACACCACGGGCGACGGCGGCGGCGACGAAGCACTTCCCATCCCGCACCACGGGCGGCGGCGGTAGCGATGAAGCACTTTCCATCCCACACCACGGGCAACGGCGGCAGCGACGAGGATGGAGGGATCTGGAAGCTCGAGTGGCTCTAGCCTTCATCTTTCCCAGCAAGCTTCTCCATCCCGAGGTTGAGGTGTGCTTGCAAAAAACGTGCAGCGATACTGACATACACCCCTAGAAATCCTGGGCGGCGGTGGATTCAGTGCTATCGAGATGTAAGTCTCACTATTTTGTTTTTTTTGAGATTGTTCATCTTGATTTTTTGATTCAGTTGAGGCAGCTCGTGTTACATTTGCAGCCTCCCGCTTGCGCTTTATGGATTTGGGAGGATGTCCTTAATCAATATGTTGAGAAAATGGTGGCATTCTGTCAGAAAGGAGAGAAGGGAGAGCTAGAGGCAATGCAGCATCATCTTGGCAAGAAGGAGCAAGAGAATAGCAGGCTGCAGGGTTTGTTTGATGAAAGTAAATGTGAACTGGAGACATTGAATGAAGAAGTTGGGAAATGAAAGAAGCACTGTGAAGAGCTGAAGAAGGAGCTTGTAGCAGTGAAGTGTAGTCGTAGTAGACTAATTTGGATTGTCTGGTTCTTGATGGTCATTGTGATCTGGCGTATTTTAGCTTGAAATGTATGACTGTAACTGGCTTGAAATGTAAGGTTTGCTTGAAATATTCAATGAATCATCAAGGCAGATTTGGTCAATGGTTTGTTCAATGTATGGTTGAAATGTATGGTTGTTCAATGTATGCTTGTAACCATACATTTGCTTGAAATGTATGGTTGTTCAATGTAACAGGACATATTTGGTCATTTGGCACAACATCTGATAACGTCCAGCATATCCAGCAAGACATATGATCATTTGGCAAGACTTTCATAAATAGCAAGGTACTGGGACAAGCTTGTTCATTACATAAGTAGCAAGGTATTGGGACAACATATGATCACAACATATGATCATTTGGCAAGATTTTCATAAATAGCAAGGTACTGGGACAAGACTTCCATGAATTCAGCTTGTTCATTACATAAATAACAAGACTTTCATTTGGCAAGGTACTGGGACTAGCTTCTAACAACCTTGGCAGGGCCTTCTGAGGCAGCTCTAGCTTCTTTCTTCTTTTTGGGTGTCTTCTTCTTCTTAGGTGTCTTCTTCTTGGGTGTCAAATACAACACCTACAACTTTTTCTAGCCCTTCACATGCATCTGTTGAAATGACTAAGCCATTTGGAGCACCTATAGCTCCATGCAAAAGTTGCATGAACCACAACCAGTTATCATATCTCTCAATCAAATATTGCAAAGGCTACATAAAACAACCAGTTGTGTCCATCAACAGAGGTGGCTGAGGCTAGCTGACCAATGTATTTACCAGTTAATCTAGTTGCATCTACACCTATATATGGCCTACAACCATTTATAAATCCATCTACACATGGTTTGAAAGCAACAAACATTCTATTGAAGCACATCTTTTTCCCTAACTTCTGTAAATCAATGGTAACAACTGTACCTGGTGATCTCTTCTCAATTTCTGCCTTCCAATTGAATAGTAGTTGAAAGCTCTCTTCATACTTGCCATGAATCTTGTTCTCTGCAACTCTCTTCCCTGCCCAAACCTTGGAGTACTTTAGCTTAATCTCATATTGCTCTTCCAGCTTTTCCTTTGCTGCCTTAGCCCCTTTGTCAGGATTGTTCTTAAGCCAGTCTTTCAGCCTATTAGCAATCCAGTCTTGAGTGGCTATCTTCCCTTCCATAAGCTTGGTAGTAGGACATTCATGTGCAAATGGTAGCTTCTTTATCTGTCACCACAAAAAAATCTTTATAAATACATCATCAAAATAAAGTTTGCAATGAACAAATTGTCCTACATACCTGAATTGTTTTGTCATCAGACAACCTTGAAGCATGAATACGCCATTTACACCCCTCATGCTTGCAACGAGCAATGAATCTTGTTATATCTGTTTTAATAATAGTTAGCTCAAATCCTTTCATTACAACAAAATGCCTAATTGCTTTTCTGAATGTTATCATGTCAGCAAAAACAACATCCACTTCAATCACTGGCATCTCAGGGTTATGCAACACATCAAACTCATTTGGGTAAGCATCATCAGTGACTTCAGCCTCTCCATGAACCTCAGCATGGTTTTCAGCTTTTTCAGTAGATGGTGCAGCAGAGGTTTCAGCAGCATCAGCAGGTGAAATAGGTTCAATAGGTGGAAAAGGTGGAATATAAAGCCCTTCATCATTAACACCTACTAATCCGTTTCGCAGCCTGGTCTAGCTTCTCTTCAACTTCTGAGCTCAGTTCGGCTCTAACCTGCTCCCGAATCCTCTCAGCCAGGCGTGCATATCTTTCTGCCTTCTTCGTAATGGGTCTGCTTCTTATATTGCCCGGCATATTCTGGAAGTCCATATTTCCAGGGGACATTAGAGCCAACGCCCCTTATCTGTCCACGATGTTCATCGGTGCCCAACGCTTGCGTGAGGATGTCATCCTCACGTCTATCGGTCCAGGCCTCTTGGGAGGACTGTCTCACAACAACCAACTCTTTCTGCATTATAAGTGAGATCGATATAAATCGAGTGTACGATATGTGTAAAGAAACTAAACATATTAAGGTGAGACACTTATAATATTTTCGTAAACTTGTTAATCTTGGGGATTTGGCAGCGTGAATTTCCCATCGCTGTTCTTCATGGCCCTTGCCCTTGCCCAGCTCCTTGCACACGGGTGAGAGACATCGGCAATGGAGGAGGCGCGTTCGATGTCTCTGCTGTCTCATCCTCAATCTGCCATTGCTCCTACTTCCCCGCATATCCTCCGCTACCAAGCTGGTGCAGGTGCACGTACTGATCCTGGAGTACCCTATAAGCCTCGCTTCTGGCTCGTGATTCGGCAGTTGATTTCTTCGCGTAGAACTCCTCCCACACGGCTGGCGTGATGAAGGGGTATTTCTCGAATGCCTCTGGGGTGCTGGGCTTGAGGACGTGGTCGGTGACCAGCTTAGACTTAAAGCTCTTCCAAGCATGTCCCATCATCTAGAAAGCCGTCCACTGTAGCCTGTCCTCGTTCGTTGCAGGATATTCGAAGCTTTTCTTGAACTTCAGCCAAACAGTTTCCTTCTCTACGTCTGGCACCTCCTTGATGTGATCATGCAAAATACAGAAGGTCTGCCTCCCTATTATACCACAGATCGTCTTGAACTTCGTGGACACATTCGAAGGAGCGGACGGCACTCCTAGGAGGTCCACCTCTGTTATGATGTATCGTTTATTTGGGATTTTATTAGGGATTTTAAGGGTCCGTGTCCTTGTGGACCCATTAGTTGTCGCCGACATTGATTCGTCGTGTTGAGACATCCTCTAAATAGCTTATAAAATCACAAAATGGGGAAATTAACAGCAAGAAAATATATATGAAATCCAGCAAATACTCGATCCAATTGTGTACATCCATAATATGACATTCTTCAGAAATCTCTTCCAGGATTGAGAGAATTAGTTGTGATTCTGAATCCTCTTCCTCATCAAAATAAAATCATCATGGCGATGGAGAACACGGTGGCTATGAAGACTCTTAATGCGGAGTGTGGACTCCGCATCAAGAGTCCCCATTGCCACTGTGTTCTCCATCGCCATGATTGTTTCCTTCTGATGAGGAAGAGGATTCAAAATCACAACTGATTCTCTCAATCCTAGAAGAGACTTTTAAAGAATGTCACCATTATGGATGTGCACAATTGGATCGAGTATTTGCTGAAATTTATCTATATTTGCCAAAATATACATCTAGTTTCTAGCCTCTTATTTTTATATAAAATAAATTGAGTGAAACATAACTAATCTAGCCTTTCTACGGTTAAAGTCGGGTGCATTTAGTCTAGATGATGCCTAAACCAACTAAATTGCACAGAACCTCAATCTGTTCTAAAAAAACCATCAGCTCACAGGATCTCCGTCCATACATGTGCGCGCCTAAATCTAGGAGTATAAAACATCAAGGTCCGAAGATATTACACCTAACCATATAGTGCCTAAATCTAGCGAGAGTGCCTAACTCTAGGCAAACATCAAGATCAATCAACAACGACATTTTAGCACAGATCGGAAGATATGGACTGACCTGGCGGCGACGCTCAGTGGCGGCGGCGAGGAAGGACGATGGTGCCGGGCTCGGGGACGGCCGACGGGGATAGGTGGCGACGAGGAAGGACGACGACGTCGGGCTCGTGGATGGTCAGCAGGGCTCGGTGGCGGCGAGGGAGGACGATAGCACCGGGCTCAGGGATGGCCGACAGCGCCCGGTGGCGGCGAGGAAGGGCGCGAGGGACGGCCGCGATGGCACTAGGGTTCTGAGTGAGGACTTAGAAATTTTCTTGATAATGTGTAGATCTGAATCAATGTTCTCTATTAAAGGATTTCGAAGCACATCCGTGACGGGCTTAATATAATGCACGTCATAGATGAGACTTGGAACGGTGCACAAAGGCCGATGGAAAAATACCATCAGTGATGAGCTTAACCTAAAGCCCGTCACGGATGTACTCATTGATGACGGGCATAAAGATTAAGCCTGATCAGATAAGATTATCTATATCGGGTTATAGTTATTGACCGTCACTGAACTAAACTGACTTATGATTATGGTATAAGGGGTGCTCCCCTCATAAGTCAATTCAGGGGTCACCTCTTGTACCATAATCATAAGTCAGTTCAGTCATGGGCGGAATATGTTCCATTACAAAAAACATGATCTGCAGACAAAAACTTGAATAGTATCCCGTGACAACTCCCTCTATCTTCCGAAAAAATCTGAAGGTTTGTATAAATCTTTTTGGAGGCTTGCTTTATGGTCACCTTGTATTTCTCCTCACTAAAACACAATAGCAAATATTTTATAAATCCATCATATTAATATCAAAACAGTGATGAGAAAAGGGGAAGACTTTAAGTGTTTAACCATACCGTTGGTTACCCCTCAAAGGATTAATCAACAGTTATACCATATTCCTGCCTTTTGAATTAGTAGTTATACCATCGTCCTGTCTTTTGAAGCTCGAGTTTACATGGTGATCCTTGCACAATGGTAATGCCACACTCGAGCGAGTTGTGGTCGATGGAGTAGGCCACATTAGTCGTCTCGTTGGCAACCGCACCACATCCCGCTGATGGTCTGTGAAGAGGCCCCGACGTCTTCTTAAAAATGATGTGTTGCAACGTATAGGAGTACCATGTGAACTCAAGCTTCAAAAGGCAGAAAGCAAATGCCACACTCGAGCAAGTCGCGGTCGACGGAGTAAGTCACCTTGGTCGTCTTGTCGGCATCCTCACCACATCCCGCTGCTGGTCTGTGAAGGGGCCCCGACGCCTTCTTCATCGACCCCGGTCTCATCTTCTTCAAAATGATCTAGTGAAATGTCTAGGATTACCATGTAAACTCCATATTCAAAAGGCAGGAAGCAAATGCCACACTCGAACGAGTCGTGGTCGATGGAATCTTGATTACCCGCTGGAAAAGGATGAGCTCCTTTTCACTCGCCATTTCTGTACTAGTGTTCAGAGCATCTTCTTGCAAGGTAGTATAAGTCTTTGTACCGAGGAGCAATGGAGCATCATGTACTCAAGCAAGTATGTGGTAGAAAGCTCAAAGTTTACGTATTTTTTACCTGTCAATGCAGATGAGCTTTACACCCTCTTCGACGGAGATATCATGAGCATTTGGGGTGACATGAAAGAAGACGCCTATCACAAGAGCGACAAAAGATAGAGGACGGGAAGGAAATAAGATGGAGGGTGCAAAGGCCATGGAGCTACAAGGGCATGGACCTACTATTTTTAATTTTTTTTTTGGAAAAAAGAGACAAAAACTCGTCCCCCTCTTTCTCCCACCAATGGGATAACCAATACAATGGGTGATGAGGGTATTTACAGACTATGAAAGTTATTTTTGTCGGGCCTTAGTGCAAGCCCGTCACTGAAGGTACTCATCGGTGACGGGCCATAATGTCCGTTCTAGTTATTATCTCAATCGGGCGGTAATTTTGAGCCTGTCACCGATGGTAAAGATCGGTGACGGGCTTCTATTGGTTATCTTTGTCGGGCCTTTATTTGAGCCCGTCACCGATAGTTATCATCCGTGACGGGCTCACGTTTTATGCACATCTAACAAATTTGTGTGAGTATATCTTTGTCAGTCTCTTTTTAAGGTCCGTTTGAGATAACTCCGTTGTGACGGTCCATAAATCTCAGGCATATGATAGTCCGTTGAGAGAAAAGGATCTGTACTGATGATCGTTGGATTCACAAGAATTGATATCCTAGGAAATTTCCCTTCCCTGTGAATTCTATTCAGAAGAAAAGAAAAAAGATCCATCCACTCTATCCTTTTTTTTCATTTCTTACATTCTTTGTTTGCTTTGTTCGAACACATGTTTTACAATCCCTATCTAAAGAATTTAGGTGCTTTTCAACTCTATATGTTTTACACAAGCATTTATATCCTAATCCTATGATTTTTCCTATTTTTTACACTTTTACAAACTTATGTTTAGAAAAAACCCATACTTCTATTACCTTCTTACTATTAAACTAACTAGTGGAATACCTACTTAAATTTTTTTTCTTCGATATATCTTACTTATCCATCACTAATACTATTATTGTATAAGTAATGAGATTTTGGTCTTTTCTCCTCTTAACTTCACCTTACAATCTTTTTAAGAGAAAAGCACTGCTTTATTTAGCCAATTGAGTTGTCTTTTTCTTTTTCTTTTTATTATTATTGTAAGAGTAATGAGATTTTGGTCTTTTCTCCTCTTAACTTCACCTTTTACAATACTTTTTTTAGAGAAAAGCCCTGCTTTATTTACAATACTATTCTTTTTCTTTTCCTTTATAGAGGATGTACAGTACTTGGTTAAAAACACAACGGTTATTAGACCCTGGCTGGCAAGCTCTGTTTTTAAGGTAGTACGAATACGTCTACGTCCAGCCAAAAAAGATAAAAACGGACGCGACGTGCTACAGGAAATCCACCTCTCCTTTTTGTCACAGAGGTATCGCGTCCGTCGTCTCCGCTTTGCACGGACCGGAGAACAGACAGGGAGAAGACGGCGCGGTACGGTCGATACTGTCCCTGGTGTACGATGAATGGACTCGACATGGTTTAATCCTTTCTGTCTTGACGGTGGTAGTACTGTTATTTGGCCCCATGGAGCCGCTAATTAATCCTCCCGGTACTCGCTGCCCTCAACGTCAGGTTAAGCCACCAGTTGTACTACAAGCTAACACCGGCTAAAAATTGCGAGTTTAAGCTCCGAACCGTCGTCAGAAGATGCAGAGACACAATCACAGAACAGCATCGATCCGCAGCCGTTCCAAGGCCGCACACACGTCAAGCGTACCGGGGTGAAACCACCGTCTTCGTCCACTGCAACTTTTCACGTGGCCTCCTATCCCACAGTACACTGGCGGTCGGTCAAAGCTAACACCTTTTTTTTTCTCACATCTGATCTGTGCCAGAGTAGCAGCACGAGCACAAATGCACACAAAACAAGAACTGCACAAGTAGTCAGCTGACGCCGCTCTCGCCGGTTTGAGCCGCGCGGCTCGCGTAGCGTTCGCCGCGCCGGCGGATCGGCAGCGATTCGGTTCGCGGCCAAGGCCAGCTGCGCGCGTAGCCACCCCCACATGTCACGGCGCGGATTCTTCTTCCTCTTCTTCCCCTAGAATAACGGTAGCACCGCCGTAGCAGTAGCAGTACACCATCATTTACATGTTCAAGCCCAGTCATTAGCTAATCTGTGTGCCTTACAATGGGAACCTGTCATAGTGTCATGACCTGATGAAGCCCTGATGGTGATCAATGCTGCATTTTGGGACTCTACCAGCTGGTGTCTCTCAATATCCAGAATTAGGGTATCCTCCGAAGATAAGGTTAGAAACTTTTCTCTCCGCGCATTTAAAATAGGGTGATTTGTGAGTGTTTGATTAATTTGGTATTAGCTATAAAAAATTTAAAAATAGATTGATATGAATTTTTAAATTAATTTTTTTATAAAAATATATACTATTTAATCGTATAGAAAACATGCGCATGAAAAAACGACAAAACCCAAAAAAAATATCATTGACAAATAACCAAATCCAAAAACATCATTGATAAGTACAAGTTTCATAAAATATCATCATATAATTTGTTCCAAAATTATCACGTCATTATGGTTCCGTTCATCATACTCTATTAAATACATTATTCATCTTATATCATCTAACGGATGGATGCTAATGACAAACAAAATTGTTTAATACGATAACATTTTATAAAACTTATTTATCGATATTAAACACTTATTAATGATATTTTTCTGGTTAAAAACATAGTATAGAACACACCCTAGCTAGCTCTAGCTGTGTGACGTTGAAGTAAGCAGGCAGTATTACGTGGCGGTCTGAATTGGACAGGGTGTCTATTTTAAGACTTGATTAATTGGGCATGCATAATAAAATCACTTAATAATTCCCGTCGAAATTTCGATTTGCATTGGCCCGCACTTAATCAATGTGCACAAAGCAATGATGACATTCCAACTAAGCCGAAAACAAAACTAGTATGTAATAAAAGCAGATTCTCCTCTCCAGAGATCTGCTGGGAGGCAAAGCGCAAATCCTCCACGAAAACAAAACACTACGTACGTAGACCTGATCGGACTAGTATAATCAAACAAGCCATGTCAGCTACGACGTCGCTGTACAGAATACAACGGGACGGACAGGGTGCTCTATGCGCTTTGCTACCTCCTAACCTATCACGACCGACACACAAGGTGCTCACTAATTGCTCCTAATCACATGGTTAATCACCATGATTCCCCTCATGCACGCCACATAATCGTCTCATTAACACATGCGGTGACGGTCATTATCAGCGTCATTAGCATGATACTTTGTATAACTGGATGAGGCTTTGTTTTCTGATGGATCCATATGATCTCTGCACTGCAGCTTCAGATCAGATTAAACTAGTGACAGTAGCTGGTCGCCGCTAGTATAGGATTGAAGTGAGGGAGAGGGACCATACCCCCCATCAGTCACACATACATCCAACTAACCTTGTCACGTTTTATTTCATATAATTAATCAGTTCAACCGTCTCGAGGAATTCAATTCCCTAGATGGGTTAGCCGTTGACTCTGATTCGTACGTATCGCCAAAAATTACTGGTTTTTTTAAGCGTGAGAGATGAGATTACGGATGGATGACCACGGAAGTGTACGGTGCACTAAACAGATACAGGTGGCAGTTCATAGCTTCGCACGTCAGGAGACTAGATAATTCTATGGACGACACGTGCATATATATTTTCTTAAGTACTACTAGTTGTGAATCAAACGATGGATTGTTCACTGTTCAAATTGCCTTGCAGATCAACTGATCAACCCAACTTGACAATTCTTTATGGAATCAATCAACAAAGTTTTTTTACGGTTATATAATTTTTTCTATATATATATATATAGAAAGAGTTGATATTATTTTAAAAGGCTTTTTATAAAATATGATATCGATACCTCGGTACTAGATACTAAATTTGCATTAAAATTTTTTGATATCTCTTTATATCTTTTAAAACTAAAGTATTTCTCATATATATAATATATATATCATAACGTAAACAAAATGTATAGAGGACACGAAGGATCTCCAAGTAAATTAATTCTTGATCTCGGTCTATCGGTATTGGGTAAGGAAACATGCTCGCTGATGTACCTCTCTTGCGATGAGAATTCCCGTATTACCACAATTTCTTGTAGTGATTGATCAATCTCCGTGCGTTTTAGTCTCTTTCGCACGTGTACACACGTCGGGTAAACATGCAAGGTACAAACAACGATCGAGAGTTGCAGTACGACGATTGGTTGACTGCACTAACTACCAATTTAGGCAGGCTCATTCGATGGACACAGTTGGACGACTTTGATCAGCCCGGGATTGCTGGAAGCGACCGCTGCTTCTTCAGCATTATCACAATTAACACATACAGTACTACTAGTAAGTATATTTCATCTTCAGCGAGAGAAGAGCATACGTTTCCCGGAAACTAATAACCGGAGAGGGTTTGGCCAATAATCAGCAGGCCGGCCGGCTACGTACGGTACGTGTTTGACAACATCGCTAGTTTGACGTGTGCGCGACGAGATCGATAGATCGATCGATCGCGAGTCTGACTTTCGAACGAGACGCACCAAAGCAGATCGATCAACCTCAATCAATGGCGCGATATACGCGAACGTTTAATTTGCTCGATCGAAACCGACTTCGCTGATCAATCCACCCGATCCGGGGAAAATACGTGTTGGAAGCCACGTAAGCGAAAACGAAATATAGACGTTTCACTTTGTTCATATCATCGTCAGATTAAATTTTATTTACAAATTTATTCATGAATAAAAATTTTATTAAAAATAAAATTTTTTTGTTTATAATGAAATGCACGAATATCAGATATTTATTTTTTTGACTCAGTGATAATTTTCAGCTTTCTATTATGTATATGATTTATACTACATATTTCTCCACGATTTCTTCGCGCGCGACGCGAGTTCGCTGGTGCTGGCTGGCTTAGCTGGCGGGTACTGTCACGTGTGTAGAGTGGTGTTGTCCCTTTGGCTTCCTTCAATACAAAAAATAAATATAATGTTACTACTACTACCGATCATCTTTGCTTTGCAAAATTGCTAATATAATTTGGAACCAAATCAAGGATCGTAGTATAATAGCAGAGTGTAGCTAGCTCGGCTAATCTTTTCGTATTTATAACTAGTTATTTTTTAATAATAAATAACATATCAATATTGATTTTATTAATCTCAAGACATGTCGACCCAATTTTTTAATATGTTCATAGAGATAAGTTATACGTATATATTTATAGGGATATGGTGGGTGTATTGTAATTGTTTACGTTTGTACTATGTTAAAGGCATCATAGTATAATAGAGGGTGCATGATGCTTGTATAGCATGCAACCCAACTATACCAAATTTATACAAGCAACCCAACTATACCAAATTAATTCGTTTTAGTAAGTAAACAACAGCAACTTATTCAAACACCTGATGTACAAATATGGTACCTACCTACATGAAAAGTATGCATATATTGGTGTACTTACACTAGTGATACCTGAACGGCGATTACGGCAACGGCATATGCATGCAATTGGTCAGCGTTTGGTACGTACTATATAATACGGAGGTTGGGCCTATCAGAAAATTGATATACACATGCCGATGCCGGTCATACCTATCATAGTTATTTGTCATTGGTTCATTTCACTTTGAAGAAGAAGTCTTTGTTAATTAAGAAGATCACGCACGTCATGTTGGAAAGGAAGACACTAATTAAAGGATCTTTACGGTTAATAATCCATACCCCATCGATCTGGCCGGGGTTGGCTTTAATTCAGGTTTGGTGGCTAAGCTAGCTGTTAGATCGTTACACATGAGAACGATCATCTTTATCATGGAATCCAGCCAATCGATCTCTCCGTCTACAAATCCTTCATCCTTTTTCTTTTTGAACCCCTACAAAGTGTAGTGCCAGCGTGTTACAGTACTAAATATGGTAAATACATGTACCATTTTTCAAATAACAAAAGAAAAAGGAATTCAGAAATATATACTACGTGCCAACGTAGTACATGTTACTCTTGAGCAGGGGGTGAGTGTAGAACGCACAATCGACACCAGCTCCATTTTTTTGTTCTGAAAGTAAAAAAAGATGTGTTGTCGACTTCATAGGGGGAACCACGATTCTAATGCTTTTTTCCCGTGACATATTACCATTTTTTTTTGGCTTTGGTCCTGTTTTGAGATAATTGAAATTGATGGCTCGATGGATAATCTGATTTTTGCGATAGCTATTTGAGAATATATACGAATGAATTACTACTACAAAGTTGATTTAAAAAGATATTCCAGAAAAATTATGTAGAAAATTTCTGCACAAAACACACGATTAGAAGCTTGTAAAGCATACAAATGAAAATCTAAAATCGAGAAATAGAAAAAAATCCATTTGTACATATTAAATATAGTTGTCTGTTTATTTGATTATCTTTTTTTTGAATGATTGTTTATTTCATTATCTTAAAAAAGTATCACCATATTTCTTCCATTAAAATGCGTCCAATTTTTGTAACCAGAGCATATGATGGTATAAACAGTTCAATTCATGTGCGTTTTCTAGCTCCGGTTTAGATTAGATGCTCACCACTTAGGCTGTGTTCGCATGAAAAAGGATGTTGCTAATTAACATGTGATTAATTAAATATTAATTTAAAAATTAAAAAAATAAATTAATATGATTTTTAAAATAACTTTTTTATAAAAATATTTTTGTAAAAGATGTACTTGAACATTTGAGAAGCGTGAAAGGGAAAGAACATCGTTTAAGGCGGGATGTAAAAAAAAGGCATCCTTAAATATGCCCACTGTATATGTATGGCTTGGTGTCGGTGGTGTGTATCACACTTGTTCAGTTTACATCTTCATTGTCCCAAAAGCCATGGAGAATAATGCTGTACAGCCTCTGTTTCCATGTTGAACCCTTGCAACTCCTGCAAACCAGAAAAAAAAAAGGTGCCACAGAACATTGTAGTACACACTAACACTAGCACTAGCACGCTTTGGTTCCTCTATTTCCTTTTAGGCACGTACGTCTTTCTCAACATCATTCCAATCAATCCAAGCATCAACACATTATCTCCAAATCATTTGGTCCTTACTGTACTAATTCCCAACGTGATGAACACAGTATTAAATCCTTTGCGGGTTATCCATATAGACACAAGTTGATAATGGTTTTGATCCCCGGTTGCCGCAAGAGGAAGCGCCCTGTTCTTTTTTCAAGAAATAGAAGATGAATGTGCGCTGTCTGAACTTCTAAAATATGATTCTTTTAAAAAAATACTATCATAAATCTATTTCTTTAAACTTTATAATACTATTACACTTCATTTATTTATACAGCAAAAAATCATCACAAATCATTTAGTTACTCGTACATTCCGCCTAACAGAACAGAATTATATGTGTCAACCCAAGTTTACTTCATCAGCTTTATAGATTTCACGATTTTTTTTACTTACCAACCGCAACTAAAATTTATATTTTGAAACTTATTTAGAATTGATTTTTTCATTTTTTTAAACTGCTAATAATGTGCTAATGATATAGATATAAAAGTTTTACCTATAAATTATTTGTTATAAATTATTTGTGATTGTTTTATTTATTTTATATATCTTATCGACTACCCTCTTTTTCGACGTTTTAGACAATGACACGGTTATCTATTGTAATATATATAATAAATAAATATATTTTTATTTTTATTATAATATTTTGTAAAACAAATCTATACATGTTGTTTCAGTACTTTTAAACTAAATATTTTAATATTTAAAGTTATTGGTAGTCAAAGTTATAAAATTTTAACTTCAATACATAAGAGTTATAAAATTGAAGAGGCATAGGTTATCTTTAGTGGCTACTTTGATGGTATTTCAATTGAAGTTGTTTGGTTTTATGTTTACATGTGCCGATGCGACTGTTATGGTTACATGTATCTTCGGTTATAATTCGAGAGTGTTGTATTATATGTAACAACTAGTTCATCGAAAATTAAAGTCCAATCTTTAGAAGGGTATTTTCTTAAAATTTCAACAGTTTATATATTCCATTTTTTAAAACAAAATACACGATTTCATGAGCAATAGGCTGCGCAAAGTAACATGATACATCATTGCCATCTCGTTCTTTTTCCGAAAGAACAAAGATCATATCTCCCCCATCCTCTTCCATTGTGAGCGATGACTCACCCGGTGGCTCCGCTTGCCTATTCTGCACCAACCGAAAGGCAGCCCTGCGAAGTGTGGCACTATTGCACAGATCTATAGTTTTGTCTCCTCCTATCGTAGGGCAGGCCGGCCACATGGTCCCTTGTACCCTCGCCCATCTGCATCACCATTCACCGGTCGATGCATGCTAGCTAGGGTGAGTGAGCTGAGGCTGAGCCGAGTGAGTGATCTGACCAGGATCACACCACCACCAATGCTCTTCACATTTGCAACTGGCAAAGGACAATTCTTTTGCTGCTAGAGATGGAGGACCGTCCAGTCCACTCATGTTGGGATGAACTGTTTGCTCCCATGTGTAAAAATGTCTCCACAATTTATGCAATGCTACTTCTGAGAAATTTCAGAAAAGACTTGTAGGGAATTCCCCCCTTAGCATTTGAAACAGATTATTCAGAAAAAAAAACTTGATTATAGGGAAAATTAAATATCTTGAGAAATAAATTTAACAAATGAATTAGAACAGTGGTCTAAGCAATACTATATTTTGAAAGTATGGATTAAATAATTTGGTGAATAAGCTAAAAACAAAAAACGGTGCGGCAAATGTTATATTCGTTTGCATTCCAACACTCTTTCCCTCGCATTTTGCAAGGTATTACAATATGAAGACACATCATTTTCAGGCATGATAACATCTATCATCCACCAGAATGAGCATAAATCGTAACGCGCAACACTCTCGTATCTGCATTTTGCAACACGCAACAATGTGAAACCACGTTGAGTTTGGGCATGACATCATCAAACATCCACCGAAATGAGCATAAATTGTGAGGATACCATGGACAATTTGGCCTGCTTCTTGCAAAGCCAGTAGGACCAAATTTAGCCAGAAAAAAATCCAAGAATAAAAATCCAGGGCATGCATTTGCTCGTGTGGGGGCATCGTCGGATGCGGTGAAGGACAAGAATAAGTACGAATCACAGAAGAGAGGGGCACAGTTGTGGGACAGGGGTTCGTATAAATCTCGAAGAAACCAATGGCCAAACAGCAAGATGTGGCTGCTGAAGATGCCTGGCCAGCTATACTAAGATAAGATTATGATGATATGCGCACACACGCACACACAATATACTACTAGCATATATGCCCCACTCACCAAACAAGAACTGGAGTTGTGACCATTTGAAAAGAATATCTGAAAGTTTTTGTGTAAATTTACTATACTTTCAGTATGTTTTATAACAACTGAAAGTTTGAGCTTTCATGGCTTTGGAGTTAGTGACTTCTTCAACTAGCTCGTCATCATATACTACTACTAATCTTTCTAGGCTTGCGTTGGAATCGTGTATGGTTCTGCCCTTTTTTAACTGGCAAGCTTTGCACATCATGCTTCCATGACGCTTTTCAGACTCTTTAATTTGCCCACATCTCTCCAACTGCCACCAATAATCAACAGTACGCAATAATTAGGACTTTGATATACTGTTTGGTATTGACCATCCAGAGAAGAAAAATTCTTGTGTGTGATGTGGAGTTGCTTCCTACTTGTAGTCCAGAAGTAGCCACTGTGCTTTGCTACTGACAGAACCGGCAGGAATTTCATTCGATGTGTTATGCGAAAGCAACTGTTCATATCAGTTATCAGCAATTTGTGTGTGACTATGACAGGAGGGTATTCGTCCTTTATTTTCCGTTATCATGTCCTTGTTATCGCAAAATTTACGTTGTTGTAGTAAACATGTCACTACGAATGCAATATATTTTCTTCTTGAAAATGGATCCTACTATGATTATTTGTCAATGCTTTGGCTTATTAGCGTAGCCTATGGTTTGTAAAGAAAACAGAAACTTAAACTTTGAGTTATTCGGTCGCTGCCATTTTTTTAGTTTTAAAGCTTAATTTTATTGTTGGTTTGGGGGGATTTTATTTCATCTTAATATATTTTTCAACACTGCTTTTAAATAGTATGAATATATATATATAGTTGAAATTTCTTGTGTGGCGCGTCGCACAGCCCCATCCCGTGTGGCATGACCGAATCTATAATTTAAAAACTCAAATTAAAAATCCGAGCCGTTCAAATTGTTCTAATTAACATCACCTTGTAGACCAAATTTTATATTTTTTCGAATTTTTTATTATTTTATCGGATAGGTCAAAAATGCATTAATCCAACGATTTCTGGAGTAAAATAGTAAAAAAATTTTAAAAAATAGAAAATTTAGTCTACAAGGAGATATTAATATGTAGAAATTTGAACGGTTTGGATTTTTAATTTGAGTTTTTAAATTAGAGATTTGACCATGCCACATGGGATGTGGCTGTGCAGCGCGTCACACCGTAGTCCATCTCTCTATATATATTACTCATTTGGTTGCTTCATTTTTTTATAGCCTTAGCTCAACCTCAACCGATCAAAACCTAAAATTTAGCAATTGAGATTAACTATGAAATAATGATAAATCCTATGTACATAAATTTTTTGTACACATCAACTAGCAAATATCACAAAATTTTTCTAAAAAATAAACATATACTCCTAATATTATTATATATATATGCAAAGTCTCATTCGTTATATTTTAGTGATAAAAAAGTAAAAAAAATATGACAGTTTTAAGAGTATAAATTTATTAGAATTGTACCTTAGATTTTTTTGTTACACTTGTTAGTTGGTGTGAAAAAGCTCGTATGTATAGGATATGTTTTTAAATTAATAATTTCATTGGAGCTAATTTTTAAGCATCATGTCGGAGAAAACAAACGAAAACAAGAGCGATTTGTGATTGAACATTGTAACGTTCAAAAATACCGAATCATCAAGTCTCTTTCGGATAAACGTTTTTCAACAGAAAACTGGCTTGAGGAGTAGTTAGCACGCATTCATGTTGTGAATATAACACACCACCACCCATGGTGATGTGCACACAATCTTGAAGAGATGTATGGACTGGAGTTACACCGGCCATTATTAAACATGGCCAATAGATGCCATCCTACTATATTAGAGTACGAAGCACTGTGCTTCTCTCAAGCATATCTGCATATGCTTCTCCTCCTTTTGACAATAGCCCAATACAGGCTCACTTCTTCTTCAGAACTTCTTTCATGAAGAAAGTTTTGGACTTAACACCTATCCCCAGATGTCATAAATATTCATCCAAAAAGCTAGTGTCAGCAGTCTCAAAGGCGAGAAGATGACTGCAAATATTTAGTAGAATTGCTTCATGATATGGATGGCCTCTTGTGCACTTTTGTGGTGATAATGAGATTTCATTGCTTATAAAGCTCCACTACATATTCCATTAAGTATGGGTAGTTATTCAGCTGAAATTACCTAGTAGTACTTGAGTTGTTCTTGCCTGATGCAGTATCCTCTGATATGGTTGAAAATTTACTCTTTTTTTACCATTTTACCAACCGTCGGTGCAACATGGCAGAAGCATCCAACTATGTTCAGGCTTCAGAATTGCGCACACCCGGCTGGTCACGGTTAAACATAATTAACGTATAATTAATTTAGATTAATATATAAAAAAATAATAAATAAATTTATTAAAAATTTTAAATAATTTATATAAAAAATTTTATATAAAACATATTATTTAGTAGTTTAAAAAGCACCAAGTAGCTAATTGAGAAGAAGGAAGGTGGCCTTGTATCCTACTCACCACTCACTATACTCACTAGTGTGCATAATTGCATAAACGAATATATGAAACTTCCATAAAAAACAGAACATCTGATGATTAGGTTAGTACACTGGGCTGCCTGCTTCTCTTGGCACAAGAAAAAAAAGGAAAAAAACCAGCGTCTTTCACAGCATCAAATCAATGGATTCGTATCTCTTATTGTCAGACCGAATATGTATCAGTAATTCAGTATGGGTTCTGCTGTCCAAAGCACCTCGGCCGTTTGATCTTCGACTATAGTAATAATATCTTCATGCTAAAGTATCCTATCTTCCTCATGTAGTAATTAGTTGAGAAAAAGTAGATAAAAGATTTAATAGAGGAAACGAGTATTTGTAAAGTTGAGTATAGGTAATAGAAAAAGGATTAAAATAATTGAAAAAAATGTGATTAGTTTATAAAAGAAGATGAAAAATTTAATAGAGAATAATTATAATTGATTGAAATGAGAGGATACATACACAAATAACTTTGTTTTGAGATGAAGCTAGAGCGATAAAAATAGCTTTGTTTTAAAACAAAGAAAATATTTCTTTAGGTGAAATTAGTGTCCTCATTTTGATTTTGTGTAGCCTTTGCCAACAATGTTACTCTGATCTTTGGACTAATTAATTAGTAGTATTAAACTTAAAAAGCCTTGCATAATTCTAAATATGGTTAAGGGATGACGAAATAAGCTAATTATAGTTATAGTTCAAAACTTCAGACTCTCTATCATCTCCTAATTTCTACTTGCTTTGAATTTGGCTTAAAATATATATTATTGAATTATTATTTGCTACTAGTGCTAGGTACTTATTATATTAACTTGCATCAGAAAAAAATACCTGAATCATAACGAGAAAAACAGACAAGAGGTGTGTCTCATTTGTAGCATCTGCTCATGTGCGCGTGTCACCACTTGCAACTAGTAGTTTTAAGCATCAGCGGCAAGCGGTTGCCCTAGGAATTCTTAGGTACAAGACAAATAATTCATTGTGTAGGTTTCTGTTTGTGCTTATCTTGCCCACCTGGCTGAAAACAACGTTGCCATGAGCAATAGCATTTTCACTATAAATCCAAGTCAAATAATAATATTCTTTTTTAATTAACGATTGGTTTATCGAAACCACTGCTTTCATGTGTAATTTTTGTGCTTTCGGCTATATATTGCAAGTTTATTACGTTCATTACGATTGATATACCAAAACAAGTGCCGGTGCCAAATTTCAAATGGTATAATCGACCAATCGAGGACCATCAAAAGATGAACAAATTCCCAATCCAAACCATGCAGGGCCTTTTAGCAAACCCAAATGATTCTATACTTCTATTATTCCACGGTCCCACCAAGCACATTGTTGGCAAGTATTTGTCTGCCTGTTTAATTATACAGTTCTATGTGATGAAGATATTGCAAAAATATGGGTACCTATGCCTACTAACCAGCAATGCTATATTTACATGGGCATGGGCAATTTTAGAACGCCAATAATGTATATTTACTGAGTATTGGCAATTTTAAAAGGTTCCTATAATTGCTTGCATGTAAGATACTCCCAACTAGCATTATAAATCTGATGCCAGTATATATCGTATCCAGTATAAGGTTGCTATATTTTAAAACGAAGAAGATGAAACCAACCCACCCGAATTCAAGTTATAGACTTAGTATGGGTGTTCGTATTTATGGTTAATTTTTTAATGATAAACGATGTATCCATCGACAGACATGTCGTGGTGACTTCGTCAATGTATATTGTACTGTACTAGTAACTTACAAATATATAAGTTGGTCAATCTCCATCGCCGTACAACTACAAAGGTACAAGTCAATTTGTTTTCTAGCGGCAAACTTTTTTCTCTCATGTTTTCTTAGATACGAAAATTTAATTACATTCTCAGCCTCTACCAATTTACCTCACATATTCCTCTCAAAAATATTTCCCTCACCTATTTAGTTTAACCTATTTAATTGTCCGATTGCTTAAGCTACGATGGATAATAGAAAAATAAGCTAAGCAACCAAAATAATTTATCATTAAAACTTTTATATTTATATTATGTATGGTTAAAAACCAATATAAAAAACAAACTATGATAAAAATCCTAAAATGACACTACAACTAAAATTAAAGTTTTAATATTTTAATTTTGGTTGCGGCCGATAAGTCAAAGAATCAGATGATGTGAGTGACCTTGTTCAGCAAACAGTGAACCGCCGATAAAAAGGAATCAACCTGCACTAATGTTCCCTAGCAAACCCAAATCCAAGAGGCCCCAAACGATATGCACACCATCAGTCCATCACATCATCATCTGGTAAAAAACACAGCACTGCATTCTTCAGCTTCCTCAATCAGCGATCGCCACTGCATTGAACTCCAAATTGCCACCGAGGAGCTAGGACCCACGCCGATTAACTCCTGACCCCGATCATGGCCATGGGCGGCTTAGATCGGCTTCCATCCCGTGTCCTTTCCTTCACCACCGCTCTCTGATCTCGCAATTCCGGCAAGGGAAATTCATTCATCGCCAATATATATATATATATATATATATATATATATATATATATATATATATATATATATATATATATATATAGTTCGTGTGCGTCGCGTGCCTGCATCCGTCGTGGTATGGTCAAATCTCTAATTTGAAAACTCAAATGAAAAATTCGAACATTTTACTTTTTTAAATTTTTTTATTATTTTATCAGATAGTTCAAAGATGCAATAAAATAGATACTTGAAATCGTTGTATTAATACATCTTTGACTTATCGATAAAATAGTAAATAAATTCAAAAATATAAAATTTGATATACAATGCGATATTAATATGTAGAACAATTTGAACGGTTCGGATTTTTAATTTGAGTTTTCAAATTAGAGATTTGGCCATGTCACACGGAATGAGGCTGTGCGACGCGTCACAAAGTAGCCCATATATATATATATATGACGAGCAATTATAGAACGTTCCAGTCAGTCGTTTGTGTTATAAAAGTTTGGTTGAGCTATATCGAACAACTTTTTTATAACATCTTGTCAAATCTTCACAATTATAGACAACATTGTGTAAACTATAAGTGGATCTAGGGATGACATCGGACAAAATCTACCCCAATGAATATATATATATATATATATTTATATGAAAAATATTTTTTAAAAGAAAAGGACTCTTTTATGAATATATTATACTTTTCATTTGATTAATTATATTATCTTGTTATATTTCTGGTATTTTAAAAATACTATGTAAGTTGGACATATGCAGCTGGTGTAAACAAGCTGCTTATCTGCCTTCATGCTGGATAAAAATTTATATCTTTAGTCCACGCCAGAAATAGTACATGCTTTTAAAATAATAATAATAATAATAATAATAATAATAATAATAATAATAATAATAATAATAATAATAATAATAATAATTTTATGTCAAAAGATGACCTGACAGAAAAAATGTGTATCGGATATTTAGATAACAATAGAGAATCATTTTTAAAAAAGGTTACAACTAGGAATATATCCGTAAGATAATTTTTCTTTTTATTTACTCCATTTGTGAAAAAACAGATAAGAAAACCAACTTTGGTAGTCGATTAATTGGTGCATAACTTTATCCATCGAAATTTAAATACTGCTATCGATAATCAGAATACATTTTAGGTAGGATTAGGTATTTGCTGAATATCTGGTATCTATATCTTACATTTCTTAAAATGGCACGTTAGAGAATGTTTGTAAACATGTCTTCTATGTATTTTTTTAAAAAGTATAAAGAAAAATCCAATTTATTTGGTTTATTTGTTACCAAAGTAATGCCTCGATTCAAAAAGAATTATCTAGGTACACATGACAAATAAAAGTTATTTTAGAAGTATTCTTTTCCGCTTCAAAATAAACACACATCATAGCAAAATAGGCAGAGAACAAAATGTAGAAAGCCACATTAAATTCCTGCAACGCTAAGAAAATCCCTGTACTTTCTTCCATGGAAGGAATTACTTTCAGTGCTCGCTTTCGTCCCCCCGGGTTAAAGACTCGAGCTTTTTCTGAGATAAGAACTCCCACCGACTAAATGTTAAATTTTTTTCTTTTCTCTCAATGCGTATGGCCCCCTCGAAAGATTTGGCCTTGACCCGAAGTACACCACTGTACGTATAACCTCATAATTGGAAGAAAGAGAAATCCATCAATAATCGCCATTGCCGCGGCTCATCGCGTTCGTTTTCTCAGTGCTCCGCGCATTCGCTCGCGTTGCTCTTGCCGCCGCCTCCTCCTTCCCCCGCGTGGGGTGTGCGTCTCTGTTGTGCGTGCGTGTGTGTGTGTGTGTGTGTGTGTGTGTGTGTGTGTGACACACACACACACACACGAGCTTCTCCTCCTCATGAGCTCTCGTAGTATATAGGACTAGCCTTTGTGGAGAGATACAGAGAGCTTAGAGAGGCAGAGGAGCACAAGCTGTCACCTGCCTTCTTCTTCATCTTCTTCTTCCTCCCGCTTCGCCGATTCAGGTTCGCCTTCGCTGCTGGTATCCATGGCGATCCGTTTTCTTGATTCCGTGGGGTTTTCTTAGTTGCAGAGGGCAGGTTGGTTGTGTTCTTGGTTCTTGAGTTGAGTGTTTGTTCCATTGGTGGCACCGGCATTTGGTTGATTCGTTGTTGCCCTCCTTTTCTTTATTCTTTTTGGTTCGTGTTGATTTTGGTTCTCTGATCAACGGTAGAGTAGATTGGTTTTGTTTATTGGGAGTTTTCTTGGTTTTTTCTAGGCTGTGGATGGTGTCAGACTCATGTTTGCGTTGGGTCTCTAACTCTGCCTTTTCTTTTCTTTTTCTTTTTTTTCTTATCTCTTTTTCTTGACTCCACCGTTCTACCTTCTCCCTCTCCTGTTCATGGTGTGTATGTGTCCGTTCTCGCTTCTTCCTCCTGTTCTTTTTTCTCATCTTTTTCTCTCTTTTTTTCCTCTGTTTATATCTGTGTGTTCTTTGTGCCGGTGGCTTGCATGTTTTACATGACATTGCCCTGCTGTTCTCGGTGTCATTGCAGATGAGAAGCGGCGCCCCGGCGGCGGCGGCGGCGGCGTCGTGATTCTCTTCTCCAGAGAGAGAAAGAAGAGAGAGAGAGAGAGGAGAGGAAGGAGAAGGAGAAGGAGAAGAAGCGCGACCCCACCGATGGGATCACTGGAGACGCGGCACCGGCCGGCCGGAGCGCCGTCGTAAGATCCCTCCTCCCCCCTCTCTCTCACAATCCTTCCTTCATCTTCTTATCTTCTTCTTCTCGCGCTGCCGTTCTTGCCGACGGTGCATGCCGCGGCCGCTCGGCTGGTGGAGACGGTGGGAGATGACGACGACGACGTCGACGTCGTCTTGGTTCTTTCGCTCGCCGCCTCCTCCCTTTTATTACTACTTGCTGCTGGTGGTGGTGTAGTGTAGTGGTTGGTGGTTATGCCCTTTCGCGACCTCTCATTATGGGGGATTTGGGGGAAATTCCCGTGCGTGCGCTTCAATCCAAAATCTTCCGATGAACACATGCACAGTGGCACTCGCATTGGTTAATGCGATTAAGCGATGGATCGCGCAGCGAATTCGCCGGTGTCATTAAGCGATGGATCGTGCTTAACCTGTTCATCACGATCGGCGTTTGACCTCTTCGTGGACTGCCCGCTGAATCCCCCGGATGATTGCGATGGCTGACTCACCGGTGCCCTGGTATTGTTGATGGCATGACCTGGTCGGCGACTGATTCTTATGGGTTTTTGCTTTGCTGCAAGTCTGACTTTGTGCCACTAGTTCCCTTTCCAAAAAAGAAAAAAACAAACCTTGTGTCACTAGTGCTGGATTGTCACTGCGTGACGTGTAGGGGATGCAGGCTCTGGCGTATGTCGCCGCCGGGTGATCTCAGCGTTCTTGGATCATCTCATCCCCTGTGTGCTAGTAGTATTTGAGTGGTTAGGCTCCTGAATTATTTTATGCTAGTCAGGATTTTGTTTTGCGGTCTCATGGTTGCGAATTCTAATTCATGCGTCACAGCGGATGTTGATCGGCTGATCCTACTTTTGAATTTGAACCGATTGGAGGTGGCATGTGAGTGAGTTAGGTGCAAAGTGATCACCTTTGTGATTATGCAGTAATGATTTTCTGTTCCTCTTAAGATGTGCCTCGTGAATGAAGCAGGAAGTTTGTGAAAGTGTCCACATGATTTTTTTAGTAATACTTATTCGTAAGGAGGACTTTGCTTTTGTTTCGGTTTTCTTATTTTATTGGGAAACATCTTTCAGTGTATCTCACTTCCACATCCAACTAGCGGATATACTGCATTTTCTCCTCTATTTTTTAGAAGGATGCACTTTTGGATTCTTTAATTTGGCATTGCTCTGTGTTTTTGTAATAAAGTGCCTGATGCTCTCAACACTCCACTTATTGAGATTTATAGCATACTCAAAGGATGATACAATAGCACTGCCTGTATATAAAAATATTCCCTATCTACCTTGTTGAGCTAATCATTAGGGGAAAGTAGGTACCTGAAAGTGCTGTTTTTACTAGTGTAGCTGCTGTATTCTTGCGGCTGTTTTTAGGGGGATCTTTATGCAAGATTTGGTTCACTGAAACTTCCATTTGTGCATCTAACCTTTTAGTTAAAGCATACTCCAGTTGTGCCCTACAAAGAGGTCCTCTATTATGCAGAACCAGTTTTTGCTTTGTAGTGATCATGCACTTATTTGTCTATGATTGTGATGCAAGTGAAAGGGATTAAAGAGACATATATGCATATCCATGGAGTCATGGATAATTCAGAAATTCACATTTTGTGGAGTCTGCAGCTAACTTATCACTTAGTAGCACTCTAAGCTAAGGAAAACATTCCTTTTAATTGAATTTTATTTGACAAAACTAGTCCATTGGTGTCCGAATTTTTTCTGACAATGAATCACTTTATCTTGACACTGAGTATGTTTCTACCTTATGCAGTGATGACACGACTAAGAGGAGGACCCCCAAAAGTAGGATTTACAAAGATGTCGAAAATTTTGGAGTTCTTGTCCTTGAAAAGAACTCTGGTTGCAAGTTCAAAACTTTGAGATACTTGCTCCTAGCTATCACTTCTGCGACGTTCCTTACCCTCCTAACTCCAACCTTGTATGAGCATCAGTTACAAAGTTCTCGGTGAGCACAACTTATTCAGAGAAGTCTCATTGAATTTTCTTATAGCGTAAAAGGAAAACAATACGTATATACTGTTATTATTGTCTCATGTGTACTCATTTTCTCTGCAGGTATGTGGACGTTGGTTGGATATGGGACAAACCAAATTATGACCCAAGATATGTATCATCTGTTAATGTTCAGTGGGATGATGTATATAGGGCACTAGAAAATCTCAATGTTGGTAGCCAAAGGCTCAAAGTTGGACTCTTGAATTTTAACAGCACTGAGTACGGTTCTTGGACACAGTTGCTCCCAGAAAGTGTTGTTTCCATTATAAAACTTGAGCATGCCAAGGACAGTATTACTTGGGACATGCTGTATCCTGAATGGATCGATGAGGAGGAAGAGACTGATATACCGTCATGTCCATCACTTCCAGATCCTATTGTTCGAAAAGGTTCACACTTTGATGTTATTGCTGTGAAACTTCCCTGCACCCGGGTGGGCGGTTGGTCAAGAGATGTTGCACGACTCCATTTGCAGCTCTCAGCAGCGAAATTGGCTGTGACCTCTTCGAAAGGCAACCGGAAGGTCCATGTGCTATTTGTAACTGACTGCTTCCCTATTCCTAATCTCTTCCCGTGCAAGAACCTTGTGAAACATGAAGGCCATGCTTGGTTGTATAGCCCTGACTTAAAGGCTTTAAGAGAAAAGCTCAGGCTTCCAGTTGGATCCTGCGAGCTTGCTGTTCCGCTCAAAGCAAAAGGTTAGCTGCCTCTTTAGTTAACAGATTTTAGCCTAGAGTTTTCAATCTTATTCCACTCATTGTTATCTAGATCAATTGATATGCATGCCAAGAATCAGGCTATCTAGCAGTGCTGCCATTAACTAAAAAAATGTTAGTAGAGCTGTTTTCTGCACATTTAGCATCCAATATTACATTGCAAATGACAAGTCTCGCGTGGTTATAGTCTCCATAAACATGTTAATGTCAGCTTTTAGTCTTTTGTGAACAGACTTGGAAACTTTCAGTAGATAACATTTGTTTGTATTGCTGCAGCAAGACTCTACTCAGTAGACCGAAGAAGAGAAGCGTATGCTACTATACTGCACTCAGCAAGTGAATATGTCTGTGGTGCTATCTCAGCAGCTCAAAGCATTCGCCAAGCAGGGTCAACTAGGGACCTGGTTATCCTTGTCGATGAGACGATAAGTGATCACCACCGAAAAGGATTGGAGGCTGCAGGCTGGAAGGTCAGGGTAATCCAAAGAATCAGGAATCCAAAAGCTGAGCGCGATGCTTACAACGAGTGGAACTACAGCAAATTCAGGTTGTGGCAGCTGACCGACTACGACAAGATCATATTCATTGATGCTGATCTCCTTATCCTGAGGAATGTCGACTTCCTGTTCGCAATGCCAGAGATCACCGCAACTGGCAACAATGCGACACTCTTCAACTCTGGTGTGATGGTCATCGAGCCGTCAAACTGCACATTCCAGCTACTGATGGGTCACATCAATGAGATAACATCGTACAACGGCGGTGACCAAGGGTACCTGAATGAGATTTTCACATGGTGGCACCGCATCCCGAAGCACATGAACTTCCTGAAGCATTTCTGGGAGGGCGACGACGATTCTGCGAAGGCGAAGAAGACTGAGCTGTTTGGTGCAGACCCGCCTATCCTCTATGTCCTTCACTACCTGGGCGTGAAGCCATGGCTGTGCTTCAGAGACTATGACTGCAACTGGAACATGCCCCTGATGCGCGAATTCGCAAGCGATGTTGCGCATGCCCGGTGGTGGAAAGTGCATGACAATATGCCTGTGAAGCTTCAGTCCTATTGCTTGCTGAGATCAAGGCTGAAGGCTGGGCTGGAATGGGACCGGAGGCAGGCTGAGAAGGCAAACCTGGACGATGGACATTGGCGGCGAAACATCACCGATCCAAGACTGAATATCTGCTTCGAGAAGTTCTGCTACTGGGAGAGCATGCTGCTGCATTGGGGTGAGAAGAACCCGACGAACAGCAAACCTGTGCCAGCGACAAGATCAAGCTCATGATCTGTAGATAGCTCAAGATATTATTATTAGTACACAAAAATCCATCCTAAATAGCACTATACATGCATAGCAACAGCTTGTGTAGGTTGCCATGATTAGGCCTTTCCAACACACCAAAAAAAAAACACCCTCCATTGCTGTCATGGCTGCAGCTCTGTCTCGCTGCGTTGTTGATGGCTAACAATTCTTTCGGGTTGGTTTAGCTAATGAGTTATGGCACATGTAAATTCCTTGGTGAAAAACTAGAGTACTGCGAGAAAGAGATGCTGCACAGAGAGGCTGCCCTTTGTTGGTTATAATGGAAGTAAAGCTTTTCTTGTACTACGACGCAGTTAACTACTACATGTTGTGTAGTACGCTGTACGTCTTAAATGTTCATGATTGAAATGCGTACATGATAACCTACGTAGTAGAACAAAACATTTGCAAGTATTACCAGCTTTGCAAGCTTCAGCGCTTGTCGAAAAAGAGCAGATATTATGACAACGTATGAAGTGAATTGTTAGTACATACAGGTTGAAACATGTATTTTACAACGTATAGAATGAATTATCACTACGTACAGACAAATGAAAACATCCAAAATCTAATGCATCACCTTGTACAAGAAGACAAAAAAAAAAGTAGAAGCACAGTAAACAACCTAGCAAAATACACTGTTTCATGTTTTCTTGTTCTTTAGCAGAAAAAACTGAAGTTCGAAATACTCAAGCTGAAAAAAATTATATTGAGTATACTGTCAAGAGTCAGCAGTCACCGGGCCATCTTTCGCCAACCTGTGAAATTGGTACGTGAAAAGGAAGTCAAATCTAGTGATACCTCTATACATAGTTTTGCCCTTTTGTGGTCAGAGAAATGAAGGTAGGCATTTTCATAACTAAGAACTCACCATTTGTTAAAAGGTATGAAAATACTAGTTCATTCCAAGCATCAGGAACTCCAGGGAGACACCAATGGCTGCAATCAAGTACAGTGGGAGGATAACTCCAAGTGCCAACATGAGCATCACTTCGGAACGCTCCCATTAAAGTCACGTTCAGTAGAGTGACAGGAACGTTCATGTTTGCCACAACATCAGCAAGTATAGTCCCAAATTCACTCTTATCATTTCCTTTGGCCTCTGATGAAGGCTGTTCTGTTACTTCACATACCTTTTGATTTGTATCACTGTAAAGGTGAAATAATTCTTTAATTAGGTCTTACAGAAAAGCAAACAAAGGACATACAGCCTATTGCCCATATTCCTAATAAGCCATTTTGGCTTATTAGAGAATATTTTTGGTAAAACTTTTATATGTGTGTTCTTAACGACTTAAAAGTCAATGCTGAACAAAAATACGTTGAAAATATCTTTAAATCAACTTTAAAATTAAGTTTAAAAATTCAAATTTTGTCTTTGGCTTTGACTTATTAGGGTAACTGATAGGGCTCATAATTGATAATGCCAAATGCTACATATAGAGGAAATAATATGAGTACAGAAAAAAATCAGGAAATGACAAGGTGCAAACAGATGAAGAGGGTGCTTAGCTTAGCTAGCTGCAGCGGCACAGCCAGCGCCGATTTTCTGATGCTGGTACTGTAGCTGCACAGCAGCTAGCACAACCGAGCGAGGCTGAAGCTTCTAGATGGACCCATGACCCAACATAATATGGTCACAGTTGATATTGGAAACAGTTAAAGGTTTTAGCAGTTTACTGAAATGGTAAATTCAATTTTTCAGTGAATTGTGCAGATATGTTCCCTCTTTAACAATTATGGAATATGATTCTAGAATCCAAGATGATAAAGTACAAGAAGCAAATTATGAATAACTAAATCAGAATGCAGGTCAAAGAAAGCTTTCGAAATTGGATTGATCACTGATGAGATGCAGATGGACAAGGACTCCAACTTAGCATAACAAAATGGATATACCGTAATCATTACTCGCTGCGATCATCTATGCACATTAACTAAAAGTTATAATGCTTAATATGACTTAATTTATGTGTGCACTTCACTTGGGCATTGAATTATGGATATAAATGCTGATTTGAACATGTGAAGTTTATATGCCAAACAATGAGTGTTTTTCTAGTGAATTCACATTTTATAGATTGGCCATCCATCGACAAATTTACTTACTAACCCACTCTGTTAATAATTTATGCTCATTTTAGATTGACATGGTTAAACTGCGTTCATATAATATTGCATCTATAAACACACTTCGAATTATGCTCATAAAAAGGTATGAAAACAGGTTGTACAGAAAAGAGCAGTTGTTTGTATTCAGAAAGCAAACCTCCAGTGGGATGGCTCATATGTTCGGAAGAAAACATGAGTTCTGTTTAAATCGACTCTTTTTTCCACCCATGAAGCCCAGGTCTCCAATGCCGTCCTGAAAGCAGCCTCGACAGATGTTCCTAGTTTAAGCGCACGTCCAGACTGAAAATAACAACCCCTGCACAAGACCAAGCCAGAAATGCTATAATATCAATTGTTTTGCACTCAACTCTCACAGCAAAATATAATAAATATGTAAAACATAAAGGGAAATGTAGGTATGACAAACTCCATTCAGTTTATCTGTAACAACGATAAAGTAATTTGAAGTGAATTTTGTAGTTTGTATAGCTCAAAGATGATAAAATTGGTGTGTTCCCAATGTCATCTGATACCAGTGAACATGTTACAGGTTAAAACGGGAAAGGATAACATGCGTGTTGAGATGCATAACACCCAGCAAATAGAACATTCTGTGTTAGCCACAGTTCACTCTGGCATAACAGTACCATCACAAATTGGATGAAGCCTAGGCCTCAATAATCAACATCAACATGCAAAAACATGGAGAAACTATAGCACTAGGGAGTGCTCTGGAGCCTGACAAATCGTAAGCAACACATCATAAGCGCTGCAATGTACTTGCATTGGTGCTTTCTGCTACCTTTAAATGTCCAGACAGGAGTAATACACATCTGATTCACAAAGGAAACGACTAGAAACACCAAGCATCTAGTTCCCTTCATCAATCGTGGTTGTTTTGCTCAGAGGCTTAGATATACTCAAAGTTTGGTGATAAAATGAACATGTCTCATCCTATTCCGGTATTCCCCAACTGCATTTGTCAAAATAAAAGGCTCAATGCTACTCATCAGACCAACTTATATGCCTAAGATTCATTATTACTTAAGAAATGTGTGTGATAATAGATATGATAAAGCAAACAGCCAAACACTGGGTCTAACACTAACAATTCCAAAAAAAGACATATATGATGCTTAGAACAAAGAACTAAAAGAGATTAGCAAACTAAAACAAGTGGTCTTACATCTCAAACAATTTGGTCGGAGTCCACCAGTGTCCGGTGTTGAAAATCAACACATCTGAATTCACCCATTTCCGGCTGATATTATCCAACCTGTCCAGCCGCAGAGTCGACTTGACCCTCTTCGGGGCGTGCCTCGGCGGAGCGCGCTGCTGGACGAGGAACACCGACCGGAAGAACTCCACGGTGAGGTCGAACGACGCGAACCTCACCGACAAGGACCGTATCGTCTTGGTGATCTCGTTCCCGTTCACCTCGTACACCGTCTTGGGGTCGTCCACGCCGGCCATGAGCATGCAGATGAAGGACTCCCACTGCGTGCGGCTCATGGAGTCCCCCACGAACAACACCCGCTTCCCGCGCAGCCGCTCCAGCGCCGCACGGGCGGTGAACCTCGGCGCGTCGCACCGCCGCGGCTTCCACCGCCACTTGAGGTACCCGGTGTCCTTCCGCCCGTTGGCCAGGCAGTTGAACCCCCGCTCCGCGAACGGGCACAGCGAGCTGTTGTACAGCGGGTAGCCAGCATCGGGCACCCAGGCGCCGTCGAACACGTCGCACGGCTCGAGGTCCTCGCCGACGAAGCCGGCGACGGCGCTCCCACGGCCGAGGTACCGGAACACGTAGAGGTACAGTGCGCAGGACAGCACGAGCGCCACGGAGGCCAGGAAGAACGCGAGAGCCACGCGCTCTAGCGACGCGCCCGAGGCCGAGGGCGGCGCCGCCCACCACCACCTCCTTCGCTGGGCAGAGACCCGCGGGCTCCCTGGCCCCGCGCCGCCCCTCGGAGCGTGGCGCGCGGGGCCGCCTCCCCGCGGCTAGAGGTCGCGCTCACCATCTCGACACCACCACCTCCTCCGCCGCCGCCGACGCCAGATCTCCCATCCGCCGGCTCCCCCAGCTCGCCAAATCGGCCCGAATGCCGCCCGCCTCCGCCTCGCGGGAGCGGCCCCGCCCACTCAGGTACTAGCTACCTTCGCAATCCTGCGGCGAGAGGGCTCACCGTGCGGTGGCGGCGGCGCGGCGCGGCGCGTCGAGCTAGCTGTCTTGTATAAGCCGCGAGCTCGCGGCGCGTCGCGTGACGGCGCGAGCCGGGGAGGACTAGCGGCTGGTTGCGGCAGCGGCAGGTGGGGGCGTACGGGTCGGGAGGTGGGCGGGGACATGTCACTGACATGTGGGGCAAGGAGACGCTGGGCCCCATATGTCTGTGTGATTTTTGGGTGGGGAAACGATTGAGCATGCAACCGTTGGTTGGAGCTGTCTGTGTGCGGGAGGCGCAAGGCTTCTGGAATTGCCTGATTTGTGCTGCACTGGCTCTGTACTTTGCTTGCCGGATGAAAGAATTATAAATAGCCACGTTACCTACCTGGATGATAAGATAAAGAAAGGTTCTTTCCACTAGCTTTTTTTTTTTCGATTAATAAAGGATGCACGCTTAAATAAACATCATATACTCAAGGGATGGAGACAAGACCCGTTGAGATAACTGAAATAGATAGGTAATCTGATTTTTCTTGGCAAAATTTGCTAAAGAATACTTAAAAACTATGGTTTTTACTGGACGTGAATTCGTTTGAGAATCCCAGACACATTAAAATGAGAAATAAACCATGTAAAATGTCATTTTTATCTTTATCTTTTTCTTCGTTCTCTCTCTGTTTGACTCTGACGCCGAGTACTCTGACGCCGAGTTTACTGTCGTCGCATCATGCAGTCGCATCGTCACTCCTTACGCACATATCATGTTGTGCGTGAGCATAGGCCACGCGTACGTGCCCCACTGCGAGGACGCTGTCTCCACGTAACCCCATCACAAGGTCGCCGACGGTATTCACTGTGTCGTGCACCCTTATTGCGCGTAAGAGGAATAGATGGAGGAAGAAGACAAAGGGTAGCAAAAGTCATTTAGTTAAATTCTCTCTCTAGCTCTAAGAGAAAATATATTTTAATATGTTTAACGTCATGCAGTAAATTACGTCCTCAAGCAATTCACGTTTTTATGGTGTCTACTAGCAAAAGACCGTATGTTTAAATGTCATATAACAAAATTTTGTCATTTTTAAAGCTATTTGAGAGTATAAATGAATGAATTAACTATTATAAAATTGAAAGTTTTTAGAAAAATATATTTCAATAAAAATTTCAATAATTACAGGCATCATATTCCCTGTTAGAGACCTGCACTCCACACCCATCACTTTCAATCGTCTCATAACCGCATGAATAAATCAAATGGTACGGACAGCTACCAAGAGATTGAAAAACGATGTACTCGAATTGAAAAGGCATTCCACTGGAAGCCATGGACGCAAAAGAAGTTGTCAATGCTTTGATTCACTCGACAATGACACTGCATCTGCTTAGCAAGTCTCCGCTCGCAGATTGCAGATAAACAATTACACAAAGCATCTTTTGCTTGTAAAAACAAAAAGAAATTTGCCAGTAACCACTCACCTGCATTGACTAATGGCAGCGGTGGATCTGACAGGGGCTGAAGGCCCTAGCCCCTTCTATCCTCGATAGTAGTGTAGCTCCCTTTAAGTTTCTTTTCAATTCTTTATATATATAATTTATATTTGTTGTTATTGATTTTAATTCCTATAAAATAATTTTAAATTTACCACTAACTAATGGCATAATTTCTTAGCCATATGCTACTGCATATCGGGCTTTCTATCAAGCGGGCCAAGTACAACTAGCTAAGATTGTATTAATTTTTCTTATTTTCTCTCTCCTTCTCTTTCTCACCTATGTATTTAATATATTTATCTTAAAATATATGAGAACTAGTATAAGACTCAGGGTTGTTTGGTAGGGGCTAAAATTTTATTTTAATTCGTGTCACATCGAAATTAGATGTTTGGACATTGATTCGAAGGACTAAACATAAATTAATTATAAAAATAATTGTAGAATCGAAAGATAATTCATGAGATGAATCTATTAAACATAATTATTTCGTGATTAGCAAATGTTTAATATTATATCGTTAAATCATGATGTAATTAGGCTTATTAGATTCGTTTTGTGAATTGTTATCCGATTATAAATGAGTTTGATAAATAATCTATATTTAATACTTCAATATGATATGATTTTACTCTCCTAACCAAACAACCCCTCAATCATTTTTATTTTTTAAGTTCTCCTTTCTTCATATAAACTTATTGTCTTATAGCCTATCACTCATTCTGTTTTCTAATATATGATGCCATTAACTTTTAAAACATTTTCTAAGTATTCATCTTATATAAAAATATAATACAAATATAAAAAAATAAGTCATAAATAAAAACATTGATGATAAATCAAGTTATATTAAAATAAATAATAATTACATAAATTTTTTAATAGAATAAACTAATGGTGTGATATATTAAAAAATAGAGGCAGTACTAAACTTGCTCTAAGATGCGATAGGCGACCCGGCGTCACCAGCGATCAAGCTCCGTAGTCCGCACTTCACCGGCGCTAAGCCGCTAACCTCCACCGTCACCGGCGAGCCTGCAGCGACCTTCCTCCGCCCGCGTCTACTGGGGCTGTTCGATAGTGCTAATTGGCAGCCAGTAGCTACAGTAAATTACAAAGAAGATCTATTGTGGTAGCTGCAGCTGTAGCGGCTACACCAACTTTTTTACTTTTTAATTTTTTTTAAAAATTATCACAAATAGATTTTTTATAGTTTTAATTCGAAAAAGGACCCCAAGCTCGACGCCGTTGTTATTGACGCGCTTAGCCTTGATGACGTGAAGAACGTCAAAGAACGTCATATACTGCATAAGTTATTTGTTTTAGTATAGGTCGGCGCCAAGATCTATGGCGCCGAGCTCGGCGCCAATAACAACGACGCCGAGCTCGATGCTAATATCGACGACGTCGAGATGTGAATGTGTAAGCTCGACGTAAATAACAATGGCGTCGAGCTTAGGGTCTATTTTTTAATTAAAACTGTCAGTGGGCTATTTGTGATAATGTTTTTAAAAAAGAGCCAAAAACTAAAAAATTCGCGCGGCTACACAGCCGCAGTGTAGGATTCTCGAACAAGCTCACAGTCAACAGAAGACTTTAATTTTTCTAAGAGATTGAAAGTCATAAATCATCTGGATGCAGAAATTACTCCTAACTGAATTTACACATCTTGACCAAGATTGACCCTTGGATTTAACTATGGAAAATACAAGAAAAATCTTTCATGGGAGGCTCACGAAAATGATCAAAAGATCTGACCAGGCTGCCTGTCAGTGCTTACAGTAGTACAACCCAAGGAGGAAGGAGTCTAATTCGACTCTCTTCAATATCAGTAGTACAACCCAAAGAGGAATAAGTCTAATTTGACTCTCTCAAATAAATATAGTATACTAATAATATGTTCATGCTAAACGCTACAGTATAATTCTATTATCTTTAATAATTTTTGAAAATTTCATGTTAGCAAAAAAATATTTTTCTATGATCCGTATAATTGAGCTTTAATTCAATCCATGTTGTACATCAAATATGATATCATACAAAGTACAATAATATAATATTATGTGAACACAATAAATCTTGACCAGAATTAATTGTATATAATCACTCCAGTACATAATATACAAGGGAAATATACATTTAAAAATATGTTAAAAAAGTAGAGAGTTATTCTATTAATTCCACGGTGCTACTTTGCTTTGTGAATTGACCAGAATTAATTGTATATAATCGCTCCAGTACATAATATACGAGGAAAATATACATTTAAAAATATGTTAAAAAAGTAAAGAGTTATTCCATTAATTCTGCAGTGTCACTTTGCTTTGTGAAGTTGCACATGATGTTCTGAGCAATCTTAATGGGGATTTTGAATCTCGAGTGTGCAATACGTCCTTCGGGCAATATCGACGTTGCTATACCAAACGTCGACGTCGCAGTTGCTAACTATTAATCTCTTGGATCGCACTCTAGCAAGAAGCGCCTTTTACTGAATGTCTTTCCAGTTCCACCTGGAACGTCAATGAAAAATACCTGGCTCTTCTTATTAGTTACATGATTAATGATCTCATCAAATCCTGCATGGCACTCATCATTAAGGGATGTGTATATGTCTAAATGATCTTGGTCCATTGGCACATTAAGTTCCTCTTTGGTCTCTGTTACTACGTCGTTGCAACATTTACCTGGTTGGTAAAAAGAAATACATGCATCATGAACTATCGGTGGGTGGTGCGATTATAATGTAAATTAACAAGAAATAAAACGTGCCAATATAACAAACATTACCATATATCGAGTGGTTGGATCCTTATATGCCTTATGTACAAGATCATCAATCCCTTGAGCAGAAGCCAGATCAGTAGTTTCCTGAGCATCACTCGTCAACTGAACATGCTTAGTCCTCTCACATCCATTATTGTCTCTGCTAGTCAATTTGACATTATATGCATCATCACCCACAGGAAACAAAAATAATTCAGATATTTGAGGAAATATAAGAGCATAATAAGTGTGTGAGGCAACATATACATGTATTTCAAAAATCCAATTTGCATTCTTTGTCGAGGACATGCATCAAAGCCAAAATTTGAGCACCAAGATGCATGACTAGTAAAATAAACCATATTCTACAATCTTTTATGACTGAATGCAAGCACAAAGGATGTCACACAGTATCCAATTTTCTTGTACCTCCAAAAAAAGAATCCCAACCTATAAATATTTCTAGCATGTCATGAAAGAATCCATGGGTTTTATTACCTTGCAGCTCTTGGTTGTTTTTATGAAGGAGGACTTGACCAATGGATCCTGGTACCTCCACTGCTCCACCTAAGGTGGAGACCAGGTGATGCATCCTCTCCAATGAACATCAAAGGAACATCTATCTTGAGTAGGGCTGAAGAAGGGGCTCTCATGAATGTCAGGGTTACGCGGAAGCTACGCTAGCCGAAAACAAAAATTTCTACCGCGCAAACCAGGAACACTTGCAAGTAAGGGCCGATAGATCGTTACCGATTGGAGTAGAGTGCAGCGGAATAGCCAATCAGGGCAATCCGATCCGGAACAGTGTAGCCGATTCCCGGAGACAGCCGATTCGCCAATCGCCGATTCGAGTCGTCAGGCCGCGTTCTCACGCCTCGCTCCGATGCGCCGGCCGCGGCCGATCAAGAGCGCGCAACGTAGCGGCGCCTCTACCGGTATCCACACGTCCGGGGACGAACGCCGTACACCCGTGTGCTAGCACGCGATGCAAGGCTAGGGTTTGGCTCGAAAGTGGGGAGGGTTTCCGTGGAGATTGATCTCGGCGACTTCGTTGCACGCGATGCAATTGACGTGTCACAGCTCTCCACCCCTCCCTCCTTTATATAGAGTTGGCCGACGGGACTAGTGGCCGATTAGGACTCTATATTGAATCGGATCTCATCCGTATCTCATAGAGTTGGCCGCCCCACACATCGTAAGCCCATAGGACTCTATCCGATCGGATCCCTATCCGATCGAGCCGTATCCGAGTCCAACTCGAATATATATTATATCCCCTTAAGCGTGCGACCTCAGTAGGTTCGGTATACTCGGTTTCGGCTATAGTCTAACTTAGCCGATCGTCGGCTCGAGTCTAACTCAGCCGACACTCATAGCGGCGCCTAGCGGCACATATTGACACCATAGTATACAAGAATAATATCGGCTCGAACCGTAATGTGTACACAAATCCCTTTGCCTCACGATACCGCTTAAGCTATAGGCAAGATGTGTGCCATCCCTTCAATAGCTTAACCATTCACTCGAACCGTATTGGATTATCGTGCTTGATTGACTCCTCAATCAACTTAGCATGGCCATGCATTTCCATAATCCATTACCTCGAGGGCCCAGAGATATCTCTCCAAAGGAGGGGCAAATTCCATCTTGATCACTCACATCCCACTCCATGTTTCATAGCAAACCCGAAAACTACCTTTATAACTACCCGATTACGGAATAGCGTTTGGTAGTCCCAAAGTAGGCTACTACACATGTTGGAATCCATGGTGATCTCGGTCTAAGGACTTTGTACCAACACTACCCGAGACCAACTAATGGCACATTAATTCCTGTAGTGTCTCATGGTGGGTCTATCCAACAATGTGTTCTCCAACACATATGTCCATGTTTATTGATTTGGTATCTCCATACCCATGATCTATGAGACATGATCATCAATCAATAAACATGCCGATCTTAGAACCATATTTGTTCCAACAATATGACATATGATCGGGATCGTTTAGAAATAGATTCATACATAAAGAGTCTCATAAATAAGTCACGTACTTATTGATCAATACAAGATGTCTATTTCATGGAACCGAATAACACTTTATTCATTTATACATAAACATTGACGTGATATCCAACATCTCCATGTTGCCTCTAGGGCATATCACTAACAATCTCCCACTTGCACTAGAGTCAATCATGTAAGTATCTAATACCCATTGCTCTTGTGTGCGCCCATGCTTCGGTGAGGAGAGGTTTTGTCGGCGGATCGGCTATGTTGAGATCCGTGTGCACTTTGCATATCTTGACATCACCTCTGTCCACTATCTCGCGGATGAGATGATATCGCCGAAGTATGTGTTTGGACTTCGATGTGACCTCGGCTCCTTGGCTTGCGCAATGGCTCCACTATTATCACAATAGAGAGACATTGGACCGGTCGTACTAGTCATCACACCAAGCTCGAAACGAATTTCTTGATCCAAACACCTCCTTTGCGGCTTAGAAGCGGCAATGTACTCGGCCTCCGTTGTAGAATCGCAACGTATCCCGCTTGGAACTCTTCCACTGACTCGCGCTCCGTTCAGGCGAACACGAACCCGATTGCGATCTATAATCATCCTTGTCTGTTTGGAAGCTAGCATCGGTGTAACCACTTACAACGAGCTCTTCTTCACCTCCATAGACTAGGAACATATCCTTAGTTCTTCTCAAATACTTAAGGATATTCTTTACGGCTCCAGTGACCTTCACTGGATCGGACGGTATCTGCTCGTAGCACTCAAAGCGTACGAGACATCAGGGCGTGTACAAAGCATGGCATACATGATGGATCCAATTGCCGAAGCATATGGAACCATACCCATCTTATTCCGCTCATCATGTGTCCGAGGGCACGATTCTTGCTAAGATTAATGCCATGTGACATGGGCAATAAACCTTTCTTGGAATCATGCATGTTGAACCTTTTCAACACCTTGTCAATGTATGTACTTTGGCTTAATCCAATTAGCCTCTTGGATCTATCTCTATAGATCCGAATGCCCAATATGTATCTTGCCTCCCCTAAGTCTTTCATGGAAAAACTATTTTTCAATGAAGACTTGACGGATTCTAGCATAGGGATATCATTTCCAATCGGTAATATGTCATCCACATATAAGATTAGAAATACAATTGCGCTCCCACTCGACCTTTTTGTAAACACAGGTCTCTTCTTCATTTTTGATGAAACCAAACCCTTTGATTACTTCATCAAAACGAATATTCCAACTCCGAGATGCTTGCTTCAATCCATAAATGGATTTTCTGTAGCTTGCATATCTTTCCAGGCGATTCTGGATCGACAAAACCCTGAGGTTGTATCATGTATACATCCTCGCTTAGGTTTCCATTCAGGAAAGCCGTTTTGACATCCATCTGCCATATCTCATAATCGAAATATGCAGCAATCGCTAGGATAATCCGAATAGATTTAAGCATTGCGACGGGCGAGAAGGTTTCATCATAATCAACTCCTTGAATCTGTTTAAAACCTTTGCCACCAATCGCGCCTTATAGATGTGAACATTTCCATCCATATCGGCCTTTTCTTAAAAACCCATTTACACTCAATGGTTTTGACACCATCGGGTGGATCAACCAAGTTCCAAACTTGATTGTCGTACATGGATTCTATTTCGGATTTCATGGCTCCAAGCCACTTGTTGGAATCGGGTCCTACCATCGCTTCCTCATAGGTCTTAGGTTCATCGTTGTCCAACAACAATATATCACATTGTTCCGCACTGTGTACATGCAGTGCACGACGTGATCTTTCGGACCTCCGTGGGGCGGTGTATCTACAACTGGTGGCGCAACACTTTGCACCTCTGTTGTGGTTCGTGGTCGCAAACATTTTCGGTGTTTCTTGAACTTCTTCAAGATGCACCCGCTCCCACTAACCCTTCTTGAAAGAAACTCTTTCTCCAAGAAGACACCGTGTCGGACAACAAACACTTTGCCTTGTTCTCGATTATAAAAGTAATATCCCTTAGTTTCCTTAGGATATCCCACAAAGAAGCACTTGTCGATTTGGGTGTGAGCTTGTCGATCAAACGTTTTACATAAGCTTCGCATCCCCAAATTTTGAGAAAAGACAAACTAGGGGTTGCCCGTCCATATCTCATATGGTGTCTTTTCAACCGACTTAGATGGAACTCTATTTAGTGTGAGCGCATTGTTTCAAGAGCATATCCCGAGAAGGATAACGGAAGATCACTTTGGCTCATCATCGACCGCACCATGTCCAACAAGGTGCGATTTCTCCGTTCGGACACTCCGTTCCATTGCGGAGTTCTGGCGGAGTCAACGTGGAACAATTCCACAATCTTTCGATGATTACCAAACTCTTGGCTCAAGTATTCCCCTCCACGATCCGATCGTAGAAACTTGATTGTTTTCCCTAAATGATTACGTACTTCATTCTGAATTCTTTGAACTTTTCAAAGGATTCGGACTTATGCCTCATTAAGTAGATATAACCATATCTACTAAAGTCATCGGTAAAGGTAATGAAGTATTGATAACCACCTCTGGCCGTTGAGCTCATTGGTCCACATACATCAGTATGTACGAGTGCCAATAAGTCACTTGCTCTCTCACTATGTCCCGTGAAAGGTGCCTTTGTCATCTTACCAAGTAAACAAGACTCACATGTCTCAAATGATTCAAAATCAAAAGAGTGAAGCAATCCATCCTTATGGAGCTTCTCCATGCGTTTCTTATTTATATGGCCTAAGCGACAATGCCAGATAAACGTGGGGTTTATATCATTAGAGAGTTGCCTTTCGGTATTAATGTTATAGATGGGAGACGCTTCAAGATTCAAAACGTATAATCCATTCACCAATGGAGCATGAAAATAGAACATATCTCTAAGATATATTGAACAACCATTGTCCATTGATCTAAAATCATATCCTTCCGCTTGCAAACATGAAGCGGAAATAACGTTTTGACATAGTGTTGGAACACAATAACAATTATTCAATTCCAAAACTAATCCCGAAGGTAGATGAAGTGGTATGTGCCGACAAGAACGCGTAGCAACGCTTGCTCCATTGCCGACGCGCAGTTCACCTCGCCCTTCTCAATCCTCTACTTCTTCTCATTCCGCAACGATTTGCAAATATGAGCTACGATCCGGTATCAAATACCCAAGAGTCGTAGGTGAAGTAGCGAGATTAATGTCTATAACATTAATACCGAGCGTAAGTCGTACTTTGCTTCTTCTTGAGATCCTCCATGTACTTCTTGCAGTTCCTTTTCCGGTGGTCTGTCTCCTTGCAGTAGAAGCAGACGGCATCGATGCCGCCGACCCCTTCTTGCCCTTCTTTGCATTGGAGGCACTCGCGATCTCATCGGGAGTTAACTTCCTCTTGGTGCAAAGTTTCTTGACAGTGGTTTGCGCTTTGCCTTCGCATCATCATCACATGATGACCGTTTTTCTGGATACTCTCCTCATGTCTTTAGCATCCCATGCAATTCAGCCAAGGTTCTATCCATATTGTTCATGTGATAGTTTAATATGAATGGCTCGAAGCTCGGAGGGAGCGACGGAGAATCACATCGAGCCAACTCTTGGCTAAGGGAAAACCTAGTTTTTCCGGACTCTCGATATAGCCAATCATCTTTATCACATGCGGCGACGAGATTCCCCTCAACAAGCTGCACGCAAACAAGGACTATGAGGTGTTGAACCTCTCGGCCCGAGCTTGGTTCTCAAACATGCCACGCAGTTCTGAATAATAGTGTGAGCATCGCTGCTCTCATATTGCTTCGAAGCTCGGGGGACATTGTAGCAAGCATGAGACAACTTATATCTAGGGCATCATTAGTGTGCTTCTCATAAGCCCTCCGTGCGTTGCGGTGGCATTATTTGGCAAATCCTCGGGATAGGGTACTTCAAGAACGTACTCCTTACGCTCTTGTTTGAGAATAATTCTCAAGTTGCGATACCAATCCATAAAGTTTGTTCCATTTAATTTTTCCTTTTCGAGAATAGATCGCAAATTAAAGGTACGGGTGTAGTATTAGCCGCCATTTATTCTACAACGAGAAAAACAAAGTTTAGCACAATGTTTATGTTATGTCTTTTGTTAAACAATTTAACATAAGACCCCATTACGTATTTTCCACCTTCCTCTAGGTTACGTATTGGGTCAAGATCCACATGTTAGTTAATTTTCTAGTGAGCTTTGGCATCACTGCTAGAAAAATTAGTAACATCGGTAAGCAACTCCTTGCTAATCACATCTCTATGTGACTCTTGTTGTTGGTGTGGCATCTCCATGCCCCGGCCCCAACCTATGCCCCAAGGCCCAAAACTGTTTTGATAGCCTTGTTAAGTAAACCAAATGCTCCGCTTGTATATGTCCGACATATACCCCTCGTGTTATGATAGAGAATGGCACTCTGCTTTGGCGGACCCACCATTGACGAGCATAACGGTGACGTGCAACATTTGGAAGGGCATCATTACTACTTAATTTTGTGAGGGATGCTATCCTATCAAACAAACATATCACATATATGAAAGCAGGGTAGAATAGCATGAAATAGTATGGCCCCCTTCACATGGTGATCTCCATCTCCATGCCGGTGTACAGGATCTCCATCTTCATCACCGTTCTTTCGAGTGCCGAATGCTTGATTTCTTCAAACTAAGCTACTACTATAGAAGCTCTAATTGAAGATTACATCGACTCGCAGTCGTGAAAGAATATTACAAGCATTGCACGTATGAAAGAATATTACGGGGATTGCACATATGAAAGAATATTACATGCATCACATGCATCTCATACATACAATAGGGCCATACCATCTCAAAGCATTCTCTCGCAAAAACAAGTTAGGCGTAGAAACGTTTTCTACTTATCGCGAGATACGGCACGAGACGACCTATAAGGGGTACGCACACGGCGGTCCCGCTAGCCGGTTAGCGGGCGGGGGTCGAGGGAAGCCGCCCTCGCGGGCTCCGGCGCCGAAACACCACACGAAATTCATAGATCCAATCTATGAATTCGCTCGAAACCATGTCGGCATAATCATATTATACCGTCCCGATACACTATCAAGGGAGATGGTTTGCGTAGGCGCGAGGCAGCTAACAAGATCGGACTACGAGATAGCTTCGGCATAATCACATTATACCGTTCCGATACACTATCAAGGAACGCTATCTCGAACCCAACTCAAACCGAGTTATATGGAAATTGCTTCGACGTAATCACATTACGCCGTTCCGATACACTATCAAGGAACGCAATTACCATCTACTCTCCTCAACGAGATCCCGTAAAACCGATTGATCTAATCAACCCGTGCGCAAAACTTGTTCCGATCCAATCTAAAACGCGAACTAAGCAAGATTAGCTCGATACCACGAAGGGTTACGCGGAAGCTACGCTAGCCGAAAACAAAAATTTCTACCGCGCAAACCAGGGAACACTTGCAAGTAAGGGCCGATAGATCGTTACCGATTGGAGTAGAGTGCAGCGGAATAGCCAATCGGGGCAATCCGATCCGGAACAGTGTAGCCGATTCCGGAGACAGCCGATTCGCCAATCGCCCGATTCGAGTCGTCCGCCGCGTTCTCACGCCTCGCTCCGATGCGCCCGACCGCGGCCGATCAAGAGCGCGCAACGTAGCGGCGCCTCTACCGGTATCCACACGTCCGGGGACGAACGCCGTACACCCGTGTGCTAGCACGCGATGCAAGGCTAGGGTTTGGCTCGAAAGTGGGGAGGGTTTCCGTGGAGATTGATCTCGGCGACTTCGTTGCACGCGATGCAATTGACGTGTCACGGCTCTCCACCCCTCCCTCCTTTATATAGAGTTGGCCGACGGGACTAGTGGCCAATTAGGACTCTATTTTGAATCGGATCTCATCCGTATCTCATAGAGTTGGCCGCCCACACGTCGTAAGCCCATAGGACTCTATCCGATCGGATCCCTATCCGATCGAGCCGTATCCGAGTCCAACTCGAATATCTATTCTATCCCCTTAAGCGTGCGACCACGTAGGTTCGGGTATACTCGGTTTCGGCTATAGTCTAACTTAGCCGATCGTCGGCTCGAGTCTAACTCAGCCGACTGTCAATCAGCGGCGCCTAGCAGCACATATTGACACCATAGTATACAAGAATAATATCGGCTCGAACCGTAATGTGTACACAAATCCCTTTGCCTCACGATACCGTTAAGCTATAGGCAAGATGTGTGCCATCCCTTCAATAGCTTAACCATTCACTCGAACCGTATTGGATTATCCGTCCGTTGATTGACTCCTCAATCAACTTAGCATGGCCATGCATTTCCATAATCCATTACCTCGAGGGGCCTAGAGATATCTCTCCAAAGGAGGGGCAAATTCCATCTTGATCACTCACATCCCACTCCATGTTTCATAGCAAACCCGAAAACTACCTTTATAACTACCCGATTAAATAGTGTTTGGTAGTCCCAAAGTAGGCTACTACACATGTTGGAATCCATGGTGATCTCGGGTCTAAGGACTTTGTACCAACACTACCCGAGACCAACTAATGGCACATTAATTCTGTAGTGTCTCATGGTGGGTCTATCCAACAATGTGTTCTCCAACACATATGTCCATGTTTATTGATTTGGTATCTCCATACCCATGATCTATGAGACATGATCATCAATCAATAAACATGCCGATCTTAGAACCATATTTGTTCCAACAATATGACATATGATCGTGGATCGTTTAGAAATAGATTCATACATAAAGAGTCTCATAAATAAGTCACGTACTTATTGATCAATACAAGATGTCTATTTCATGGAACCGAATAACACTTTATTCATTTATACATAAACATTGACGTGATATCCAACATCTCCATGTTGCCTCTAGGGCATATCACTAACAAGAGGCTCATCAGTTCCTGCATGTAAGTATACCTGAAAATATAACAAGAGTGTGAGGAGGAAGATTTCCTGAAAATCCATTACATTAATTGCTACAGGCCCACAACTGCACAACTCATTATAGCATTCACCTTTGCATAGAGATATTTTTCATTATAGCATTCACCTTTGCATAGAGATATTTTTTGGAGATATACAGGACAATTTGCAACTGATATTGTAAGGTAGAAGGCATTGTGTCTGATTTATTTCTTGCACTATGAGCTAGAAGAAGCACATCATTCAAGGAACCATGTCTACAATTAGCAGCTAATACTGGTCATAACAGTAACAACACACTATTGTTTATCTCATTATGAGGCCATAACAGTAACAACACACTACTGAAAGCTGAAAAAATATATTCACATTGTAGGAACTAAATAACAAAAACCTACTTCAATTAAGACATCATAATTCATAAGAATGGTGTGCGTTGTATTATCTGCCAAGTAATGACAAAGGAAAATTTCACCTTGGAAAGTTTATGTAGGTCTGAGTTTATGAAGGTCTGTCTTAGCTATGAAGGCATGTTTTAGCTTCATCAGCAGGTGAATGCCCCAGTGCTATCTACATGACCTTCTTTTCGGCAAGGAATATCCTGACATAAAGGGAGAATTTAAGAGTTTCATCAACGATTAAATATACATAACAAGAAATAGATGAAAATCGAGTTGAGGCAATCTAGAATAGCTTTTGTAAATACACACAAATATGTTGTAGTTGAAAGGTTTTAAAGCGAAAAGCATAACCCAAAATTCATTCTATGCAGCATACCATTTAGGTGTTGAGCAGAGAAGCAATGTAACGCTAGACTAACAATAACAAGAGGTACCTGCTAGAGGACTTGAGCTGCTCTCTGAGGTCCTTGAGCTTCTCATTCCTCGTGTTGTCGTAGGTGAAGACATAGGCATTAGCGTAGTTGTCAACAACATCTTTGATATCGGCCTTGTTAATTAGTGGAATGAACTACCTGTTATACCATAATATCAACATAGAAGCTACATGTTGGCACCACGAAATCAGCCCAATTCAGGGCCAGAAATGAAGGGTTACGTGGAAGCGATGCTAGCCGAAAACAAAAACTTTTCTACCGCGCAAACCAGGAACACTTGCAAGTAAGGGCCGTTAGATCATTACCGATTGGAGTATGCAGTGGAAATAGCCAATCAGGACTATCCGATCCGGAACAGTGTAGCCGATTCCCGCAAGCCAACAGCCGATTCCCGGGGACAGCCGATTCACCAATTAGCCGATTCGCCGATGCCGCAGCCGATCCGAGTCGCCGACCGCGTTCTCGTTGCCGATCTGCCGCAGTCGCCTCGCTCCGATTGCAGCCGATTCGTAGCCAATCAATAGCGCGCAATGTAGCAACGCTCTACCGGTATCCACACGTCCGGAACAACGCCGAACACCCGTGTGCTAGCACGCGATGCAAGGCTAGGGTTTGGCTCGAAGGTGGGGAGGGTTTCCGTGGAGATTGATCTCGGCGCAATGCAATTCAACTGATGTGTCGCAGCTCTCCACCCCTCGCCCCTTTATATAGAGTTGGCCTACTGGGACTAGTGACCGATCAGGACTCTATTTTGAATCGAATCTCATCCGAATCTCATAGAGTTGGCCACCCATACGTCGTAAGACCATAGGACTCTATCCAATCGGATCCCTATCCGATCGAGCCATATTCGAGTCCAACTCGAATGCTTGTTCTTATCCCCTTAAGCGTACGACCACCGTAGGTTCGGGTATACTTGGTTTCGGCTATAGTCTAACTTAGCCGATCGTCGGCTCGAGTCCAACTCAGGCACATCGATAACGGCGCCTAGCGGCATATATTGACACCATAGTATATAAGAATATAACATCGGCTCTGAACCTGTAATGTGTACACAAATCTCTTTACCTCACGATACCAATTAAGCTATAGGCAAGATGTGTGCCATCCCTTCAATAGCTTAACCATTCACTCGAACCGTATTGGATTATCTGTCTGTTGATTGACTCCTCAATCAACTTAGCATGGCCATGCATTTCCATAATCCATTACCTCGAGGGGCCCAGAGATATCTCTCCAAAGGAGGGGCAAATTCCATCTTGATCACTCACATCCCACTCCATGTTTCATAGCAAACCCGAAGACTACTTTTATAACTACCCAGTTATGGAATAGCGTTGGTAGTCCCAAAGTAGGCTACTACACATGTTGGATTCTATGGTGATCTCAGGTCTAAGGACTTTGTACCAACACTATCTGAGACCAACTAATGGCACATTAATTCCTGTAGTGTCTCATGGTGGGTCTATCCAACAATGTGTTCTCTAACACATATGTCCATGTTTATTGATTTGGTATCTCCATACCCATGATCTATGAGACATGATCATCAATCAATAAACATGCCGATCTTAGAATCATATTAGTTCCAATAATATGATATATGATCATGGATCATTTAGAAATAGATTCATACATATAAAGTTTCATAAATAAGTCACGTACTTATTGATCAATACAAGATGTCTATTTCATGGAACTGAATAACGCTTTATTCATAAATATATAAACATTGACCATGATATCCAACATCTCCATGTTGCCTCTAGGACATATCACTAAGAAGAAACTCGTGCAGTACACAGCCAATTCCAGTTTTAAGTTGGAGAAGAGAACCAAGTGATGAAAATTCAACAAGGAGCAGCTGTAGAAGCATACTTGAGGCCATTGGGCAAGGTGGTGAACTCGCTCTGTGGAATCTTGGCGCTCCCGAGCCGCACATCCAATCCAAACCAATCGAACAACAAGAACAAAAAAACATTTTAACCCCACAACGCAGGATCATCTTCGTACCAAATGGAGCACGCACAATTATCTAGACCCTTACCGCTCTCTAACTGGTAGAAACCGCATCGCCGTCTCCCCTAGCCATGCCAATCCCCACAGCTGCGCCCCGAGACACAAACCACCAACAAAGAGGAGACCATCAGAGCGCGTAATCTAGCAAACAAATTTCGAAACAATCTAGGAGAAGGAACGATCAAGAACTGCGGTGGCGGCGAGGAGGAGCGAACCATCGCGGGTGGTCCCGTTGGGAGAGCGCCGGAGCAGCGGTGGCATGCGAAGGCGGTCGTCGCATCCGCGATGTCCTTGCCACCGGGGAGAGTGAGAGAGCGAGGCGGCGCGGCGGCGGATGGGGGAGGCGTCGCCTGGAGGCGCGCGACAGCGAATGGGCGCAACGGAGAGCGGGGATGGCGTACGCGATGCGGATGGGCGCGATGCGGAGAGCGGGGATGGCGTGCGTGATGCGGATCGGGAGAGCAGGGATGGCGGATAGAGCCGGTGGCGCGGGCAGCGGGGCGGCTCGGGCGGCGGACGGGGAAGGCATGCGGTGCGGGTGGCGGCAATGATGCCTTGCGGTGCGGGGGATGACGCGCGGCGCGGGTTGTGGGCGATGATGGCGCAACTGTGCGGGGATGATTTCTGCGTCGCGATGAAAACCGATGGCGCGACAATGGAAACCGACGGCGCGGGTGCGATGGAAACCGATGGTGCGCCGGTTGATTGGGACTGTTGGATGATGAGCAAGTAAGAGAAAGCGAATGTATCTGAACCATTAATAAGGTGCATTATAAGTGGTAGATAGATAGAGATAGAGATAGGTCCAATCTTATTTGTAATTATGAGCATCCAACTATAATTTAATTTTCAAAATAATATTCATAACGGTATTTGCTGACAGGCTTGTTGATCTGATTCATATGACTGAGTCAGCATGTGTGACCTATATTTAAAGAATATACGGTATTATGGTTAAAGATATGACTTATATTTGAGGGAGTCGAGTGAAGAACTTAGAAGATGTTTGGCAAAGCTCCAACTCCAAGCTCTAGCTGGAACTGAAGTCTTCAACTTTTTAGTTCATTTTCCTGGAGTGCTCTATTCAAATCTATTTAAAGCTAGAGTATTTAACAGAGCTTTAGCTCCGCTTCACCAAAATCTAAAATCTAAAGTCCTGCCAAACGCCTGTTATTCCAACCAGAGGGCAAAAGGACATCTGTTTGGTCCAAATAGTAGAAAGCCCAACTATAAGAAAGCACTCAAATGCGGCCCAATAGTAACTGAAGTAGGGACCACCACCTCCCCTCCACACCTCCACGCAACCCACTGGGCCCCACACTTCAGCTTCTCACAAGTCACAAAACCACCCGTAGGAAAGTAACAAATGAAAAGACGCCACGCCAGTACCGAGTCAGAGAAACTTACGAAAACAACCCCAACCTTCCAAACTTTCTTCCACCTTTTTTAATCAAACCGACGCAGGAAAGTCAGCAGCGGGGAGGCGACTGCAAAATAGGCAAAACGTAGGTCGCGTGCAGGGGAAGCTTCCCCGAAGCCGCAGACGCGGCGAGGCCGCGAGGGGGGCCTGGAGGTAAAAGGGCCGATCTGCGGGGCCCACTCGTCAGCCTCTCGGCCCAGCTCCACCCCCGCGTCGGGGTATAAAAGGGCCCCCATCACAGCGACGCGATCGCTTGCTTCCTCCTCCTCCACTCACCTCATCCTCTCCATTGACCAGACGGCGGCGCAGGTGCTCTCCTCCTTCCCCTCCTCCGCGGCATCACCAATCGACCAGCTGGCTCCCCTGCCTCCTCCGCGTAAGTTCACCCCGATCTATCGAATTCCTTACCCCGATCTCCTATCGGTTCTGGTTTTGGACGGTGCTTGGCGGATTAGGGCGCGGTTAGCGTCGGGGATCGTTGGTGGGGTCTGTATCGGGGTTAGGGTTTGTGGCGATTTGGGCGTTGGGTTCGACGAATTGGCGACGGGAGGCTAATGGATTGTGTGGATCGGATTGGTCTCGTCTTCCGTCGATCGGTTCGGGTCGCAGATTTGGGTGGATTTGAGCGTCGATTTTTGGTCCATCTTATTAGCGGTATACATGATTTAGGATTAAGGATTAGCTTGATTAGAACATTGGTTTGTGCAGCGTTGACCTAGGTACGTTTTTTTGTTTGGTTGATTGGGGATTCCATTTGATCGTTGACTTGTGGTTTAGGACAGATCTGGACTGCTTTAGGTTCAATTGAAGGGGAGATTTTTCTCTTTTAGGGGGGATTTCACCGGGAAATATCAATCGACCAAAAACTAGTTGATTTCCATGTTGTAACATACGTATTCGACATCCAATTTTCCTTATTCTATTTTGGTTACTTCGGAATATTAAAATAGTAGCTGCCCATTTTCTTTCTTTGGACATTGCTCATGAGGGTTTATCGAGGGTTTAGAATGTCACGTTTAGGAAAACATTAAAATTTCCGACCGTGTAATTGTGTACATGTACCTTCTGCTTTATATGTCCATTCATGTTTCTTATGTTGGTCTTATTTTACTTGCAGGATTTTGATCCTAATCACCCATGTCTGCTGAAGTCAGCGAGGAATATCCTTATTTCCTCTCCTGCTACTTCTGGTTCATATATTGCATAAAATTCCGAGATTTCACTTGATACAAGTGGATCACCTGGAGTTTTGTGCTAATACTTCCTATCATGTGAATCAGTTGTAGTTAGCATAATTGGCAAGACTCAAGTTTTCTCTCATCTGGGTTCAGAAACATTTGACGGTTGAGTGCTCGATCTACTACTTTGCTTGAGTCTTGCCGAAGATTGTTTCTCAACAATCACATCTTCTGTTCTCTTTGAGGTTGGACCAATCTCCCTTTTGGTCTGATCAACCTCTTGATCTCCTTTCAGGACGTGAACCGTCCTGCTGTGTTTTCGCACTACAATCTTCTGAAGTCCTCTCTTGTTCCTTCTGTGCTCAAACATCAAAAGTAGTTCTCTCCTAAGTTCTCTTGATTGTTTGTGCTCCTAAATTCTGTTGCTTGAGCACTCAAAACATTTCCCTTGCTGGTCAATCTTGATCACCTGTTGATTATTGGTATTGGCATTATTTGGTGAAGCATTTCTGCTTGTACCTTCAACAAAGGTCTCTCTGTTGTCTTATTGGTGCTGAAGGCAAGATCTACACTGCAGTGATGGCTCAAACTTGCTTGCCACCTGGCTTTCGTTTTCATCCAACAGATGTTGAGCTTGTTTCTTATTATTTGAAAAGGAAGATTATGGGAAAGAAACCTCTTATTCAAGCTATATCAGATGTTGAGCTGTACAAATTTGCTCCCTGGGATCTTCCTGGTAATTCCTAATTCCTATGTAATGATGTATTTAGAAATTTGATAAAATAGTGGGCATGAAGACAAATTTCTCAAGATCACACATGCTAGATATCATTTGTTCTCAATTTTATGCACAGATTGACTCAAATTTGCATGCGTATCTTCTGCAGCTCAATCCTGTCTCCAGAGCAGAGATCTTGAATGGTTCTTCTTTTGCCCACGTGACAAGAAATATCCTAAGGGGTCTAGGACAAATCGTTCAACACCAAATGGTTACTGGAAAACAAGTGGGAAAGACAGAACGATTGAGCTTAACTCTCGCATTGTTGGATCGAAGAAAACACTGATTTTTCATGAAGGCAAAGCACCCAAAGGCAACAGGACTGATTGGGTGATGTATGAATACAAAATGGAAGACAATCAATTGGTCTCTGCTGGTTTCTCAAAGGTAATGCTATTTAGTATGTATACTGCTTGTCGAGTAAGCTCTTTGCAATTACACTAGCATTATGTGATCAAGATCTAGTAATTCCTTATTTTATGTTCATCATTCTGTTATATATCTCCTTTTTGTTCTCTTTGGAAGTAAAATTGTATTCTAAACCTTTAGCAACAAAAGTGGAATATGTCTGAGCTAATAATGCCATTTTCTGTGCGGTAGTTATCATAGAAGAAATTTTAGAACTCCAGAAACAGATAAAAGGCAGAATATTAATCCTTGTGCTGTTTTTTGGGGGCTTAAGTGCAGATAACCTTTGTAAATTGTTTTTATTTTTCTTACTCTTATGCCAGCCAACATTTTGCTGTTTTTTAAAAGAAGATATCAACGATGAAGAGTTTTTTTGGATTTTGATTTAGTTAAAGCAAAGCTGTTATTGGTTTTATACTCTTATATATCCAATTTGGGATATTGTACTCAATAGTTCCTTGTTTTGATTTAACATTCAGGATGATTTTGTCCTCTGCAAAATTTTCAAGAAAAGTGGACTTGGTCCAAGGATTGGGGAGCAATATGGGGCTCCATTTAATGAAGAAGAATGGGAGCATGCAGACGCTGAAACTTCTATGTTTCCCTTGCTGCCAAATGTTGAAACTTCTGTGTTTCCATCGCTGCCCTCTTCAGAGGTAGTAAATTCTACTGATGATACACATGTTCGGCCTTCTATTGCTGCCAGAGCTATTGAGGAACTACCTGTGCAGCATTTACCTGATGTATGTGTTGGGAACAGATCAAGATATCAAAATATTACTGTTATTGATGAATGTGCTCTCATGGAACTGCCTTCCCAGCACTCTGTTGAATCTATTGGTGATGGGGTAGTTTCTGTGGACAACTGTTCTAATGTGGTCAATAATGCCGACAGTCCTGTAGTTGATGGGCTTGTTTTGGAGGAACTGTCTAGGTTTTTAACTGATTCTCCTCATCGTGGCGGGCCTGTTGGGGAGGTAGATAGAGCTTGTTCATTATCAGAACTCCTTATATTCTTTTTATGCTTGGGCATACAAAAATATCTTAGTGATTTTTCTCTGCGCTTATTATTTTATTTATTTATTATTTATTTTGCAGCATTCTGGTCTCCCACCCATGTCTGAAGCTGAAGCTCATGCTTTTGAAGTTAACACAAACGATCTCTACAATGAAATTGCAGGGCTTGCTGAATTGGGTGTACCAAATGGTGATGGTTTTTCTCTGTCCAATGCTGGTGTTACTGAACAACACAATTCACAGCCCACATACTTTGGAGTTCCTAGCAGTGAAAATTATGTAAATATGGATGATATCTTTGCTCCAGACACAAGATTATCCTATGCATATCCTTTGCCAAACAATCAATTTTGGCATTATCTCATGGATCAGTCCACATATGATAGTACTACTTTATCTGCTGTCTTTCCATCTGGTGACTCACGTCAGGCTATGCGCGTTGTTGATGATTTACCTGCTGTTGCTAATAGCGGTGGCTTTGCTTCAAAACCCAGCATGCAGTTCCCACTGTCATAACTAGTGTAGAACCGTTCTAGAGGTACAGTTTCTTTTTTTAAGTTGTTTGTTTTCCAGGTATTAATTATTTCGAGCTTATTTAGTTGCTGCTATTAAATCTTCAGGACTCTGATACTGATGACATAATGGGATTTGATATGCTGGCAGTTCTGCACAACTGATGTGTCTTCATGGCCACCTGCTACCGCTCCGAGCTAAGCCAAACCTCGCTGAATCTTTCACGTGGGCAGTTACTGGATTTACTAGTGATCGAACTGAGTGGTCACTGCAAGCATTGTGAGGCCAACAATGTTCTCTGCTGTTTTGAAGTTTTGGCCTAGTTCTCGATGGCGAAGGTCTATGATCCGAGCACCTGTCTAGCCTTGTGCGCTACCGAGGATCAGATATTACGCTTTGTATTTTCTTATTTACCTGTTGCTGTTGAATAAAGTTTGTTCATCAAACTAGTGTGTATTGTGTAATGACAGCACTCGAATCTTTTTTAAGTAAGGCTGCATGGTTTGGCCCATTATTTACTTAATGTTAAAATCTTCTTGTCCCAATACACATTAGGCCTCCCAAGTATATTGTTTTGGCTTGGTTTCCTGATACTTCTAAGTTTGCTTTGAAACGCTGTAGCTTTGTTCGGAAATAGGCGATTGCAGACCTTGCGCTCTATAGTGGGATAATTACATATTTGTAGGACTCTAGTCGTTATGCTTATCCGAAACGCGACTATCCAAAACGTTTTGTATTTGTTTTTTTATGTCATTTGTAATTTTAATTTAAAATACATGTATTTTTCTCTGGATTGATCTTTTTGTCTCCGTTTGTATGGTCATGTTTTTGTCCGAGGTTTTCTTAATGTTTATTTTGTTTATTTTGTAAAAATAGGTCTCGTCATTTGTAATTTTAATTTAAAATACATGTATTTTTCTCTGGATTGATCTTTTTGTCTCCGTTTGTATTGTCGTGTTTTTTTCGAGGTTTTCTTAATGTTTATTTTGTAAAAATAGGTCTTGAGGTCTTTGAAATGTTGTGCATTTGTTTTTTTATGTCATTTCATGTATATTATGTAATTTTAATTTAAAATATATGTATTTTTCTCTTTAGATTGACTTTTTGTCACCGTTTGCATGGTCGTGTTTTTGTCGAGGTTTCCGAATCGCCTAGGTTGTCCGAGGTTTCCGAATCGCGTAGGTTCGCTGCTGGCCTGGAGCGATGAATTTTGATCTCCGCTTTTTTCAAATTGAAGCACAAACAAACATAAAAGCAATTTGAGGGTAACTGGCCCAGGCAATAGTTCCAAGATAGACATACAGGTCCTGGGCACTAGTACTCACTGACATACAGCCACTCAATCAGATATGTACCTGAACGTTCTGAATCAGATATGTACCTGAACGTTGCAAGCAGAAGTTGCCCCACAACACTAGTTCAATGAGATAATTGACTAAAATAATTGTATAAATGATCTCAAATTAACACAGAAAAAATGACACGGTAAAAAATGACAGCAAATAAGTTCAAATTGACACGATAAAAATAAATTCATCTCATAATAACTCATAATAACGACTTCATCTCATAAATTCATGAATTTAGCATGAACAAGTTAATCTCACAATACCTTTTAAACGAGTTCCATATCATATCAAATGAGCATGATATTACATCTCATTCCAGAAAAAAATCATTCATCCAATATGTATATGTAGCCTCTCTTTGGTGTCTATCTTTTTTAGATGTAGTAGTTATCGTCGTAGGACTAGTGGTGTGTAACGCCCTAAAATCAAAGAATTTAAAAACCAGAAATTAAAAATGGAACTTACAAAAACTTTTGCTTGTTGCTTCTTGCTCGTGTTTGTTGCTTTTTATTTGCCACTTGGTTGCATGAATTTTATATGGGAGTGATTCATTTCGATGTTTGAGAAAAAAACCAAATGATTTGGATTTCCATTAGGGAGAAAAATCTTGGAGTTTAAAGTTAGAAATTTTAAAATAAAATAGGAAGAGGGTGTGGATTCATAAAATTATGTATTTGGAAAATAAAACATTACTTGGTGATTGTGAAATAATAATTAAAAAAATAAAATGAGCAATAAAATATTTTAGAGGATTTATATAAAGGCTAGAAATTAATTGAAATGATTTATAAATTTAAGAAAAAAGGATTAAATTAAATATGGTGATATATATTTTTGAATAAATAAAAGGTGGTGAAAAGTTTGAAAATATATTTTTAATTAATTTTGGGAATACTATATTTTTATGGGAATTTTTAGAGTGAAGAAAAATTAGAATTGGAAAATAGATTTGAAAAATCGGGAAAATTAAAAATCGGCCGGTCACGAGGTGCTCGACGCCATGTACCGCCCGGCCTTGCGCCGCTGCGTCGCCCGCCATACCGTGCCGCGCCACGCACGCCACGCGCGCGCGCCGTGCTCGCGTCGCGCCCACGCCCGCCGCCGCCGCCGCCGCGGCGCGCGCGCGCCGCCGCGCCACGCGTTTGCCGCCGTACCGGCCTGCGCCCGCGCCCGCCACCCGTTGCCGCCTTGTCCGGACCCCGCACCCGCGCCCGCCACCGTCGCCGCCTTACCCCGGCCCCGTCCGCGACCTTGTCATGCGCCATGCGTCCGCGCGCCGCCCCTATGCACGCCGCATTCGCGCGGCGGCCCACCACCGCGCGCGCGTGCGCTCCGCCGTCGCCGCCGCTCCGGCCCCTCCTTTTCCCCTCGTTTCCCTCTCGGCCGCGGCTATAAATAGGGACAAAACGCTCTCCGTTTTTCCCCAACTTCGCTGCCCCAAATCCTCCCTCTCGCCGGTTCTTTCCCACCCGAGCGCCGAGCACCACCGCAAGCCGCCGCAAGCCGCCAAGCGCCGTCTCCGCCGTGCGCCGGAGCTCCACCGCACTCCCCAAGCACCGCCGTCGTCGGTAAGCCGAGCCGCCACCCTTTCCCCCCTCCGTTTGCGCCGATTGCCAGCCGCCACAGAGAGAGAGAGAGCCGATCGAACACCTGGCGGGCAGGTGAATAGTGTGCAGGAGAAAGGAAAAAGAAAAGAAAAGAAAAGAGAAGAAAAAGGGAAAAAGAAAAATAGAAAAATGGGGAAAAATTTTGGAAAAATAGGAAAAGTATTTAGAAAAGATTTGGGAAAATATTTGGGCAAAAATATATTGTTTTCTCGTATATTTTCTCGGAGCAAATTCGAAAGATTGAAATCAGACTTTTCGGAGATTTTGTTTCGCGTCGTTTTAATCCGGACTTTGTTTATTTCTTTCCCGCCATTTGAAATGTGTTTCTTTTAGTGCTCGAACCTTCAAAACCTCGAGTACCAAAACCCCTCCGTTGATATTTCTAAATCTATTTTCTCAAATAAATGCAATCGACGTTTGCGAAAACCCTAGAGCATCAACTCGTTTTCAAACTCGGATTTTACCCTAACAATCCTCGTCCGAACTCGAGTAGGATTCTAGGCTAAACGTTTGGAGTCGTTCTTATGGTTCTTTTCAATCTCTCGGTATTTTATTGAATTCGATCGAATTCAATTGATCTTTCGCACGTACGGATAGCAACCGAGGAAGCGAGCACGACTACGTTGAAGACCTCGGCCAACAAGTGTGCGAGCAAGGCAAGTCTACACATCCCTTTGAACATATTGATCCTACTTTGCAAAATGATATTGATTTCAATTACAAATTGCATGCTATACACAAATGAGTGCCTATACTTGATGTACCCTGCCTTGATATTGAATACCTTAAGAAATATTCCTTGTAACCTTCGATATGATACAACCGAAGGATATCTTCGGTAAAATGCTTAGCCACGCTTATACTAGATTCTTGCATACTCATGATTTTACAAATAAGCCTCGTGCTTGGGCAACTATCTTTGGGAAGATAGTTGAGACACGGCAAGTGGAGACATGAGCGCCACGTTGCCTTGATCATGTTGGAAATAGCTTTGATGAAAAATGAAAGTACAAACCAATGTTTTCAGACTGGGGCGGATGGATGGATTTGGGTGGTTTTTCCGGGAAAGGCTAGTACCGTCCCTGGTCAATTAAGGACCGAGCCATGAGACTTATAACTTAGAGCGAACCAGTACAACCGTACTTCTCGAATGGGTATAGACCTAGCAGAGTAGATAGCCGAGCAGAGACAGTATACCTGCATAGTGGTTCAGGTGTAAGTGTTGAGTAGGGACCTACCAAGGGTAGTGTGCCCATGATTGTGATGAGATGAAAGGCCTTTATGTGAATAGTAACCTGAACCTAACGATGTCTTAAAGATGAAGTGAGTTTTCTCTCTTACCTCGGGAACGCCAGAACTCCTCTCACTGCTAGGAGATGATGGCTAGAGTGCATAAGGACTTAAGTTCATGGAGCAGGTACTGCCAAAGTGAGGTTATCGAAAGGCTTTGCCGTGACCATCCCTTATAGAGGGATGTAAGCTCATTCAATGAGCAGTTGCGAAGTACGGGTAAAATGTACATCCACTGCAGTGTGAGTCAATCAATCTATTCGAATAGCCATGCTCGCGGTTAATGAGCGACGTGACAAGTTTCTCCCGTGGCTAGACTCTTAAACTTTAAAATGATGGGTTGGTATGCATAATGATTTTGTATGCTGGTGGACTTAACTTCTCGATCTGCCAGAAAGGACAGACTCCCCAGAAAACCATGACGAACCAGAGACGGGAAGCTATCATTGGTATCACGATGGATGGCAGACAGAATCGTTGCCGATTTAATATACTCTGAAACTAAAACTTGACCTGGCTAGATGTTAGGTTTGTGAAATGATTTGTGAAAATTGGCTTTGCGCAAATAAACCTTAGCCATCCTTTGAATGACCCTGTCATGTGCACTATTCCGTGTCGGCTTGCTGAGTACGTTGGGTACTCACCCTTGCTATACGCACAAACTTCAGATGAAGGAAACGAAGAACTGGAGGACCCCTCTGCTTACTACTAGGAGGAATGAAGACATTGGAGCGCGCTAGGTCTTAGTCCCCAGTCGTTGCCTGTGGCAATCGACATGCCGCTGCTTTCCGTCTGCTTATCTCATCTAAACTCTGATTTGGTTGAATTCGGACTCCTAAGTCCTTTTATATATTGGATATTGCCTTCGGGCCTATTATTGTAATAAGTCATTGTAAGACTATTTGTGCACTTTGCACCTGGTAATTCAGAACTGTATTCGTGGGTAACAAACTATTCGATCCAGGGATATGGTACTATGAGTATGAATGATTCCCGTTCTCAAAAACGGGGGTCGACAGAGCTGGTATGAGAACAGTGCGACTGTAGGAAAAGACCAACTGGCACCCTACCCCTGACTAGCTGGCTAAAGGGAAATATCCCTACGTAGGATTATTTTTGCAAATACAAACTATTTTCACAAAACAAATATACTTTTTCTCATACTCTTATCCCCATCTCCTTTGCTCAAATTGTTTTGATATCATCCCTCTCTGACCCTAAGTTACCTTCAAAAGCATATGGCGGGCCATGGTCAGAAATGGAATAAAAGATAGGTATACCCGAATCCTGACCCAAGAAAGGAAGCTGGGCACAATAAGAGAAAATTACTAGATTGGGATATAAGTTGTGATCGCAAAATGATCGTCACCGACGCGGTGTTTACACTCGAGGATGCCGCAAGAATTCCCCGACACCTAAGGAATAACACCTTCCGTGGTGCGCGTCAGTTAACCCGACATCTCCAGCTTTACAGATCGCCCAAACCAGAAGACGATATACCGGAAGAAACGTCCTCTGAGGATGATGAAGAAGACATGGAAAGTGATAGTGAAGGAGAGCTGAAACCCATGGCATGTACTCGATGTGGAGAAAGTGGGCATTATGCAAGAATGTGCAACTACCTCTGTAGCTGCGGTGAGGACACCCACATGCCAGAAGACTGTCCCATAAGAGACGTGACGTGCTTCATGTGTGAAGGAACATACCATGTACCTAAAGACTGTCAACTGATGAAAATGTATGATCAGTGGAGAAAGGATCAAAGGATGTTCTTGCAAACCGCGAATCAACTCTTGGAAGGTACCACTAATAAAGGAGGTGCTTCGAATCCTGAGAAAACCCCAAAGGCCAATAGTGGTGACAAAGGAATGTTGCATATCCAGCAGAGTGCACCCCGTAACAAATCGGATATGGTCTTTCAAGCGCCGCAAGTTGGGACACTTTTTCAAAAAATGCCCCCTCCGAGAGGCGGCAAAAGGAGACCGACGTTGCTTCAACGTGACGAGAATAGGACATAAGGCCAAAAGTTGCCCACTGCCCAAGCCCTCGGTCTCAAGACGACTGCATGACCTACAGCATCAGTAGACCACAAGGATCACCCCCTGCCAGCACCTGGATCATGCGAATGGCTGGATGACTAGTTGGACACCAGCAGCAGCCCTGGTCTTGCTTTGGATGGAGTTAAGACAACAATGACCAAGCTCCCCTACCCTCTTATGTATGAGACCCTAGAACGATATCAGTAATGTTGTATTGCATCGTATGGACTATACAAGTCCAATGTATCCCTCAGATGTAACATTTAAGAATTGATAATGAAGTTCTATGTTATGTCCTAAATGAGTTTATTCCACCAAGCTTGCTTTGAAAGATCACTTCAAACAATTCAAAGAAAATTCCTTAGTATTGCGACGTTAGCAAAGCGAGTCTCTTACCTTATCCCCATTGTTCAGATGGCGCATCGTCGCAGAGCCCCAACAGCTCCCGAGAACCCGCCAGAGCCTAACCCTTCCACCTTAGCAGAAGTCATGGCTTTGCAAACGTAGTTGCTGCAAGCTATCGCCAATAACCAAGGACAACGCGGAGGATCAAACCTCGGCGAATTTATGAGGGCAAAACCGCCGACATTCTCCTCGGCAATTGAACCCATGGACACCGAAGATTGGCTAAGGGTAATAGAAAAGAAGCTGACTCTCGTCCGAGTACAGGAAGCCGACAAAGTCGTCTTCGCCACCAATCAGCTAGAAGGACCCGCAAGTGATTGGTGGGACACCTACAAGGAAATACGGGCTGAAGATGCCGGTGAACCCACGTGGGAGGAGTTCACAACTGCCTTCCGTGAAAATTTTGTACCCGCCGTAGTTATGAGGATGAAGAAGAACGAGTTCCGTAGGTTGCGCCAAGGCAACACCATGGTACAGGAGTACCTTAACAAGTTTACCCAGCTTGCCCGTTACGCCACAAGCGATCTGGCAGACGAAGAGGAAAAGATGGACAAGTTTATTGAAGGACTGGACGACGAGTTAAGAGGATCGATGATCGGTCAGGACCACGCTAGCTTTCAGAGCCTCATCAACAAGGTCATAAGGCTTGAGCATGACCAAAGGACGGTTGAAACCAACCGGAAGAGAAGACTTGCTCTAGCCCGCCCAATTCAAGGAACGCCCCAGCGACCCAAAGGAGCAACCTCGTCGGGTTGGAAGCCAACCATTGTAGCAACCCATCACCTTGCCGCACCCGGCAATGTCAGCAGACCACCTGCAACCCCGTCTCGCACTCCAACACCTACCTTGGCAGCCCCAAGAGCCAGGAATGTCAATTGCTTCAATTGCGGAGAGCTTGGGCATTATGCCAACAGCTGCCCTAAGCCGCGCAACACACCCCAACTGCATCGGAGCCAATGCCGTTGTAGTATGAGGAACCCCTGCCCCAGCACCGGGACGCCGTAGTCAAGTCAACCATGTGCGTGCTGAGGAAGCTCGGGAGGACCAAAGCGTGCTAATGGGTATATTTTCTATCCATTCCGCACCGGTTAAAGTTTTGTTTGATTCTAGAGCTTCGCATTCATTTATATCGTCGAGGATAAGCAAAGAGCACAATTTGCACTGAGTAGACCTTAAGAAACCCATGGTAGTACACTCACCCGGGGGAGACGTAACCATACCCCATGCATGCATCAATGTGCCCATTCGGATCAAGGACGTGGTATTCCTGTCCAACCTTATGGTTTTGCCGCCCAAACCTTGGACGTTATACTAGGAATAGATTGGTTAACCAAGAATCAAGGGGTACTAGACTGTGGACAAAAAGAAGTTACCCTATCTACCCCATGGGGATCATCGATGACAGTGGCCATGATCAAGACCCTATGCTCTGTGACCGAGCTACGGGAATATTCACCATGCTGCCCATAGATGGAATGCCAATAATCCAGGACTACCCGGATGTATTTCCTGAAGAATTACTAGGAATGCCCCCAGACCGAGACATAGAGTTCATTATTGACCTCATGCCTGGTACCACCTCCATAGCTAAGAAACCCTACCGGATGCCGGTGAACGAATTGGAGAAACTTAAGAAGCAGATAAGGGAACTACAAGAGAAAGGCTTCGTATGCCCTAGTTCTTCACCGTGGGGAGCCCCAGTATTGTTTGTTAAGAAAAAGGACGGAAGCATAAGAATGTGCATAGACTATCGGTCATTGAATGAGGTTACCATTAAGAACAAGTACCCGTTACCTCGGATCGACGACCTGTTCGATCAACTTAAGGGAGCCCGAGTGTTCTAAAAGATCGACCTTCGATCTGGATACCATCATCTGAAGATTAGGACTGAGGACATACCCAACACTGCGTTCTCTACACGCTACGGCTTATACAAGTTCACAGTGATGTCTTTTGGACTGACCAATGCACCAGCCTATTTCATGAACCTCATGAACAAAGTATTTATGGAATATCTGGACAAGTTCGTGGTAGTGTTCATTGATGATATCCTCATCTACTCCAAGGATGATGAAGAACACGCAGAACATCTGCGCTTGGTACTAGAGAAGTTGCGAGAGCATCAACTATATGTCAAATTCAGCAAGTGTGAATTTTGGCTTAAGGAAGTAGCTTTTCTGGGACATGTGATCTCAGCAGGAGGCGTAGCAGTAGACCCCGCCAAGGTCGAAGCTGTTACCAAATGGAAAGCACCCCAGTCGGTAACAGAGGTTAGAAGTTTCTTGGGATTGCCTGGATATTATCGACGGTTTATAGAAGGATTTTCTAAGTTAGCCTGACCCCTGACCCAACTATTGAAGAAGGAAAAGAAGTATGCATGTACTGAGCAGTGTCAACAGGCATTTGACCAGCTCAAAGAAAAGTTAACCACCGCCCTAATCTTAGTCCTACCGGACAACCGGAAAGACTTCGTTATATACTGCGATGCATCTCGACAAGGATTAGGAGGTGTGTTGATGCAAGAAGGAAAGGTTGTAGCTTATGCCTCGAGACAATTGCGACCTCATGAGGAGAACTATCCCACCCATGACTTAGAATTGGCCGCAGTAGTGCATGCCCTGAAGATTTGGAGGCACTACCTGATTGGAAACCATTGTGACATATATACGAACCATAAGAGCTTGAAGTATTTCTTTACCCAGACAGATCTTAACCTACGCCAGAGAAGATGGCTAAAACTGATCAAGGATTATGACGTAGGAATCCATTACCACCCTGGCAAGGCCAATGTCGTGGCTGACGCTTTGAGCCGCAAAGCCCAGTGCAACCAACTGAGGATGGAATATGTGGCCAATGAGCTTCAAGAAGAGATAGCTCGGCTTAACCTGCAGTTGATTCCTCAAGGACAACTGAGTTCGCTGGAGATACAACCTCTCCTACGAAGTCAGATTAAGGAAGCCCAGAAGGATTGTGAGGAAGTCCGGCTAATCAAGGAACGCATGGCTGAAGGACTAGCCAAGGAATTTACAGCCGACAACGTTGGAACCCTATGGTATCGAAAAAGGATTTACGTACCCGAGAAAGGCGGATTGAGGAAGTTAATCTTGAAGGAAGCCCATGAGTCAGCATACTCGCTACACCCGGGCAGCATCAAAATGTACCAAGATTTGAAAACGGAATACTGGTGGCCCAACATGAAAAGAGACGTAGCGGAATACGTGGCCGTATGCGATGTATGCCAGCGAGTTAAGGCTGAGCATCAGCGACCGGCAGGATTGCTGCAACCACTCAAAATCCCTGAGTGGAAATGGGATAAAATAGGCATAGACTTTATAGTAGGATTACCCAAAACTGCTACCGGATACGATTCCATTTGGGTGATCGTGGATAGATTGACCAAGACTGCCCGATTTATCCCGGTCAAGACTCGGTACAGCAGCGCCAAATTGGCCGAGCTGTACATGTCCAGAATTGTGTGCTTACATGGAGTACCCACAAGGATAGTGTCAGACCGTGGCACTCAGTTCACGTCTCACTTCTGGGATAAGTTTCACGAGGTGTTAGGAACTCACCTCGCCTTCAGTACTGCTTATCACCCTCAGACAGATGGACAAACTGAAAGGACGAACCAAGTCCTAGAGGACATGCTAAGAGCTGTGCGTTGGATTTTACTAAGGACTGGGAGAAATGCCCGCCTGCGCGAGTTCTCCTATAACAACGGCTACCGAGGCTAGTCGAAGATGTCACCGAACGAGGCCCTATTTGGATGAAGATGCCACACTCCGTTGATGTGGTCAGAGACCGGCGAACGAACCATATTTGGACCAGACATCATTAGGGAGGCCGAAGAGAAAGTTCGACTCATAAGAGATCGGCTTAAGGTAGCCCAATCTCGGTAGAAGAGCTATGCCGACACTCGCCGAAGAGAGTTAGAATTCAAAGTAGGTGACTTTGTGTACCTAAAAGTCTTGCCACTAAGAAGAACCAAGAGGTTCAAGGTTAAAGGAAAACTGACGCCAAGATATGTTGGACCTTTCCCGATAAGCGCCAGAAGAGGCGAAGTGGCTTATCAACTGGACCTACCGAAAAATCTTTCCGATGTACACCCTGTCTTTTACGTGTCACAACAGAAGAAGTGTTTGCGAGTACCAGAAGAACAAATCCCCTCGAAAGACGTTCTTATCAGTGAAGACCTCATATACCCCGAATACTCTGTAAAGATTTTGGACGAAGCTGAGAAGAAGACTAGGACCAAAATGTGGCGGATGTACAAGGTGCAATGGAGCAACCACACTGAAGAAGAAGCCACTTGGGAAAAAACAGACTTTTTGAAGACCGAGTACCCGAACCTATTCCGCGAACGATAAGAAATCTCGGGGACGAGATTTATTATTAGGGGGGTAGGTTTGTAACGCCCTAAAAATCGGAGAATTTAAAAACCAGAAATTAAAAATCAAAACTTACAAAAACTTTTGCTTGTTGCTTCTTGCTCGTGTTTATTGCTTTTTATTTTCCAGCTTGGTTGCATGAATTTTATATATGAGTGTTGAGTAGGGACCTACCAAGGGTAGTGTGTCCATGATTGTGATGAGATGAAAGGCCTTTATGTGAATAGTAACCTGAACCTAACGATGTCTTAAGATGAAGTGAGTTTTCTCTCTTACCTCGGGAATGCCAGAACTCCTCTCACTGCTAGGAAATGACGGCTAGAGTGCATGCGGACTTAAGTTCATGGAGCGGGTATAGCCAAAGTGAGGTTATCGAAAGGCTTTGCCGTGACCGTCCCATATAGAGGGATGTAAGCTCATTCAATGAGCAGTTGCGGAGTACGGGTAAAGTGTACATCCACTGCAGTGTGAGTCAATCAATCTATTCGAATAGCCGTGCTCGCGGTTAATGAGCGACGAGACAAGTTTCTCCCGTGGCTAGACTCTTAAACTTTAAAATGATGGGTTGATATGCATAATGATTTTGTATGCTGGTGGACTTAACTTCTCGATCTGCGAGAAGGGATAGACTCCCCAGAAAACCATGACGAACCGGAGACAGGAAGCTATCCTTGGTATCACGATGGATGGCAGACAGAACCGTCGCCGATTTAATATACTCTGAAACTAAAACTTGACCTGGCTAGATGTTAGGTTTGTAAAATGATTTGTGAAAATTGGCTTTGCGCAAATAAACCTTAGCCATCCTTTGAATGACCCTGTCATGTGCACTATTCCGTGTCGGCTTGCTGAGTACTTTGGGTACTCACCCTTGCTATACGCACAAACTTCAGATGAAGGAAACAAAGAACTGGAGGACCCCTATGCTTACTACCAGGAGGTATGAAGACATTGGAGCGCGCTAGGTCTTAGTCCCCAGTCGTTGCCTGTGGCAATCGACATGCCGCTGCTTTCCGTCTGCTTATCTCATCTAAACTCTGATTTGGTTGAATTCGGACTCCTAAGTTCTTTTATGTATTGGATATTGCCTTCGGGTCTATTATTGTAATAAGTCGTTGTAAGACTATTCGTGCACTTTGCACCTAGTAATTCAAAACTGTATTCGTGGGTACCAAACTACTCGATCCAGGGATATGGTACTATGAACACGAATGATTCCCGTTCTCAAAAACGGGGGTCGAAATGGTGTCAGTTTGTGAAGTGGTGCCCTCTCCTAACAAGAATACAAGCTGGCTGCACATAAATATGGTACAACAATTAGATGTATGAAAAAATTATTATGTGGTAAAATATGTTAATATTTCTTACCTTCTAGTGACCCTTTCTGGACTATCTTGTAGTATTTCTTCTCTAGTTGGCTTATGTGGGGTGCTAGGTTCTCCTGGCATAGATTTTGTAACATTCTTACTAGGTTGTCTCCGTTTCCTGCAAGTAAATTAAATAAATTAATAATGAAACATTGCGTCAAGATTTAGATAAACAAAATCAATATTTTCCTCTTTTTGCTGTCCCATTGAGTGGGCACTTGGCACTAGCTTGCTGTGACCTTTTTCACCATATTTCTTGCAAGTTATAGGTCTTCTAATAATCTTATTTCCATTTGTATTGGTTGAAGCAGTAGCGTTATCACATCCATTGTCACCTTTACCCTCGTTGGTACCTTTATCATCTTTGGAACCTTTCTTCTTGTGACCACGTTCCATCCATCCCTTCATTCTTAGTTTCCTTCGTCTTCCTATCGGTAATTTAGCAAGAGGTGCACCAACTAAAAATGGTAGTTTAACTTGTGGCCATTTTGTTTTATCTGTCATCGGCTCAATCTCTCTACCATAAGCAGTCTTGAATCTATTCACCGAGTAATGGTCATGCACAAACTGTTAAAAGGTCAACTCCTCGTTGTCGGGTTATAAATGCTAATACATGTTCACTTGGCTTACTAGTGTGCTACCATTCAAGATAAGTACATGTCCTTTGGTTTAACTTGACAATATGTCTCTCAACTCTATTGCTATGGTCCCACATCTCTGCACTCTAATCAGAACATGGTAAAATTTTCAAGTGGCCCAAACCTCTAGTATTTGCCTTTAGCTGATGCATAATAGCTGGAAGTATCATGCCTTTAGGTAGCCTGTATGCAATATTTCTTCTCTTGTTCCATAATGTCATGATATTTTCTCTAATCTTATCAGCAAGGTCAACAACAGGTAAGTATTTATTGGATCTAATCTAATCTAGTTATTAAATGACTCTGCAATATTGCTAGTGATGTACATTTAATTTATGGATTAAAAGCGTACATATACCATAATAGCTTATGACTGGTTTGTAACCATTTCATTGGTTTTGATGATACACTTATCATTTTGCCATATTCTCATAGAATATGTCTTCTCTGTAAACCCTTGCTGCAGGATATATCTGGCCGAACCCTCTGAACCTCTTCTGAAAATTGTTCGCAAGATGATAAAAGCATTCTCTTTGTTCTGCTCTTGAGAAAATATTATTCACTGCGTTCTCTAAGCCACTGCAAGCATCAGAACAAACAACAAGGAGTGGAAGATTACCTATTGCATTCTTAGTTGTTCCATGAACCAAGTCCAGTTGTTTGTTGTTTCAGAAGCTATAAAGCCATAAGCCAGTGGATACATTCAATTGTGACCATCAACTGATATATCTACAGCCAAGTGGCCATTCCACCTTCCATTCAATGTTGTAGCATCTATGCTCAAATGAGACCTACAACCTTCCAAGAAACATTCAATGCATGGTTTAAGAGCACGAAAAAACGATGAAAATATACTTCACCATTCACCTGAATTACCGCAATCCCTCTGCACGTCACGGCGGGGTGCGAGGATGCCACGGCCGGGAGCGAGGGCGACGGGGTTGGGCGCGAGGGCGCCATGGCCGGGCGTGCAGAGGTAGCCCTAGCGACGGGATCCATGGCGGCGCAGGCGGTGCTACGAGAACGGGCAAAACTAATCTACGATCTCATGCAAACCAAGGGCAAAAAGTCACTCCATACAGAAATACATGTATTTGAAATTAAAATTACATGAAATACATAAAATGACATAAAAAATGCGCAACATTTTGAGATCTATTTTTACAAAATAAACGTTAGAAATGGTAAAAGTGAGAAGCACAACGATTAAAGTTTCAAATATGCAATTATCTCCTCTACAATAGGCTAGAACTACGAGCACTGCCGAACCTATTTACGCACTAGAAATTTTCCAAGCGATCAACCTAGGAATTTACGTAACAGATTCAGTTGAGGATACGCTCATCCTTGAGCTGAAATCACGCGGATCATTTTGTCATGATTTACGGTGAAGAGCATGCCCATAGGATCTCGTAATATGATTTCAAAAAATAGTATATAGGAAATCCTTATGAAATTAAAATTGTACCCGGTAAATTTTAGGAGCTTTCCTATTTGCTAACTAACTGGGTCACACAAATATATTAGAAATTTTCAGATGAAATTTTAGCATGTTAAGTGACACCCGGTTGTGTTAAATATGAAAATTTCTCAAGCACATAAGCGCTATTGAGACTTCCATTTCCATTTCTTCATGCTAGTGCAGAGCTAATGAACCACGAAAAGAATACAAATTGTTTTGTAGAAATAAAAAGTACGAACTGCTATATTTTGATAGAACAACAAGACACAACTGAAATTTTAGAGTGGATTTGCACGCGCGCGGGAACGAAAAAACGATTTTTGAGAACGGATCAACTCTTCTCAGTTTTGAGAATGAAAAAGCAATTTTTGAGAATCTCTTTTTATAGAGATCTATATAAAAACTCTGTTGAAATAAATTTTTCTAATAAAATCTCAAACAGATTTAGGGAACCTTTTAGAGCTTTTTGTTGGAGATGTTCTAAAACGGACTGAATTTACTGGTAACTTTGAGCTGAAACAACACGCACTAACGGGCCGAAACATGGCGCATTTATGGGCCGAACTTACGTGCGCATTTAGGCCGAAACGGTGCACGTATTTGGGTTGAAGTTATTATATGGGCCCAAATTGGGAGTGCGTGTGAGCCGAATTATAACACGGGCCGGCACATTTGGGTCGAAACAGGGTGAATTTACGTGCAGCACAGGCAGAAAATATGCAAACTAATCTGGCGCTTTCGAGATCACAATGCAAACTACGCTACATGTTTGGAAATTGCTTACTCGAAAGTGTAACATAATTAATATCTTTATAACAAGAAAACGAAAAGATCTTTCCAAGTGATCAACCTAAGAACTTCGATGATACCCTGCATAATTGTAACCTCCATTAGGCAGCATCTGCATCTGCTGCTGCGGTGGTCGCTGGTGCTCGAGCATGGCGAGGGCACCCTGCCCTCTCATGCCGTTCTTGCCGTACTGCTGCCACACCATCTGCTCCTCCACTAGCTGATGCTGCTTCGTCTGCATGTCCGACATCTGCACGTACGTCGGCGGCGGCACCGCCATGGACGCCGCGAAGGGGTCGACGACGCCTGCCGCCGCGGCGCCGCTGCCGCTGGTTCCGGGTGGCGCGGGCAGCGCGAGCATCGGAGCCCCCGGCGGCCGCATCGTCACGCTGCTCGCGCTCCCGGAGAACGCCTGCGCGTTCGCGGCCGTCGTTGTCGCCGCGTGGCTGTACATCCCGTCGAGCATCAGCATGCTGAGGCCGCCGCCGAGCTCGGCGCGCTGGTGAGCGAGCGCGCTCGCGGACTGGACCAGCGCCGTCTCCCAGTCCGTCGACGTGGGGTCGAACGCGTCGTGCGTGGGCCCCGAGCCGGCTGGGTTGCCGTCGAACAGGGCAAGCGCCAGCTGCTGCCCGTGCTCTTCGCCGGACATGGCGTCCCCCTTCAAGTTCAGGAAGTCGGCCTCACCGTCGGCCATGAGCGGGGCCCCCGGCTCAGCAAGCACCGTCTCCCCGGCGTTCTGCTCCTCCTGCACCTCAACCGGCTCCTCCGGCGCCGGAAGGGCCTTGGTGGCGTTCATGTTGCACTCTGCGACGGGGGACGCCTCTCGGCTGGTCGGCTCCGGCGACGGCGGCGGCGGCGCAGCCGTCGCCGCGGCGCGTCTGTCCCGGATAAACTCGTCCATGAGCTCCAGCTTCTTCTGCGTGATGAGCTCCACCTCCGGGACGTCGGACTGGCGGCACACGTACGCGTCCTTGCACCACGTGTAGAGAGCCTCGAGCTCGTCGAGCTGCTTAGCGAGGCCGCAGAAGACGGCGTGCACGCGCTCGCAGTCGTCGGTCTCCTTCTCCGGGAACTGCTCGATGAGCGCCTCCATCACCTCCGTGAGCTCGCAGTAGAGCTGCACGCTCTCCTTCACCAGCGGGTACAGTGACACCGACACCACCCTGTTCGTCTTCGCCGCGCCTGCGACGGCCACGCTTCCCTGTCAGTGCATGCGCCGGCGCCGGCGATGGCAATGAGCTGCGGATGATAATGCAAGGAGGATTCGCTCACCTACGGGGCGGCAGGCAATGAACCGGTCGAGGAGGTGCTGCAGCTGCTGGGCCTTGGCGAGGAGCTGCTCCAGTGTCATCTCGCTCGTCGGCGTCTCCCTCGCCACGAGCGCCATCTCCTTGTCGGCCTCGTCGTCTTTCATGATGAAGTCATCGTAGTTGAAGCGGTTTCCGGGGGACGCGTACAGCTGCTCGCGGAGCGGCCGTCCCTGGCGCGCCACGCCGCCAACGCTGCCGTGCTTGGCCTGCATCCGGTACTCGAGCCGGTCGTCAAGGTAGGCGGCGTAGGTGCGGACGAACGCGGAGAAGTCCCAGGCGTCGGTGCGGGAGCGGTCGCAGAAGTCGGACATGTTGAGCATGCGGGTGCCCCGGCGCGTGGCGTAGAACACCTCCTGCTCGAACGCCCGGTCGCCGTCGGCGAGGAGGCGGTGGACCAGCACCAGCGTCTTGAGCGCGACGGCCCAGCTGCGGGTGCGCCCCAGGCGCCGCGACAGCGACGCGACGCAGGCACCGACGTAGGCGCGAGAGTGGAGCGTGAGCGCGATCACCTCCCGGATGTGTCGCTCGTCGGCGGGGAAGCTCTCGCTGTGCCTGGTGGCCTTGACGATGGCCACGTCGAGCTCCGACGCCGCCGCGCCGCCGCTTCCGACCTTGGCCAGCCCGATGCTCGTCTGGTCCTTCACCGCACCGATCGCCTTGCGGAGCTTGCTCGGCGGCATTATTGCTCGTCTCGGCGAGGCGATAGAGCGTTCGGCACGGCTCGATCGATTCTGTCGTTGGCTGTTCGTCAATGGGTGATCGAAGGAATGGCGTTGTCGTCGCGGATGGAGATGATGATTGAAATGCGCGCCGCGAGGGATGCGGGCGGCTGAGAGGCCGCCCGCGGATTGAGGAGAGCTGGACGCCATGGACGGTGTGGGAGAGGTCACGCTTGACCTCTTGACACATGGATACTCTCGTTAATTATCTCGTACAAACATAGTTAAGTACAACTTGCAAATAAAGATCAAACAAGCAAGGACTAGCTAAATACTACTTGTAGTATAACACACGTGGGAAAGCTTAGCCGATTCCATTCTACTGAGCTACTCGCTCACGCATCGATCGATCCAGATTCCGGAGCTACACCTTGGTGTCCGCGTTCCCGGTCGTCGAGTCCTCGGCGCTGCCGCCGTCGGCCACTTTGTTGTTCCTCCCCTCGGCCATCTCCATGTCGTCGTCGCCGGCCTGCTTGCCGCCGCCGCCCTTGTTGTTCCGGTAGATGGCGTAGAGCACCAGCTGCACGGCGCCCAGAAAGCTCCCGCACCCGTTCGGGATCTGTCCAAACAAACGATCAAACACCGATCAATAAACTACTGAGTTGCACGCGGCGCCGGCCGCCGGCGCGCGCACTACCGCACCACGCACCGTGACGAAGGGGTCGCGGCCGAGCAAGCCGTAGATGAACCACGACGTGCCGCACAGGAACACGGCCAGCGACAGCAGGAACGGCATGTACTCCACGCTCTTCGTCTTGATCACCAGCCTCTGCATCACACCATGAAAAATCAGCAAGAAAGTAATCACCATGAAATTCAGTCCAAGAACTGTGAGTGGCATGCACGTACCATGATGGAGAGGGGGGAGGCGTACATGCAGATGGAGCAGACGGTGGCGGCCACGCCGCAGAGGAGCTTGCGGCCCTGGCCGTGGAGGGCGAGGAGGGAGACGAGCGCCACCGCCGCGAACGCCGACGCGACGGCCGCCGCGAGGCCGAGTGTCCGCAGCCGCGTCTTGTGGCTGGACGCGAACACGAGGAACACCACCACGTACGCCGTCTCGATCACCGCGCCGGCGCCGTTGATCGTCGACACCAGGATGTTGTTCGGGGACACGAACGGCATCCCGTACCTTCACAAATCAAGCAAAGGCATCGGCGGCGTTAACCATGTGCAGGGTTTAAGATTTCGTTTTACACATTTTTTGCCAACCTTTCGGAACGAAATCGTTTGAAAATTAAACAAATTTTGACCGAATTTAAATAAACTGAAAATTTTCGGGCAAAATAGTATCGTGCAGATGGTCGAAATGCCGGACTGAAATTTCAGCCCGTTATTATAGGGCCTGAGGAGATGTGATCGGCCCAATACCAATGTTAATTACGAGCCCATAATGTTTTTTACTAGGTTTAAAAGTGTGTTTGGATGGATCGTAAATTTCTGGTTATTTTCGGTCCATTCTGATATAATTCCTTTTAAAGGGCTCTTCAAATTTTGTAAGATTTTTTGCTACCGTAGAAATTAAACTGTTTTTTGACTGTAGAGAATTTTTTTTCTGACGGCATAGTCTCACCGACCAAAGCCACCTGGCAGGACAGAAATCAATTTGAGGTGCAAGGGATGGACCACAATGTACTACTGGTGTAGGTGTGCAGTCTATCCAATTTCCTTTAAAATACAGTTTTTAAATAGAATATTCATGCTAATTAGTTTAACTCTCTTTTCTTTTCAAAATTCCTCAGATATAGATGAGGCCTAAGTTTGTGGCATGAGTGCATGGCCTATCAATAACATATCAACAGATCCAAATGGAATAATTTTGTCCTTGCAGCAGATAATTTGTACTATTTTCTACAAGGTCCTATCGTTGTAAGTAGACTATAAGATGCCATCTCATCAATTTAGGATTATACGCTTCACAAAGGCCTGGAGATAGGGATGAAAACGGTAACAAAAATTCCCACCCAATCAAAGCGTAGTTTCCTTGAAAAAGGTACCATTTTCGACCATTCCAATAGGCATATATAAATTGGGAAACAATTCTTAGATGAACATTCATCCATTTATTGCATGTCAATTAAATGAATATAAAAAATTTAAAAATTAACAAGAGATATTAATATATAATATGTCACTCCACCAATATACAAATTTAAATTCAACTTCTACAATTTGTAACAAAAACAATAAATTTAATTGTAATCAGTATACATATATTCAAGTTAAAATTTATTATTTTTGTTACAATTTGTAAAAGTTAAATTTTAATTTGCATGTTTGTAAAGTGATATATCTCATATTAATTTATCTTGTCAATTTTTTTAAAAAAAATTCTTTATCATTTGGTTGATATGCAATAGACGGGTAGACATCCACCCAAGTGATTAGAATCCATCTTCTATATAAAATTTTCTAATTTATTTTTATCACCATATTTAAATTGGTATATATGAAAATTATCATTTCAAATCGTCTTCATCCCTAGATGGAGAGATGGAGGCTTCAAGCTAAGCTTACCATAGGTAGTATAAGTTATGTTGGTTACTGTGAATATTTTGAGAATTTTACCACGCAGAGAGGAGGCAGTTGATCAGTGTCATGTTGTATGGCACCCCAGAGAAATCTTCAGTCGATTTCCTTCGAATGATCCTCCAGAAAGTAGGCCTGCGAAAAAAATGCGTTTTTTTTCACAAATTAATTAGATGGTGGCAGTAGCATATTACCTCTGTTCAATGCAAGACAGCAATAAGCAACAGCGAAGTTACGACGTGTTTTCTCCAAAAGTACTACAATTTCAGAACCGGACAAAGAAAATGACTTGTTTGGAATTGATGGCGGCAAAATAGTGTATACCGGAAGTTTCTAGTTTAAATTGCTGGAATATAGTTGATCAAATAAAAACAGATGCATGGATCCCTTGAATTATAGCTCTTTCTTACGAGACAAGCTGTGCATGTCATTCATAATATCATGTGGGTTTATGTATCTGGATCTAGCTACAACTAATTTCATAAATTCAGACAAAGCATATATTTGGCGAAGTCACTGAATTATGATAACATATTTCCTTTTCTTCACTTGTCATCTTTAATCCTCTCTTGTAAAAACAACAGCTACCACCAATCCAAAAGAGAGACGGTGATACATCAGCTTTTGATACTTACACCGGGGATAGGAAGAGAAAGAGCGCGATGACATTGCCTGAAAGAGTGAAACCAATCAGTATCGCCGAAGAAAGCCAACAAGAACAGTCACCCAAATACTAATGATCACCAACAAAAAAATCACACAAAAATTAATACAACCAATCTGACGAACGAAAAAGATCGAGCAACAACACTCACCAGAAATCCCAAACAAGAACTTCGCCACATCCTCCATCTGTTATAGATTCCCCTTTAGTTCCTTGCACTTACAAATCTCTCTCCTTCAGACAGACTAAAAGTAAAACAAAAACCGCAGCAAGGCGAAAGCTCTGCAGTGTAGCTTGCTAGCTAGCTAGTTCCAAAGCTGATCTCTTTTGTTCTGGAGAGGAGATCGATCGATGCAGTGCCCAGCCAGCACAAACTGAATGTCTGAATGACAAATGTAGCGAGTGTTCGTGTGTGTGGATACATGAACTGCCGCGTTATATATAGGAAGAAAGTTGAAGGGAGAGGCCGGGAGGGTGTCTATGTCTTTGTGGTGGACAGCGCGGAGAAGAGATCAAGAGAGTGCCTGCCCATTGATGTCATCGTCGTCGACGTCCTGAAAACGAGTGCCACTGTAGACGTGTAGCCTCCAGGGAAATAAACAGTAATGTTTCCAGACCATATCCTGTGTCAATCCTTTTTCTTGTTTTTGTCACCGTGTAATTCAGGAACTAGAAGCATCGTTCCTATTTATACACCCCATTTCATCTAGGATAGTACTTAATCGAAATGGAGTATAGTCATGCTTCGTTCGGATGGGCTGTTCAGCTGAAATTTTTGTTGGCACGTAAAACAAGACAAGTTATTAACACATGATCAATTAATCAATTGAGTATTAATGATTACAAATTTAGAAAAATAATTTATTTGTTTTTTAAGAAACTTATACATGTTAAATTTTTTATATGAAATTCACCATTTAAAAAAGGTACTCATGAAAAATAATAAGAAACTAGCCGCCGAATAACTCTTAAGAATGCAACCATAGATGATCACCAAATATAAATGCTACTTAGTTAAAAAGAATTGACTAAGTAGCATTTATCTCTATGAATCGTATACTCCCTGTTAATTTGGAAGGTCCAATCTTTTATTTTTCCGAGAAGAATGGAGTTTTGAATGATCTAGCTGCTTTCCGGCCATGTTGTCTCTCCAGCTGCATCGACACGAAATCCCTGAATCTTCTAAAGATATACCGGCCTCCACCACTAACTCCTGATCGGAGAAAAGAGTATTCTGGGTTCAGTTAACCTCATTCCCATATAGTACTCTAATTATAATTAATCGATACCGAAATGATTTCCCAAATTAAATAAATCACTCATCAGCTGATTTGGCAATTAAGTTCTTGAAAGAGACCGTTCCTCGCAATTAAAAAAAGTATAATCATTCCACTTGAGGACGTTAGTTTATACAAGAGGTAATCAGTTGTCAGTTCGGCATCCTCTTTCCTGCATAATGCAGCATTGCAGTCTTGCAGATGATCCATGCAATTCCTCATGGTTCTTCTAGGCGTCATTATAATCTATGTGCTTAGATTACGTGGACGCCTAACACATAGACATTGAGACATGCATCTGCCAAGTAAACAACCGTCTCGTCTTATTCATTGTAATGTATCGACGACAAAATGGATATGTACACTACAATCAAAGTAGCTGATGAACTTGTCGAAATGCAAATAGAAGTGTTCTATCTGAATTCTGACATTGCTGATGAAGGCCTCAAGAATCCAAGATATGGTCAAACTTAAACACAAATGTCAGGCTACGACTAAGTGTAGCTGCTTGGCAGTTCTTGGCATTTTGCACCGTGAAATGGGTGAGGATATACATGAATGTATATGCGTTGATCGGTCCAAATCCACGCATCATATAGTAGTAAATTCATATGCATCTGCGAATTGGGATATGTCATATGTCTCTGCAGTCTGCACACTCCCAAGGCATGAACGGCTACTCTGTAGGTTGTTGCTGCATCACCGGTCCATGTGGCAGTGTTATCCGGTCATGTATTGTATTGACGCGATGCAAAAGTTCAGACGTTCTGAAATTCAGTCCAGAATTCCTGCCGTTGGCATGCAGCTGGAGCTGTTCTCCACACAAGAACAGGAGAAGAATCCATGAGCTTTTGATTGTGCTAAAGTTGCATATGATCTGTGATGCAATGCAATGCAGTGGATGCAGCTATGGTCGACTACTTTGCATGGAACCATGTAGAACAAGACATGCAAGCGCACGCGAGCAGTTTGGCAATTGTGATGAGACAAGAGCTGCTACCTACAATTGTGATGGCAATGTCAGGATATTCCTCGTGCCACTAACTTTGTACTAACTCGTCGTCAGTTTCTCCTTCCTCTGACGATCCGTGGGCACCGTGCGTCCAGGTGGATCACTGTTGCTTCATGATCTGGACACTGCTAGGGACTAGCTGGATCAAGAGAGATCACAGCAGCATTCTGCCGATGGCCGGAGAACTCTGAACATCTTTTATTCTGACGAAGTTGGGGAGGATACGTAACTGGTGATCATTGCACACACACAAAAAATATCGCTGTTGCTCCAAAGGCTGCTGTGTTTTCCAGCTTCTGATATCGTTTTCACCGATTTGCATGTGCGACTCACAAAATTTTGCAATTGATTGGGTAAATGAGTATGATCAGCTGTAGCCAAATTTTGGACTGACTGTAGCAGCTGAAAGCAATCCCTTTAGATCGCTGTTCCTTCAAGAATTCTCTGGAGTTTTTCATCCCCTATTAATTGTTCCAGAATTCGTGGTTGCGCTTTTTATCGGGTGATCATCGATTGATATGATCGATTCGACAGCGATGTCTTTCGCATGCGCAATTCAGTTTTTTGTGCCACCAAAACTAAATGACGCTGCAGTCAATTATTGGTGTGATTACACACACGTCGTCTGATAATTCTCTGCCAGCAAAATTGAGGTACTGCGCCCCCTCTTACCTCTCCGTCACCGCCGCCTCCTCCGTTGGTGTGCGCGCCTCCCCCGTCAAGGTTCCCTGTCCCCCTCGCTCCTTCTCCGCTGGTGGCTGTCCTACCGAGTGCGGGGGCATCCTACGCGGCTGTCGCGCCCTGTCAGCCTCGCACGTCGGCCGCCTCATGTTAGACTCGTGCGTCTTCGACGTCGCGGCGAGCTCGCTCATCGTCCCGCCGTCCCTCGGCCTCCATCTTCAAGGGAGTCCTAGGGCCGAGCCCTGCTGCGGCGGTGGATGGGGTGCCCCCGGCAGCGAAGATGACAGTTGCTGTTCCGTCGGTGGTGGCTGCCGAGCCGTCGACAACGACGGGAGCCTGGCAACCGGTGCGTCGCCGTCGTTGTCCGCGCCCTCAGGCGAAAGCTGCTGTCGACGGTAGGTCGGCAATCCTTCAAGGGGGTGCCCAAGGAGGCGAGTAAGTGGTCGGGAATGCGCCTCCTCTCAGGGTCGACTCGAGTCACTAAGACGAGCCAAAGATCAAGAGACACGAGATTTATACTGGTTCAGCCCTCCCGAAGGATAATAGGCCTACGTCTAGTGTTTTTTGTTGGGGTGGATGATGAACAAGGTTTACAAGTGTGAGTTCTTAGGGCTTAGAGCAAGCTAGCCAAGAACAAGCAAAGAGCTGAGAATGAAATAAACTCGGATGCTGGATCCTCTGCTCAGCCCGTCCTGCCCTCCCTTTTATAGCTCGAGGGGGCCAGTTACAAGGGACTTGGGGGGCTAAGAAAGCTAAGACTAAAGATATAAAAAGATGAGTACAAACAACATCTGAAAAAGGTATATGGAGATGTCCTCTGTGCCCTGCGTGCCGTGGATGTCTTGTGTCTTATCCTACCTTGGGGTCCCTCCTCTGCAGATTCCACTTGCGTTGTACTGTCGGGTGATGTCATTCCTTGCCGGGTTGTCCCCTCCATGTCTTCTTGTAAGCCAAGTTTTGTCTCAAGGAGGCCGAAAGTCGGTCGAGGAGTTGAGGTCGACAAAGGAGTGCCGAGGTCGGACTGGGGGGAGGTCGGGCTCCCGACCTTATCCCAAAGACTTCGTAGTCCGACTCCAGCTTGACTTCAACTCTGGTCCAAGTGCTACCTCGGGATGACACCCTCCACAGCAGCCCCCGAGCCTAAGGAGGAATGAGACATCCATCCTTAGGATCTAAGGTCTTCTCCGTCGTTTTTTGAGGGTTCCCAAAGGCGTCGCAGCAAGGCTTCAGCAGGTTCCTAGAATCTTGTAGCTCGAGCTTCAGCAGGTGCACCGTCCAGGTGCATCTGCCAGGTGTAGCCCCCGAGCCTAGGGTCGGACGGTACATCCAAACCTAGGGTCCAGTCTGTGAGATTGTTTTTTTTTCTTTTTCGGTTCGACTGTACCTCGGGGTCCTACGATGATTATTGCGTTCAACGGGTCCGTTGCCCGGAAGTTTGTGGTAATTCCAACTTCGACCGGGGGATGGCCCGAAAGTCATCGCCCGAGTCGGCTAAGCCATGGCCCGGAGGCCATTGGTGGTCGACGAGTTGGTTGGAAGTATTGTCCGGAGGCTATGGTAGTTTCAACTTCGACCGGGGGATGACCCAAAAGTCATCGCCCGAGTCGACTAAGCCACGGCCCGAAGGTTAGTGGTGGTCGGCGAGTTGGTCGGAACTATTGCCCAGAGGCTTATGGTAGTTTCGACCCTCGACCGGGGGTGGCCTGGAAGCCATCGTCAAGTCGGCAAGGCCACGACCCGAAGGCCAGTGGTGGTCGGCGAGTTGGTTGGAACTACTACCCGGAGGCTTATGGTAGTTTCGACCCCGATCGAGGGGTGGCCCGGAAGACATCGCTTGAACCGACGGAGCCACAGACCAGGGGCCAGCGATGGTTGGCAAGTCGGTCAGAACTACTGCTCGGAGGCTTATGGTAGTTCCGACCCTGACCGAGGGGTGGCCCGGGAGCCATCGCTCGAGTCGGTAGAGCCACGGCCCGGAGGCGAGTTGGTCAGAACTACTGTCCGGAGGCTTATGGTAGTCCCCATCCTCGACCGAGGGGTGGCCCGAAAGCCATCACCCGAACCGACGAATCCATGGCCCAGGGGCCAGTGGTGGTCGACAAGTCGGCCAGAGCTACTGCCCGGAGGCTTATGATAGTTCCGACCTCGTCCGAGGGGTAGCCCAGGAGCCAACGCCCGAGTCGGTAGAGCCACGGCCTGGAGGCCAGTGGTGGTCAACGTGGTCAACATGAAGTCTCATGGAACTCATTGTCGGGTGGGCCCCAGAACTTGGGGCGCGTCCCCCAACTGAGTTCTCCTGACAATCTGCCAATCATGTTCTGTCAGGGCCATGAAAACCGATGCCGCACAACGGCTAGTCGTGCCTCTGGTTCTCCACTTTCCCCGAAGTGACATGTGAAACTGACGATGCGTTGAAAGTGGTGGTGTACCCAGCGACGACTTCCTCGAGATGCGTAATGGCGACCCCGCGGAGGCGTTAACTGCTTCCGTCCGTTTGACGGTTCCGATTCGTTTATCAGGGTGACATGGCGCGTCAGGGAGATGGATGGGCGAGGGTGCTTCGGATTCCCCACGCACATCATTAATGGTGTCGTGTGCTCTCCGAGGTCGGCGCTGCCAGGATCATCGTTGCCCCATTTTATACCACGCTGCCGTTTCGCTTTCTTTCTTCTTCATGCCTTTGCATCGCCAAGGAATTTCCAAACACTTCCATCTTCAAGCTTTCGTTGCTCCGTTGTGCTCTTTCACCACTCGCGCCTCTTGAGCACCGTTTGCACTCACAAGGGCAGTTGATCTTTCTGACCAAGACCCATCTCGCTGAAGAAGACGTCGAAGAAATCAGAAGGCTTCGTCGGCTGGGGGAGACGAGGTCGAGTTTGGCTCGACCTTTGCCCCTTCGCGCTCGGGAAGGAGATGATGGTGGAGTTGTAGCGGCTCGGCGTCCTCCCTGCCCAGGAGCTCGCGATGTGGCGGCTAGTGCGAGGGGAGCAATTCCCAACCCCGGACTCCAGTGAGTTGGTCGTCTTTGTCGCCTTCCTCCTTCGCGGTTTCAGAGTACCGGCCCACCCCTTTCTTTGGGGCCTGCTCCATTACTATGGCGTTATCCTTTGCAACCTCAATCCAAACTCCATCTTCAGATTTCCATCTTCATCCATCTCTGCAAGGCCTATCTTGGGATAGACCCGTATTTTAATCTTTTTCATCACTACTTCTGCCTCCAGAGGACGGGCGACAGCGTGGTTGGCGAGGCCGAAATCCAATTCTAGGCGAAGATGTCACAGAGCTACATCTCCCTCAACCTGATGACCTCGAACAAAGGCTGGCACGCCAATGGTTCTACATCGGGAACCATGCACCACTGTTCGTCTCCGACACCGAGAGTGAGTCGTGCCCGGTGGCTTCCTGGACGGCCACCTGCTCCTCCAACGACCAAGACCAGGTTGACGAACTTGTCACCCTGGTCGAGGACTTGAAAAGGCGGGGCCTGACCGGCGGCTGGGTGGCACTGAGCTTTGCCATCTATGGCCTCCAGCCCTACAAGGATAGAGTCCACCTGGCGTACGAGAACTCGGGTGGCCGGGACCCAACTCGAGAGAAGATGGTCCCCATCGAGATCGTGCGCCAACGGCTGTCGGGCTTCTTCCAGAGCTCGACGGACGTGAGTGCAGGGGGGTCGTCCAGCTTCAACCTCCATAACCCATGACCCGCGGTACGCTCGGCCTTCCCTTGCCTCTTTTTGTTCTGCTTATACCTTCCTCTTTTTCTCGGTATCTCACCTGCCAGGGGTCGGTGATGACAGGGGAGGGAAGCATACGTGTCCCTCGCCCCTATCCTTGAGGCGACTGCGACCGATCCATTAAGGATCCGAATCCCCCTGCTGAGGTCGAAGAGGAAGAAGAAGAAGGGGAAGGAGTCGGAGCCCCACCAGCAAAAGCCAGGGTCGAGCGAGGCGACGCCGGGGAGCCTTAAAATCACTGACGTGAAGTGGTAGCTCGTGGTCTCCTCCTCTGAGGATGAGTCGGAGGAGGAGGAGTCCGACTCGGGCTTGGTGCGAAGGCGGACGCCTTCCCCACCCCCAAAGAAGGCGGCCAAACGTCTTGGATAGCGTACAAGGCCTCCTCCAGGTGAGTGGAATCTGGGTTACCCGTCCTGAATTCCCTTTTTTTCGCATGTTGTGCGGCCGAACCGGTGAGGGCGGCTGAGGATGTTGTGCAAACCAAGGTGGTAGAGTTCGGTGCCACTTTGATGGCCGCGGTCTCGAAAGCTACGCCCGACACCAGACCAAGCGGCGAGCGAGCAGCGGCGGAGACTCGCCGGGGTCGAGGCGCTTCGTCGACGCGGCGAGGTGACTCCCGAGGCGACCACGGAGGTCGAGCCCGTCCAAGCGGCGGCGAAGGAGGAGGTATTCGCGGGGATCAACTGGGACATGCTCCCGTGCATCGACGGGGGCGACGGTGACAACACCGGGACCGAACCAGCCATGGCGGGAGCCTCGAACCTTCTTGCCCTGGGTGCCGCCACCCCGACGGTCAAGGACGCCGTGGACCAGCCTGACCCGAGGGTCCAGGAGTCTGCCCTCGCCGGCGCCACGAGCCTCCGAGCCCTCGACAGCGCGCTAGAAGTCGGAGAGTGGTCCGACACCGAACCGACGGGCTTGCTAGAGCTCGAGCACCACCAACACTGCATCCGAGAGCTGTTCCTATTAAGGCTTATACCCTGCCACCCGGACCAGGTTCTCTTCTAATGCCATGTTAATGCAGGATCTCGTCCGTTCGCCCCAGTCCACCAAAGTCGTGCAAGAGCTGGAGAAGAAACTGGCGAGGCATTTTCTCATGAGTTCACCACTTCTCCACCTCCTTTTTCTCCTCGGGAATCATCAGCTGACCTGCTTTGTCATGCAGGTGCTGATGAGGCCTACGCGTTGGCCGAGGCACTTCGGTTCGAGCAGGACAAAGTTCGAGAGCTTCTAAGGCTCTCGAACACCGCTCGAGTGGCTGCCGAGGCCGCGAAGACGGAGGCGGAGAAAAGGCAGACCGACTCCGAGGCGGCCAGGCCGAGGCAGAAAAGAAGCAAGCCAACTCCGAAGCGGCCAAGGTCGCCGTGGAGAAGGAGCTTCAGGCCACCGAGATGCCGATGGTCGATATGGCGAAAAAGCTGAAGGAGGTCGAGGTTGCCAAGGTCTTAGCAGAAGGTAAGAATTCATATCAATAGCTCCCTTCACTCCTCCAGTCTTCTTGCATGTGTTGACCAAGCTCCCCTTCCTCACCTCGCACAGAGCGCCTGTCGACCTTCCACCTACAAATCAGCCATATCAAGGAACTCTTGGAGGCGGCCGAGGATCGGTTGACCCAAGTCCAGGAAGGCGCGTGGGTACTGCTAAACAAGGCCGACAACAAGCTTCCGTTGGCTAAGGAATCCGACGCGGCCTTCATGGAACGCCTGCGGGATGGGCCCCGACGCCTTGTGGTGCTGGTGAGGGACACGGCAAAACTCGCCGTGTCTCAGACCCTCGGCGTTGTGAGCAGGCTCCATCCTTAGGTGGAGATTGCAGAGGTTGCCGAGGGCTGGCCCGCCAGTGTGAAGCCAGAAGACATGGACGGTGTCTACACCAAGGTCGCGTCAACCGCCGAGAAAATAGTGAACGAGATAGACATTTGACATACCTTCTGTAAATAAACCTGTCATAAATAGTATTTTGATTAGGATGGGTTGAAGCCCAGGACCTTGCTTTTATTGTAATTTAATTCGTGCCCTTAGGCGAAACGAGAGAGAGAGAGAGAGAGCAGTTTAGAAAACCACGAAACAAAGTTAAGTAGCAGTTTAGAAAACCACGAAACAAAGTTAAGTTCACCCGTTCGCACTGTTCCTGACTACCATACCTCGAACCGCGATCGCTGCCCGCAGCGTCCAGAAGGATTCTCTAACCGGATGCCGACATGTTTCGAAGCGAGGCTCGGCGTAGTAGTTGTTCACTTAGCATCATGGGTGAATTAGAAGGTTTCGGGAGACCGAGCCCCCCGAGTAATTTGACATTGCATCCGACCATCGTGTATTGGGTCCTGACCACAGCCAGCTTCGGGAGGGGATTCCCATGCTCTAACTAGAGGGCGAGGGGTCGGACCACTACATCGAGCAAGGACGTGCCGACTTAGTACTCAGGAGAGCTACCGAACCATCAAGTAATACAAACGCATCCAAAAAACTTCCTTCCTAAGGGGTCGAGGCCGCGAAGCTCAGAGCTGGTCATGAGTATAGCGCGGAAGTTATTGGGCCATTCGAATGTTACTCAATTGGTCGGGAGAGAGCGCCAAGCACCCGGGCAGCTATCGTGTACTCAACAGACCACCTACCAGGGAACCCCGACCATCGGGGGTCGGGGCCGCATAGCTCAGGGCTGGCCATAAGCAAAGCGCAGAAGTTGTTGAGTAGTTGTAGGCTGCTCGACGACAGGGCAGAAAGCAACAAACGACAAATGGAAAGGTATTGAAGCTGCTTTATAAAAAGAGATGAGTGTAGAACACGTATCTATTCGAGAATCAAATCCACGGGAGCTGATGGAGCGTACCAGCGTGCTTCAATGCCCCAAAAAGCCTGATGAAGGAGAGCGAGGAAACCGAAGCCACTAACACGACACATCAAGCTCTCGACGACCAAAGCAGCAAGCAATGCAAGAACGATGAAGAAGGGATTCTCCACCAAATCGTCAAAAGCGAAGAAGAGTCGCGCGTCCCCTACCTGACGCACCAACTATCGACGGGTAGGTCGGCAGTCCTCCGAGGGGGTGCCCAAGGAGGTGAGTAAGTGGTCGGAAATGCGCCTCCTCTCAGGACCTGGTGGTCGGCTCGAGTCACTAAGACGAGCCAAAGATCAAGAGACACGAGATTTATACTGGTTCAGCCCTCCTGAAGGATAATAGGCCTACGTCCAGTGTTCTTTGTTGGGGTGGATGATGAACAAGGTTTACAAGTGTGAGTTCTTAGGGCTTAGAGCAAGATGGCCAATAACAAGCAAAGAGCTGAGAATGAAATGAACTCGGATGCTGGATCCCTCCCTCAGTCTGTCCTGCCCTCCCTTTTATAGCTCAAGGGGGGCTATTACAAGGAACTTGGGGGCCAAGAAAGCTAATACTAAAGATCAAAAAAGGTGAGTTCAAACAACATCTGAAAAACATACATGGATATGTCCTCTGTGCCCTGCACGCCGCGGGTGTCTTGTGCCTTATCCTGCCTTGGGGCCCCTCCTCTGTAGATTCCACCTGCGTTGTGCTGTCGGGTGACGTCATTCCTTGCCGGGTTGTCCCCTCCTTGTCTCCTTGCAAGCCAAGTTCTATCCCGAGGAGGCCGGAAGTCGGGTCGAGGAGTTGAGGTCGAGAAAGGAGTGCCGAGGTTGGACTGGGGGAGGTGTGGGCGGCCGACCCCTAGGGGAGGTCAGGCTCCCGACCTTATCCCAAAGACTTCGCAGTCCGACTCCAACTTAACTTCAACTCTAGTCCGAGTGTTACCCCGGGGTGATACCCCCACAGCTAATGTGCGTCCGCCCTCATCGGGGATCCCGCCCGCTCTCATACACCACTGTCTCAATTGTCTGTCGATGACGCACCAGGCCGCCTCTTGCCGTCTCCCCATCCGGTGTCGACGCTGTAAGGGCTTCCACCACATCGCGTGCGACTGCAAGCACCACCGCAGGCCGGGTGACTCGTTGGATTCGCAGGCCGGCCACCATCGCGTCCTCCCACGTCGCGCCTCCCCGTCTGACACCACCCCGTCGACCTCTCGCGCCTCCACCCAGAGGGCTCGCTGGTCGCCGCTCTTTCCCCTTCTCCCTCTCGCATCAGCACTTCAGCATTGGTGGCGCCGACGATGCCAGTAGCGCCAATGGTGGTGCCGATGGTGACGCCTACGGCTGCGTCTTGGCCGGTGGACTCGTGGTGTGTGGTGGAGCGCTCGGAGCAGGTTGACGACGAGGAGGGCCGGCTACACTGTGTCCTTTTCGCTCGGGTCAGTGGTTTGGACATGGTGATGTCTGCCACCACTGCCATTGCCGCCATGTCGGCCGCGCTCCACATCCCTGTGCGCCGATTCACGGTGCACCATGCTCTGCCCGACCACTTCCTCTTCATCTTCTCCAACTCCGACGACCGGAACCTCGCTCTTGCGCGCTCTCCAATCCCGGCCTCCTCCTGCCATCTCCTTCTCCGCCCATGGACACGGCACACGATGGCGACAACTTTCTCCTTGCCGTTCAAGGTTTCGCTAGACCTCGAGGGGATTTTGGTGAATGCTTGGAACTCGTCCATGACGACGGCTCTCATCATGCAGGCTCATCGGCATGGACGCGGAGGTTGGCAGGCCGGCCGACTTCTGGCAGCTTTGGGTCTCCACCCTCACTCATGACCCCACCCTCATCCCGCGGAGCAGCTCCTCCTCATCCTTGAGCTAGCGTTCCCGTTCGATGAGCCATGCCTACTCCAGTACCGGGTGTTCGTCCACGTCTGGTCCTCGGAGCGCTAGGCGTCACCCTTCTCGACGACGGGGCTTCCTCCGTCGCTCGGTGGTCCCCTAGCAGCGGTGCTTGTCCTTCGGGTGGCAGCAATGGAGGCGACCTCCCTTCGACGGGGCCGATAGGCCGTCCTGTCGCTGCCTCCTTCCACCACGACGGCTTTCGGTTGTGATGGTGTTGACGGTCGTTATCACCTTAAATCAGACCGTTAATTCCTACATAAGTGGAACAAACTAAGCATATCAACGTAGCGGTAGGGGTTACAAATTAACCTTTTCCACGAGTGTTGGTAAATTAAAGTATGCAGGTGACTTTTGTACCAAATTGAAGTGAAAGGCGTGCTTTCATGGTGATGAACATAACTCCAACCAACCGGCGATCACCACGTCAGCCTCCCACGGATCGGAGGGCCCACAAGTTAGGTGAAACCAACTTAAATCAACATCAAACATCCAAGAACCGACCTAAGGGCCCATAAGTCAGTCACAGAAGAAAGTGGGTGGGGAGTGGCGTCAGCCAGGGTTCGGCCGAACCAGCTTGGCCGCCAATCTCCCCCCATCTTCCACGTGGCGCCCCTACAATCCTCCTCAATAATGGTTAGGTGGGTATCATGGTTTCTAAGTGCCATACAACCATCATACCAAGCCTATAAAAGGGGAACTCATCACTCACTTCAACACATCTCCAAGAAGATCAATGCTTCAAATCCAAAGGTTGTAGTGCTAGTTTTAGCACTTAGAAGATAGGTTAGAGAGTGAGAGGAAGCTTCGACAGGAGTGCCCCAAATGTTGGATATTTCTCCGAGGGGTAGTGCGGAGGAGTGTTGGGAGTTCTGGTGCTGACATTCGGCCTTATACCTTGACGAATGTTTTCTTCAATAAAGTAAGTGTTCGTGTTTACTTTGGTTGTTAAGCATTTACATTGAGTACTTTACTTTACTTTAATTTTGCTTGTGGGATCATCGCCCTAAGTTGGGTGCTCTAGTCTAAGACCCCTGATAAAGACGGGTGTTCTTGGCCGAGACTAGAGTAGTATTCAATAGTTTAGACGTGATGTCTAGGCTAGAGATTACCTTTGTTTGCCTTGTACTCCACGGGTGAGAGGTAGGCAGCAGGTGGTACAACCCTGTCCGTCCTTAGTATTCCTCCACGTTCGGGTACGGTGTAGAGCTGTAGGCCGGAGTCACTCAGCAGACCGAGTGTAAGCCGGCGCCCGAAGCAAGCAAGAGAAGAGATAGAGTAATTTACCTGCTTCTTAGAGCCACAACCATAGTAATCCTCTCTAACTATCGTCTACCTAATCTTGGATGTCCTTAGATGATCCTTTATCTTAGATAGTTCCTACTGTTCCTTGGATTTGATATCCCTTAGAATATTCCCATGGATGAAGTGCTACAACGGTATTCCGTGCGCTTGCGGATTAATTTGTGGTCGTAAGAAATACCAACAGATAGCGATGGCCGGTTGGACGCACACGGGTGGCGGCGGCCTCTCTGGTGACGGGGCGGCATCTCTGACGACGGTTAGCAAGGACGTGGCTGGTGGTGCGGTGGGCATGGCGGCCTCCTCTCTGGTGGCATCTCCGGCGGCACCGGCCTCGGCGGTCAGCGAGGACGTGACGGGTGATGCGAGGGGGGCGGATGTGGTTTCCGAGGGAGGGGGTAAGGCGACGCGAGGGCGGGGTCGGGCGACGCAAGGGCACGACACGGTAGGTACGGCGGTTGCCATTGCCGTTCCATCGCCGCCACCTGCTATGTCGTTTCCCAACAAGGCCCCGACTGCTCCGGCTGACTCGCTAGTGGGCTCTGTTGCAACGGATTCCTCCACCGTGACATCGGCTGTGACGCCCGACATGGAGACAACAATGAAGGGTTACGCGGAAGCTATGATAGCATAAAACAAAACTTTTCTACCGCGTAAACCAGGAACTCTTGCAAGTAAGGGTCGATAGATCGTTATCGATTGGAGTAGAGTGCAGCGGATTAGCCAATCAGGACTATCCGATCCGGAACAGTGCTGGCCGATGACAGCCGATTTGCCGACAGCCGATTCCCGGGGATAATCGATTCACCAATCAGCCGATTCACCGAGCAGCCGATTTGCCGAGTCGTCCGGTCACGCTCACGCGCCTCGCTCCGATGCGCCCGACCGCAGCCAATTCCACCACAGCCGATTCGTAGCCGATCAACAGCGCCGCAACGTAGCAGCGCCTCTACCGATATCCACACGTCCGGGGACAGAACGCCTAAAACCCGTGTGCTAGCACAAGATGCAAGGCTAGGGTTTTGGCTCGAAGGTGGGGAGGGTTTCCGTGGAGATTGATCTCACCGACTTCTGTTGTGCCAAATCAGATTGATTTGGTTTTAATTCGATACCGCAACTCTCCACCCCTCGCCCCTTTATATAGAGTGTCCGGTTAGGCCTAGAGGCCCATCGGGACTCTATTTTGAATCGGATCCTATCCGAATCTCATAGAGTTGGCCAGCTGGACTTTGTAAGCCCATAGGACTCTATCCGATCGGATCCCTATCCGATCGAGCCGTATCCGAGTCCAACTCGAATGTCTGTTCTTATCCCCTTAAGCGTGCGACCCTGTAGGTTCAGGTATACTCGGTTTCGGCTATAGTCCAACTCACCGTGACGGTCGGCTCGAGTCCAACTTAGCCGATCTGTTACAACGGTGCCTAGCAGCACATATTGACACCATAGTATACAAGAATATAATATCGGCTCTGAACCTGTAATGTGTACACAAATCCCTTTGCCTCACGATACCAATTAAGCTATAGGCAAGATGTGTGTCATCCCTTCAATAGCCTAACCATTCACTCGAACCGTATTGGATTATCTGTCTGTTGATTGACTCCTCAATCAACTCGGCATGGCCATGCACTTCCATAATCCATTACCTCGAGGGGCCCAGAGATATCTCTCCCATAGGAGGGGCAAATTCCATCTTGATCACTCACATCCCACTCCATGTTTCATGCAAACGCGAAGACTACTTTTATAACTACCCAGTTACAGAATAGCGTTTGGCAGTCCCGGCTACTACACATGTTGGAATCCATGATGATCTCAGGTCTAAGGACTTTGTACCAATACTACTTGAGACCAACTAATGGCACATTAATTCCTGTAGTGTCTCATGGTGGGTCTATCCAACAATGTGTTCTCTAATACATGTCCATGTATATTGATTTGGTATCTCCATACCATGATCTATGAGACATGATCATCAATCAATAAACATGCCGATCTTAGAATCATATTTGTTTCAACAATATGACATATGATCAGGGATCATTTAGAAATATATTCATACATAAAGAGTCTCATAAATAAGTCACGTACTTATTGATCAATACAAGATGTCTATTTCATGGAACTGAATAACACTTTATTCATTTGTACATAAACATTGACAATGATATCCAACATCTCCATGTTGCCTCTAGGGCATATCACTAACAAACAACACTTTCCTCCCTTTGTCTTTCCCCCTTTTCTCCTTTTGACCATGCTTTTTCGATGTCTGATTTTGTCTCTTCTAGCGATGTGTTGGCACTGGATCCCATGCTTACTCTCCCGTATGGAGGCGTGGTTGGCGATGCCGCTGATGGCGGCGCGCTGGAGGCCAAGGGCGAGGGCGACGTGCTGGTCCTTCCGCATGTTGACTCGCGCTCAGTTGGGCTGGTTGGTGGGCTGAAAGGAGGCCTCAAGTCGGCCTACGATGGCTCCCTCGGCCAGTCCCTCCTCTTTGGGCTTTCGGCCAGCGACGGCCCGGTGCGCACTACTGCTGGGCCGCCTCTGCTCTTCGTTGGGCCGCCATCTTCCTCGCCCGTGCCGCCTCCACCCTCTAGGCCACCTTGTGGCGGGCCCCTTCTCGGGCCCATCTCCGGTCTGCTTGAGGGGTCGGCATCTCCGCCGGCCGACACTGTTGATGCACTGCCGCTAGCCGCCGTGACCGCTACCTCCATGGTCAATGGCATGCTGGGTCTTGCGGCCACAGTCGGCGACGAGCTCGTTCCGGCCGGTGGCGAGCTCGTTTCGGCCTTGTCGCTACCGGCCACCTCTTCGCTGACGACCTCCCCAACTGGGTGTGAAGTCCCTGTGACGCCGACTCTGGTGACGTTGCCGCCTTCGTGCTCTTCTCTGAACCCTTCGTATTCGCCACCGCTGACTCCCCTGCTTGTGGCCAAGGTCGCGACCCTCCCTCCGCTGGCCGTGGACGCTTTGGTTGATGGGGTGGAGGTTCCAGTTTCTTCGCCACCGCCGTCTTCGCCTTTGTGGTCACCGCCTCTGGACTACGCCCCTACTACCACTGCTCCCTTCGTTGGGTGCATGACTGGTCTGGCTTTGGGAGAGGGGGCTCTACTGCTGGTAGCCGTGGCTGAGGGGGGGTTTGTCGATGTCTCCCTCGCTGATCATGGCAGCTCCTCCCTCCATTGTGGCCGGTGAGGAGGAGATCTTGTTCGACGTGCCGATCCTTGCACTTGACCTCGACGGTCGGCCGATGGTGTACTCGCACCTCCCTCGGTCACGAAGAATGTCACACTTCGCGCCTTCCTCACCAGTTGTTGCAAGCCTCTTCCCCCTTCGCTGCTCCCTTCGCCACCCCCGGCCCCTGTTGCCACGGTTGTGGGGATGGTGCTGAAGTGCAGCGAGCGGATTGCGGCCCAGGTCAAGCTTGCTGGCCTGGTCACTCGCGCACAACACAACCTAATGCGCAAGCTCAGGATGGCGCCTGAGAAGGGCCCGGTCCTGGCTCAAGCATTGGCAGACTTCGACGCTCTCTTCACCAACCCCCTCTCATAGGACCACGTCATCGCTCTCTCTGCACTCTTCTCCAATTCTTTGCCTCCTGTGCAGGCGGCCGAGATGTTGTCTGCCTGTGGCTGATTCCTCTCTTCTGTCTCCCCCGTGGTCTCTTTCTTTATGGGATCATGCAATGAGAACATTTTGGTGTGGAACGTGCAAGATCTGAACTCGCGTGCCTGCCGGGATGCGGTGCGTGATGTAGTTCGTGATGAGTGTGTCTCTCTTCTCTGTCTTTAGTAGACCAAAATGGATGTAATATCTTATCGTACTATTATGGAAATGTTAGGCCTCGACTTTGACTATTCTTTCTTGCCTGCTGTTGGTCGTCTAGAGGTGTGTTGCTTGCCAAGAGGACAGTCGTCTGGTCTGTCTCAGATGTTAACCTCGTGGATTTATCTCTTACCGCGTTGATTCGACACCACTCTAATGATGCCCCCTGATGGCTCTCCGTTGTCTACGGGCCACAGGAGGAGTCAGAGAAGCTTCGGTTTCTGGATGAGCTCCGGATGCTATGGTCCTCTCGCTCGGGCCCGTGGGCCGTTGCAGGCGATTTCAACCTTATCCTCGACGCCCGGGACAAGAACAACTTGAATCTCAATTGCCGTATGATGGGCCACTTCCGTCGATTGATTGATGAGTTGGATCTCCGGGAGTTGCCACTCCATGTCTGTCGCTTCACTTGGAGCAGCGAGAGTGACTCTCCTATGCTCGTCAAGCTCGATCCCGTTTTCTTATCTATAGATTGGGAGGAGCTTTTCCCCTCTTCTCTCCTTCAAGCGGTCTCCTTTGTTCCTTCTGATCACTGTGCTCTCCTTCTTCATTCCTGCGTTGATTCGTCGAGAGCGCACCGCTTTTGGTTTGAGGCTATTTGGCCCAAGTTTGATGGCTTCCTTCAAGTCATGCTGGACGCCTGGCAACCTCCGGCCATCCTTCCCCCTCTCTCCGCGCTTGCCTAGTATTTCACGAACAGGGCTAAGTGCCTGTAGAGCTGGAGTGACCGTCACGTCAGCAGCGTCCGCCTCCAGCTTTAGATGGTGAAGGAGCTCGTCTTCCGACTTGATGTCGTGCAAGAGAGCCGATCTCTCTCCCTCTTGGAGACCTGGTTGCGGTGGGACTTTAAGCTAAAGTGCCTCAGGCTTACCTCGCTTGAGCGTACCATCGCACGCCAGCGTCGCGTCTGATCTAGCTCAAGGAAGGTGACACTAATACCAAACTCTTTCACTTGCACGCGAGAGCTCGTAAGCGGAAGAACTTCATCACTCGTCTTTGGGACGAGGACCAGCTTGTTGTCTCTCACAATGAGCTTCAGGAGCTCGTCTCTTTTCACTTTCGTGCTATCATGGGAACGTGGTTCGGCGTGATTTTGCTCTTGATCTCCACTCGCTAGACCTATGCCCTACGCAGCTTGAGGGGCTGGATGACCCCTTCTCGGAGGAGGAGGTGTGGGCGGTGATCAAGTCTTTGTCTTCAGACAAGACGACTGGTCCTTATGGTTTCAAAGGTCGGTTCTACAAGACTTGCTGGTCGATGATCAAGTCGAAGGTCTTGGCAGCTCTCGACTCCCTCTTTTTGACTAACGGCCGGGGTTTCTCCTCCCTCAATGATGCACTCATCTCCCTTCTACCAAACAAAGATGAGGCAGTTGACGTCAAGATTTTTTTACCGATTAGGCTTATCCACAGCTTTGGGAAGTTGTTCTCCAAGATCCTGGCCTCCCTCTCTCTTCTCACCTCAATGGTCTTGTGGCGGCCAATCAGAGTGCCTCCGTTAAAGGCCAGTCCCTTCACGATAACTTTCGCTTTGTCCAACTTGCGGCAAGGGCTCTCCATGCCAGGTGCACTCCCCGTCTCCTTCTCAAGCTGGACATCACGAAGGCCTTTGACACAGCCAGCTGGCCATTCTTACTTGAGGTGCTTGCCTACCTGGGGTTCAGTCAGCGCTGGCGTGATTGGATTTCCCTCATCCTTAGCGCCTCTTCTTCCCAGGTGCAGATCAATGGGGTGCCTGGTCCACGCTTCCCCTACCGGAGGGGTCTTCGACAAGGAGATCCTCTTTCTCCCATGCTCTTCATTATGGTCATGGATGTGCTCAATGTGATGCTCCGCAAAGCCTCCTGACTCAGGTGGATTCCTTCCGCTCAACGATCACGCCTTGTGACACCGTGCCTCCCTCTACGCTAATTATCTAGTTCTCTTCCTCTCCCTGGTTCATCAGGATCTTGAGTTCATCCAGGGCATCCTCTCGGTCTTTGGCATAGCGTCTGGGCTATGCACTAACTTTGCCAAATGCTCAATTACTCTGAGTCGTTGCTCGGCTGAGGACCTGGAACTGGTTCAGTCGTGCTTCCCCTGCTCGATTTCTTTTTTTCTTGCACCTATCTTGGCATTCTGTTGTCCGTTCGCAAGTTGCCGAAGACAGTCCTGCAATCGCTTGTGGATGAAGTCTCCCATCGTCTTCCACCATGTAAGGGACAACTCACCACTATGGAAGGCCGCTCTATACTTCCTCCATTTTGGTCCATGTGTCTATGGCGATTGGCATTCCAGTCTGAGCTATTAAGGCCATTGAGAAGAAGCGTCGTGCCTTCCTGTGGACGGGTACTGACTCAGTCATGGGGGCAGTGCCAGGTGTCCTGAACAAACGTCTGTCATCCCAAAGCTTTCGATGGTTTGGAAATTCCTGACCTCAGGTTGACAGGGTTTGCCCTACGTGTTCGCTGGCTCTGGCTTTAGCGCTCGGGGCATCCCCCTGAAGGCTCCAGTCGAGAGGACCATCTCCACATGTTCGAGGCGTCCACCTTCTTCGTGTCAGGCAATAGGGAGTCAATGCTCTTCTGGTCTGACCAATGGATCGACGGCCGCTCGATAGCCTCCTTGGCTCTAGATCTCCTTTTCGTCGTGCCCCAGCGTCTCTGTGGTCCATGCACGGTTGCTTCGGGCTTGGTGAATAATTCATAGGTTTCTGACATCCGCGGCGCCCTCAATGTCCCGATCATCTCCCAGTTTCTTCTGGTATGGGATGCGGTGCTTCACATACAACTCTTGTCAGGCATCGATGATCGTCTTGTTTGGTGTTGGATGTTCGACCAGTGCTACTCAGCGCGTTCGACGTACCAAGCTTTCTTCTATGACCAGCACTCCTTTGCCTGTGCTGATCTCCTCTGGCACACGAAGGGTCCTGCTAAATGCAAGTTCTTCCTTTGGCTTGCATTTCAGCAGCGCCGCTGGACGACTGATCTCCTCTAGAAGTGTGACATCGATGGTCACTCGGCCTGCCCCTTTTGCACTCAGGAGCTTGAGATGGCGAACCATATTCTCCTCGACTGCGTGTTCGCTTGGTTGGTCTGGCTCCGTGTGTTGTCGCCTTTTGGCTAGGCTGCCCTCTCTCCCTCCTATGACAGCTGGCTGCAGGACTGGTGGTCATCCTCCAAGGCCTGTTTACTTGAGCATCTTCGCACTGGCTTCGACTTCCTGGTTCTCCTGGTATCTTTCTAACAATGGAAGGAATGAAACTCCAGAGTTTTCGACTCTACGCTCTCTTCGGCCTCAGTGGTTCTGGAGTCCATCCTCTCAGAGAGCCAGCTGTGATCTTTAGCTGGGGTTGCCCCTTTTGGGGATTTATTAGGAGTGTAGCATGGTTTTGCCCCTTTCCGCTGTTCGGAGTTGAGTTTAACCGCTGTAGTAGTTCTCTAGCTTCGGCTTTGTTTACCTTTTCTCCCTTCACCTTGGCATAAGTCTGTCTGACTGATTGTGTTGTGTATCTAAAACTTTTAGATTTTCAGGTTCAACGACGATTTTGAGATTGATCATCAGAAGAAGAAAAAGCACTAATTGATGATTACTCTTCGTTCCACTTGGAAGAAAGAAAGAAACGGCTCTACAATCCCACAACTACACACGCATGAATCACTGGAAGTGTATATCGTAGAAGGCTCTTGACCAAACAAAAACTTACAACTTAATCCAAGGTTGGATAATTCCCTCCCGTTCATGGCGATGAACAACAACTAATTAATCAACGGTTACCTAAGATGATTAAATGCGCCCTGATTCGAAGGGTGGGTGATCCAGTGGTTAGAACTAAATCGTATTAGGATATGTCTCGGCTTCAATTAGAGCTCGACGTCGCCCTGCAACGAAGGGCTCTGATCTTAGCCAAGCACATCACGCACACATCTATGTCGAGTCTTCCACTTGTTAATTAGCATTTGAGATTTGACTAGAGGTGATCGGTCTGTCGATCGATCGAGTTGCCGGCGATCGATCTTGCGACGGGCGACGCGGCGCTCCGGGTCATCTGATCATCTCTCGCGCTCGATCTTGGGCGTTCCCAGTCCCTGACAGCTACTGATGGATAAGCAAAGCTTGTCGATATACTCTGGTCACGAATATATGACGCGTAAAATAAGAATCTGAGTGAACTTTTAATACTTCGATCATAAATAACCTCTCAAATACTTAGATAGAAAAAAACATATGTAGGTTTGCCTAAAAAAGAATGTCATAATCCCTCCAATCTAATAATAAGGCCCAACTACCACTAATGCAAATAGAAAAAATAATTATTATTATTCGTCCAATACGATTAGAAATCAAAGGTGAACGATTAAAAAAATAAATAAAAAGTAGTAAGATACACTAGTTATATATGCATGCGTGTCTTATATTATAAAAGTTGTGTACTATATTTTGAAATGGAGAAGTATATCATTATTTTATTTTAAAATAAAATTGATGGTCAAAGTTTTAAAAACCTAATGAAAACTTATTCTAAATGTGAAATATTTATTACCGGAAGGAATATTTTACTCTTAGCTGTGCTAGGATAAGACGAATCTATCTATTTGTTGATAAAAGAAAAACTTAGCCCTTGTTTGTAGTTTGGACTCTATCAAGTAACCAGAGCAAGACGATACGGAAGAAGGCCTCCCAATGTTAATTAGGCCAATAATCCAGCCCACCGGGCCCACTTCACTGCTGCACCACACAGCCCAAGTCCAGGGAAGTTGCCAAGCAGTCGATTGTCTTCTTCTTCTGGTCGCCGGCCGCCGGCCGTCGTAGGCTTCCACCACCACCGCTCAACACGCCGCCCGAGCGCTAGCTTCACCACCATACTTTTTTTTGCCAGGTCAGCTGAAAAAAAGGCCGACCATATACAAATTTACAAACTTGCTAAGTTCGACAAAAAGTTGTCTAAGCGGTCACTAGAGAGACAATCTCTCAAAAACAGAAAATGAAGCTACTTCTTGGTTGTTTCTGTCCGAAATTTTTGAAAACTCTGGCTTCTTTTCTAGATTATGGTTTCTGTCCGAAATTTTTGAAAACTCTGGCTTCTTTTCTAGATTATGATTTTCTCTTTGACGAAGTCAGAGGGAAAGCTACCCATTCTCTCCTTATTTTGAAACGCATGGGCATTTCTTTTCTCCCATAGCATTGAGCAGATGAGCAAAACAAGATTGTCGAACACATCCCTTAGCAATTTCGAAAATTATCTCAGCCACCAATCCCCTAAGGCCAAACCTGACTCCCTAGGCAATTGGAAATCAGCACGATCCAGCCTCTGATCATTCTCCAGACTCTATTTGAGCAGGGACAACATACAAATAGACGTGTGCAATTCTCGTCATGAGCTGAACAAAGCATGCATGTCCACTGGTGTCGCCATCCTCTTGTGCTGAGGTTGTCTGCGGTGAGACAGCGACCTCTTTCTGCCAACCACATGAAGAACTTCATCTTGGATGGGGCCCTAGTCTTTCATATTAGGCTTCCACACCTGGCGACTGTATTGGCCATGAAGAATAAGCTGTAGACCGCTTTCCATTGGCTGTCCATTTCTAGATCGTCACATCATATTCCCCCTCTAGTAGCTAAACGTCCTGGACAATATCCCACACCTTGAAATACTTTCCTATGACACGGTTGAAAGGTGAGCCCTTGATGTCGTGCACCCATCTGTGGTTGTGCAACCCTTGTGCCACCGTCAATTCAATGTGGCTGCAAATCGGTTGGTATTTTGCCTTGATGCTCCCATCTGGCGACCAATCTGCCTTCCAAAAGTCTATGTTTTTTCCATCACCAATCAGCTACATAGTCACCAAGTAAAAAAGGTCCTACATTTCTTGTGTCAGCTTTGGCGCCACCATTGTCCAGGGACGATCGGAGTGCTCCTCTTTCTTTGCAAGCCATTTGAGTCGAAGAGCCTTGCCAAATAGATTCAAATTTTTATTCCCAAACCTCTGTTTTCGTATGGCATACATACCATACTCCACGATACCACATTTACCTCCTCTTGTCTTTTCCACATAAAACCTCATCATTTTCGATTGATTTCTTTGATTGCCTATTTTGGGAGATCAAGAACTAACATGTGGTGTATCGACAAGGCTAGCAGTACTGATTTGATTAGGGCCAGCTGATTTCACTACCAGACATGTGATGAACTCCCAAATTCGATTGTGATTCCAATGTAATGGATTAAATGTTTGTCATGGATGAGTCGGACAAGAGTTCGATCGACCGGTCGGCTCACAATTAGTTCACGTTAGTTCGGTTTAGGAAGCAGGTGAGTTTCTATGGCTTCCGTCTCAAACACTCCGACGCCAACTTCGTCTTCTATGGATCCGACTTCACGCCACAATGTGAGTTTTCGACAAATTTCCTAGCTAGTAATTGCTCGTCCTTTCTCGCTTCGAATGACACAATTAGGCTGTGTTCCGGAGGAGAGGTTGAGAACCTTTCCTAGCTAAAGGTAGTCTTAAATTACTAGCTAAAGTTGTAGCAAACGTATAGTTTTTATAAAATAGTTAGTAGTATTATGAAATTCACTACACCCTTATTGTTGATTTAATTCTCACAATAAAAATATTCTCATTTTATCAAATTGTCTTCTTACTAACTCTTGTCAAATTGCATTGCATAGGGAGGTCAATCAGCTGAAGAAGAAGACGACGGCGACGAAGACAGGCTTAGCGAGCTCCCCGACGATGTCCTGCTAAGGCCCTGTTTCTTTACACCATCTTCTAGCTTTTCAGCCTATAGTAGACAAAAGGGAAAGAAACAATAGCTTCTATGTTTAGCTTCTCAAAAGACATTTGGCTTTTCGAACTACAAAAGTCAAAGTTAGAAGCCCACCGGGTGAGCTTTTCTGGCTTTTAAGGATAAAAATTTACCCACCTCTGCCACTGTAATGAACATACCGGTTAGTGTAATCTAATCTCGCTCGCTCGTGAGGCGGGGGCGCCGCCACCGAGACGGTGCGTTGCCTCTCCTCCCCCGCTATTGCCGGCGCCAAGGTACGTCGGCTTCTTCTCCTCCCCGCCCCGCCACCCTCTCCTTCCCTCGCGGCGAGCCCTCTCTCGCTACGGGTAGCATGGCGCGGCCGCCACCAAAGTCGGCGCGCCGTCTATCCTCCCTCCGCCATGGTGTTGCCGCTACGAACCGACGCGCCGCCTCTCCTCCCCGGCGTCACGCGTCTCTCCTCCCCGCCGTCGCGCCGCCTCTCCTCCCCGTCGACGCGCCTCTCTCCTCTCCCCGGCGCGCCGTCTCTCTCCCCCGGCTATCACGTTGCCTCTCCTCCCCGCCGTTGTGCCGCCTCTCCTCCCCCGTCGGCGTGCCACCTCTCCTCCCCCGTCACGCCGCCTCTCCTCCCCGCCGTCGCGCCGTCTCTCCTCCTCCCGTCGGCGCCCGCCTTTCCTCCCCGCCATCGCGCAGCCTCTCCTTCCCGCCATTGCGTCGCCTCTCCTCTCCCCGTCGGCGCGCCGCCTCTCCCCCCCCGCCGTCACTCCATCTTCTCATCCCCCGCCCCCGCCGTCCTCTCCTTTCCTCGCCGATGCCTCGACGATCGCGGCAGAGGGTGTTGGGGATCGTGGGATGGTGTCCACGTTGGCTTCTTGCCCGGTGTTGGCCGACAAATGCTAAATCTGAGCCACCATTGATGGATTCTTCACCATTTGGTCATGATTTTATTATACATTGCCGTCCCTCTTCCTCCCTCTCATATCTGCTCGCTTGCTGTGTGGCGATGATGGTTTTTATTTGCTAGTTTCTCCTGCAGTCCTGCTGTTCAATAATTGCCAGTTCACTTCGTATTGTGGTAGAGCAACTAGTTTTTATGAAGATTCTAGTTGGTATAACATGTTTAATCCTTTAAATCTGTAGAAAGATTAGGTTTTTTTAGATTAGTTTTTTTTAAATTCTAGTTGTTTGCTGAAATGTGGTAATTTAGATGAGCATGAAGGATAAGCCCGTTGTGACTGCCAATTGGGATGTCGAAGCAACAAAGATATTTTGTGAAATATGTGTTGAGGAAGTTGAAGCGGGTAACATACCTCATGACACTCTATCCAATAAGGGATACATAAATGCAGCTGAAAAGTTTAAGGCAAGAACAGGGAGACCATACACCCCGAAGCAGCTAAAGAATCGTTGGGATAATCTCAAGTCCCTCTATGATTTTTGGCTTGTTTGCTTGCATGACACCGGCCTAGGGTGGGATGAAAAACTAAAAACAGTCATGGCAAGCCAAGAATGGTGGGATAAAAATGCCAAGGTAATTTATTGGAATGTCTAGTTTTTGATCGTGTTTCATACAACTAGCCCCACATTGTGGTCTAATATTGTGTCATGTGCTTGCATTGTAGGGGATCGAGAAGAAGGCTATCCAGTTTGGTCCTCCAAACCATCTGCAACTATTAGACAAAATGTTTGACAAAAAAAAGTATCCGGAGTGACAGCATGCATCCCTGGTGAGGAAGCCAAAAATGACACTATCGATATGGATGTCGAAGAAGATATTGTTGAGGGCAACAATATAAAGGAAAGTGCAAAGGATGATGCTAGAAAAAATCTGAAGAGGAAGGGAAAGACTCATAACAGCCCATGAGATAGATTGAAGAATCCCATGGTTAGGATAATGAGGACCATGGTGGATGATGTTGTGAGCTCAAATTCCATAACAAATCAGGCTTTGCAAGGTGATTTCACTCGCAATGACATCAAGTCAGTGATGAAGATTGCAAAGGAGACCGGAGCGGTTGAAGGAAGTGATGAGCATTACATGGCTATAAAGTTATTTGTCAAATCTGAGAACCATGACATTTTCCTCACATTTGAGACCAATGAAGGAAGGCTGAATTGGCTCAAGAGAAACTTTGAGGACAGGAAGAGGTAGTCATATGGATGTACTTTTTTATTCAACTTTATGTATTCCTGGTTTGGAATTTATGGACCTTTGTGATTGAATTTATGGATGTTTGTGCTGAAAAACATAATGTCTTGTGTGCTAATATTATATTGTCTTGTGTGCTAAAATTATATTGTCGTGTGTGCTGAAATAGTGTTTAAGTGATTGTGATATATGTGTTGGAATTAATTTTATCATGTTTATGTGTTGCAGATGAGTTCTAACTCAGAAGATGGTTCTGGATCTGAGTCCGAAGATGACTCATATGCAAAGACTTTGGATATTGTCCTGAAACGCAAAGTGATGGTTCAAAAATGGCTTTGTGCTACTGCAATGTTTGGTATGCACTACTCTGAAACTTATTTGAACAAAGCACCTAGAAGACAACCACAAGTCATTGGTTACGATTCGGTCATCACAACTTTGGATAATCCTAGAGCGTGTTACAACATATTCAGGATGACTAGACCAATCTTTGAAAGCTTGCATGAAACTTTGGTGACCATATATGGTTTGCAATCAACAAAGAATGTGACCTCAATTGAATCTTTGGCAATGCTGTTATGGACACTTGGCGGTGATCAATCCGTGAGACAAGTTGAAAATCAGTTTGAGTGGTCAACACAGACTGTTAGTAGGAAAATTGGAAAGATATTGGAATGTGTTAACTGTCTAGCCACGGACATCATAAAACCAAAAGATCCTCAGTTTGCTCAAGTGCACAATAGACTTCATGATGACCGATTCTCACCAATATTTGATGGTTGCATAGGAGCCATCAATGGTACACACATTCTTGTGGTGATGCCTACTTCTGAGTGTGTGGCACATATTGGGTGATATCGATACACCACTCAAAAATGTATTGGCCGTATGTGACTTCGACATGAGATTTATCTTTGTAGTTGTCGGATGACCTGGTTAGGTTCATGACACTAGGGTGTTCAATGATGCATTACAAAAGTATCATGACAAATTTCCTTTGCCACCCGAAGGTACACAACTTTTTTATTGAAATAAATTATAAAGTTCATAGCACCGATATTGTATGGTAATGATATGAGATGTCTCTTTTTGCAGGGAAGTACTATCTTGTTGACTCGGGCTATCCTAATCGGAAGTATTTCTTGTCCCCATATAAAAGAGAGACATACCATTTACCTGAGTTTCGAGCAGGTTCCGGGCCTACGAGTAAAAAAGAAGTCTTTAACTTTTTCCATTCATCACTTTGCAACGTGATTGAGAGGTCATTTGGGGTTCTGAAGATGAAGTGAAGGATTATGTTGAAGTTGCCAAGTTATCCAATACCTAAACAATCGAAGATTATTATTGCTTGCATGGCACTTCACAATTTTATTAGAGAAAGTGCTTTGTCCAACAGTCTTTTTGAAAGATGTGATCGTGATGAGAACTATGATCCAAATGATGAACTTCGAGAAGAACAAGGCCAAGAAGATCAAGAAAGCCAGCCGGCTCATGAAAGCCAACCGAATGAGGAAGAAGACGAAGTCGACATGAATGCATTTCGTGATAGCATTGCTAATGCTTTGATGTCGATGAGAGAATGATGTACAAAATGTTACTTATTTTACCATGAAAATATTATATTTTGCTACCTCTAAAATTATTATTATTAGTATCATCATTTGAAACATTATTGATACATTTCTGAAAAAGTAGATTCATTTTTTGATATTTTGAACTCCGTTTGGTCCAAAAGCTAATCTTGTAAAGCATGCTCAGCTTTTGTACTTCTGGAGATAGTAACAACCAAAAGCCAGAAGTCAAAAGTTTGCTTCTATAGAAACAGAAGCAGGACCTAGGAATCATCGAGCTCCTCCCCCTGCGCATGACCGTTCAAACCAGCGTCCTCTCGAGACGATGGAAGCGCCTCCCGCCTCTCCTCTCCCACATATCGTTCAGCGCCACGGAGTCCATCCCATGCTCCGGCGGCGCCGGCGGTCGCCACACGCGCCCGGTGGTGGACCAACACCTGATGGCGTCGTACACCGATGCGGTGGAGACCCTGCTCGCCTCGCCGCAAGACCGCCCCGTCAAACTCCTCCGCCTCACCGTCTTCCTAGAGCTCCTCTCCCAGCTCCTCTCCATCGCCCGCGCCGTCGGCGATGCCATCGACACCAGGTGCTTCCGCATCGAGCGCCTGGAGCTCGAGCTACGCACAGCGATCGCGAGGACCAATTGCGAGGAGGTCGACCAGGCGCTGTACGCGCGCCGGTTTCACGTCGTTCTTGCACACCAGGCCGGAGCTGTTCGGCCGCGTCGCGAGCCTCACCCTGCACAACCTGCTCTTCGCCGCCGAGCCGTCGTCGCAGCAGGTGGTGATCGAGGCCATGCTGAACGGCACCTCCTGCTGCCGGAGCCTGCGGACGCTGTCGCTGCGCGGGTGCAAGCTGCCGATCGACGCCGCGCTGAGGATCGACGCGCCGGGGTCGCGGCTCGTGGCGCTCGAGATCGTCCAGTGCTGGTTCTCGCGCGTGGAGCTCATCTGTCTCCCGAAGTCCTGAGCCTGGCTCGTCTGGTGTGCGAAGCAGGATAACAACCCTACGCTGCTCTTCGAACATGTGCGATGTGCCGCGCCTCGTCGATGTATGGTTGTCTTCCGCGCTGAGGATTTGGCAGGAGCCGTTGTTGTTGAGTGGGTGGCTGTCTGAGATCAGAAAACTCTCAACTGTGCATTTTGGATTCCGCCCAGGAACGAACGTCATCTACGTTATCCTATTAGTACAAACATAAAATCTTTGCATTAAAAATGAACATATAAAATTTATCCACGTCACCTTAAGTAAAAATAACGTGAATAAATCTCATATGTTCATTTTTAATCCTATAGTAGTTTTCATATGTACATTGCGTATTTTCCCACCATATCATTTTGGAAATCGATAAAATTTAATTTAGGGGCTCTTGCATATTTGTCCTTATTTTATATTAAAATTATGTTTTTGTCTCTATTTTTTTTGACTTTGTGAATTTATTTTTATGTTTTCAAAATGAAGCAGCACATTGTCCATATTCCGTTATTTTGTTGTAACGGTATTAACACTTTTTAAAAAAGACCAAAATGTCCATGTGTTTTTGACCTTCCTTTTGTATGGTCATTATGGTTTTACTCCTAGTTTGAAATTAGATATTTATATTGTATTTTCATAAAAATGATTATATTTGGTCCAATATATTTGGACATCCCATTGAGCAGCCTAAGACTAAAGGATAGCCTAACACATGTCTCAGTCAACTAAATTCAGAGCTCTCATTCAGCACTTCTTATACGAGTCAATTGCTCAAACTAAGCAAATTAAACACAGAATTACTAGATGCTCAAAGCCAGGCTTTATATGTGTTATCTATGTTTGCAAAATGGTTCTATATGACAATAAATGTGTCAAAAATATTGGTTGAAACTATATATATAAGCTGCAGTCGGCGCTGCCGAGTAGAGCCGTCGTCGGTGTTGGCGAGTTGCCGCCGTCGGTGCTAGAGCTATCCCAAGCCGCTGCCGCCCGCCGCGTCACGAAAGTGTCGCCGCTGCACCGCGCCGAGCCATCTCGAGCCGTCGCCGCCCCGAGCTGCCGTCGCCCGCTGCGCCCTAGCGCCTGTGGCCTGCATGAGTGGAGGGATGGATTCAGATAAGGATTGAAGGGTAATTTGGTCTTTTCATTGTTTTTTATATATTTGATATTTTTTAATTTGTTTATTTAATATCATCTAACAGCCATTCAAACTAGAGGCAAACGACAACTTCATTTTAAATTCGTGAGGGCAAAATAACAAAGTTGAAAAAACAAAGGCAAAATCACAATTAGACCGACGGATTGGGGCAAAATCACATTTATCCCTAGAATTTATTACTTTGAAAGCAAATATGTAAAGCAGATTATACATACAAATTTTATATATTCAATCTAAAGATTTAAAAATACTCTAACGAATATTTAGGATAAGACTTGATCAACATTTGCTTAATGCTTACTTTCAGGACGAATAAAAGATATGCATAAATTTACCTTGAAAAGTACTATCGTAATATATGCTATAAACTTATTTTATTATAAAATTGATAATCAAAACTTTAAATTTTTTATCAAATCTTATTCTAAACATCGAATTTTATTCCTGGAGAGTACAATTGTTCACATTTTTCAAAAACTTTGACTCGAAAATGTCAAAGTGACATGTTTTGAGTATATGTTTTGTATATTTTTTTATTTAACTGGTGCTATCAGTTGATGACTAGCTTCATAATCCTTAGGAATGTTTATTTATAGCCTCTTCTTAATATAATCTTGATCAATGTAGATTTGGTTTGAGCCCGAAGATCTCAGAAATCTTACTCCTATATTCAGTAATCTGAAAGTGTTACATCTGTACGATATCTTTCTAGGGTGTGACCTCAAGTGGACTATTATTTCTTCAAGCTGCACCTTCTCTCAATAGCTTTCATCTTAAGGGGTGACTTTGGATCACTGATCCCATTTTTACTTAACAATTCTTGAGTATGGAATACAACATATGATTGACGATTCAGATCAAAGTGATGTTCCCGTGCTATCTACTGATAATATTATTATACTACCAGTTGAAATAATCAGAACCGTTCATTATGATAAATCAGTAATTTATTAATACAATGATTAGGGGTAACTTTGTCATTTATGTTTTCCGATTAGATCAATCTGTGATGATCCATTGCGCTGGCATCGTTCATATTACATTGAAAAAGCTAAAAAAATATTTAGTAATTGTTAAATGACGATTATATCTCTTCACACTTATTTTTTTGACAATAATGTCCCTCCACGTTTCTACTACTGCTAATTAGGATGGTAATATAAATAGATATGAACCCTTTAATCAAATAAGATCAATGGTTCAGATTGCTTTTTACTTATCAATAGAGAGCACTGTAGTGGGGTTTCCCAGATTAATATTAATATAACATAGTTTAGAGTGATAATTTAAGTTTAGTTAGCAATATTAGAAATTTTACCATTAAGAAATACTGAGAGGTATCTAAATATTTAAGTAACTCTTAATATCTGATTTTACCTAGAAAATACCTCCTGAACGACGTACCAACTGGAAAACGTCGTTAGCAGCTAATCATATACAATATGTCGATATGTTTACGCTCTGTTTTAAAAAGCTAGATAACCTTTATCTAAAAAAAGAAAAGGAACAGAATAAATTGGAACATTTCTGTATTTCTTAGTCCTGGAGGGAAGATATATCGAGTCTTAAGCATAGACATGTTTTTGCTACACTTGTATGCATGCTCTGATGGTTGCCTATATTAATCTGCTGTAGATATGTCGTCATGTATGTGGAAGACATAAGTTGATGCACACTTCTGACAAGACCAATGTGCTCTCGGAGGTGTCAGAATTCAAGAACTACAATTTAAACTTGTTGAACATTAAAGGTTTTGAGATGGACGAAATGTTGACAAGCTATAGAAGGCTTGCGAAGGAACGAGCTGTGGCTCTGAGGAAAATTTGTTTGCACGACAAAGAGAGTTGCAAATATTGCGACCGTGTGGAGAAGCAGACTCCATCACCGACGAAGTCGTTGTTTCCAAGCACCGAAAGAGAGAAGAATCTAGTGAAGGAGCAGCTCACACATGGATCGTCATAATCTGTACAAATAATCATATAATAGCATGGTTATGTACACATCAATTTAGTCCTCGACGCCTTCCCCGTCGATCTCGGTCTCGTCTTTTTCAAAATGATATTGTGCAATGTCTAAGATTATCATATAAACTTGAGCTTCAAAACGCAGAAAGCAAATGTCACACTCGAGTGAGTCACGATCGATGAAGTAGGTCACCTTGGTTGTCTCGTCGGCATCCGCACCGCATCCCGCTGCTTATCCATGAAGAGGCTCTGACACCTTCTTCTTCGACCTCGGTCTCGCCTTCTTCAAAATGATATGGTGCAATGTCTAAGATTATCATGTAAACTCGAGCTTCAATAGACAGGAAGTAAATACCACACTTGAGCGAGTTGTGGTCGATGAAGTAGGTCACCTTGGTCGTCTCGTCGGCATTCGTACCGTATCCCGCTGTTTATCCGTGAAGAGGCCCCGACACCTTCTTTGCCGACCTCGGTCTCGCCTTCTTCAAAATGATATGATGCAATGTCTAGGCTTACCATATAAACTCGAGCTTCAAAAAGCAGAAAGCAAATGCCACACTTGAGCGAGTCGTGGTTGATGGAGTAGGTCACCTTGGTCATCTTGTCGGCATTCATACCATATCTCGCTACTGATCCACGAAGAACTTCATGAGAATTGCCTATTGCTTTTCAATTACTTTTGCACTTTTTGATTTTCTTAGAAAAAGAGACAAAAGTTCATCCCTCCTCCTCCCACCAAAATAGTAAACAGTGAGATAACCAATTAATAGGTGATGGGGGATATTTATAGCCTGCAATAAATATCTTTGTCAGGCCTAAGTAAAAGCCTGTTACCGATGAAACTCATCGATGACGGACCTAGTAGTTATCTCAATCAGGCCATAAGTTATAGCCCGTCACCGATGAGAAACATCGGTGATGGGTTTTTTTACCCGACAAAGATAACATTAATTATTTTTATCGGGCCTTGAATTACGCCCGTCTTAAATAGGTATCATTCATGACGGGTTCGAGTTTTATGCACATCTAACATGTCTGTGTGAATATATTTTTGTCAGTCTTTTTATGTCCGTTTGAGATTAATTCGTTATGACGGTCCGAAAATCTCAAGCATGTGATAGACCGTCACAGAGGAAAGTATTTGTACTAGTGTCTCTTCCAATGGATGATACCAATTGGAAAGAGACAATTTAGTATGATCCTATCTCCAACTTGGTTCTCAAGTAAAAAAATTGATTTGGATGGTGAGATTTGGACGATTGATTCAGTGATTAACCTTGCTCCGTGTTGTTTTCTAAAGTTTGGAATCTGTGAATCCGAATCATTATCAGTTTGACAATAATATACTTCTAGCTTTATAGCATTAAAGAGTATTGAAATGGAGGTACTCCCCTCATCACAACGCTCATATTTCTCCATTGTTTTTTTCCGTTGACAGTATTAATTAAGATTGTAAACTGTATTTATTTTCTATAGCTTAGTTCTAATCGTATGGAGGGGTGAAGCCATAATGTTTACCTTGTAGGAAAGTTGGTCGAGTTGCAGCTACAGATTTCATTTCTAGATTTTATTGTCATTGTTCCCAACTTGATAAGAGCAAATCCTGCTCCTGTGGATAGCTTTCTTTGGAAATGCATCTTTCTATTATGGAATTGTTCATCTGACATCAGTGTTAAGTAATGGAAATAGGATATGTGCAAAAGCGGAGGTTGAATCCATACGCTCAAATGATGCAGGCTTATACAAAAATATTTTTATCTCAAGCTTTGCAGGTTGGTTTTTGCCGTATGTTACTAATATGGTGCATGACTGCCTTTGATTCTCATTTTAGTAACAAATGCTGCCATGTTTTCTTCAAATACAGAGTTAATGATCATTTTTATTGGCCATGATTGTGGATATATGTGCAAGAGCATCAATGCTCTTCACAGGTTGTGTTTTCTCAATCCTACTAATTTTCTCTCAAACGGGCATTCTAACAAGAGTATCTCTATTTAGAGCGGATCAAGCTCCTCTGTAGTAGTGCCCTCTGACGTCCTTTGACGTTGAGTGACTGATATATAAGCCTACACTAATCGGACTCATATGTCAGTCACTCAATGTAAGAGGCAGTATTACAGAGGATTTTTTTTCATTTGGAGCTTGGTTTTTTATATCTGCCAGCTTCACAATCGTTTACATCCATGCTCCAGAGGTTAGTTTAGCTCTTCTCTCTCTCATGCTTCAGTGTTACTAACACATAATAGTACTATTTTTCATGCCACTGTTCTGACAGTGATCATTTATTGGTTGCACTCTATATACATGATTGTTGTCCAGCCCTTCAGACTTCACTCCCTGAGGAGATTAACCATAACAACACAATGAGTTTTCATATATTTTTGGCATTGGTTTTGTTACTTAATTTTGGGTTTAAGATTGATTGGACAAGCTACCTTGCATTGATTAATTGAAGTGTTACTATATTGTTGGTTACATGATTACTTGTATGCGATTATAGCTTTGATTTGGGGCCTAGGACCCTTTTCACACTGTGCCACAGTGCCATTTCTGATAATTGTGTTTGTACCTGTTTGCCAGAATGGCATATTAAGTGCAAGTTTTCTCTTGCAGAAGAATTCATATAAGCTTTGTCATTATTTTTGTCATTAGGATTGCAAGTGTTTTTGGTATCTGGATGCTTGGCTAAGCTATTGTGCCATTGGCCATATCAAGAAACTTTCTTCTATCTCTCCTTGCTGTTCAAGGATGTATGTCAAATTATTTTACAGCTATTAAATGATGAAATCAATGGAATCCCTGTTAATTGCCTGAAGAATTATTAATTTGATTATTATCTGTGAGCATAAAATTTTATAAAATAAGCTTGATTTGAAAAGAGAACTCCCACTCTACCTTTGTGGGTTTACTTCAGCATCATAACTAACTTTAATTCTCTAATTCACTTCAGCAAATATATTAATGTTTTTGCTCAGTCTTGTGTATACATTCCACCATCTTTCCATTTTGTGGTGTGGTCCAAAACTATTCATGCAGACATTGTATATCATATAACACTAGCTTCCTCGCGACATGTAGCTTAATTCTATATTTATACACTCGACTGTATTTCTTTTAGAGCACAACAATCTCTTCAGGGTAATTTTTTTCCTACTGTCTTTCAAGCTCAAGATGTATTATTGTTGCTTATTCAGATATTTACCCTCCTGACATTAGTTTTGAGCTTGAGCTATTTTTCTGTGGTGTCGGTAGACAATCAATATGACGTTACACATGATGCGATTAAAGCCAGGTCTTGAATTTCTGTCACCAAAACAAGTTTTCAGCGATCTATACTTTGTAGAGTGAAGTAGCATCATTAGTTTTGACACTATGTAAATTAAATAGAGTGAAGTAGCACCATTGATTTTGACACTTTGTAAAGTAAAGGATGCCTCTTATAAGCATTCTGAGCATGGTTAAGCAATCTTTCAAATGTAAAAGCATAGGCTTTGCAGCTGATTCAGGACTTGAAATGCTTCAGGTTCAAAATATTCAGTTTTAAGTACAAGATTAAATTAAACCAGTTTCATGTTGAGAAAATGTGATGATACTTTGGTTTCAATTTAAACAGTAAGCCAAACTCAGAACCTGTTCAAAAAGTTAAGAAATCTTCAAGATAGCCATCTCATTTAAAAATTGTAAGACATGTGACAACTAGTGTTCAAAAACTTCACAAAATGTTGTTTACTTGCCCTGGATAGTAAACCATCTTTAAGTTGCCTCTCCATAATATCTGAAAAGCGTGCCGTTTTTTCCACCGCATTGCCTTCAACCTCTTTCTGCAAGAGTTTTTTTTTTCAGTAAGCTTCCTATAAGAGTTTATTTACAGTTGGCCATACAACTCATAGTATATCAAGACACTCTTTGATTTATGAACACTGGTGCACTAAAAGTTGGTAAAAAGTTCTTTTCGTTTGCTTATAAGTCTAGCACAAAGAAGTAATTAAACTCTAAATAGCAATTTTAGTTAAATGGTAGTTTGCACACAAAAGTATTGCCATGGTTTCAAAGAAATTGGCATAAATTGAGGGCTAAAAGAAGTTCGTGATCATAACTTACCATCCGTGAGGTGCATTTCTGCGACACTCTTGCAGCTGCGAAGTCAAGTTCCTCATATCATTTCACGCAATCAAGGGTGCTGGTGAAGATTGTCAAACCTTAGGCTACACTAGGCATCACTTCGATGTGTCTATTTTGAACCTTCCACATGAATGATATTGTTTTACTTGCATGTTCCATCAAATTACATGCAGGAGGCGCGCTATTGTTTATATTGTTTATATCGCTAGATCTGACCGCAAAGAACATTAACCAAGCAATGTTGTTTATATTGTTTATATTACTTGATTAATATCGCAAAGGAATATAGCACAGTGTACAAAAATTTTATCTTACTAATCTATACTACAAATTTTCGAGAAACAATTGCAACGCAAAATTGACAAAATATCAGCTCTCTGCATAATTATTACTAATTGTTCTCATTCTCATTGCGAACTACAGTGCAGTCATTACCAATTTTACAATTTCTTCTCTTGTGGTTGAAATATTGTTCTATTTTTCCTATTGCTGGCATTAATTCTCCTTCAACTCCTAACTTACAGACAACACATATTTCAGGTTCTATCATGGTTCGACCTACGTCTGCCATATGAAGGTTCACCCACCTTGACCAAGATAACTTTGTGAGTACAAATAAATCCTTTTTAATTTTGTGGCACCATGGTTAACCACTAATTGCTAATACCACAACATTTTCCAGCCTCTACCAGACGAGATTGCAGACAGCTGCAATGCACAACATGGAAAACACTTAACCCTACTTTCACAGCACAGCACACCAGCAAATGTCAAGCTAGAAAAAAGAGGAAAATCATTCTTTATCTGCAAGGGCTGAAAAAATTTTATTGAACATGTTGGTCCACGTATTGGAGAATGTATTCGCTTCAATGTTACTTCTCCGTCGACACATGATGTCCTGATATTTGACAAGGATGGGGGTAGCAAGCTTCCCTCATTAGTTCATCCAAACAACTTGTCAAACCCAAACCAAGCAAGTATGTACATCAGCCCACCAAAGGTATCACTATTAGAGAAGCACCTTTGAACAAACATGACGCGATTCTAATATCTGAAAGATCAAATGAAGGTATTCATCTACCGTTGCTTATATTATTACATATATAATAACAATTCCGCTAATGATCTATTCGATATTTACGTTTCAGAGTCTGAAATTCAGACACATCCTCCGGCACTGAAACAAAGTTGTCATGTGCCATCAGTAGGAAGGTCAAAAAACCAGGTAAACTTAGTATCTATTTCTATTTGTTCGAATTACACTTCTTTTTGAACCTAAAAAGAATATGATATGCGCTTGTAGAACCCCTAATCAAATTCAAGCGATTGGAAATGACAGCGCCGCACAGCCCACCAGCACAGCTCCACTGTAACAAACATCTTGTGGCACTGCTGCTAAAGTTTCAGCAGAACAATCTCTTTGCAAAAAAAAAAAAGTAAACAAAATTAGCATTGACATCTATTTCATAATGATCACCTAGGTTTTCCTCCTAAAATTCTACCATGTTTCCTTCGAATAATCGAGTCATTGACCTAAATACACCAAAATATATGCGGCTCCTTGTAGATAAGAATAAATCTAGAGGCTCACCTACTACGTTAAAGTTATGTTCAAATATCTATGATTCAACTCCAAATTAGCCAAGTGCTTAGCTTTTAATCTATGTATTTTTTATTGTCACTCTCTTTAGGCTTAATCATGTGAAACAATGAAAAAAACACATTTGCTATGGCGATAGTCTACACCTTCTACATCCAAATTTCAGTCGCATACATCCTAATCATAACTATCAACGCCTCTAGACTATCATTTAACTATATTGTTTTAAACTGCTTTTCAACCATACCACTATATTAGTAATCCATCATCATTACTTCTAATATATTTCTACATTTAAACTATTTTATGTACCTAACTCGATAGTTATTGATAATACATTATAGTTTTTATTCTTTTTACTGATTCACCCATTGTCGTTTCGCCTCCAGATAGAAGCTACAAAATAAAACCACAAATGCAACAACACATTCACGTCAAGTCAACACAGCTTAGCGCGTCAACTTTTACAAATGCAGGTATTCAACCTACTCATTTTCATGATATCCATCAGTGCTTCCTTTGACACACTCTGAAAATACTTATCAAATATTTTTGTGCAGGCAACAACAAACGCAGATTGAAGGATCTCTGCTTTTGTGCCAGAAATGTCAAAGTATCAGCTGACCTAAAAAGCTACATCAAACACATTGCACAGTTCCTACACCGTTCAAGCAAATTCTATGTTGTCGCTATAAATGAGACATTTATGAGGCAAGACAGAATGGTGAGCTCCTTTACCTACTGTTGATCTTTTATAACTGCAATGGACAACTAACATCCAATTTCCATTGCAGTACTTCACAAAAGAATTTTCGAGAAAGTACATAGCACCACTCATGAGGGGCAGAACAGTCGACATTCAGGTCCAAACAGCAGGAGGCATTTCAACCAGTATGATTCTCCACAAGTCAACAGATCATCGCTGCAACTTAAAGAGAGGGTGGCAAATTTTATAGCAAACAATAACATACACCTGCAGACAGTCTGCATCTTCCACTTCTACAAAACAGATCATCTGCAGACAACAATAGGTGTTCTGTGAAGACTATATCAATGCTCTATGCTATAATCATCCTTTTGCTACCAACAAACTGCAGTATCCATCTCCATGGAAATCATTCATTTACCTGTTATGGTATTACTGTTATGCTAATTAGCTTTGCACCTTAGGTGGTCACCGTGCATACTGCACTTCCTTGTGAATATAACATACCACCTACATATCTAGCCGTTATTAGAGACTGTTAGCTAACAAGATTGAACAAGATGATTATGTATAGTGAACAGTCCAATATGTTATCTATAGCCACCTGCTCTCTTATATTTTATTTGTGATATGTTTATTTACTTATGCTAATGTATTCTCACTCCATCCTACGTAGTCTCACTCTATCATAGCCCTCGAACAAGACTATACAGCTATACCCGCCCCTGATAAAGTATAGTATCGTAGATTTGATGATTTGCCACTTTTTAAGGTGCCACCGCCAGTCTGCCACTGCCAGTGACACGTGGGACCCTTTTGAGTCTCAATGATATGTGAATCAGGAATTCGGGATAGCAAATCATCAAATCTCCGGTCTTAAAAGAGTGGCTAATCATTGAATCCCCTGCTCACAAATAGACAAGCCACTTAATACAAGTCCGCTACATAGCAATACATCTTTGTAGTAGTAGTTTGCAGTCAGTGCCCTGAATGGAAGGGGAGATGCAACTCTCCAGCCATTCTCCACTCCATGGTTATCATTCCTATATATATAGTCCTACTGTACATTATTTGAGTTCCGAGTTTATTCACACAGCTTCTTCTTCCTCTAGGCCAGGAAGGAACCTCATCATCCACCAGGTAATAGGGCATTCACTAGGACCAAGCGCCCAAACACCATCAGTATGCGTGGCTGGGCACCATGGCTCTTCCAGCCCGGTGCGGGTGGAGGGCGCAGGCGCAGTGGACAGACGTCAGGCTAAGGCAGCCACTGATGATCAGGGAGTGCCTCCCAGGGCAAGTGTGGAGCGCCGGGAAGGAGTCGCAGACCGCCTGGACCGCTGGGGGTGTCAGGGCCGTGCACTGGCTGATGTTCAGGTTCGCGAGACCGTCTTCTTCCTTAGAGCTGCTGCTGCTGCTGCTCCTCATGGCGTCCCACCTCCTGCGTTTGCTCTTGACGCGGCTGTTTGCAAGAGAGTACATGGCTCGATCGGTGATGTTCTGGCAGTAGTACAAGCCTAAGGATCGCAGGTGTGGACACCCAGTGGCAAGAGCGATCACGCTCTCGTCTGCAATAAAGGATTGAAGTATTGAACACAATTAAATTACTGAGGCCAGGGATGTAATTAATCTTTCTTATCTAAAAAAGCATGCTCATGATTGCTAAAAGCTACTAGAATGGAAGTCCCAACCCATGCAAAAGAAGTAACTTTGTTTTAATAGTACACTGACAGAAACCAGATGCTTGAGAAACTAATATACAACTCTAGTAATCTACTAGCCGCATGGTCGCGCTTTGCACGACTTTTGATCCTGTTGAAGAGCCTTTTTTATATGGTTTATTAGTTTAGCTTAGCTTTTAAGAAGGTTTTAACATAAGTTAATTTATTTATAATGTATCGATTGGGCTAGCCAACTATGAGTTTAGCTAAGTTATACTACTACCCCCATCTTGAATATTTGTCATTTTGGGTGCATCACGCAGAACAAGGCAACATTTGAATCGAAAACTTGTGACCGTTTTGCCCTTGGCAATTGTTAGAAAATGGAATTAAGAAAATAAAATGGGGGTGGGGGAAAGGGATGAATCCAAAATAGAAGTTTCTAGAGTAGGAGCAATATTGTAATTTTACTAATGAAAGTATGACGGTGACAAGTATTTTGAAATAAATGATTTGATCAAAATTGACTGTTATTCAAAAATGGAGGGAGTATATGCTTATAAGAGAAATCACTAGAAGCCTCCTGGTTTTTGTTTTCTTCATTGTCTTTGCCTCCTTTTTTTTATCATGTGTCTAAGAGGAGGTACCAGAAACCTCCAAAAATTCTCATATGTTTAGCCTATTTGTGGTTTTTTAATGCATATGTACTCTTTTGATCCAATGGCTATTGTTTAGCCAAACTCTTTATCCTACGGCAAATATATTTTTGATGATGTGGCGCATTCTCGTGTAAGAAAGCTTGTTGCTTTCACTATATAAGATATGACTAGCACTCAAACTGACATCTTATTTCTTTTCATCAGTGAATGATGATAAAAAGTTCATAAAAATTAGATATATAAATACTGCAAATTACCTGTTATAAGAACACAACCGCACAAGTCCAGAGCCCTCAGATCAGGGCACCCTGATGCCAAGCTGGTCACTCCCTTATCCGTGACATCCTCACACCAACCTAAGTTCAATGATTGCAGCTGGCCGCAATTACGGGCTATGGCCTGCATCAAGATCACAGAAACTGAATGGAAGTTCACCAAACATATTGTCAAAACAACTGGTTAGCAGAAAGTACCTGCAAAGCTCTGTCAGTTGCCGCCTTCCCACAACCACATAGATTCAAGCACTTCAGATTTTTACAGTGGCAAGTAAGATAAGTCAAAGCAGTGTCACTGAAGTTGGAACATCCACTAATGTTTAGTTTTGTAAGCTGAGGACAGCCATGGGCTAATGCATACAAGGAACGGTCACCAAGCCTAAAACTTCTGCTAAGGTCCAACTCACGTAGATCATGACAGTAGTTGGCAACGGCCTCTACTGCACTGTCTTCAAGCTGAGGTATGTTCTGCCGAAGAGTGAGAACTTGAAGCTTTGTGAACTTGTGAGCAAGTGATATCATTAAGTTATTCATGTTCTGCTGGCACCTGCAGATGGTATAATTTTCAGGTCAACTAACAGATCACTGAAAACTTAGAAATGCTATACTATAAGATGAAAACACAAGGAAAATACCATTTGAAAATATGCTTGCAAAGATCCAAATACTACTAGTAGCACGTATTCCATGACAGGAATCATCAAAGAGACATCTTAATTAATCTGGGAATGAGAAATACAAATAGAAAGCACTTGTCAGTGGCTTAGTGTCTTTAAGCAGAATTACTGACTAGTCTCTGTTCAAGTAGGTGAAGCATGTTACCCTGGCCATCTCATGTTAGGTTTTTTATAGTTTAAGGGCTGTACTAACTAAGCATATATGCCTAATTTGTTTTGGACATCAGTTCAAACGAAAAGAAAAGTCTGTTCTTAGGATTTCCAGGCCTTCAGACAATATAAGTGGTAAAATAAGATGCATGTATGTCACTGCACATGGTTGCAGAACAACCTACAACAGTCACAGACCCGAATCTAAGGCTCAAAGCACATGGGCTTTTTCTACTTTCTAATGGTAACATATGGTTGAATAATGATGCACAGGAATACGTGTTCTAACTTCTAAGACACTTGGAATATATTCTAGTAGTAGTGCCATATCCAATATTTTCAATGATCAAAGCTAATCCAAATCTTCCCACCATTACACCTACAGCGTGTAAACGTCATGTCATGAAAGTTTAACGCCACCACACAGGTCACACCAATCAGACAATAACCATCGATCTAAAGAAAACTATACTGAAGGATAAAAACCTTGCTCACCGTGAGAGGGAAAGATTAGTAAGCCCCCATCCCAGCGCGTCACGCCAGCCAGTGCAAACACCAGATGCCACAACAAGCATCCGGTCATCTCCAACTATTGACATGATCCGAAGAAGCAACTCAATAGGAAGGTCCTTCCAACCCGACAAGGTTGGCATTGCACCAACGCCCTCAGCCTGCACCCTTCCGCCACCGATAGAAAGCATGAGGCTTCTGAAGCATGCATCCAATTCCCCATTTACTGGCGTCCCACTAACCATTTCCAAAATTGCCTCTAGCACCAGCTACTCCTGCAATTACCTGCCAAGTAATCAACAAACGAGATGAGCCTACATAAGTTATCCAACCACCAGCTTATTTACAGACCTGCGAGAGGTAATGATAGCTGCAATTAGAGACCATACAGGCACCACCAACTCTGGAAGGTCATAAACTCATAATAGAATTTCACAAGCATAGGCTATTTTTGTGGAGCAAATTTCTTGGAAAAGCACATAACTAAACTACAATAGCATGAACACCGCTCCTGAAAACGTACAGGCATTATTGGGACAATCGCGCAAGGAGAAACTTGTTGAAACAGCACAGACCACCGAAAAATCGAAGCACGCAACACATTCAGAGCTTACAAAATGAAACGAGATGTGCTGGACAATCTGATTCTGCGTATGCAGCGAGCCTACAAGAACCTGAATGAGCTTTTGAAGGAAAGTTGTAGTACTAGGCTACTACTAGCAGCACAGCATAGATTTTTCTCCTCAAGAAAGAGAATACCAGAGAGAGAAATCATGACAAGAATGAAAGATGCGTCAATGGCACCTTTCCAGGTCCAAGATGACGACTTTCGTGACTAATTAAAGCTTCAATTGTTCCTATGTCTCCAGTTCCAGAACCCAATTTCAGGAATCGAGGCCTCGAGAGGATAATCCGCGGAAAGCCATAGAAAAGGCCAAAATCACGGAGCAATCGGAATGAAAGCCGAAAAAGTCTAGGAATAGGAGAGACCAAAAAGCTCCCTCGGAAAGAACAGCCGAAGAAGACCCCGAGGTAGCCAAACTTACATAGGTAAATCAAAGCTAGCACCATTCATCCCACAAGGAATGAATCGTCCTCGTTGAAAAAGAAAATCAACAAAAGGGGCAAGATCCCAAAAAAAAGATCACAACACGCAACTCACCCAGTCCAAGCACGCGACGCGAGGACCTCCCTCCACTCGGATCGTCCGGGGGAGACGCCGGCGGGCTACAGGGCCCCTCTCCTACACGGGCAGCGCCCACGGGCGGCTCGGGGTCGGCGCGCCGAGGGCCGAGAAGAGGAAGGCGACGGCGGCCTGCGCAACGCAGCCTGGGTGCGAGCCAACTGTTTGGGTGGCGTGGCTCCCGCGCGGAGGAGGACGAGAGTGCCCGGCGGATGGGGGCAAAATCTTTTTCCGCTCGTCCTGGGCAAAATCCGCGCGACGCGAGCCGCCCCGTCCGTCCGTCCGTGGCGCGGGACGGATAGAGACGACGACGTCGCGGACAGCTGTGGGCGGCACGGGACGGCAGAGGCAGTAGTAGTTTGAGGTAGACTTAAAAACCGATATACCGTTTGGCTAAGATGTATAACGTCATATTAGATAGGTACTCATATGATATTTTTATCAAATATGATATTTCGTATGTATTATATTTGATATTTAGGTATCAGGATAACATCGACATGATATCATAAGTATCGGATTGCATCATACATGATATCTTGTAGGTATAAAATTTAATATCTAGAGAAAATTTCTCACGTATTGATCTAAGAGATTTGCTTTACTCTAGTGCACATTCAAATATATTACTTGAGGTTCGTAGGTGTGCCAGTTGATTTGATCATGAAACCAACAAGAAACTAAAAAGAGAAAACAATGTTAGACCGATAGCCGATTGACTGGTGGTCGATAACGTATCGTTTGATATTGTGTCGATGTAATATGTATTGAACCGACATCAGCTAGATTTATCCGATCGACTATAGATGTTAACAGAATGCAATCCAAGTCTTAAAGTACATTTAAACCAAGTGACTATCGGTAGTGTACCAAGACAATATAAACCACTTAGATCTAAAAAATACTATAAGACAAAGATTATACTTGTTTACAACACAACCGAAGAGATGAATCTAACATGTATCGACTAGTACTCTGATACTGTTGTATACTCAAATATCATAATAAACTAAATACATTAAACAAGCAGTAATCAAATGTTAAAGTTTCTTAACAGATTGATAACAAGCTCAACATATTTAGTATGATGAGATCTAGATATAGAGAGCAGACTTAACATATCAGGTGAGAATAAAACAAGCAAGATAGGTTAAATCAGATAAGATCGACTGAAACCCTGATACTATCTCTAATAGCAATTGTAAGCAAAATAGATCTTTATAGTTCTAAATATTACTTAATAGATCAGACTCAACCGTGCAGCATAAAGAGAAATATAAGATCTAAACATGCCGATAAAAGCCTTTCAAGATGGTAGATACATTATATAATCTAAGCCAACCTTGACATCTAATCTCGCCAGTTGTTATCTAGCAATAGATGCAAGATGACTGAATTTAGATAGCGATATTGCTCTAGGTTATATAATGCATATGATAACTCAGCAGATTACGAAGACAAAATTAGAGTATCATGATGATGAAAGCACTAATCCCGAGAGCACAAGCCGCTTAAAACAAGATTTACCTCTTGTCGAAGATCGAAACCCGATGCAGCCCAATGCAAAGCAAGAACTTGTCGAGATTAAACTAAAAGAAAAAGGTGACGATGCGCCGAAAGTTGTATTGATCTGATTGTCTATTTTTTACACGGTCTTGGGTCGTATTTATACCCAGATACAAGATAAGTCCATGGCAGACACGATTTCTATCTCCTTTACAATTTGAATTACAGATATGCCTAAAACAAACTTTCACCGATATTATCTATAAGAAAACTATTTAAAATATTCTAATTAATAGATTCAATTATGTCTCTGATACCACATATGATATTTTGTAGGTTTGATATCTAAGGTATCATGCCGATGTTATGTTAACGTCGGCTGTTTCGTTGAAAAAATATATCGTTCTATAGCATTTCTATTTCTTTAAGCTATATTATTAAAATGTTGGTGTTTTGTATAATGATGGGTGGATAAAGTTTAACTCAACGATTTTTTGAAGCACTCAAGTATGACAATAAGCATTGGATTTGTATAGTAATCACAAAGGTTTTTTTTGAACAATTATTCATGTCCTTGACGCATTAGTGTTGATGAGAATTTTTCCCACGCGCTGGCCTGGGAAATCTGCTTAACTCTAGTGCAGGTCCAAAATTGGTCGCCTTTGGTGATTGAGCGGGCGTGCCAGTTGATTTGATCCTGCAACCAACAAGAAATAAAAATATAGGCGTTTGGTTAAGATTAGATCCTACTCGATCGACTGGACATCAATAGATATATAATTGCTATCCCAAAGCATGTTTAGAACAAGTGATTAGGATAGATCGGTAGTATACCGAGACAGTATAAATTACTTAGATCTAAAAGTACATTAGGATAATAATTATATATATTTATAGCCTAACCGATGTCGCATATCTAATGTAAATCGGCTAGTACTCCGATATATTTTATAAAAAATATATTAATCTGAACTAAATACGTTAAACCAGGATCAATCGGCTGTTAATATGATTTAATAGATTGATACCGAGCTCAACACATTTAAGTAGATTAAGATCTTAATATAAAAGAAAGTTCTAATACATCTAACTCTAATAATACATAAAAGATGATTAGAACAGATAAGACCGGCTAAAACCCCGACACTATCTCTAATAATAAACATTGAGCCGTATAGATCTATATGATTCTAAAAGCGACTTAATAGGTCGATTAGATGCAACATTAAGTACCAAAAGAAGCATGAGATCTATTTAGACTAATGAGAATTCCTCGAGATGGTAGATACGCCATATAATCTGAATCAACCTCTAGATCTAGCTCTGTCGGCTGTTATCTTGAAAGATATGCTAGCCGATCGTGAGATAGATCTAGACATTGATCTAGATTATATGTCGCATATGGTAAATTAAGCAGTTTGCAACATCAAAATCAGAGTATCATAATGATGGAAGTACTGGCCTCCATACCACAAGCTGCTTGTAACAAGAAATTACCTTTCTTGGAGATCGAAACCGATGCAACCCAAGAACAAAGCAAGAACTCGTCGAGAAAAAGTAAAAACAGAAAGGTTGGCGATACGCCGAAGTTGTATTGATGTGTGTTCGATTGATTACAACAAGCCCTCGGGTCTTATTTATACCCGATTACAACAACATCCGTGTAGATCATGGTTTCTATCTTATCTACTATTTATAGCACAATAATATCCCGAGACGGGGTCCCATGCCACGTTACAAAAGGAAAATCTACAAAATATTCTATTTTATAGATACAATTGCCGTTACAGGACCTTATCCATAGATGAGAATTGGCAATATCTTTAACATCCTTTGGAAACCGAACACTAATAGTTATATCCAAGCTTTCCTTCCGGGATTGGCTCTACCTTCGCCTCCAATCGAAATCGGCTATCGGCTGTCCTGGTCCGACTCGGACTCAGCCGATTGGCTTCGTAGCCGATTCAGACTGATCCGATGCGGCCTTTGTTTCCGCAGATCGCTCATTTCCTCCGATTCCGCTTCAATCCTCGCTTCAAACTTGGGGATTTGCTTACCAAATTTGGTTGTTAACACATGCCCCCAAGTTCGCGATATTGATAATGTTACGGATTTTGTGTAATCTTATTCCCAGCGCAACCCTAGGTCGAATCTGTTTTGGCCGTTATAAAAACTCTTTTAAATAACGCCCTTCCGCACCAAACAGACTCACGCCGTCAACACAATCCACAAACCAGCAAACGCCCTCGAGCTCTCTGGCGATTCTCTCGGCTCCCCCAACTCTACAGCAACGATCTTCCCTCTCCGGCGACCTCGATCACAGCAATGGCGGCCCCTGCTGCTCCGTCGGGCTCTGCTCCCGCCGAGTTCCCCAAGGTATGCCCCCATCGGCTGAATTCCTTCCTTTTCCGCTTTTAGCCGTAAATCAGATTTCTATGTTTTATGAATCTTGATTTGGCCCCTTTCTTCCGATTGTAGCACCTTGCCCATCAAATAGTCATTCCAAGCTTACTCAATGATCAAAGATATTACCTAGGGCCCATTGGCAACATAGATCCAACCGAGTTTATCATTGCCGAAACCAACAGGGTACCTTATAGAGTTAGAAGCCCTAGTTTGGTTCACTGGAATGGTACCTTCAAGTCTTGGCCCTCAACGGACAAATCTTGACCAACTTGGTACAAAAGAATGGCAGCCAGCAAACAAACCCACTGGGAAGAAGTAGGCATAGCTCAATGTCTATCCTTATCTGTAGCCGACATGCCCAAAGATGAACCACTAATGTCGGCTGCCACCTACTTTTGGAATAAAACCCTTAATGTCTTTCTCTTCCAGCAAGGCTCAATGACCCCAACTCTAGCCGATGTCTTTATGATAACAGGGCTGGACATTATGTCATCGGCTAATCCCAACCGACTAGATAACAAGGGCCAGTTCTCGTTTAAAACCAAAGCAATCGATGGCTGGAACAGATATGTTAGCATGAACATGGGGACTGGACAAATTACTCCCGGAGAGCACGCCACCTTCTTGATGATGTGGCTGGAGAAATTTGTGTTCTGCGGATCAAGCTGCTGTCCCACAGCCAACTGGCAAGTAGTAGCCGAAGCCCTGGTTGACAAGAAAAGAATTTCTTTGGGCAAATTCTTGCTAGGATACCTTTATCAGACACTGAACCAGGCATCGGCTAAGATAGTCGTCGATACATCAATCGGCACTGGAGGCCCCTGGTGGTTCTTGCAACTATGGCTCGTGCTGCTAACCCAAAAGATCGCTGGACGGCCACGGCTAGCCGACGCATGCTTCCCTTTGTTGGAGCCGGTCGAAGATGATGAAGGGAACGAAATAACCACCAGGAGGTGTCTGTCTTTCGGGAGGCCGCAGCCACTCACGCCGGGTCGAAACAATCAAGCGAACTCCCGGCGATTGGTTCATATCCTTTTACGATGGCCTTGCGAAGAACAATCGGACTTGGTTTTTCTATGAAGACCGAGCGGAGTTTGAATTACCAGTCGAGCTGAACTTGGATGAGGTAAACTCAGATCAATACCCCAAGTGCAGAGAGATTTTCACTACAGCGCTCACCCCTTGCATACTGCCGACTGGAATACACCAAGGCCGAAACATGCTGAAGACTTATGAATTTTATTATCCTGTATCGGCTGGAAGGCAATTTAGACTGGGGTAGCTGCCGATTGGTTATTATTATGCTGACAAGATTGAGACCTGAGGGGTAATCGAGTCAAGACTAATGATGGACAGGCTGATGGAGATAGAGACCCCACCCCTCGGCAACATCGGGATCATAGAACTCGCTCACAAAAGGAGTGCAGACTATGACAAGTGGTGGGTGGAGATCAAGCAGCACATCTTCCATCAACGCGCCTCCATGTACCTCACCACACTCCTGCCGGACGAAATCCTCTCTGTAAGTATTTTTGTCCTTAAGCATCTTTCCCTCTGATCAATCAGCCATCGTCTCTTGCTAACACTTTAAACATTTTTCCTTTGCAGACGACAGAATCGGATCCCCCCACAGTGAGTAACTCTGGCATTGCCATTGAGTACCGCTTGGGCGTTCTTCCGAACGGATGTGGATATGCTCCATCGGCCATCGGCTGGGACACGCCGAAACTGAAGACATTGATGCACGGCCAAACTCGTCAAGCCGTGACGAGGAAAAAGAGAGCGGACCTATCAGCTGTGGGGCCATCGGTTGCTCCTGTAAAGAAGCAAAAGAAGCCAAAACCGACTGCACTAGCCGACAGCTTGCCTTCCCTCGATCGTAGTATCGACGAAGCTCTCAACAAGGAAGTCATGGATGAAGAAATCTCGAAAGCCGTTGAAGAAGCGGCCGAATCGAGCGGCTCAAGCCATAATTCCATCGGCCCACCACCGATGATCCAGCCCACCGAGCTCCTCTCCTCCGAAATGATCGATATATACTCGCCCTCCGAATCTGATCTTCAAACCATAATCATCCAATTCGACCAAATTCCCTTTGCAGTATAAAAGATTAGCCAATTGGCCTCCTCGCCTAGCTTCACTAGTAGTTTCTATTCTCACCTTTTCTTTTCACTTATTCTTTCTTTAGCCGACTTGTACCGACACTTGTCCCTTTTTGTAGCCTCTTCGGTCTCCGTCGGCTGCCCCCGCGTCCGGTGAGAGAACTCCATCAGCCACGGGTAGCGCCATGTTGAAGAAGTGCATGCGCCGCCTCCGCTATTCGAGTAAGCTTTACCCCTCTCTTAAGAGCTTGAATCGGTTGTCATGCTCCATTCTGACAACTCTAAACTTGTTTACAGACTCTAGCCGATCTAGTCCCATTTGATATCAAGGAGTTCATCAGCGAAGAAGAAGAAGCCACCAGTCAGGATCAGGCCGCTATAGCCGATGACCTTAGAGAGAGACTCTTGGAAATCAACCGTCGACTGGACATCAACATAGACCAATTGGTCATGGAATGCGGGCCGATCCGAGCGCGTTTCAATGATATTCAAGATTGGCTTCCTGAAGATGTGGCTAAGACACTTTCCCAAGCTACGTACATCGATCTTCACCGCTTAACATACAAGCCCAAGCCGACTTGGCAACCACGATCGATGCTACTGTGAAGAACTTGGTGGCCAAAAAGGCTAAGTTGGACGAGCGGACGACCGGCTGTTAACGACAAAATTTGGTAAGCCCCGGAATCCTCATCGGCTTAAGGTTCAAATCGACTCAAAGCAGAATCGGCTGAGAGTTCTGCGTCAGCTGATGGAGGATCAATATCTTCAGCACACGGATTCTAGTTAGATTCGGTTTGGAAAGATCTTATCTAGAAGACACCGAGTTCAAGAAGGATACGACTTGTATCTATTAATTAGGATAAGTTTGTTAACTCTATATTTTATCTTTAGGAAAGTGTGTTAGTATCCGATAAGGATTCAGTTTGTTTCCTTTTATCTTTAAGGAAGTTTGAATTGTTATCTGTTAGGATCTCTGTTAGCCTGCGGGTATAATGTCACAACACGATTTTTGTTCGGGATTAAAAATCATTAAATAAATCATTTTCCAGAAATTAAATAAAAGGCAAAAGAATTTATCAAGAAAAGTATTAAGGAAATTAAAATTTCCTTTAAAAATCATGGCAAGAAATATTTTTGAAATATTCTCCATGCCCTAAAGTATTCGCTGAAATTCTCCGTGAAATTTTGGAGCTCCAGAAATAATTTTAATAATACAAAGAGCATTTCAGTAATTATTTAATAAATAAATTAACCACTAAATGGTCTGGTTATATTTTTATTAAATGCTTTGAGTGTTCATCTATTATCAAGAATTTTCTAGGAATTATTTGAATACGAAAATATTTATAAAAATTCAAGGATCATTTATATGATTAATTTAAAAGAAAAAAATTAAAAATTTTTCTACTGTTCTCGGGCCGCTTTCGGTCCAATTCCTTGAAAGTCCGCTTTTGCTCCCTCTGTTTTCCTCTTCCCTGGCCCGCTCGGTCCCCTCTCTCTCGCGCGCCTCTCCCGCTCGTTGGTCGACCTTGAGGCCACGGCCCGTCTCCTTTGCGCGTGCACCGAAAGTCCATCTGGACTCCCTCCCTATCAGAGCCGATGACAGGATGGGCCCACCTGTCATCTCTCTCCTCCGGCCGACCGCCATTGCCCCCGACCTCGCGCGCCCTCGCCGCCGCAAATCCCGCGCACCCCACCACTCCTGCGCGTGCTTTAACGCCGCCATCAAGCCGCCGACCATTCCCCCTTAATTTCCCCCAAATCTCGCTGCCTTAAATCACCGCATTTCCCCGCGCCTTAACGCCGTCGGCCACCACCTTCGCCATGAAATCCGCCGAGCACCGACCATGCCGCGCCTCCCCGCCTATAAAACCCTACCAGAGCGCCCCTCTCCCTTTTCCCCCAAGCCCCGAGCCCCGTCGTGCCCCCTTTCGCTCTCCCCGTGCTTCCCTTCTCTCCGCCGCTCGCCGCCCATCTCCGGCCACGCGCCACCACCGTTCCAAGCCCCGCCGCCGAGCGCCAAGGCCGCCATCGCTTTCGCATCACTGCGTACCCCGTCCACCGCTCCCCGTCCTCAGTCCGCCGCCGGGGATCCTCCCCGTCGTGCAACCGAGCCACCGCCGCCATATCCGCTTCTTCGGGCGCTGCTTCGGGGCCGCAGCACTGCCGCGGGCCAGTGCCATCATCCTCTTTAGCACCGCTGTGCCCCTTCAAGCGCAGCCGCCCTTCCGCCATCACCAATCGCAGTCGGACCGTTGTGTTGTCTTCTTCCCGAGCGCCGACCACGCCTCCGCTCACCGCCGTTCGCCCGCCGTTTTTCCCATCGTGCCGGTGAGCTCCTCCTTTTCCGACCTCTCCACCGCTTCCCGCGCTCGCCGTTGCTCCGATGGTCGCCGCCGCGCGCGCGCGCGCGCGCGCGCGCCTCCGCCGCCCGATCGCCTCGTGGCGATCGTGGCCGCCCATCCGATCACCCGCGTGGCCGTTGCGTGGCCGCCGCGTGGCTGCCGCGTCGGCGCCACGTGTGTGCCACGTGGCGCGCCCGCCCGTGGACCGCGCGCGCCGCGCGGCCGACGTCGCCCGACGTCGCCCTTGGTTGTTGACGCGCGCCACCGTGCCGACGTCGCCCTAGCCTTTTTTCTTTGAAAAATAATTAAAAATTGCGCAATAAATCTAATTAATTTCCAAAATTTATTTAAATGGTCCAAAACTTCTAAAATTCATATCTAATTCATACAAACTCCAAATTGGGCCATTCAAATTACAAAATTCATCTAAAATTGAGCTCTACATGTTGGTTTACTTTTGATGTACTGTTATTTGGTTTTTATTAGGGTTTTTACTCGTTTTGCATTCCAGCGTGTAGTTTTCGTCTTTTCGGAGTTCGTACTCGCGAAGAGTTCGGAAGTTTGTGGGAAGAAGCAAGGCAAGTCACACTCCCCTTGAAGCATATTGAACCTATTTTACAAATGTTTTACTATTTGCAAATAAGATTGCATTATTTTGCTAATTACATGAAATGATGGGATTACCTATCTGCTTGCTTGTGCCTTACCTCTTGATATCCGTCCTTTGTTAACCTTGGGTGATAATTTGACTAGCTTTAGTCACTTATGTGACTTTTGCTAGAATTATATGCTTAGCCATGCTTAATTACCATCAGCTCACTAAATGGGATAATCACACTATCTAAACTTAGTTCAGATGAACTGCAAGCTCGGAACACCTGGCCATGTTTTATTGGTCGTAATATCTTAACAAAAATATGACTAAATGATGGGCTGTGGGTGCATGGTTTTGGCATGTCGCACCCATGGCAATTAAGAACCGGTTCATGGGAATGAAGGGTTACGCGGAGGCTACGCTAGCCAAAAACAAAAACTATTACCACGCAAACCAGGAACACTTGCAAGTAAGGGCCGATAGATCGTTACCGATTGGAGTAGAGTGCAGCGGAATAACCAATCGGGGCAATCCGATCCGAACAGTGTAGCCGATTCCCGGAGACACCGATTCGCCAATCGCCGATTCGAGTCGTCCGGCCGCGTTCTCACGCCTCGCTCCGATGCGTCCGACCGCCAGCGATTCCACCACGCCGATCGCTCCGATTGCAGCCGATCCGAAGCCGATCAACGCGCGCAACGTAGCGGCGCCTCTACCGGTATCCACACGTCCGGGGACGAACGCCGTACACCCGTGTGCTAGCACGCGATGCAAGGCTAGGGTTTGGCTCGAAAGTGGGGAGGGTTTCCGTGGAGATTGATCTCGGCGACTTCGTTGCACGCGATGCAATTGATGTCTATTCAGCTCTCCACCCCTCCCTCCTTTATATAGAGTTGGCCAACTGGGACTAGTGGCCGATTAGGACTCTATTTTGAATCGGATCTCATCCGTATCTCATAGAGTTGGCCGCCCATACGTCGTAAGTCCATAGGACTCTATCCGATCGGATCCCTATCCGATCGAGCCGTATCCGAGTCCAACTCGAATATCTATTCTATCCCCTTAAGCGTGCGACCCGTAGGTTCAGGTATACTCGGTTTCGGCTATAGTCTAACTTAGCCGATCGTCGGCTCGAGTCCAACTCGGCCGACTGTCAATAGCGGCGCCTAGCAGCACATATTGACACCATAGTATACAAGAATATAATATCGGCTCGAACCTGTAATGTGTACACAAATCCCTTTGCCTCACGATACCGTTAAGCTATAGGCAAGATGTGTGCCATCCCTTCAATAGCTTAACCATTCACTCGAACCGTATTGGATTATCCGTCCGTTGATTGACTCCTCAATCAACTTAGCATGGCCATGCATTTCCATAATCCATTACCTCGAGGGGCCCAGAGATATCTCTCCAAAGGAGGGGCAAATTCCATCTTGATCACTCACATCCCACTCCATGTTTCATAGCAAACCCGAAAACTACCTTTATAACTATCCGCTTACGGAATAGCGTTTGGTAGTCCCAAAGTAGGCTACTACACATGTTGGAATCCATGGTGATCTCGGGTCTAAGGACTTTGTACCAACACTACCCGAGACCAACTAATGGCACATTAATTCCCGTAGTGTCTCATGGTGGGTCTATCCAACAATGTGTTCTCTAACACATATGTCCATGTTTATTGATTTGGTATCTCCATACCCATGATCTATGAGACATGATCATCAATCAATAAACATGCCGATCTTAGAATCATATTTGTTCCAACAATATGACATATGATCAGGGATCGTTTAGAAATAGATTCATACATATCGAGTCTCATAAATAAGTCACGTACTTATTGATCAATACAAGATGTCTATTTCATGGAACTGAATAACACTTTATTCATTTATACATAAACATTGACGTGATATCCAACATCTCCATGTTGCCTCTAGGGCATATCACTAACAGGGAAACCCCTGGAAGACTTAAAGTGCTTACCACAAGTAAGAATGGGCAACTGCTGGATCCATAGTATAGCTTTTCTCTAGCCAATGATCCCTGGCAAGGGTGAGCGTGATGGAGCTGCAGTCGGCCCCGGTATAAGGGTTGCTGGGCTGCTGGATTCACCGAGGCACTCGGGGGGGCTGCCCATTGCCCAGGAACGAGTGGGGGCGAAACCTTGGTGTGGTTCGCTTGGTTAGGGGGAGTTATGCTATAGGTCTCGTCACGATTCCCCACCTTTGCAGTATCGTGGCGATACTTCGGGGGCATGGCAACATGTGTGGAATCGTGTCTTGTGGGTAAAGTAGCGCACCTCTGATCAGAGTAAAACTATTCAAATAGCCGTGCACATGGTTATAGGCGATCGACCAGCTTCACCATGATTAGTCCCACCGTAATAATTGGACTTAATAATCTGGATTAGATCAGGTGGGAATGGTTGGGCCTGTTCAACGTGGGGATAACGTTGTTCAGTGGAGAATTAATATTGACCTAATTGCTCAACAGTTTTCCCAGTTTCCGAAATAAAGTGTTTTGCAACCGCCTTTCCGCAAAGTAGCCCCAAGCCCCTCCTTGCCTTCCCTCGCATTTCTGCATTCCTTGGTGTGGCTTATTGAGTACGTTGGTTGTACTCAGCCTTGCAAATTCTTTCCCTTCAGAAGTGTAGTGCTTCTGAGTTGAAGACGGTGTTTGAGGACCAAGGCTCAAGCCCCAATTGAGTTTGCCTGTGGAGTGGAGCTGAAGCCCGTCTAGGATCGTCTTTTTTCGCTGTCGCTGCTTTCTTTCGAGTGTGAGGACTAAGTGCCTCTTTTCCTGTAAGTATTTATACGCTTTATTTATACATATGGATTTGTGTATTGATTTGTCATTTTGTGTACCCTGGTTGATGCCTGGACAGGGATTAAATACACAAAATAGTCTGAAAATTCGGGTTTGAATTTCTGGGCGTGACAAGTTGGTATCAGAGCCATCTTGATTGTAGGTTGAGCCAAATGGTCAAAACCCTTAAGGACTAGTTTTGTAAAAACCTTATTTACGAAAATATCTCTTCTATCCCTCTGGAGTCTTTGAAGAATGATTTGTCAAATTTCTCTCCTTCCCCCTCCAACTCTCTAGTTGTTAAGCCTGGAGTGCCAACTAGAAGATCATGTCGAGCCTCAAGTTTCAAGCAAGAAGACCAAGCCAAGTAGCCTGAGTCATCGCTTCTCGAGGATCAAGTTAAGTCTTCCTAGAGTTTGCCTAAACCCAATCCTTCCCGAAAGAGTAGTATCGGTAGTTTTCTAGGTCGTGTGTTGTTTGCTGTGTGCAGGTGTATGGTTTACATCAGTGGTGGGGATGTGATCATACTAGGTTGTTTGCTTAATCAACTTGAACAATAAAAGTACACCACATCAGATCAGTAATCAAGCGGACCAAGGCCTCATCTTTAGTTTAACCTCTTCTATCCCCTCTCCCTTCTTATCCGGCAACAGATGGGTAAAGTCAGGGGTAGCGTCAGTGGATCAAGACCACAGCGGTCCCATGGTTCAGCTCAGAGCCACCATGCGAGCACTCCACTTCCTTCTCCCCAGAATCCAACCCTAGCCCAGGTGGTGGCCAATCAGACGCAATTAGTGGCATGATGATGCAACTGATGCAATGGCAGTATCAATAGCAGCAGCAGATGCAAGCCTTGGTGACTCCCGCAAGCATACCATTAGATTTTCAGGAGACGAGGACACCAACCCCGCCATCCGGCCAAAGAGATACGCCTGTCGTCTGCCAGGATTATAAGGAGCAAGATCATAATGCAAGGAACGGTTTGCGGGAAGTGTACACCAGGACACCGACTGTAAATGAGATGCAATGTCTCAGAAGGAAGGAAGTACCCGGTGAGCTAAACAACCAAGATTTCGGTACACCACCGTCCAACTCAAAGAAGAGAAAGGCACCAGAATGGAATACAAGATGTGCCCGCACGATGATCGTCACTGGTACGGAGTTTACTCCCGAAGATGCGGAGAAGATTCCTCAATGCTTGAGAAGAAATACTTTCCGTGGTGCACGTCAGCTAACCCGTCATCTCAGGTTGTATGGTCCACCCAAACTAGAGGGTGATGATTCAGAAGAGGTATCCTTCGATGGGGATGGGAAAGAAATCTTTGAAGACGTCTATGAAAAAGAAATGGAGCCCAAAGCGTGTACTCGCTGTGGAGAAGTTGGACACACTGCGAGCATGTGCAACCACACCTGCCTTTGTGGTAATGACACCCATGTACCAGAAGATGCCCCATGAGCAAGGTCACATGTTTCTTGTGTGAGGGAACAGATCATGTGCCCAAGAGTTGTCGGTTGAATTTGGTTCTAACCAAAGACGAGGAAGACCATGGGACAACCCGACAGTCTGTCTGTCCACTTGTGGTTGGTACCATCAATGGCGATGATGCTCATGGTCATCAACCAACTCCAACACCTGTGAAGACCACCAGTAGTAACGAAGGAATGGAAAACAAGGCTCGCAAGCCAGGGTACATTTCAGTCCCAGTTGTGAGTCTGCAGACTCAAAAGAGTGCACACCGTGATAAAACAGGTCGAATTTGTTTCAACGGTCGCAATCCAGGACATTACTTCAACAAATGACCATTTCCAAGACCAGCAAAAGATGCTCGTCGTTGCTTCAACTGTGGGGAAACGGGTCTGGTACCCAGAAGATGTCCAGTGCCCAAGCGCCACCATCCTCTAAGTACTGCCACTGTTTGCAACACTAGTATTACGCAAGCTGTTTCAATTCTAGCACAGCAGGGTCGAATCCAACCAGAAGACGCCCGTAAGCCAAAGGATACAAGTCGTCTCCCGTACCTAAAACCTCCACCACGGCGTATTGTCGTTAAGGGCACCAGCAAAGGTTCTAAGGCTCAACCACCAACCTATCCCAAAGCTATAGAATCAACAAGAGCAGCGCAAACAATGCCAAGGAAGCAGTGTTTCACTCCAACTATGAAGAAATGATACTCTCCTTCAGCAAGAACCGCAACAATTATCGGCAGCACCAGGTCATGATTACCGTGAAGACCAGCAAGGCATCCTGTCTTACCTCAGCTCAGACGTTTGGCAATCAATTGAGCAAGAGCCACACCTCGAGCGGAAGGTTCTACCTACAGCAGCTACTAAGAAGGCAGAAATGTCTGTACGCGAAATAGTACCCCGTTGGAACACCAGTATGTAAGCATGGGCAGATCAAGTCAATCAGGCTAGAATCACAGGAGAAAAGGTCCCACCAGTCAAGACATCTACTAGTCAAACCGGCAACAGCCTACAAGTGTGTAATCCTTAAGAAGATTTGTGCTTGTATATAGAAGTTTCATGACAGTTATGTAATAAGAAGGGAATATGGAACAAAGACTGAGATGTATAGTTCCATTCCTGATATGATTCATCTTGAGCAATCCAAAAGCAAGTTAACTTGTTTAACCGCCAGTGTTATAAGAAACCTAAAGTTTCATTCTTTCCGTTCATTCCAGTCTTGGTTAGACCCCAAGGAATGATTGCTAACCACAAGGAGTAAATGGTCATCAAGAAAATGTGAATGGTTAAGCCATTAAAACCTTCAAGATGAGGTGATACATCAAAAGGGCCATATGATGAACACCTGAAGAGTATGGGAAGGTGCACAGAATATTCAAGTGGAACATCATATAAGGATTACCGAAACTATTTAACCTCGAAAGTTATGTGGAAATAGTAAGTGGCAGTAGCACTCTGGTGGTGTGAACACAAATCAAGGAAATGCGTGTGTTCAGACCACAGTAATATTCAACATTATACAATTTCTTTAAAAGTCGGAATTAGTGGCACCTCAAGGAAATGAGAAGAATGATGAAAGTTTGGTGATAACATCATGGGAGAAATGTCCGCACTCTCGACCTTGGAAGTTTCTCCAGAAAATAGTAGGTGCAACTACACCCTAGCGATGAATATGGATCGAGAATGGTGGTCCTTAGTTCAAGGCGACCGTTACAGTTCTCGGAAACCACCTCGATGTCTCCTGGAAAATGACATTAGAAAATTTTCCATCACCCTGATCAGGAGCGAATTGATCCAAATGTCAGGCTAGAACATCCAGCCAACCAAGTATGTTACGGAGAATTCATCATGGTGAACCATCCTTACCCAAGGGTTGCATGTGAGCTTGTGAGATGGACAACAGGAACCCTTGGGTGTTTCAAAGGCAGTTCCTAGTGGTTCACTAATCTCGGCATTTGTGGGAAAGCAACGTCAAAGTTTGTGTCATGTCAGTATTCAGAGCTAGCAAACGATGTGGGAACCAACGAGCTAGAGTACCATTTTAGACGAGGTTTGGTAAGTGGCCAGTGTTTGTTCTACAGGCCAACCGCTAAGCAACCCAAGAAGAAAGTGACTGCCTCAGTCAAGCCTGAAGCAAGAGTCATGCCAGAAGTCACAACTTATGGGAAAAGTCAATCGAGAGTCAGTATGCTCGACAGTTTTATGAGAGTCACCCTCACAGAAGATTCCCAATCATCAGTTGAGTGTTGAGTTCCAAAAGTCCTTGGAATGACAGTGCACAGTGTTTGCCGCTTTTCGATCGGCCGAAGTAGTATCCAAATTTTGAAGTCAAGGTTCTTAGTAAATAAGAGAAATGAGGAACAACCTCAAGGATGGCAGTATATTTGTTCGTGGTCAGGCGAAGGCAGGGCTACTGGCTGTAAAGGTGAGCCGGAATCACTTTTACAAGGAACTTCCTATCGTCAATTGAAAGATATATTCTAAGCTTTCCCAAAAGAAAAGAGCTTTGTCATTGCTTCATTTTGATGGAATGACGAAGAATCAGTTCTACGGATCAAAGTTCCTTAGAAACCATAGAGGTGAATCAATCTCAGGGGCAACAGTGTCACTAGTGGCAGTCAGATGAAAGCCCATCTACCCTGGTAAAGTGAGCTTGAAGTCAAAATCAGTTTACCTCGTAACCGTTTTGGTTCAAACCTGTGAAGCAGATAGGATTGTGATCAAAGGAGTCAGTGGTGAGCCATTAGCAGAGTTACATAAACCCTAAATTAACAAGCTCGAATCTAAGGCACACCCAAGCAGTAATGTCAACAGTTCAGCCAAAACACGCAATAACTCAAGGCACACGCAGTTCAGAAAAAGGCAGAGCAAGCAGATGCTCGAAATGCTTGTCGTCCAGCTCAGGAGCAGTTCGAAGTGAAATCTAGAGGTCATGGTTTCATGAAAGTCAGTTTCAAGGTTTCTAGGACAACTTCACCGGTTTAGAGTCAAAGTGAATCCCAAGAATACCGGAGATGTTGTTGCTAAGTGTGCAGTCTAAGGGAAGAAAGATCTTTCCACCTCTGCAGGCAGATCAGGGCCAGAGTGTTCATAACCAGCTAGTGCAATTTTGGTAAAGGCGGTAAAACACCAAGTTGGGTGCCGATAGGTTTAGCGCCCAAGTTTGGTCATAATCGATCCAAGGGTGAGCCGGAAGAAAACCGTAGAAGTTAGTCGGCCAACCCAACCACCCCACCCTTCTTTCTTTCTAGCCCCGAATCTCGGGACGAGATTTCTGTAAGGGGTAGATTTGTCACAACCCGATTTTCGTTCGGGATTAAAAATCATTAAATAAATCATTTTCCAGAAATTAAATAAAAAGGCAAAAGAATTTATCAAGAAACGTATTAAGGAAATTAAAATTTTCTTTAAAAATCATGGCTGGAAATATTTTTGAAATATTCTCCATGCCCTAAAGTATTCTCTGAAATTTTTCGTGAAATTTTGGAGCTTCGAAATAATTTTAATAATACAAAGAGAATTTTAGTAATTATTTAATAAATAAATTAATCACTAAATGGTCTGGTTATATTTTTATTAAATGCTTTGAGTGTTCATCTATTATCAAGAATTATCTTGGAATTATTTGAATACTGAAAATATTTATAAAATTCAAGGATCATTTATGCAATTAATTTAAAAGAAAAACAAATTAAAAATTCTTCTCTGTTCTTGGGCCGCTTCGCCCAATTCCTTGAAAGTCTGCTTTTGCTCCCTCCATTTTCCTCTATCTTCGGCCCGGCCCGGTCCTCTCTCTCCCGTGCGCGCGCCTCTCCCGCTCGTGGGCGGCCTTGAGGCCACGACCCGTCTCCTTTGCGCCGCGCCGAAAGTCCATCCACTCCCTCCTCTCGAGCCGATGACGTAGGGCCCACTGTCATCCCTCTCCTTCGGCCGACCGCCATTGCCGCCGACCTTGCGCTCCCTCACCGCCGCAAATCCCGCGCACCCCGCCGCTCCCGCGCGTGCTTGAACGCCGCCATCAAGCCGCCGGCCATTCCCCCTTAATATCCCCCAAATCCCGTCGCCTTAAATCGCGGCATTTCGCGCCTTAACGCGCCGGCCACCGCTCGCCGCGAAATCCGCCGAGCACCGACCATGCCACGCCTCCCACCCTATAAAAACCCTACCGGCGTCCCGAGCCCCGTCGTGCCCCTTTCGCTCTCCCCCGCGCTTCCCTTCTCTCCGCCGCTCGCCGCCCATCTCCGGCCGCGCGCCACCGCCGTTCCGAGCCCTGCCGCCGAGCACCAAGGCCGCCACCGCCTTCCTCACATCACTGCGCGCCCCGTCCACCGCTCCTCGTCCTCAGTCCGCCGTCGGGGATCGTCCCCCCCGTGCAATCGAGCCGCCGCCGCCATAGCCGCTCTCTGGCACTATTTCTGGCCGCCGCGCCGCTCGCCGACCTACGTCGCTGTCCCCTTTAGCACCGCCGTGCCCCTCCGAGCGCCGACCGCCCTTCCGCCATCGACAACCGTGGCCGGATCGCCATGCCGCCTTCTTCCTGAGCACCGGCCACCGCCTCCGCTCACCGCCGTTCGCCCGCCGTTTTTTCCCGTCGTGCCGGTGAGCTCCTCCCCTTTTCTTCCCACGCTCGCCGCCGCGTCGATGGTCGCCGTCGGTGACCATCGGGTCGCGTGCGCCGCCGTTGCGCTGTCGCCGGCCGTCGTCGGCCGTCGCCGTCCCTCCGCCGCCCGATCTACCTCGTGGCAGATCGTTGCCGTCCATCCGGCCGCCTGCGTGGCCGCCGCGTGGCTGCCGCGTCGGCGCCACGTGTGTGCCACGTGGCGCGCCCGCCCGTGGACCACCGTGGACTTGGTCCACGGTGGACAGGCCCATGGACCGCGCCGCTGCCGCGGCTGACGTCAGCCTAACAACATGTGTGGAATCGTGTCTTGTGGGTAAAGTAATGCACCTCTGATCAGAGTAAAACTATTCGAATAGCCGTGCATACGGTTATGGGCGATCGACCAGCTTCACCATGATTAGTTCCACCGTAATAATTGAACTTAATAATCTGGATTAGATCAGGTGAGAATGGTTGGGCCTGTTCAACGTGGGGATAACATTGTTCAGTGGAGAATTAATATTGACCTAATTGCTCAACAGTTTTGCCAGTTTTCGAAATAAAGTGTTTTGCAACCGCCTTTCCTCAAAGTAGCCCCAAGCCCCTCCTTGCCTTCCCTCGCATTTCTGCATTCCTTGATGTGGCTTGTTGAGTACGTTGGTTGTACTCAGCCTTGCAAATTCTTCCCCTTTTAGAATTGTAGTGCTTCTGAGTTGAAAACGGTGTTTGAGGACCAAGGCTCAGACCCCAGTTGAGTTTGCCTGTGGAGTGGAGCTGAAGCCCCGCTAGGATCGTCTTTTTTCGCTGTCGCTGCTTTCTTTCGAGTGTTCGGACTAAGTGCCTCTTTTCCTGTAAGTATTTATATGCTTTATTTATACGTATGGATCTGTGCATTGATTTGTCATTTTGTGTACCCTGGTTGATGCCTGGACAGGGATTAAATACATAAAATAGTCTGAAAATTCGGGTTTGAATTTTTGGTCATGACATATAAATATGTAAGCCTGGGGTTCATGTAATCAATCCTCACGATCAATTCAAATCGGCGCATCGCCACCTTTTACCTTTTCCACTTTGTTCATCATCCGACGAGACTTGGCACCCGACGCAGGGCTGCATCAGCTTCGATCTCCGGCGAATGGGTAAGTCCAAGGTCCCATCGGCCCAAATATATCGTATCTATCTTTAGTTTCATTACCGTTCATAGATACATCAGCTTAGTTAGGACTTTCTCGGTTAGGTCCAATATTCTGATCAAGTCAATGTTTCTGTAAACGTAATGTTGCTTTAGGTAGATTTGTTATATCCATCACATTAGACATATCTATCGGCTCCTCAAGTATTAGATTATCATATACAATCTCGTGCTGCATTGGTTAGGTCCGACCTATTAGATTGTTATCGATAATCAAGTTTTGTTAAGCCGATAGGTTCCTACTAATGTTTCGCCGGAGGGTTAGCCGGTCTTATCATATGTTTCTGTTGAATCTAGTCCTAGTATTTTGATTTAGCTCTATCGGTTGTCTCTCGTTTTAGGGTTTCTGGCGATATCGGCTAAATTGTTATATTAGATTAGATTAGCTTAGGCATCTACCACCCTGAAAATTAGTCAAAGGCTTGATTGTCTAGATATTACGTTTCTTTTCATACTTGGTGTTGCATCAATTCAGTTTGACCTACTAAGTCATGATTAGAACCATAGTCTCTAGCCTGCCTGATGGCTACCAATAAGGATTTCGTCGGGGTTTCAGCCGACGAGTTATCTGGACATCGGCATCGGCTAGAATCACACAATTGGTTGTCAACAGATCGGATGTTTTGTTTATCGGCCTATCGGCCGATATGATTTATGCTTTGCTGTTTTGCATATCTTGTCAGTGGCAGGATCAAACTGACTGGCACGCCTGTGATTCATCAATTTTAGGACCTGCACTGGAGCTAAGCAGATCTCCCAGGCCAGCCTGTGATTCGACGTCAACACATCTTGTGGCGGTACGAATTTGGTGTCAACACCGTCCCATCGGCTACACAAGCAAAAATCAGCCAACTTGAAGCAATAGAAGCCAATTTGTTGGCGAGGCTGGAACAATGCATGGCCAAAATCACCGAAGAGAAGCAGGTGCTAGCCGATCTCCCAAGGCCACCGAAGAACAAAGAAACAAGGTGACTTCCACCCTCAAGCACTTGGAAGATTTAAATAACTCGGCAAAGGTGATCCCGGGCACCGAGGAGGAGGACTTTGCGACTGTCGATCAAGTCAATACTATCAAGGACAAAGCAATGTCGGCTATCTAGAGATTCCTCGGCATGTAATAGGACTTTAGTCTTCGAAACTTTTAATGCCAACTTGTATACATAACTTGTGTAATCGGCCCACTATTCTTTAAATATTGATCACATGTTTGTTTTCGATTCACTCAGTCTCCATATCTTGAATGCCTTAAAAGTTTTCGAAGCCCCGAAAATTTTGAAGTCCTCTATTTCTGATTTCTGATTTTGTATGATATATGCCCCCCTAATTTTCTCAATGTTGCCTCCAACATTAATAAAATTATAAGCCAAAACCATCGAACACCTGTCGGCTAATCGTAGCCGATTTGAGAAATCAAAGGGGAAAAACATGGAGGTAAAATATTCTAAAGGCGATGTATATGATTTCACAACACATCGGCTAGCATGGATCGGCAAGGACTTAGCCGAATCATGAATTGATCCAAACACTTGGGCAGTATTTCTTCAAATATTTGCCATTAAGAGCCCTCCCAAACACTTCTCCGTCCAATCCTTTCAACATGTAGGTTCCCTTAGAGACGTATTTGTGGATTTTGAAAGGTCCTTCCTAGTTAGGTGACCACTTGCCGAATTTGCTATCTCTTGATCCGATCGGCAAGATTAGCTTCCAAACGAGCTCGCCTTCTTCAAACGACTTAGGCACAACCTTCTTGTTGTAATGACGAGCTACGCATTTTTTATCTCTAGTCACCTTTTCCAAGGCACGTATCTTGACAAAACTAGGTCTTCAGATTCATCCACCATTAGGTTATAATAGTCATCGACTGTTAACTCGTCCTGCAACTGAATCCTCCTTGAGCCGATGATATTTTCCCATGGCAAAACTGCTTCATGTCCATAGACCAACTTGTATGGAGGCACCTGGATTGATCCGTGGCAGGCCATCCGATAAGCCCATTGTGATTCGACTAATCGACTATGCCATTGTTTCGGGTACTCAGCGATCTTCCTCTTTATCAACTTGATCAGACTTTTATTAGAAGCTTCAGTCTGTCCATTAGCCTGAGCATAATACGATAACGAATTCAATAGCTTGATTCCCATGCTGTTGGCAAACTGAACAAACTATCTGAAACAAAGATAGATCCCTGATCCATAGTGATAGTCTGAGGAACGTCGAATCTGTATATGATATGCTCTTTAACAAATTCTATTGCATCCCCGGAGTCAACCTTCTTCAAGGGAATTGCCTCCACCCACTTGGTAAAATAATCGGTTGCTACCAATATGAACTTGTGTCTCTTGCTTGAGGGTGGATTGATCTGGCTGATCATGTCGATTCCGCAACCTCTGAACGACCAAGGCTTGATGATGGGGTTCTTAGCCGATGTTGGTGCTCTCTGGATGGCTCCAAATTTCTGACAATCTTGACAACCCTTATAATACTTGAAGCAATCTTCCAGCATAGTCAGCCAGAAATATCCAGCTCTCCGAAGTAACCACTTCATCTTGTGAACCAATTGATGAGTGCCACAGATTCCTTCGTGCACCTCTCCAATGGCAACTTTGGCTTGATCGGCACCTAGGCACTTGAGTAGCACGCCATCAATCATCCGATAGTATAAGTCATTGTCGAACAAGACATATCGTAAAGCCTTGTAGCGCAATTCCCTTGAAGCCGACTGAGAAAGGTTCTGTAGATAATTATAGACATCAAACCTCCAGTCGTCGGCTGAGATGGTTGCAATCTCCACTTTGACATCTTTTGTCATCGGCTTGTAGCCCGATGCCCTTTGAGCCAAATCATTTGCCTCTGAATTTTGCTCTCTAGGGATGTGTTTTAAGGTTACTACCCGAAAACTATCCATCAATTCCCGACATTTTTGATAGTAGATCATCAACACATCATTTTTGCATTCATATTCTCCTGACAACTGGCTGATGACCAACAGTGAATCGCCCATTATTTCGATGGCATCAGCTTCAACCTCTTTCAACAGCTGTAAACCTTTGAGAACGGCCTCATATTCGGCTTGATTTTTTGTGGCATGAGGCACAATGGAGAAAGCAAACTCGAAGCTTGCCCCCTGGGAGAGATTATCACCAAGCCGATGTCGCATCCGTTCGTGCATATCGAGCCATCGAAAGTTAAAGTCCAAGGCATGATATCGACTGAGCCGATTGAGTCATCTCTGTGTTCTACGATAAAATCGGCTATGGATTGTCCTTTTACTGCTTGGGTGCCTGATACCTCAAATCAAACTCTGTTAAAGCAAATATCCACTTCCCAACTCGCCCCTTCAGAACTGGAGCCGATAGCATATATTTTACTACGTCGGCTTTGCATACTATGGTGCACTTGTTGGATAACAAATAATGTCTTAACTTTGTGCATAAAAAATATAGGCACAAACACAACTTCTCCACAGGAGAGTACCTTGTTTCTGCATCCAGAAGTCATCTGCTAAGATAGGAAATTGCCTTCTCCTTTCCCTCAATCTCCTAAATCAGAACTGAGCCGACAGACTTTTCATCGGCTGACAGATATAACTTGAACGGCACTCCCTTTTGTAGAGGAATCAATACCGAAGGGGAGCTCAGATAATCCTTAATGTTGTCCAGAGCTTTTTGCTGTTCTGCCCCCCAGGTGAACGCTTGATCGGCTTTCAGCCGTAATAGAGGCGTGAATGGCTCCATCTTTTCTGATAGATTGGCTATGAAGCGTCTGATGAAGTTGATTTTGCCGATCAGAGACTGCAATTGCTTCTTGTCCTACGGAGGCTGGATAGTCTTGATAGCATTGATGTTTCTTTGTGTCACCTCAATCCCCCTCTCGTGAACAAGAAACCCCAAGAACTGGCCAGCCGATACGCTGAAGGCGCATTTTGTGGGATTTATCTTCAAGCCATATTTTCTCGTTCTCTCCAACACCTTCCTTAAATCGGCTATATGGTCTTCCACTTCCTTGGATTTGACAACGATGTCATCGATATAGATTTCCATCAAGAAGCCGATTAGGTCGTGAAAAATGTAATTCATGGCCCTCTGATATGTAGCTCCAGCATTCTTCAAGCCAAAAGTCATGACGACCCACTCGTATAAGCCGATTGCCCCAGGACATCTAAAGGTTGGTTTATGAATGTCCTCCTCGGCCATAGATCTGATTATAACTAGCATTACCATCCATAAAACTTATGATTTTGTGGCTGGAGGCGGCATCTACCAACAAGTCAGCTATAGGCATAGGGTACTCATCCTTAGGGGTAGCCTTATTTAAATCTCTGAAGTCAATACATACCCTAAGTTTGCCTTTTTCTTTATCACTGAAACTATATTTGAAACCCATTCTGCGTATCGGCAGGGCCGAATGAAACCAGCATCATATAGCCGAGTGATTTCGGCCTTAATCGCATCATACATATCGGCTATAAACCTCCTGAGAGGTTGTTTGTACTGTCGATATCCAGTTTAATAGGGAGTCGATGTTCAACAATGAATCGGCTAAGACCAGGCATCTCAAAATACTCCCAAGCAAAGCAGTCTTTATATTTCTTCAATAAATCAATAAGCTTGGTCTTAAAATGAGAAGACAAATTCTTGCTAATGTATGTCGGCCTAGGCCTATCCCCTGGACCTATATCAACTTCTTCTAACTCATCGGCCGACATAAAACCTTGCCCCAGTTTGTCGTCGATGTCGTCCACGGTGTCCTTGGTGTAGACGCTCGCGCCCTCCACGACACCTTCAAAGTAATAATTGAGGCTCTTCGTCTCCAATTGGCTGCATGTCAGAATCGGACACCTTTAGAAAATCGACCCGCCAAACTTTGCTAGACAGGCAATCAATGCCGACTTCCTATAAAGTTAAGTCGGCGTTAGCAACGTTGACTGACCTATCGACTGGCACGATCTCTATCTTATCGCCTTGCCATTGGATTAAGCTTTAATGCATTGTAGAAGGGATTCAGCCGTTGGCGTGGATCCAATCCCTTCTGAGCAGTAGGCTATATGATCCCTTCCTGTCGATGACGAAAAACGTTGTGGGCATGGTTTTGCTACCGATGATCAGCTCAACATTTAAAACTCCCTTGGCCTCCGATGGGTTGCCGCCAAAGTCTTTTAGCACCATGTTGGTTTTTATCAAGTCATCGGCTCCTTTGCCTAGCTTCCTAAAGGTTGCGTAGGGCATGAGGTTAACAGCAGCTCCTCTATCGACTAGCATCTTTGACATCGGCTTCCCATTCACGAATCCTTTAACATATAGGGGCTTCAAGTGCCGATTTTTGGTCCCCTCGGGTTTTCCAAAGATGGCCTGTTCTGGTGACAGTACTAGCTTGGCCAAGGTGTCTTCAACGGTGTCTACATCGGCCTCGGCAGCCTCGAATTCGGCTGGCAATATGAATACCATGTTGACCGATGCAGAAGCTATTCCTTTGCCTTTTGTCGCCCTTCTGGCCTGGTCGGCTGGACTTTCATCGGCTGAGGCATCATATGTCTTTACGCGCCATTGTCTCTTCGGGCGGTTTTGTTCTTTTTTCTTCCTCAGTCGATAGTTGATCTCGGCCTGGACCTCTTTCAGCCGACCCTTGCTCTTTAGCCGTTGCACCTTTCGCTTTTGTGTTTTTTTGTGAAAACATCGGAAGGGCACCATTAAGGGTTGGCAATCTGCTCTTCTTTGTCCTCTTCTTCATCCTTGCCCTGGAAGAAGTCCTGGTGAATCGGGCCGAGCCGTTCGTGGATGGGGAGTTTTCGCTGGGTGAGTTGAACGGCTCGGGGGATGAATCGACTGGTGCTTGCAATTGGTTCTTGCATGAACTCTTCTTCCCCGAATTTGCTGCAGGCTGGGAAATTCTCTAAGGTGGGCAGCTGCATCCCTTGATCCCAGCAGAACTTGAAGAACTCGCACAGCCAATGGGGGTCGCAGCCGTCGTGGCAGCGAAAATAGGCCACTCCTAGCCGATCCGGTGTCCTCTGGTACGGCTTACCGCGGCGGGCCTCTTCCTCCTCTTGAACCCTCAGTTGAAACCGGAGTCGGCTGTCCATGTGTCTGGTTCGACGATCGGCCGATCGACCACTGGTGTAAATCGTGTTGATTGGCGCTGTGTTTGTTATAGTCGGCTTGCTGGATGGCTCCTTACAATCTAAGCCGGCCGTGGTTGCTCGTTGGACTTTGGCTAAGCTGTGCGCCATGCTGTACTGCCGATCAGCTCGCCTTGGGCCGGCTTGGACTACGTTGAAAGGGAAGGGATTGTCGTCGACCTTCATTGGCTTAGCCGACTCCTCAAACTTGATCTTCCCTGCCTCAATAGCCGACTGAATTTGCTGGTGGAAGACTTTGCAGTCATTGGTGCTGTGGGACGTGGTGGTGTGTCACTTGCAATATTTCTTCTTTTTGAGCTCCTCGGCCGATGGAATGACGTGGTTGGCCGAAAGCTGTATTTGTTTCTCTCTTAGCAGTAGATTGAAGATCCTATCGGCTTTAGTTATGTCGAACTCGTACTTTCCTCCTTAGCCGATTTTTTAAGCCATTGGCAAGTTATGGCCTTCTTGTTACTTGTCCACTCCGCTGTTGCCACCTCCGCGTCGTTGTCACTAGTCGGAGTCCGTTGTGTAAGCGACATGGCTAACTTTCTTGAAGGCCTTCTTGGATTCTTGAAAACGTTGCTCATGAGCTGTCACCTTCTGGGCCAAGTGGGCCAAGCTTTCAAAGTCCTGAGCCAAAACCTCTCCCGGATGGGGGCCAAAAGGCCATGGAAGGCTAAGTCAACTAGCTACGAATCCAACAGCACCAGGCTGTAACAACGGTTCCTCATGTCCCTGAATTGCTGGATGTAGTCTTGAACCGATTCTTCGTGCTTCTGCCTAACGCTGGTCAAGTCCGACAACTTCATCTCGTGTGTGCCAAAGTAGAAATAACTATGGAACTGCTTCTCGAGATCGGCCCAACTCTGAACCGAGTTGTAGGGCAGGGACGAGAACCATGTGAAGGCCAATCCTGAGAGAGATAGTGGGAACAAGCGTACCCTTAGTGCGTCGGTGGCCGATGCTTCTCCGCACTGGGCCAAGAATCGGTTGACATGTTCGTAGGTTGAAACGTTATCCTGCCTAGAAAACTTCAAAAAATCTGGCACCTTGTACCAGCTTGGCAGGGGCACCCGCTCAAAATATTTTGGGAATGGGTACCGGTACATATTGTCGGAGTCCTTCGGCTTGAGGCCGAACTGATCACACATGACATCTGCGATCAGATCAGCCCAAGGCTTATTTTCTTGAGCTTGCAGCTGTGACATCGGCTTCTACTACTCCTACTGCATGGGAGGTTGTCAATGCCGTATCTGTGGTGAATGAGGTTGATAGTATTGCTCGTAGTTGCCCCCTAGGTACTGATGTTGGACTTGATTCATGGTAGGAGGCGGCTGTGGTATAAACGGAGGGCGTTGCTCAGGGGGCGGCCGAACACCATTGGAGTTGTGAAGTAGGTCTGGCGTGTAACTGTCGATCAGCATTTTTGTGCAAGAGAGATTGCCGATCGGCACCGAACATGCTTTCCACCTGTTCTTGGGGAAGTATTGGAGCCCCATGACCCTTATGCGAAGGTTGCTGCCTGATTAGGAGCTTGGGCGCTGGTTTCACAGCCGATGGTTGTTCATTCGACTGAATAGGGGCTCCCCCTGGAGGAGTCGGCTGCCCCAATAGAGGGATTGGTAGCCCTTGTGTTGACAGAGTCCTGTAAGGTGGGAATCAGTCATCTGGGAAATAGGTCGGCCCCCTTGGCAGCTGCTCGGCTATCTTTGAATCAACCACGGTGCTTATCATGTTGTTCAATGTGTTCACTAGTATCCCTAACTGGTTGACAAGTTCGTGGTGGACAGCCAAGTCGATCCTGTCTTGAAGCGTGTCAAGCCCCGAGTCGTCCTACTCCTGCTTGACGTCTTCAATCTTCTTTTTCCCCTTCTTGTCTTTGTTGGAGGTGGTTCCGGAGTCGAAGTCCTCAGGGATCACAAACTTGTACTTTTGAACGATTGACCCAGACCTGGTCTGGGTGTAGGATTGCAAATAATGTGCTTGCAATCGCTCCACCATCTATTGGTAGTCGGCCTGCTTTTTAGCCGACAGTTTATCCACACTAAGAGGGATGATGTTGTCTTAGTCCAGCTCAGTGGCCGCGACATTCACCATTGTAATGGACCTGAAAGTTGGGGTCCCACCAGGCGTGCCAAAAGCGTGTTGATGAGAATTTTTCCAACCCGCTGGCCTGGAAGATTTGCTTAACTCCATTGTAGGTCCAAAATTGGTCGCCTTTGGTGATTGAGCGGGCGTGCCAGTTGGTTTGATCCTGCAACCAACAAGAAACAAAAAGATAGGCGTTTGGTTAAGATTAGATCCTACTCGATCGGCTATGGACATCAATAGATATATAATTTGCTATCCCAAAGCATGTTTAGACCAAGTGATTAGTATAGATCGGTAGTATACCAAGACAGTATAAATCACTTAGATCTAAATGTACATTAGGATAATAATTATATATATTTATACCTAGCCGATGTCACAAATCTAATGTAAATCGGCTAGTACTCTGATATATTTTATAGAAACATATTAATCTGAACTAAATACGTTAAACCAGGATCAATCGGCTGGTAATGTGATTTAATAGATTGATACTGAGCTCAACACATTTAAGTAGATTAAGATCTTAATATAAAAGGTAGTTCTAATACATCTAACTGTAATAATACATAAAAGATGATTAGAACATATAAGACCGACTGAAACCCCGGCACTATCTCTAATAATAAACATTGAGCCGAATAGATCTATATGATTCTAAAAGCGACTTAATAGGTCGATTAGATGCAGCATTAAGTACCAAAAGAAACATGAGATCTATTTAGACTAATGAGAATTCCTCGAGATGGTAGATACGCCATATAATCTGAATCAACCTCTAGATCTAGCTCTGTCGGCTGTTATCTTGAAAGATATGCTAGCCGATCGTGAGATAGATCTAGACATTGATCTAGATTATATGTCGCATATGGTAAATTAAGCAGTTTGCAACATCAAAATCAGAGTGTCATGATGATGGAAGAACTGGCCTCCATACCATAAGCCGCTTGTAACAAGAAATTACCTTTCCTGGAGATAGGAACCGATGCATCCCAAGAACAAAGCAAGAACTCGTCGAGAAAAAGTAAAAACAAAAAGGTTGGCGATGCGCCGAAGTTGTATTGATGTGTGTTCGATTGATTACAACAAGCCCTCGGGTCTTATTTATACCCGATTATAACAACATCTGTGTAGATCACGGTTTCTATCTTATCTATTATTTACAGCACGACAATATCCTGTGATGGAGTCCCATGCCGCGTTACAAAAGAAAAATCTACAAAATATCCTATTTTATAGATACAATTGCCGTTACAGGACCTTATCCATAGATGGCAATATGTTTAACGTCCTTTGGAAACCGAACCCTAATAGTTATCTCCAAGCTTTCCTTCCGGGATTGACTCTACCTTCGCATCCAATCGGAATCGGCTATCGGTTGTCCCGGTCCGACTCGGACTCGACTGGCCGATTCCTGCAGAGCCGATCTCGGACCCGATCCGATGCGGCCTCTGTTTTCGCAGATCGCGTGTTTCCTCCGATTTTGCTTCAATTCTTGCTTCAAACTTGGGGATTTGTTTACCAAATTTGATCGTTAACAGTTAGCTTACTGACTGTATCATGGGAGGAACAAATGGTGAATTCTCGGTCACTTTAACGCAAGAGGCGTAGGTAAGTTTATCGTAAAACCAATGATAATCTGGACATGGACTCACTCTCGCATGGCAAACGTGCGATCTCACTTCCAAAGTCGTACATGGCCTCTTGTGGAGACCGGTCGTGTGACTCATGAATGATAGATAGTGCGTAGACTCTAATATGTCGTGTCTCGCGGAAAATTTTAATTTTTTATAATCGATAATTTTTATCTCACACAAATATCAAAGTGAAAATAACGGTGATTCTGTTGTCAACAATAAAAAATAATAATAAAAGAATACATCACTTGTCTATGAAGTAGGTATGGGTATATCAACAAATAGTTTTTTCAGCAAAATTCAACCCCGTGGATTAACACAATCTAAAACATAATGGCACTTGACCGCAAAAAGTCTCAAGCTCGTAGTTTTCAAAAAAAAAGCTTCACTGAGGAGACTGAATTTGGCCAAATTGGCCCAATAAGCTATCAAAACTGATTAAAATGTATTTATGTAAAGAAAAAAAATCATAAATTTGGGCTGATAAATAAGGAAAAAGCAATTCGGCCCAAAGATTGGTTGTGAAGATTATGGCAATCGGGTATCTACATGGCAAGCGTATCCGACTGAAGGTAGGGATAGATTGCGCCTGCTATATCTGTAAGCCGAACTTGACTTGGGTGTTACGATTGCCGATAGAGATAAGGCGATCGGCCTATAGTCACAGTTTGGTAAGATTGAGGAAACCAACTTAGAATAAGATAGGGTTTCCGATCTGTGAGCCCTCCTCCCAAGACTATATAGGGGGGGTAGGGGGCGTCCCTTGAGGGATATCTGAGACTAGATCAGAGATTAGATTCTATAGGTGATTTCACAAGCAAGAGCTTTAGATACACAAGATCAATACAAAACACTCGGCGGATCGAATCCACCGAAATAGGAGTAGGGTATTATCTCACGAGAGGGCCTGAACCTGTCTAATCTTCTTCTTCTTCTAACCCATTGTGTTTGGCGATCTCTGCGACCCCGAAAACATATTGTCGAAACCAAGTTTCGACGCTTGGCGCGCGGTAGGGGACCGCGCGTCGAGACTTCCTCGACAATTTCGCCGATAAGCGCGATGGGATCTCCTTCAGATTCGGCGACTTCGCCGCCAACAACTTCTTCGGCGACTCCTCCTTCGACTCGGACTCAAACCGGTCGGAAGGGAAGACCTACTCGGCGCAGTTCGGGCTCCCCAACAGCGCCGAGATCTTCGACGACATTTTGAAGACCAAGATGCAATCTACTTTCTCCGACGACGGACTTCACTCGGCATCATTCGGACTACCGAATACCGCCGAAATCTGCGCCAATCTTCTCGCCTCCCGACGGAAGCGATCTACTCAGATGAAGACCTCTCAGTGCCGTTTGGGTTACCAAACGTCGCCGAGATTTTCAGCAAACTTCTCTCCCCCGAGTCGGCGGCGACCCACTCGGAGGAGCCCTCATCTCCCAACTCTGACTCGGACTGGAACGATCCAGATCCGGGTTACCCAGGATCAAGGGAGGTCGCTGTCATCCTCCCATCATTCGGCTCCTGCTCATCTTCGGAGCTCAATGGATACCTCAGCTCCGCCAGCTTCGACAACCTCTACGGCATCCCTTCTGATGAAGCCGACAACTCCGACTGCCGCATGGACTATGAGCCGAAATGCTTTGACGTCCTCATGGCCGAGCCGGACGAGTCCGACTCAGCCATGGCCAGAAGGCTTGCCGAAGAAGAGCGAGCCAGGGTGGAGCTCGAGCGCAAGACAGCCGAGGAGGAGAAACAACGCAAAGACGAGGCCGACAAAAGGAAGCAGGATCTACGTGCAGCCGGACGATCCGCCCAGGAGGCCATACTCCAAACACGGGTTCGCAACACCAACGTCTTCCAGACGCCACAGCAGAACGCTGTCGCCGCACTCACGCTCTTGGACACCGTCATGGAGACGGCACCTGCCAACGTGACTCCTATACTCGACAAGATCAAGACCATCATCGCTGCCACGGCTAACGGCCATCCCACCACTTCGGCACGAAGGCCGACTGAATCTGTGGCCGAAACACCAGACAAGAGCCGGCTTCCACCTCTAAAGTCGGAGACTATAGGAGGCCCGAGCGGCTCGGTCAACAACCAGGCCAAGAGGCCCACCTCGCGAGTCCATGATGAAGTACCAAGAGCGACGGCCGACTCCGCGACAAACGACACGGACGTCCACCCGTCCACCACCGCGTCCGCCGCAACAGCTCCGGCTACCCAACCAGCCAACCGAAGACCCCGCCGAGTGATCTCGCGGGAGGTCCTCGATCGCCGCTACCGGGAGCGCGACCGACGCACTCGGGAAGATCGGAGGATCACCCGATAGCGGCGACGACGGAGTACCAGCCTTCACTCGGGAACTCCGCCGAGTGCACCGGCCGAGTGGCTTTAAGCCCACAGGATTGAAAGGTACGATGGCAAGACCGACCCCGAATCTTGGCTAACCGTATACACCCTTGCCATCCGAGCCGCAGTGGCGACAACAAAGCTATGGCCAATTACTCGCCCGTGGCCCTCGCAAACTCAGCATTGGCTCACGAGCCTGCCAAGAGGCTCAATCGGCTCGTGGAGCGAGCGAGGGATCACTTCATCGCCAACTTCCAAGGTACCTTCGAGAGGCCCGGCACACACTTTGACCTTTACAACGTCATCCGAGCGGACGAGCCCCCGAAGGATTATATTCGTCGTTTCTCCGAGAAACGCAACAAGATCCCGAATATCACCGACGACATCATCATCGCCGCCTTCCGGAAGGGAGTCCGTGATGAGCTGCTCATCGGGAAGTTCGGGCGCAAACCACCGAAGACGGTGAAGCAAATGTTCGAGACGGCGAACTCGTACGCCAAATCCAATGACGCCATTAAGGCCGCCCGTCAAGACCGGCCCGATAGAAGGGAAGATAAGCAAGCGGGAGGAAGCCGTAATCCTAAGAAGGATGGCGGCAACAATGGCAACCAGGGCCGGAAGGATCGCAAGCGTCGATCCGAGGACCTAGTGGCCGCAACCTCCAACACTCAACGCCGTCCCAGTCGCCGCCTACGACGCCATCATGAACGCCCAATGCACCCATCATCCGAATCACAAGCACGCGGCGAAGGACGCTTTATCTACAAGCGTCGCAAGCATACGACGCAGCTCAACAAGAAGCCGACGACGAGGCTGGCCCGTCGGCGCCAAAAAGAACAACGCGGCTGAAAACGCCGAACCTTTTTGTTAGTGATATGCCCTAGAGGCAACATGGAGATGTTGGATATCACGTCAATGTTTATGTATAAATGAATAAAGTGTTATTCAGTTCCATGAAATAGACATCTTGTATTGATCAATAAGTACGTGACTTATTTATGAGACTCGATATGTATGAATCTATTTCTAAACGATCCTCGATCATATGTCATATTGTTGGAACAAATATGATTCTAAGATCGGCATGTTTATTGATTGATGATCATGTCTCATAGATCATGGGTATGGAGATACCAAATCAATAAACATGGACATATGTGTTAGAGAACACATTGTTGGATAGACCCACCATGAGACACTACGGGAATTAATGTGCCATTAGTTGGTCTCGGGTAGTGTTGGTACAAAGTCCTTAGACCTGAGATCACCATGGATTCCAACATGTGTAGTAGCCTACTTTGGGACTACCAAACGCTATTCCATAACCGGATAGTTATAAAGGTAGTTTTCGGGTTTGCTATGAAACATGGAGTGGGATGTGAGTGATCAAGATGGAATTTGCCCCTCCTTTGGAGAGATATCTCTGGGCCCCTCGAGGTAATGGATTATGGAAATGCATGGCCATGCTAAGTTGATTGAGGAGTCAATCAACGGACGGATAATCCAATACGGTTCGAGTGAATGGTTAAGCTATTGAAGGGATGGCACACATCTTGCCTATAGCTTAACTGGTATTGTGAGGCAAAGGGATTTGTGTACACATTACAGGTTCGAGCCGATATTATATTCTTGTATACTATGGTGTCAATATGTGCTGCTAGGCGCCGCTGTTGACAGTCGGCTGAGTTGGACTCGAGCCGACGATCGGCTAAGTTAGACTATAGCCGAAACCGAGTATACCTGAACCTACGGGTCGCACGCTTAAGGGGATATAATAGATATTCGGGTTGGACTCGAGATACGGCTCGATCGGATAGAGATCCGATCGGATAGAGTCCTATGGGCTTACGACGTATGGGCGGCCAACTCTATGAGATACGGATGAGATCCGATTCAAAATAGAGTCCTAATCGGCCACTAGTCCCGGTCGGCCAACTCTATATAAAGGAGGGATGGGTGGAGAGCTGAGCAGACATCAATTGCATCGCGTGCAACGAAGTCGCCGAGATCAATCTCCACGGAAACCCTCCCCTTTCGAGCCAAACCCTAGCCTTGCATCGCGTGCTAGCACATGGGTGTACGGCGTTCTGTCCCCGGACGTGTGGATACCGGTAGAGGCGCTGCTACGTTGCGCGCTGTTGATCGGCTTCGGATCGGGCTGCAATCGGAGTGATCGGCGTGGTGGAATCGGCTGCGGTCGGGCGCATCGGAGCGAGGCGTGAGAACGCGGCCGGACGACTCGAATCGGCTGATTGGCGAATCGGCTCTCCGGGAATCGGCTACACTTCGGATCGGATTGCCCCGATTGGTTATTCCGCCGCACTCTACTCCAATCGGTAACGATCTATCGGCCCTTACTTGCAAGTGTTCCTGGTTTGCGCGGTAAAAGTTTTTGTTTTTGGCTAGCGTAGCCTCCGCGTAACCCTTCGGTGGTATCGAGCTAATCTTGCTTAGTTCGGGTTTTAGATTGGATCGGAACAAGTTTTGCGCACGGGTTGATTAGATCAATCGGTTTTACGGGATTCGTTGAGGAGAGTTAATGGTAATTGCGTTCCTTGATAGTGTATCGGAACGGCGTAATGTGATTACGTCAAAGCAATTTCCATATAACTCGGTTTGAGATGGGTTCGAGATAGCGTTCCTTGATAGTGTATCGGAACGGTATAATGTGATTATGCCGAAGCTATCTCGTAGTCCGATCTTGTTTGCTGCCTCGCGCCTACGCAAACCATCTCCCTTGATAGTGTATCGGGACGGTATAATATGATTATGCCGACATGGTTTCCATAAGCGATTTCATAGATTGGATCTATGAATTTCGTGTGGTGTTCCGGCGCTGCCCGAAGCCGCGAGGGACCGCCGTGTGCGTACCCCTTATAGGTCGTCTCGATGCCGTATCTCTGCGATAAGTAGAAAACGTTTCTACGCCTAACTTGTTTTTGCAGAGAATGCTTTGAGATGGTATGGCCCTATTGTATGTATGAGATGCATGTGATGCATGTAATATTCTTTCATATGTGCAATCCTCGTAATATTCTTTCATACGTGCAATGCTTGTAATATTCTTTCACGACTGCGAGTCGATGTAATCTTCAATTAGAGCTTCTATAGTAGTAGCTTAGTTTGAAGATATCAAGCATTCGACACTTGGAAGATGGTGCCGAAGATGGAGATCCTCGGCGCCGACATGGAGATGGAGATCACCATGTGAAGGGGGCCATACTATTTCATTATATGCTATTCTTCTTGCTTTCATATGTGATATGTTTGTTTGATAGGATAGCATCCTCTCAAAATTAAGTAGTAATGATGCCCTTCCAAATATTGCACTAGTCATCGTTATGCTCGTCAATGGTGGGTCTCGCCAAAGCAGAGTGCCATTCTCTATCATAACACGAGGGGGTATATGTCGACATATACATGCAGGAGCATTTGGTTTACTTAACAAGGCTATCAAAACAGCTTTTGGGCATTGGGGCATAGGTTGGCGCCGGGCATGGAGATGCCACACCAACAACAAGAGTCACATAGAGATGTGATTAGCAAGGTGTTGCTTACCGATGTTACTAATTTTCTAGCAGTGATGCCAAAGCTCACTAGAAAATTAATTAACATATGGATCTTGACCCAATACGTAACCTAGAGGGAAGGTGGAAAATACGTAATGGGAGTCTAATGTTAAATTGTTTAACAATAGACATAGCATAAACATTGTGCTAAACTTTGCTTTTTCGTTGTAGAATAAATGGCGGCTAATACTACACCAGATACCTTTAATTTGCGATCTATTCTCGAAAAGGAAAAATTAAATGGAACAAACTTTATGGATTGGTATCGTAACTTGAGAATTGTTCTCAAGCAAGAGCGTAAGGAGTACGTTCTTGAAGTACCCTATCCCGAGGATTTGCCAAATAATGCCACTGCAATCGCACGGAGGGCTTATGAGAAGCACACTAATGATGCCCTAGATATAAGCGTCTCATGCTTGCTACAATGTCCCCCGAGCTTCGAAGCAATATGAGAGTAGCGATGCTCACCCTATTATTCGGGGACTGCGTGGCATGTTTGAGAACCAAGCTCGGGCCGAGAGGTTCAACACCTCAAAGTCCTTGTTTGCGTGCGAGCTTGTTGAGGGGAATCCCGTCGTCCGCATGTGATAAAGATGATTGGCTACATTGAGAGTCCGGAAAACTGGGTTTTCCCTTAGCCAAGAGTTGGCTACGATGTGATTCTCCGCCGCTCCCTCCGAGCTTCGAGCCATTCATATTAAATTATCACATGAACAATATGGATAGGACCTTGGCTGAATTGCATGGGATGCTAAAGACATGAGGAGAGTATCCGAAAAACGGTCATCATGTGATGATGATGCGAAGGCTAAGCGCAAACCACTGTCAAGAAACTTTGCACCAAGAGGAAGTTAACTCCCGATGAGATCGCGAGTGCCTCTAATGCAAAGAAGGGCAAGAAGGGTCGGCGGCATCGGATGCCGTTTGCTTCTACTGCAAGGAGACAAGCCACTGGAAAAGGAACTGCAAGAAGTACATGGAGGATCTCAAGAAGAAGCAAAGTACGACTTCGCTTCGGTATTAATGTTATAGACATTAATCTTGCTACTTCACCTACGACTCTTGGGTATTTGATACCGGATCGTAGCTCATATTTGCAAATCGTTGCAGGGAATGAGAAGAAGTAGAGGATTGAGAAGGGGCGAGGTGAACTGCGCGTCGGCAATGGAGCAAGCGTTGCTACGGTTCTGTCGGCACGAGTACCACTTCATCTACCTTCGGGATTAGTTTTGGAATTAAATAATTGTTATTGTGTTCCAACACTATGTCAAAACGTTATTTCCGCTTCATGTTTGCAAGAAGAAGGATATGATTTTAGATCAATGAACAATGGTTGTTCAATATATCTCGAGATATGTTCTATTTTCATGCTCCATTGGTGAATGGATTATACGTTTTGAATCTTGAAGCGTCGCCCATCTATAACATTAATACGAAAGGCAGCTCTCTAATGATATAAACCCCACGTTTATCCGGCATTGTCGCTTAGGCCATATAAATAAGAAACGCATGGAGAAGCTCCATAAGGATGGATTGCTTCACTCTTTTGATTTTGAATCATTTGAGACATGTGAGTCTTGTTTACTTGGTAAGATGACAAAGGCACCTTTCACGGGACACGGTGAAAGAGCAAGTGACTTGTTGGCACTCGTACATACCGATGTATGTGGACCAATGAGCTCAACGGCCGAGGTGGTTATCGTACTTCATTACCTTTATCGATGACTTTAGTAGATATGGTTATATCTACTTAATGAGGCATAAGTCCGAATCCTTTGAAAAGTTCAAAGAATTCCGAATGAAGTACAATCATTTAGGGAAAACAATCAAGTTTCTACGATCGGATCGTGGAGGAGAATACTTGAGCCAAGAGTTTGGTAATCATCGAAAGATTGTGGAATTGTTCCACGCTTAACTCCGCCAGAACTCCACAATGGAACGGAGTGTCCGAACGGAGAAATCGCACCTTGTTGGACATGGTGCGGTCGATGATGAGCCAAAGTGATCTTCCGTTATCTTTCGGGATATGCTCTTGAAACAAATTCGCTCACACTAAATAGAGTTCCATCTAAGTCGTTGAAAAGACACCATATGAGATATGGACAGGGCAACCCCTAGATTGTCTTTTCTCAAAATTTGGGAATGCGAAGCTTATGTAAAACGTTTACTGATCGACAAGCTCACACCCAAATCGACAAGTGCTTCTTTGTGGGATATCCTAAGGAAACTAAGGGATATTACTTTTATAATCGGGAACAAGGCAAAGTGTTTGTCGCCGAGCACGGTGTCTTCTTGGAAAAGAGTTTCTTTCAAGAAGGGTTAGTGGGAGGGGTGCATCTTGAAGAAGTTCAAGAAACACCGAGAAAATGTTTTAGCGACCACGAGAACCATAACAGGAGGTGCAAAGTGTTGCGCCACCGGTTGTAGATACACCACCCCACGGAGTCGAAAGATCACGTCGTGCACCCGACAGTACACAAGGAACAACGTGATATATTGTTGTTGGACAACGATGAACCTAAGACCTATGAGGAAGCGATGGTGGGACCCGATTCCAACAAGTGGCTTGGAGCCATGAAATCCGAAATAGAATCCATGTACGACAATCAAGTTTGGAACTTGGTTGATCCACTGATGGTGTCAAAACCATTGAGTGTAAATGGTTTTTAAGAAAAGGCCGATATGGATGGAAATGTTCACATCTATAAGGCGCGATTGGTGGCGAAAGGTTTTAAACAGATTCAAGGAGTTGATTATGATGAAACCTTCTCGCCCGTCGCAATGCTTAAATCTATTCGGATTATCCTAGCGATTGCTGCATATTTCGATTATGAGATATGGCGAGATGGATGTCAAAACGGCTTTCCTGAATGAAAACCTAAGCGAGGATGTATACATGATATAACCTCGGGGTTTTGTCGATCCGAGAATCGCTGGAAAGATATGCAAGCTACGAAATCCATTTATGGATTGAAGCAAGCATCTCGGAGTTGGAATATTTGTTTTGATGAAGTAATCAAAGGGTTTGGTTTCATCAAAAATGAAGAAGAGGCCTGTGTTTACAAAAAGGTCGGTGGGAGCGCAATTGTATTTCTAATCTTATATGTGGATGACATATTACGGATTGGAAATGATATCCCTATGCTTGAATCCGTCAAGTCTTCATTGAAAAATAGTTTTTCCATGAAAGACTTAGGGAGGCAGCATATATATTAGCATTCGGATCTATAGAGATAGATCCAAGAGGCTAATTGGATTAAGCCAAAGTACATACATTGACAAGGTGTTGAAAAGGTTCAACATGCATGATTCCAAGAAAGGTTTCTTGCCTATGTCACATGGCATCAATCTTAGCAAGAATCGGTGTTCTCGGACACATGATGAGCGGAATAAGATGGGTATGGTTCCATATGCTTCGGCAATTGGATCCATCATGTATGCCATGCTTTGTACACGCCGAGATGTCTCGTACGCTTTGAGTGCTACGAGCGATACCGTCGAGATCCGGTGAAGGTCACTGGATTGCCGTAAAGAATATCCTTAAGTACTTGAGAAGAACTAAGGATATGTTCCTAGTCTATGGAGGTGAGGAAGAGCTCGTTGTAAGTGGTTACACCGATGCTAGCTTCCAAACAGGACAAGGATGATTATAGATCGCAATCTGGGTTCGTGTTCGCACTGAACGGAGGCGCGATCGTGAAAGAGTTCCAAGCGGGATACGTTGCTGATTCTACAACGGAGGCCGAGTACATTGCTGCTTCGGAAGCTGCAAGGAGGCTGTTTGGATCAAGAAATTCGTTTCGAGCTTGGTGTGATGACTAGTACACTGTCCAATGTCTCTCTATTGTGACAATAGTGGAGCCATTGCACAAGCCAAGGAGCCGAGGTCACATCGAAGTCCAAACACATACTTCGACGATATCATCTCATCCGCGAGATTGTGGACAGAGGTGATGTCAAGATATGCAAAGTGCACACGGATCTCAACATAGCCGATCCGCGACAAAACCTCTCCCTCGGCCGAAGCATGAGGCGCACACAAGAGCAATGGGTATTAGATACTTACATGATTGACTCTAGTGCAAGTGGGAGATTGTTAGTGATATGCCCTAGAGGACACATGGAGATGTTGGATATCACGTCAATGTTTATGTATAAATGAATAAAGTGTTATTCGGTTCCATGAAATAGACATCTTGTATTGATCAATAAGTACGTGACTTATTTATGAGACTCGATATGTATGAATCTATTTCTAAACGATCCTCGATCATATGTCATATTGTTGGAACAAATATGATTCTAAGATCGGCATGTTTATTGATTGATGATCATGTCTCATAGATCATGGGTATGGAGATACCAAATCAATAAACATGGACATATGTGTTAGAGAACACATTGTTGGATAGACCCACCATGAGACACTACAGGAATTAATGTGCCATTAGTTGGTCTCGGGTAGTGTTGGTACAAAGTCCTTAGACCTGAGATCACCATGGATTCCAACATGTGTAGTAGCCTACTTTGGGACTACCAAACGCTATTCATGTAATGGATAGTTATAAAGGTAGTTTTCGGGTTTGCTATGAAACATGGAGTGGGATGTGAGTGATCAAGATGGAATTTGCCCCTCCTTTGGAGAGATATCTCTGGGCCCCTCGAGGTAATGGATTATGGAAATGCATGGCCATGCTAAGTTGATTGAGGAGTCAATCAACGGATGCGATAATCCAATACGGTTCGAGTGAATGGTTAAGCTATTGAAGGGATGGCACACATCTTGCCTATAGCTTAAGCGGTATCGTGAGGCAAAGGGATTTGTGTACACATTACAGGTTCGAGCCGATATTATATTCTTGTATACTATGGTGTCAATATGTCTTGCTAGGCGCCGCGTATTGACAGTCGGCTGAGTTGGACTCGAGCCGACGATCGGCTAAGTTAGACTATAGCCGAAACCGAGTATACCTGAACCTACGGGTCGCACGCTTAAGGGGATAGAATAGATATTCGAGTTGGACTCGGATACGGCTCGATCGGATAGGGATCCGATCGGATAGAGTCCTATGGGCTTACGACGTATGGGCGGCCAACTCTATGAGATACGGATGAGATCCGATTCAAAATAGAGTCCTAATCGGCCACTAGTCCCGTCGGCCAACTCTATATAAAGGAGGGAGGGTGGAGAGCTGAACAGGACATCAATTGCATCGCGTGCAAGAAGTCGCCGAGATCAATCTCCACGGAAACCCTCCCCACTTTCGAGCCAAACCCTAGCCTTGCATCGCGTGCTAGCACATGGGTGTACGGCGTTCGTCCCGGACGTGTGGATACCGGTAGGCGCTGCTACGTTGCGCGCTGTTGATCGGCTTCGGATCGGCTGCAATCGGAGCGATCGGCGTGGTGGAATCGGCTGCGGTCGGGCGCATCGGAGCGAGGCGTGAGAACGCGTCCGGACGACTCGAATCGGCTGATTGGCGAATCGGCATCTCCGGGAATCGGCTACACTTGTTTCGGATCGGATTGCCCTGATTGGTTATTCCGCTGCACTCTACTCCAATCGGTAACGATCTATCGGCCCTTACTTGCAAGTGTTCTGGTTTGCGCGGTAAAAGTTTTTGTTTTTGGCTAGCGTAGCCTCCGCGTAACCCTTCACTTTTCAAGACCCAGTGGGGGAGCTCAACCACATCTTCAGAGGTCCGCTTACTTATGAGTCCAAGAGGAAACAAAAGCTAACGGCCGGGAGGTCAATGCGGCTCAACCGAAGTCCCTCAATATCTGCGATGGTCGGAAGTGGCCATCACGTTTGACCGCTCGGATCATCGACCGAGTGGTTCACCGGGCGCTATCCACTCGTCCTGGATCCCGTGGTCCGCAACATCAGGCTTAAGCGCGTGTGGACCCCCGTTTTTGAGACGGGAATCTTTCGTGTTCATAGTACCAATTCCCTGGATCGAGTAGTTGGTGCCCACGAATCTGATCTTGGATAATCAAGTGCACATGCACGAATAGTCTTACAATACCATTATTACATTAATAGGCCCGAAGGCATTGTTCATCCACAGGACCTTATGGTCCGAATACAACATAAAACAGAATTTAGATAAGGCGGCGGAAAGAGGCGGCGGCTCGTCAATTGCCACGGGCAACGGCGGGGCTAAGGTCTAGTATGCGCCGTCGGTTCCTTCGCCCTCCGGGTAGTACGCGTAGGGGTCTTCGGCTCTTCATTTCCATCAGGAGGTTTGTGCGTATAGCAAGGGTGAGTACCAACCGTACTCGGCAAGTCAACACGAATTGATGCATATGATAGGGTTATTCGAAGAACACGGCTAGAGTTATTTTTGCGTAAAGCCGGTTTTCACAATTCTTTTCACAAGCCTACCGACTAGCCAAATCAAGTTTTAATTACATAGTTCATTAATCGCGACGGTTACGTCTACCATCCATCGTGATTCCAAGGATGGCTTCCGTCTCCGGTTCGTCATGATTTTACGGGAGTCCACCCCTTCTCGCATTCTCGAGAAGTTGATCCACCGAATGAAACCATCATGCATACCCATCCCAGCGGTTTTAAGTTTAAAAATCTAGCCAAGCGAAAGTCTTGTCACGATGCTCAATATCCGCGAGCACGGCTATTCGAATAGATTGATTCACTCACACTTTGCGGTGGATGTACACTTTACCCGTACTCCGCGACGGCCCAACAAATGAGCCTACGCCTCAACACATGAGACGGTCACGGCAAAGCCTTTCGATAACCTTGCTTTGGCGTACCCGCTCCATGAACTTAAGCCCTCATGCACTCTAGCCGTCCTTTTCTAGCGGTGAGAGGAGTTACAGGCGCACCCGGGGTAAGGGAAGTCTTTCCAGATCTTTAAGTTTAATTAACATCAGTTTAATCCCACCATTCATAACAAAGGCCGCAGCCTCATTCTCATCCCATAACCACCTCATAGAGAACCATCTATGCAAGGATACTGCCTCCGCTCGGCTATCTAATCGCTAGGTCTATACCCATTCGAGAAGTACGGTTGTATGCGGCTCGTTTCCGGCTATCTCATGGCTCGGTCCTTAATTGACCAGGGTCGGCACTTGCCTTTTCCGGAATCCACCCAAATCATCCGGCCGCCCAGTCTAAAACATTTGTATAGTACTTTCAATTTCCACCAAACTTAGTTCATCATGGCCATGTGGCGCTCATGTCTCCACATGCCGAATCTCAACTACCTTCCCTAAGGTAGTTGCCCAAGCACAAAGCTTTTTCATAAAGTCATGAGTATGCATAATCTAAGTTTAGTAGGGCTAAGCGGTTTGCCAAAGCTATTCTCTGGTTATTTGATCACATCGAGGATTACAAGGAATAATTCTAAGGGTAATCAATGACAAGGTATGGCATAACAAGTATAGGTAACTCTGTATAGCATGCATGTTTAGAGTTTAAAATAACATCATTTCGCAATTGGGATCAATATGTTCAAAGGGTGTGATGACTTGCCTTGCTCGCACACTTGAGGGTGGGATCTTCGGCGGTGTCGATGCCGGTTTCTTCGGGGCGCTACCCGTACGTGCGAAAGATCAATTGAATTCGTTAGAATTCAACAAAACACCGAGAGATCGAAAAGAACCACAAAAGCCATGAAAACAACTCCAAAAGTTTTGCCAAAAATTCTACTCGAGTTAGGACAAGGGTTGCGAGGAAAATCCGGGTTTTGGAATCGAACCGATGACCTAGGGTTTTCGCAAAGTCGGCGATCGCAATTAAATTTGGAATTTACATTTGAAAATATCAGCGAAGAAAATTCGTGCTCGAAATTTGAGGGTTTGAGCACAAAAGCGAAACCTATTTCGATGGCGGGAAAGAATTAAACGGAATCCGGATTGAAAAACGATGCGAAATAGAATTCCGGAAAACGCCCGATTCCGATTTTTCAAACTTTGCCTGAGAAAATATGCGAGAAAATAATTTATTTTTGCCCAAAATTTTACTCAAGTCATCCCAAAATATTTTTCCAAATTTTCCAAAATTTTTCCTAATTTTCCCTATTTTTCTTTTTCTCTTTTTCTTTTCTTTTTTTCTTTTTCTTTTTCCTTTTCTCTCGCCTTGTTCAATGCCCGCAAGGTGTTCGGCGGTGCCGGAGGAGAAACGAGGTGGCGGCGGTGAGGAACAAGGCGGCGCAAAGGGGCTTACGGCGACGGCGGCTCGGGGAGGAGCAAGGGGGCACGGGGAATGGACTTGCGCACGGCGGCGGTGCTCGGGAACGGTGGAAAAACGGCGGCGGTGCGGTGAAATCGGCGGGGCACCGCCCTTTTATAGGCGCGGCCAAGGGGAAAGGCTCGGTGCGGGCGCGGGGTGGAAGGAGGGGGTCCGGCTCGGCGCGGCGGGGCGGTGACACGCGCGGCGCACGGGGAGGGCCGGGTACGGCGGGGCGAAACGCGGCGGCCGAAGCGCACGGCGCGGGCGGGGTCCGGCGCGCGCGTGCGCGCGGTGTAGGGGCGGGCGTGGCTCGGCCGCGTGGCGGCAGCGCGCGGTGCGCGCGCGCGGTACGGCGGCGCATCGCGGCGGCGCGCGGCGCGCGCGGCGGTCCGGGTCGGCGAGCGGCGCTTGCGCGTGGCGCGCGCGCGCGGGTAGGGCCGAGGCACGGTTGGGCGCGGCGCGGCGCGTGCGCGCGCGGCAGGGCCGGTACGGCGTCGAACAGTTTGTGACCAATGAACAGTGCATTTTCACTTTTTCCCGATTTTCTATTTTCTTTTCCCATTTTCTATTTTCTTTCCTTCTAAAAATTCCAAAATAAATTCTAATATTCTAAAAATAATTTTTAACTTTATATTTTAAACTTTTTCTTGACTTTCATTTTTCCATAATTATTTTTCATACTTATTTAAATGCTTTTTCCTAATTTTCATAACTTACCCATTTTTAATAAAAATACATTTCCCAAATTTCGGAGTGCGCCTCTCGGGAATTTTATTATTTATTTTGTGTCTCAATTTATCTTCTCCCAACCAAAATTTTTATTTCATATTACTCGAAATGCGTTTTCACAAATCCGCACTTTCCCTCAAATTCCTTTTAAAATCGATGCGGCTTTCGCACCACCGTTTTGACAACTCCGAAACCTCCAAATACAACGAAAAGGGAATTGACCACGACTAAATTTATGCAACGAGGGCAAATAAGAAGCAACAAACCGAGAAGAAGCAATAAGCCATGGTTTTTGAAAGTTCCGATTTTACGTTCCGATTTCGGTTCTCCGATTTTCGGGATGTTACAAACCTACCCCCTAACAATAAATCTCGTCCCCGAGATTTCTTACCGATTCTTGAGTAGGTGTGGGTATTACTGTCCTCGGGAACTCTTCGCTCTCCCGGGTAGCCTCTTCTTCCGTGTGATTGCTCCATTGTACCTTGTACATGCGCCATGACTTGGTCCGTGTCTTCTTTTACGCCTCGTCTAGTATCTTGATTGGATGCTCCAGGGTAAGTAAGATCACTTTGTGGACATGGATGGCTTCTAAAGGAGCTTGCTCTTAGGTACCCGCAAACATTTCTTCAATTGTGACACGTGGAACACTTGGGTGGACATCGGAGAGATTCTCGGGCGGTTCAATTGGTAAGTCACTTCTCCTCTCCTAGCGCTTATCAAGAATGGGCCCACGTATCGTGGTGCTAGTTTCCCTTTGACTTTGAATCTCCGGGTTCCCCGTAGTGGTGAGACCTTTAGATACATGTAGTCACCTTCTTTAAATTCCAATTCTCTCCGTCGGGTATCCGCGTAGCTCTTTTGTCGTGATTGAGCGGCTTGTAGTCGGTCCGGATCGGCGAACCTTTTCCTCGGCCTCCTTGATTATGTCGAGGCCCGAATACGGTTCGTTCGCCGGTTTCGACCACATTAATGGGGTTCGACATCGGCGACCAAATAAAGCTTCGTTTGGCGACATCTTCGGGCGGCTTGATAGCTATTGTTGTAAGAGAACTCGGCGTACGGCAAACATTTCTCCCAATCCTTGGTGAAATCCAACGCACGGGCTCTCGGCATGTCTTCTAGCACTTGATTCGTCCTCTCGGTCCGTCAGTCGATGCGGGTGGTAAGCGGTACTAAAGGCGAGGTGACTGCCGAGTGCCTCGTGGACCTTGCTCCAAAAATGAGATGTGAATTGGGTACCACGATCCGATATAATCCTCTTTGGTACACCGTGGAGACACACAATCCTACTCATATATAGTTCCGCTAGCTTGGCACTGTTGTAGTTAGTTTTCACGGGAATAAATGCGCGGTCTTGGTGAGCCGATCTACTATTACCCAAATGGAATCGTAACCGAGTCGTAGTTTTGGGTAGTCCCACTATGAAATCCATGCCTATCTCGTCCCATTTCCATTCGGGAATCTTGAGTGGCTGCAGCAAGCAGTGGCCGTTGATGCTCGGCTTTCACCCTTTGGCACACATCGCACACGGCTACGTATTCGGCTACATCTCTCTTCATATTGGGCCACCAGTATTCTCCTTTCAAATCCTGGTACATTTTCGTGCTTCCGGGATGTAACGAATATGCCGATTCGTGGGCTTCCTTTAAGATCAATCCTCTCAAACCGCCTCGTTCAGGCACACAGATTCTTTTCTTGTACCACAGGATTCCCTTGTCATCTACTGAAAACTCCTGAGCGCGTCCAGCGGCCATGCGTTCCTTGATTTCCTGGGTTTCCTCATTCCCTTTTTGGGCTTCCTCTATTTGAGTTCTCAGTAGGGTTGGATTTCCAGTGAGTTCACTTCTCCGTGAGGAATCAGGTGCAGATTGAGTCGAGCCATTTCTTCTTGAAGTTCGCTGGCCATACCTCCCAATCCCATGTGGTTGCATTGGGCTTTGCGACTCAGCGCATCGGCCACTACATTTGCCTTGCCGGGGTGATAGTGGATTCCTAGATCGTAATCCTTGATCAACTCCACCATCGCCTCGTCGTAGATTGAGATCAGGCTGAGTAAAGAAATATTTTAAGCTCTTGTGATCGGTATACACATCGCGGTGGTTCCCGATCGAGATAGTGTCTCCGGATCTTCAATGCGTGTACAACCGCGGCTAATTCCAGTCGTGTGTGGGATAATTCTCTTCGTGGGGTCGTAGCGCCGAGAGGCATACGCTACGACCTTCCCATCTGCATCAACACTCCTCCCAATCCTTGCCGGGATGCATCACGGTACATCACGAAGTCCTTCCGGTTGTCGGGTAAGGTCAAGATTGGGGCGGTGGTTAACTTTTCTTTTAATTGGTCGAAGGCTTTTTGGCACTTCTCATTCCATTCAAACTTCTTTTCCTTCTTCAGAAGTTGAGTCATAGGTCGGGCTACAGTGGAAAACCCTTCGATAAACCGTCGGTAATAACCGGCCAAGCCCAAGAAACTCCGAACTTCTGTCACTGATTTGGGTGCCTTCCATTCCATAACGGCCTCGACCTTGGCGGGGTCTCGCTACTCCTCCGCTGAAACCACGTGGCCGAGAAAAGCGACTTCCTTGAGCCGAACTCGCATTTGCTGAACTTTGCATACAGCGGTGCTCTCGTAGCTTTTCCGGTACTAGTCGTAGATGCTCCGCGTGTTCCTCATCGTTCTTGGAGTAGATAAGTATATCGTCGATGAATACCACTACGAATTTGTCCAGGTACTCCATGAATACCTTGTTCATTAGGTTCATAAAGTATGCTGGGGCATTGGTCAATCAAAGGACATCACTTGTGAACTCGTATAAGCCGTAACGTGTAGAGAACGCCGTCTTATTAATATCTCCGGCTCTAATCTTCAGCGATGGTATCCTGACCGTAGATCAATCTTTGAGAACACTGTGCACCCTTAAGTTGATCGAATAAGTCATCGATCCGGGCGCGGGGTACTTGTTCTTGATAGATACTTCATTCGGCGATCGGTAGTCCACACACATTCTCATACTCCCATCCTTCTTTTGACGAAAGTCTTGGGGCTCCCAGGGGAGAAGAGCTGGGGCGTACAAATCCCTTGTCTTGTAGTTCTCTTATTTGCTTCTTGAGTTCCTCCAACTCGTTGACCAGGCATTCGATAAGGCCTCTTGGATATGGGGGCGTACCGGGCATTAGATCGATGATAAACTCTATGTCGCGATCCGGGGCATTCGGGTAATTCCTCGGGAAACACATCGGGTATTCTTGTACTACTGGCATTCCGCCTAAGGGTAGCATGGTGAACACTCCCGCAGCTTGCTCACATAGCTTTGGGTTTTGATCCATAGTTATGCTCATCGGTGATCCCCATGGGGTGGATACAGTGACTTCCCTTCGTGCAGTCTATAATTCCATTATTCTTGGTCAACCAATCCATTCCGAGTATGACATCTATGGTTTGTGGTGATAGCACCATAAGGTTTGAGAGAAACACCACGTCTCTAATCCGTATGGGCACATTAATGCGAGGCATGGGGTACGGTTATGTCTCCCCGGGTGAGTGTACCAACATAGGCCTCTTAAGTGCTACTTGGTGTAGGTGGTGTTGTTTGCTTACTTGGGAAGATATGAATGAATGCGAGGCTCCGAATCGAATAAAACTTTAGCGGTGTAGAGTTGATAGAGAACATACCCATCAATACGCTCGGTCCTCCTGAGCTTCTTCAGCTCCGCACATGATTCACTGGCCACGTCGAAACCCGGTGGCGGCCTCGTTGGGTAGCGGGGTCTAGCAGGACCTCGTCACCCGCGCGGGGTGGGGTTCCTCGGACGGGCGTTGCATTGGCGCCGGTGCGCACGGGGTGTTGCGTGGTTTTGGGCAGCTATTGGAGTAGTGCCCGAATTCTCCGCAATTGAAGCGACTCACATTCCTTCTTCCTGGAGCGGCTAGGGTTGGTGTGGGTGTACGAAGCGAGGTGTAGCGACTGTTGATATGGTCGGAAGCGGGAGAACGTCCGGTTGCCGGGACGTTTGGCTTCCATCCGGGCGGGGTGGCTCCCTTGGGGCGTTGTGGCGTTCCCCGAAATGGGCGAGCCATAGCGAGCCTCCTCTTGCGGTTATTGTCTACCACCTTTTGGTCATGCTCAAGCGGACGACCTTGTTGATGAGGCTTTGGAACCTGGTATGATCTGCCCGATCATCGGTCCCCTCGGTTCGTCATTTAGTCCCTCAATGAATTTGTCTATCTTTTCTTCTTCGTCGGCCGAGTCACCGGTGGCGTAACGCAAGCCGGGTGAACTTGTTCGGATATTCTTGTACTTGAGGTGTTCCCTTGACGCATCTCGGAACTCGTTTTTCTTCATCCTCATAGCTGCAGGCGCACGAAATTCTCACGGAACGCAGCCGTGAATTCCTCCCATGTTGGTCCGCCTCGGCGTCTTCGGCTCGTGTTTCCTTGTAGGTATCCCACCGAGTCACTTGCGGGACCCTCCAGTGGTTAGTAGCGAAGACAACTCTATCGCTTCTCGGACTCGACGAGGGTTAGCTTCTTCTCTATCACTCTTAGCCAATCTTCGGCGTCCATAGGTTCTTCGGCCGTGGAAAAAGTGGGTGGCTTAGCTCTCATGAATTCTCCCGGACTCGATCCTCCTCGACCTCCTTGATTATTAGCAATCGCTTGGGTAGCTGGAGTGCGCAAAGCCATGACCTCCGCCATGGTGGAGGGTTGGGTTCACGGCGGGTTCTCGTTGGTTGCTTTGCGGCTCTGCGGCGATGTGCCATCGAAGAAGGTAGATGAATTAAGAGATCGGACTAGTTTAGGTTATAGTTCCCGGGGGATTTTTCTTCAAGTTCTTTTGAATGATCTTTAAACAACGAGACGGGGTGAAATAATAATAAGCTTACGAATTAAGACACCGCAAGCGATGCTCGGGTTCATCATATTACATAAGGGGTTCACGGACTGTACACACACAGTCCTTCATGCCAGATAGCAACAATAGTTATATCGTCCAACTACATCAACTAATTAAGGGGATTAGGGAGTGGTTCGTGCCGCCGAAGCTGGGAAGGTCCTCCCGCCTAGTCATCCAACCATCCGCAAGAGCCGGCGCCGGAAGTGGGTGGTCCGCTGCTGAAGCAAACCGAAGTCCCCATGGCTCGGAGGTGGTGGCCTCGGAGTCACGCCGAATCTTCCGACTCGGTGGCCGCGTACTCTTGCGAGCGGTCTGGCGGGTGAGGGGGCCTCCCGTGTGAGTCAGGCGACGAGGGGGAGCTTCCTCCTCCATTGAGTCGGTGTCGCTAGACTCCCATTTGATCTCCATGGGCTCTGCCTCAGACTCCGTGTCGGTGTAGATCTAGATGGGGTTATCCTCTCCTGATCCCGGCTCGGATGGTGCTGGCACGGAGCTCGGGGTGGGTCCCATGGACGTGGCGGCAGTGGTGTCCACCGGGTGCAGTGCGAGCTCTGTGCTCAACATAAAAGCTTGCTCCATCATGGCTTGAAAGGTATCCAAGCACGCTGGAGTCATAAGGTAATAATGGTCGGGCACGGGGCGGGAGGTGATGGCACAAGCTCGGTGGAAGTACTGCGGCGTAGACGGGGATGAGTGTGCGGTTGCTCCTCCAGGTGGTTGATCTGCTTGCTCTTCTGAGCTGCTCTTCCAGCTCTACCGAGCTTCCCCGGGCCATGTAGCGGTCCGAGAGTTGCTCGTGACTTGGCGCCATTTGCTGCACTGAGTCTGGGCATGCTTATCTGGTCTCCACCCTTGGTGGCTGTTGACCAGATCATTGAGGCGTGGCTGGCGATCGTTGATCTCGAGCGGGGCCTCTCCTCGTAATCGCCGCGTCGCTATCTCCGCCCAACGCGATAAACGCGTGACCATCGGGTTGTAGCAGCGGGGGTAGCCTCTCACGGTGCGGCCGGGTTGCCTCTTCGCGGTAAGGATGATGCACGAACTCTCGTCATTGTGAGTTCGGCACGGTGTTCCGCATTAAGGCGAAGGAAGGCCTCGCGAGCTACATCTGAATAGGCCCTTCGCGCGGATCCCGGTGGTAGCGAGTGTGGAAGCGTAGGGATGTCTCACTCCCCATGCGGGCTTCTATGGATACGAGCTGCCTCCCAGTGGATACATCTTGGAGCCATGTCTTTTGGTGTGATAAGTGGGCGGTTCCGGGTACCTCAAACACCATAGTAGGGGTGAAGTTGTACCACGAACCCTCGTCTCGCGGAATAGTGACTTCCCGGGTTCCGTCGTGGTTTGACATCTCGCTTTACGGGCAACTTCGGGTTAGCGGGAGAGAGCTATCATAAGCATTTGGTAAAAAGAAATACGAGATGTAGAAAAGATATATTTGCATTTTCGGAAATAATAGTTTAAAACTGATCCTACTTGTAGGGATATTTCCCTTTAGCCATCTAGTTAGGGGTAGGGCGCCATTTGGTCTTAGCCTACGGTCGCATGGCTCGATACCGGCTCTGTGGACCCCGTTTTGAGGCGGGAATCTTTCGTGTTCATAGTACCAATTCCTGGATCGAGTAGTTGGTGCCCACGAATACGATCTGGATAATCAAGTGCACATGCACGAATAGTCTTACAATACCATTATTACATTAATAGGCCCGAAGGCATTGTTCATCCCAGGACCTTATGGTCCGAATACAACATAAAACGAGAATTTAGATAAGGCGGCGGAAAGAGGGCGTGGCTCGTCAATTGCCACGAGCAACTCTAGGGGCTAAGGTCTAGTATGCGCCGTCGGTTCCTTCGCCCTCCGGGTAGTACGTAGGGGTCTTCGGCTCTTCATTTCCATCATTTGGAGGTTTGTGCGTATAGCAAGGGTGAGTACCAACCGTACTCGGCAAGTCAACACGAGAATTGATGCATATGATAGGGTTATTCGAAGAACACGGCTAGAGTTATTTTTGCGTAAAGCCGCTTTTCACAATTCTTTTCACAAGCCTACCGACTAGCCAAATCAAGTTTTAATTACATAGTTCATTAATCCGGCGACGGTTCGTCTACCATCCATCGTGATTCCAAGGATGGCTTCCGTCTCAGGTTCGTCATGATTTTCAGGGAGTCCACCCTTCTCGCATTCTCGAGAAGTTGATCCACCGGCGAATGAAACCATCATGCATACCCATCCCAGGTTTTAAGTTTAAAAATCTAGCCAAGCGAAAGTCTTGTCACGATGCTCAATATCCGCGAGCACGGCTATTCGAATAGATTGATTCACTCACACTTGTAGTGGATGTACACTTTACCCGTACTCGTGACAGCCCAACAAATGAGCCTACGCCTCAACACATGAGACTAGTCACGGCAAAGCCTTTCGATAACCTTGCTTTGGCAGTACCCGCTCCATGAACTTAAGCCCTCATGCACTCTAGCCGTCCTTTTCTAGCGGTGAGAGGAGTTAAGCGCACCGGGTAAGGGAAGTCTTTCCAGATCTTTAAGTTTAATTAACATCGGTTTAATCCCACCATTCATAACAAAGGCCGCAGCCTCATTCTCATCCCATAACCACCTCATAGAGAACCATCTATGCAAGGATACCGCCTCCGCTCGGCTATCTAATCAGCTAGGTCTATACCCATTCGAGAAGTACGGTTGTGCGGCTCGTTTCCGGCTATCTCATGGCTCGGTCCTTAATTGACCAGGGGTCGGCACTTGCCTTTTCCGGAATCCACCCAAATCATCCAGCCGCCCAGTCTAAAACATTTGTATAGTACTTTCAATTTCCACCAAACTTAGTTCATCATGGCCATGTGGCGCTCATGTCTCCACATGCCGAATCTCAACTACCTTCCCTAAGGTAGTTGCCCAAGCACAAAGCTTTTTCATAAAGTCATGAGTATGCATAATCTAAGTTTAGCAGGGCTAAGCGGTTTGCCAAAGCTATTCTCTCGGTTATTTGATCACATCGAGGGTTACAAGGAATAATTCTAAGGGTAATCAATGACAAGGTATGGCATAACAAGTATAGGTAACTCGTATAGCATGCATGTTTAGAGTTTAAAATAACATCATTTCGCAATTGGGATCAATATGTTCAAAGGGTGTGATGACTTGCCTTGCTCGCACACTTGAGGGGTGGGATCTTCGGCGGTGTCGATGCCGGTTTCTTCGAGTGCTACCCGTACGTGCGAAAGATCAATTGAATTCGGTTAGAATTCAACAAAACACCGAGAGATCGAAAAGAACCACAAAAACCATGAAAACAACTCCAAAAGTTTTGCCGAAAATTCTACTCGAGTTAGGACAAGGGTTGCGAGGAAAATCCGGGTTTTGGAATCGAACCGATGACCTAGGGTTTTCGCAAAGTCGGCGATCGCAATTAAATTTGGAATTTACGTTTGAAAATATCAGCGAAGAAAATTCGTGCTCGAAATTTGAGGGTTTGAGCACAAAAGCGAAACCTATTTCGATGGCGGGAAAGAATTAAACGGAATCCGGATTGAAAAACGATGCGAAATAGAATTCGGAAAACGCCCGATTCCGATTTTCAAACTTTGCACTTGAGAAAATATGCGAGAAAATAATTTATTTTTGCCCAAAATTTTACTCAAGTCATCCCAAAATATTTTTCCAAATTTTCCAAAATTTTTCCTAATTTTCCCTATTTTTCTTTTTCTCTTTTTCTTTTCTTTTTTTCTTTTTCTTTTTCCTTTTCTCTGCGCCTTTGCTTCAATGCCCGCAAGGTGTTCGACCGGTGCCGGAGGAGAAAGAAGGTGGCGCGGTGAGGAACAAGGCGGCGCAAAGGGGCTTACCGCGACGGCGGCTCGGGGAGGAGCAAGGGGGCACGGGGAATGGACTTGCGCACGGCGGCGGCGGCTAAACGGCGGCGGTGCTCGGAACGGTGGAAAAACGGCGGCGGTGCGGTGAAATCGGCGGGGCACCGCC